>JAGIQG010000013.1:51959999-52559999 GCA_024679065.1 Sphyrna mokarran
CCTGGAACAAGACTCCCAATCATTTTCCACATTGGAGCAAGACTCCCAGTCACCTTCTACATTGGAGTGAGATTCCAGCCATCATTCAAACAGGATTGAGACTTGTAGTCACCCTTTAACTGGAGTGAAATGCACACTTGAATGCAGCTTCCAGCCACTCGCTACACTGGACTAACCTCACAGTGTCCTCAACAACATTTTGGTAGTGTGGGTGAATGGGTGGCTCAGCCATTCGTAATTTGGGAATCAGGCATCTCTGATGTCACTTAAACACAACAGTACTTATTAAAGGAAGGTGCTGTTTGATACTCAATAAATGGCAGATGATTAAAATTGATTTATCAGTAACAGGAACCAGTCAGGAAACTCATAGAGAAACTGGAGAGATCGGGGTGCTTAATATTGGAACAAAACCTGATTCTAGTGAGAAAGAAGGCCAGGATAAAAAGACCAGCATTTCTTAGATTAATAAAATATAGTATCTGGAGTATAGGTTTATTTCAAGAGGACCAGTTTATTTTTGTGTCATAAAAAAGGATATGTAAAGGCTGAATGTTGGACATGAAAAATCAGGACGGTGACATTGGTATAACTACACTGCATCCTAGATCACTGTCCTAGCAGGTAAAACATATGACAAGTCAATAGGTTCTCCTGTATTTACTGCTGGAGTAAATCACAATGTCTTAGTTTTATGTCTAAGGATGAAGTGTTCCAATTGTTGTCAGTTGAGAAAGGCAAGTCAACTGTTATCCTTAGAGATACTGGAACAACAGTGTAATTGATGGTGGCTGGTGACATGAAGCTCCTTCTAGGAAGTTCACTGAATGAAATACAACTACATAATGCTAAATCTAGCTACCCAAAAATCAGTGATATCTGAGAATGATATACTTTTAAGCCGCCATTCATGAATCCTTATTAGATGAGCAAAATAAATTATTGGTGAGATGGGCTAGGTGCTGCAATGGCATACTGACCAGTTATCAGATTTATGTGCCCCTCTTTGCCTGGACTCCGAGTTATGCATATTTTCCATTTATGTTGTTAATGTTGTTAATGTCACATCAATTATATCGGTAAGGTTAAGAGAATCGGTTGATGTGTAAGTATAATTTTGCTATCGATTCCTAAGGAGCAAGGTACTTACCTCAGAGGGGATGCAAGCAAATGTTCAATCAGTTAATTTCTGAGATGAGAGGTTTGTTTTTGAGAAAGGATTAAATAAACTGCAATTGATAAGAATGAGAGGTGAATTCTTGAAACATAAAGTTCTGAGAGGGCAAGTTGGAGTAGACGCTGAGTGGCTTTTTCCCCTGCCTGGACAATCTAGAGATAAAGGTCATATTTTCAGAATAAGGGATCAGTAATTGTGAACTGAGATGAATAAATATTTTTTCAGTTAGAGGATTGTGTATCTTTGGAATTCTGTACTTCAGAGGATTGTGGATCCACAGTTTTTGAGTTTATTTAAAACAGAAATCAATAAACTATTGGACTCTAAGGAAATCAGGGGAGATGGATATATGGCAGGAAAGTGGAGCTAGAGCCAAGGATCATCCATAGTCATATTGATGGCAGAGCAGGTTCAAGGGGTCATACAGTTCAGTCCTAATCCTATTTTTTTTGTTCTTATAGAATAGGGCAATTAAACTTTTTCTATCGAAAATAAAAATATATGGTCAATAATGAATTACCAGTGGATGGTTTCTGCCCTTGAATTATCCCTCTATGCCTATTTTTTGCACAATTGTGTGCGTGTAGCCATCCTGAAACTTGAATTAAAATGAATTTATTTATGGTGAGACAGTTGTAGAAACATAGAAACTAGAAGCAGGAATAGGCCATTCGACCCTTCAAGGCTGCTACACCATTCATTTTGATCATGGCTGATTATTGAATTCAATGTCCTTTTTCCTTCTTTCCCCCGTATCCCTTGATCCCTTTAGTCCCGAGAGCTAGATCTAATTTCTTCTTGGGATCACACAACCTTTTGGCCTCAACAATTTTCCGTGGTAGTGAATTCCACACATTCATCATCTTCTATGTAAAGAAACTTATAGAAATGAAGAAATTTATAGACAATGTATTTCAAGACCGAAGTAAGTGTTATCACTTCATTATTTTCAGGACTTCATTATGACTAAAAATATTTAAAGGTAACAACATATTTTTACTGCATTTAATCATAGAATACCTACACTGCAGAAAAAGCCATTCGGCCCATCGAGCTTGGATCGACCACATTCTCACCCTGGTCCTATCCCTGTAACCCAACATATTAACCTTATTAATCCCCAGACATCCCTCTAACACTAAGGAGCAATTTAGCATAGCCAATCAACCCAACCTGCACATTTGTGAACTGTGAGACAAAACCAGAACACCCGAATGAAACCCACACAGACATAGGGAGAATGTGCATATTCCACACAGACAGTCACCCAAGCTGGGAATCAAACCGGGGTCCCTGGCTAACTGTGCCACTATGCCAGCTCCTTTTTTAAAGAGATGGCAGAGGAACTAAAAAAATATGAATGGTGCGCTGGAAGTTCTGAGGAACATAAGTTTTTGCAGTTCTCTGATTAACCAGAGGTGTAGCTACAGACAGAGAAATACAATTCAAGTTTTAACTGGAAATTCTCAAAAAACAAGACAAAAAAAAACAATGTTTCAAATACAACAACATGCAAATACTTTTTGGATATTATCATATGGCAAACATTTTCACATGTTTAAAATCTTTCGGTTTCATTAACAGGGCCTTAATTCCAGCCTTCCAGAATTAATAAATGGATAGGGTTTACAGTGTTGTGGCAGTGTATGTGATCTTTGTTGTAGCATGTGCAAGTTGCCACAACAAATAGAAAGAGAAAGGAAAGCAATCGAAGCAGATGAATTGAAAATATGACAGCAGGTAAATTACAGAAAGTATATATGGATACCAAAAATTGGAAAGTGCTGATTTTCAGTTCCATTGATTTAAAATGAAAACTTGAAAAGATGTATCAGAGGAGATTTTACATTATTACCCAAAGTCAAATATATCCCTATATATCTTTCTATCTTCATATATTGCATTAAAGGATATAAATGGATGATTTTGTGATATTTTTGAGCGACATTTTAGTTCCAGGATTCCAATGCTAAATTACAGATTGGGAATCCTAGAGCAAATTTTCAAGGAGGCAGTCAGTTAGGAGGCTGCTTTGGGAAGCCCCATAGAATTAAGGATGGTAGGTCATCTCTATATTCAGGAAGATAGATGATGCTATGGGTGACGGGTAGGCAACATAACCCTGCTCCATAAATGTGGTAATAGAATTTAGGTGCGGATGCAAGTGTTTTGCGGAAAAAAATGAAAAAATGATGTGGTCATGAGTTCTCACAACAAAGCAATTGACTAAAAACAAATCCTGACACTTCCAGAAGACAATGCTCTGTGCTGTATCCATGATCTTTTTTCAATACATTCAGACTTATTTAAATCAGTAACTGTTAAACAGATATAATGGGGATATTTTCCCATCCCACACACCACAGGAATCATAGTGAACCATGCATGATCTGCACTGGTTCTCCCTTTACCAAGGCGCAAAAATGGGCACGATTGGGACCACATTTGCATGCATTTAAGTTGACGTAATGGACTGCACACCAACATTACCAGCGCTTCCCACCCTTTACCATTGCATTTGCACATCCAGAATCAGTGCGAAACAGACATGCTCCACAAAAGTCCAATTCGGATGCTCCAGTTAGTGAGGAGGTAAGTGCTGAGTGTTCAACAGCTCTCCGCTTGAGATTGGTGATGGTGGGGGTAAGGAGGGGTCCGCTGCTATGCTACCTGAGATCAGTGAGGGGTATAGGGGAGGGGTCCACTGCCATTCTGCCTGAGATCAGTGACGGGGAAAGGAGGAGTCAGTGGTGGGGGGGGGGGGGGCGGTGGGTACTGGGAGGATGGGTGGATAAGGGGGAAATTTATGTTGTGGGAATAGGGCAATATTTGTGGGTGCCGGGGGAGATATTATCCGGCCTGGGAACTGTGGCAGGGGAGCCTCATTCTATTTTTATTTTTCTGCGCATGTGCAGTTGGAGGTGCCCATCTGAACTGTAGGATTTTGGGCACATTAAACCCCAACCATAGGCCTCTGAGGCATGATTTGGAATGGTTGATATTTTTGCAGGCAAGGTGCATATGGGGATGCCTGAGAAAGGGTCTAAAAGTCAGATCTAGAACATTCTTAGTTTCAAGTCCACCCACCACTTAGAATCAAAATGGTAAAATGAGTCACTTTATGTGAACTTATTAATTAACCTAAGTATCCTTTTTCAAAACTGCACTTGCAGTTACAGAAATTAGGGCAGAGGAGGTGATTCTTCCAACAGTGTGAATTAGAAGGAAAACTGGCCTAGATCATGACTGTTTTCACAATGCAACTTCAGACTGGAATCTCCCCACTCTGTGCACTGCAGAGGTCCCGATCATGAATATCATGAAAAACCCAGGGGGCGGGGCCTATTCACACCAGAGTCTGAAAGTTCTGGAACTCTGCATGTGCTCAGTGGCTCCAATCTGTCTGACTCCCCATTTGTTGGCCAACCTGATCACTGGCCAGCCTGGGACCACCGCAGTGTTGCCCCTTCAGCACCCCGCAATGACCCATTCACAGCCCCCACAACAATTCCTGGGCCGATGTCCAGCTCACCTCCCACCCACCACCACCACCCCCCCCCCCCACCCCCCCACCAACAGTGGCAATCCTCCCACTTCCCCACCCTGACAGAACGCCTCCCCACTGACTCCCCCTCCCTGGGCTCAAACACCCACCGGTGGACCACTACCACCCCAGCCCATCCCGATTGCTGGCTTTTCTCCAGTCCAGACTGATCCCCATGCAGAATGGCAGCAGAACCCTCTACCTCCACCAATCACCTCTAGGCTCTGCCCACAATAGACCCTGCTCTTTTGGAACTGCCTGATGTCTGATAGGCTGTGCCAAGGTATCCCCTGGCATGGATAATTTGCCCCTTGGGCTTGCCAGGGGGCACAGGCTAGCATTGCCAAGGTGCCCATGCCCAGAGGGCACCACCTTCCACACCCCCAACCCTAAGGGGGCCCCAACTACCCCCTTCACTCCTGCAGAGTCTCTCGCTAGTTCCCCAAATGTGAGGAGCTAATCTGAACCTCATCGGAATGAAGTACTCCTGGCGGGATGGGAGATGCTGTCAGACCCAGCAAGTTTCATGCCGGGCCCAATAGTCACATGTAAACTGCATTTAAAATACATTAAAAACTGATTTAAATCACTTATGTCTGTTTCCACCAATTTCCAATGTGCTCCTGACTGCGACTGTTCTCAACTTTGGCAGATGCGCATGTGTCGGGAATTCATGCACAAATCCAGCAAAATGACTGACATACGATTCTCCCAACCACACCCCCAGAAAATTTGCGAGTTGCATGGGAGAATCACCCTCTAGCTTTCAAAGCTTTAGTTTTGTTGACCAATCTCTTATTGTGCAAATTCATATTGAACTGTTACATTCTTGTGGTATTTATCTGTTTCAGTAGAATTTGGACTACTGGTTTTAGCGTGAGTGATATTTACTGATCTTAGGGAGAACATTGTAGTGAGCATTCTATGTTGCCTCTGTTTAGTACTCTCAAAATAAAAGATTAATTGTTAGTACTCTGCCATTCTCATCACTTCAAGATGAATGCAGGACTCAGACTAGTGCGGGAAAAGTGGATTCCTGTTCACGGGAAACTGACACCAGTACTAGGGAAAATGGGATCTGTACACCTGAACCATGCTGGAACCAGTGTTCTTGCGAGCCACATAACTCGGGGGTACTGAGAATTTTAAACTAAATACAGGGGCAAGGAATCAAATTTGGGAAGATATGGCAAATCAAAGAATGGAAACATGGCAAAATAAAAAAGTATTATTATGGAAAATGGAAGAGGAAAAAGAATACAAATCTAACAGTAAAGCAACAGGTGAGAAGAATGATTGTAAAATAATAAGTGGATAAAGCTAAAAACTTTGTATCTGAATGCACATAGCATTTGAAACAAGAGAGATAACTGAGAGCACATATAGAAATAAGTAAGTATGAATTGATAGACATTATGGAGATGTGACTGCAGGAGGACATGGATTGGGATCTAAATATTGAAGGACTTTTAGGAAGGATAAGAAGGTGGAAAAGGTGAAAATGCAGTTATCTTAACGATCTTAAAAATGCAACTATCTTAAAGATCATTTATTAGTTACAAATAGGCTTACATTAACACTGCAATGCAGTTGCTGTGAAGATCCCTTAGTCCCGGCACCTATTAGGTACACTGAGGCAGAATTTAACATGGCCACTCCACCTATCCAGTATATTTTTCAGAGTGTGGGAGGAAACCAGAGCAGCTGAAGGAACACCACACAGACACAGAGAAATGTGCAAACATCATAAAGACAGTGACCCAAGCTGGGAATCAAACCTGGGTCCCTGATACTATGAGGCAGCAGGACTAACCACTGTACTACCATGCTATGATCTAAGTTCAGGTAACCAGAATGTTGAAATGGTTTGGATAGAAATAAGAAAACTTAAAAGCAAGAAGTTACTTTGTGGCCACACATACAGGCCCTCTAATCGTAACCACATAATAGGGTGGAGCAGAAAGGAAAAAATAATTGGAACTTGCCAGAAAGGTATGGCAATAATCATGGGAGATTTTAATCTACATATAGACTGGAAAAGTCAGATGGGCATTGATAACCTCAAGGTAATCAGGCAGCGTCAACATGCTTTTGTGAAAAGGAAATCATGCTTAACCAGTTTTTTGGAGTTCTTTGAGGAAATAGCATGTGCTGTGGATAAAGAGAAACCAGTTGATATACTATATTTAAATTTCCAGATGGCATTCAATGAAGTACCACATCAAAGGTTATTGGGAAAATAAAAAGCTCATGTTATAAGTGGTAACATATTGGCATGGATAGAAAATTTGCTAGCTAACAAAAAGCAGAGAGTTGCACAAATGGATCTTTTTCAGGTTAGCAAGATGCAATGAGTGTTGTTTCACAGGAATCAGTGTTGGGGCCTTAAATGTTTACTGTTTATCTATCTGACTTGAATGAGAGGATTGAAGGGGTGGTTACCAAATTTGCTGATGACGCAAAGACAGTAAGGTAAGTCATGAAGAGGACATAAGGAGGCTACAAAAAGATATAGGTAGGTTTAGTGAGAGGCAAAGATCTGACAAATGGAGTATAACGTAAGAAAATGTGAAATTGTCCATTTTGGCAGGAAGAATAATGGTGAGAGATTGCAGAGCTGTGAGATGCAGAGAACACCTCATTTGCCTGATGAAGGCACAAAGGCCGAAAGCTAGCAAATTTACTATCAAATAAATTGGTTGGATTTAAAATTGGTGTTGGCAGACCTCTTACTGAGGTGCAGAGGGATCATGGAATCTTAGTCCATGAATCTCAAAATGGTAGTACGCAAGTACAGCAAGTAATCAGGAAAGCTAATAGAATGTTATAATTTATTATGAAGGGAATTGAACACATTCATATAAACGTAGATAGAAAATGGAAGCAGGAGTAGGCTATTTGGCCCCTCGAACCTGCTCCACCATTTATTATGATCACGGGTGATCATCAAATTCAATACCCTGATCCTGCTTTCCCCCACATCCCTGGATTCTTTTAGCCCCAAGAGCTATATCTAATTCCTTCTTGAACTTACACATCATTTTTATAGAATCCTTACACGAGGAAGAAAGCTACTCAGCCCATTGAGTCAGCTCCAACCACAATCCCACCCAGGCCTATTCCTATAATGCAACACATTTACCCAACTAATCCCCCAACACTAAAGTCAATTTATCATGGCCAATCAACCTCATCCACACATGTCTCGATTATGGGAAAAAACACCTGGAGGAAACCCATGCAGACATGAGGAAAACATGCGAACTCCACAAGGACAGTGACTGGAGGCCAAAATCAAACCCGGGTCCTCGGTGCTGTGAGACAACAGTGCTAACCACTGTGCCACTACGCTGCCCCTCAACTATTGGCCTCAACTATTTTCTGTGGCAGTGAATTGCACAGGTTTATTGCTCCCTATGTGAAGAAATTTCTCCTCACCTCAGTCCTAAAAGGTTTAACACTTATCCTCAAACTATGACTGCTAGCTCTGGACTTCCATACCATCAGGAACCATTTTTCTGAATCTACCCTGTCTAATCCTATTAGAATTTTATAAGCATCTATGAGACATCTCTCATTCTTATCAGCTCAAATGAATATAATCTTTTCGACTAGTCTCTCCTCATATGACAGATCTACCACCTCAAGAATCAGTAAACATTTGCTGCACTCCCTCTATAGCAAGAACATCCTTCCTCAGATAAGGACACCAAAATTGCACACACTACTCCATGTGTGGCTTCACCAATCCCCAATACAATTGCTGTAAAAACATCCTATTCTTATATTCAATTCCTCTCACTATGAAGGTCAATATTCCATTTGCCTTCTTTACTGCCTGCTGTACCTGTGTGATTGATACACAAGGACACCAAGGCCTCACTGAGTATCCACATCTCTCAAGTCACACCTGTTCAAATAATAATTTGTCTTCTTATTTTTGCTACCAAAATAGATAACCTCACACTTATCCACATTTTACATCATCTGGCATGCATATACCCACACACTCAGCCTGTCCAAATCATACTGAAGCATCTCTGCATCCTCTTCATACCTCAGCCTCCCACTCAATTTTGTATAATCTGTAAATTTGAAGATAATAGATTTAGTTCTCTTGTTCAAACAATTAATATATAATGTGAGCAGTTTGTGTCCTAGCACAGATCTCTGCAGTACCCCACTTGTCATTATCTGGCGATCAGAAAAAGACCCATTTATTCTAACTCTTTGCTTCCTGTCTGCGAACCAGCTTTCCAGCCATCTCAATCACCTGCAATCCCATGTGCTTTCACTTTACATAGTAATCTGCTATGTGATATCTTGTTGAAAGTTTTAATAAACCACATCAACAGTTCTCCCTCATCAACTCTACTAATTATATCCTTAAAGAGTGCCAGTTGATTTGTCAAGCATGATTTGCCTTTCATAGGTCAATGATGACTTCATCCGAAAGTACTACTTCTTTCCAAATGCTGAATTAAAAAATCCTTGATCATGGACTCTAGCAACTTTCTTACTACTGACATTAGGCTCATTGGTCTATAGTGCCCTGCTTTCTGTCTACCTCCCTTTTTGAATAGCGGGCTTCCATTAACTACCCTCCAATCTATAGGAACCATTCTAGAGTCCAAACAGTTTTGGAAAATGACCACCATTGGATGTACTATTTCTAGGGCCACTTCCTTAAGGGCTCTGGGGTAAAGATTATCAGGCCCTGGAGATTTATCTGCCCACAGTCTTATTAATTTCCTCAAAACCATTTCTCTGCTAATACCAATTTCCTTCAGCTCCTTATGAAAACTTATGTTTCTCAGAACTTCTGAGAAACTTATTGCTTCTGCCTTCATAACGTAAAACATGAATAAAGTACTCTAAGCAGGGTTTTGTTTTACAAAGTAACGAAGACTCACTAAGAAAGCTAATGTCACTGATACATCTTTATTAAAACCAGTGGCCAATGGGAAAATTCATCTCGATGATTACAAATACAGAATAGCTGGATCTCGCAGACAAGTTCTGAAGTTATCAGTAAAAACAGAATGTTTATACATTTTCCTTATCAAATTTTCCACTCTTCATTAGTTTAAAATTTATTTCATTTAGTATATACACATCAATACAAGTATTTCAGCCAACTACATTGTAAAATAATGGGATTTCATTCATCTGCTAGCTCCCTGCTTGGCTCAAGCTACCTCTCCATGCTTGGTTACGATAGACGCCACCATAAAAGTCAAAGTGGATTTCCCACCATCTCATTGCCAAGCTGAATAGACAATTGCTCCTATGTCCAGAGGCATATGCATTCTATGTCTGTGCAGTGACTGAACTTATTCATTATGGTTCAAAATGTGTTCCCGAATAAGAATTTTTAAGATATGAGTTTTGCTAGCTTTTGAATTCCCAGGCCTTTGGCTCTAACTATTTACCTTTCCCATGCCTTTCAATAACTTGCATTGGGCAAGGTGAACAATCGCAGTGAAATACTTGAAATGCATTTAGAATATCAGTTCATATGTTTTAAAATCATAGTTACTTGTTTAATTCTCTTATTGCATATATGTGTGCGTAAGTTATCATTTAACTCTTTACTGTTAGCTCTGCCAGTGCCTATATACTATCTAAAAACTAAGAAAAATGTAAAATAATGGCTTTCAAGTACAAATTTAGTTCCTCAGCAATTTTTTTGTTTCCTGTTAAAAATTCCCCGATTTCTGACAATAAGGGATCTAGATTTATTTTTGTCAGTCTTTTTCCAGATAAATACTTGTAGAAAATTTACCAATTTTTATTTTCCTGCTATCTTACATTTATAGTCAATTTTCCCCTTCTTAATCGATCCCTTAATCTTCCTTTGCTGTATTTTGAACTACTCCCAACCCTTGGTCTATTGCTTTTTCTTGCCAATTTGTATGCTTCTTCTTGGATTGTAATACTATCTCGAATTTCCCTTGTAAGCCATGGTGTGGCCACAGTTACCTTTCTACTCTTGCACCAAATAGAAATTAAACATTTTTGGAATTCATCTATTTGTCTCTTAAATGCCTACTATTGCCTGTCCATTGCCTTTCCTTTCAATAATGTTTCCCAGTCCAGAATAACCAACTCATGCCTCATACCGTCAAAGTTACTTCTACTGAGATTCAGGATCCTAATTTCAAAATCAACTATTTCACTATCCACCTTGATAAAGAATTCTATCATATCATTTTGATTTGATTTATTATTGTTACATGTATTAGTATTTAATGAAAATTATTATTTTTGCATGCTATGTAAAGCATACTGTACACAGAGAAGGAAAGAAAAGAGTGCAGAATGTAATGTTACAGTCATAGCTAGGATGTAGAGAACGATCAATTTAAGAGAGTTTGAAAGAGAATAAAGTAGAATAAAGCTTTAGAAGCATAGAAGAATAAAAGGTTGAATTAGAGGGTATGCTGGGCATAGCTCGGAAGAAGTCATCTCACTCCAGTGCCATCTTTACAAAATCTATGATCACTCATCTCCAAGAATACTCTCCTAACCAGATTGCCAACTAATTCTTCCTCATTGCAGTCCAAGATGGCCTGTTCCTCATTGGTTCCTCGATGCATTGGTTAGAATTCTATCCCAAACACCCTCCAGAAATCCGCTATTACACTGTGACTAATTCAACTCACCCAATCTATATGCAGATTAAAGTTTCCCATGATAACATACATTCCTTTATCACACGCATCTCTGATTTCCTGTTTAATGCAATTGCCAACATTATCACCACAATTTGGTGGACTGCATACTACCCCCACAAATGTTTTTTGCCCTTTGGTGTTTCTTAACTCAATCCATAAAGATTTCACATTTTCTGTACTAACATCAATAACTTAATTAATCAACAATGCAACTCCACCATCTTTTCCTTTCTGTCTGTCCCTCCTAAACAGTGAATAACCTTCAATGTTTAGTTCCCATCCCATCCTTCGTCAATTAGGAACCATGCCTCCATAATTCCAGCTATATCATAACACTTTACATTTATCTACACAACAAATTTATCCATTTTATTTCAAATGCTCCAAGCATTCAGGTACAAAATCTTAAGTCTTTTTTAACATTCCTTTTTAACATTCCTATAATATTTTAATGTGTCCTTATCTGATTTTGGCCTTTGATTTCTCTGCCTATCATTTTTCTTATTCTCCTTGTTGTCTTCTTCTCTTATTCTTAATTCTCCTGCTCCAAATCCTTACATAGCTTCCCATCCCCTTGCCATATTAGTTTAAACTCTCCCCAGTCACTCTATCAAGTGCACCCCCAGGATATGAGAATAATAAAATAGAGGGCTTATGCTTCAGTTGTACAGTGCACTAACAAGACTACATTTGCAGTATTGTGCACTGTATTGGTCACCTTATTTAAGAAATAATGTAATATGTTAGATGCAGTTCAGAGAGGGTTTACCAGACTAATATCTGGACTTAGGAAAAGGTTGGGCAGGCTTGGCTTGTATTTTCTGCTTAGAAGAGGAATAGGCAATTGTACTGAAATAAAGAAGATACTGAGGCATCCTGACAGGGTGAATGTGGAAATAATCTTTCCTCTTGTGAGACAATCCGGGATTAGGGATCATGTTTAAAAATAAGAGGTCACTGAATTAAAATGGAGGTGAGGCACAATTTTTTACTGGGTTGTGAGTCTTTGGCACTCTCTTTCTGAAAAGATGGTAGAAACAGAATATTTGTGAGGAAGTGTTGGGTAGATTCTTCATAACAAAGGATTGATAGGGCATCAGGTATAGGTGCAAATCTGAAGTTGCTATCAGATCAGCCTTGATCTTATTACATGGCTGAGCAAGTTCGAGGGGCTGATGCCTGTTTCTGCTCTTTATTTGTATGTTCAAGTGAGAAAAGTCACAAATTTGAACTTGTTAGAAATTGAATCATTTTATAGAAGATGTCTTTATGCAGTGAGCATGAATTTAAAATTTTGTTGAAATCCTGAATTGTAAAAACAATATGTATAGAAAGTAATAAACACAATTTATTAGTTGAAACTTTTATATACGGATTCTCTAACTGGTCTTTGACTTCATTAAGTTAAAGTTTCTGAGTGGTGTTCGTGGTTATTAATGGGGACCAGATATCGCCGATACTTCTGTCAATACAAAGATCCACGAAAGCCGGTATTCCAGTTTAAAGACATTTATTTGACCAGCGATCGCAGGAAGAGATTATTGAAAAGTCCCAGGCCTCTCTAGATGAAGAACAGCCTGGCCTCTCCAATAACTCTGACATACAAAGCTTAGGATAGATCAATTCTATATTTATTTTATCAAATTCGTTAGCTTTGAATCAATCATCTTCAATACATATAAATCATTAATAACACCTGTCACATACTTTAGCCAATTGCATTTTGCCCTCTTATGTAATGAGATTACACTGGATCATAAAATCCAGAAGATCCCTCCCTCTATTGCTGACTCAATTTCCTCTATTGTTTAGTGACCTCAGACGCTGAGCTACAAAGAGAAAAGTTAATATTCTCACCAGTTTTCACTATGTCATCAGCCAAACCAGACAAATGCATGTTCTCACGTCTCAACGGGCATTTCTTATCTGGGCAGTGAATTAATCCTATTCATGGAATTGTCTAGAGAACTCTGCTGTTAGCAAGTCTTGTTGATAAGAACTTGCACATTCCATTGTTTCTAAAGAATGTGGTTCTATCTGTAAGTCCCCATACCTTGCAGCAATTTGCTCTTGGCTGAAGTGCACAATTACTTTATAAAACACAACTAATACATTCAAAATATCAAAATGTGTGTTTATATCATAATACTTATTTAAATCTCTTACTGCATTCATATGTGTGTAAACTGTTCCCTTGTTAGTTTATAAATCTGATTTAGAGTCACTTAATTCAATTCTGGTAGTTCTTTTGTGCTTTAAATGCCTAATGGTTTAAAATTTTCTCTAATCTACTCGGATTTTCTCCCCAACAGTGCTATTTCTATTCTTCAATTCCATTTCTTATATCATGGAAATTTGTTTTAATACAAATTTACTGCATCATTAATGTCCAAAACTAATTGCAGCAATTGCTGGCTTCACCAATTCGCTTTGAAACAGTTCAGTTTCTAATTTGAAAGTATCCACTTTGTAGCATGAATAGTCATTGTGCCAGATTTTGCTGCAGCAACAAATCTAATTGAGTTTGCTTCTTGTTAGACTTGTCCTCACACCCTAAAACTCAGATAATTTTTATTCCTGTTGACCAAAAGTGTGAGTTGATGGCATTGCAGAGAAGGAAACAGGGCATCCAGAAATCAGGCACATATACAATCCTTAACCATCAGATTAAGTGCAAGTTAGAGTGGGGAATTGAAAAAAGAAAAGAAAGTTTAGATTAAGCAAGGAAGAAAAGAGTGACCAGAAGTAAAAACAAACGTGACATTTTAAAAACTCTTCCAATCTTTTAACAACTGAAGGAATGAGACTCAAGGAGCTGAATTCTTTGCAGCAGGCAGGGTAAAAGGCTAGGACAAAATGCCAGCACTTGGCTAGCTTGTCACAACCATTTTTTAAATTCATTCATGGCACATGAGCATCGCTGGCTAGGCCAGAATTTATTGCCCATCCTTTGTTGCCCTTGAGAAGATGGTGGTGAACTGCCTTCTCGAAATACTGAGGTTCACAGTTTTTGGATCTTAACTGGTTTGAGTTAAGACTTCCACCCCCCCAGTCAACTGGTCAACAGTTCTCCTGTACTTGCAGCCCTCAGGAAATGTAGCTGCTCCTGGATCAGATGTAATTCCAATCAGGAGATGCTGATGGCACCTGAACTTTAATTAAAATCCAGAACATTAACAGGGTTAGGTGAGTGGTGGGGTTGGGAATGACAGGTAACATATTTTGGAGGGAACCCCTCAGGGGAGTCTCCAGTGAACACGAGGTTTCTAAACAGGAGGCAACCACCTCATCTGGCCTGGCTACGAGGCCAGTTGGGGGGAAAATCCCAGTGGTGGTGGGAGAAGGTTCTCAAATGGCCATTATTACTCATTTGACAGCCTGAATTGGCTGGTGCGCAAACAGACTACCTGACACTGCCTTTATTAAAAGTAATAAGCCCACAGAATGTGGGCAGGCAGCCAACAAATATGTCACCACTGCTTTTGTTCTCAATTTAACGCCCTACCTCCCTGCTAAGCCATCCCCAGGAATAGGAATGTACAATTCAGCCCACACTTCCAACAGTCAATTTCCGGTGCCAGAGGCATGGATTTTCAGCAATTAACAAATTATCATATTGTTAGAAAGATGCTTATGCTTCAAAGGGAAACTAAATCTGTAGCAGTTTTTATCATAACCACCACACATATGCAGCAACATCAATTCAGATTATTGAATGAGGCAGATGGAGAAATACCATTCTGGTGAAGCTGATAGCAGAGCAGTGCATCTCAGGTAATATCTTTGGATATTGGCATTTAATATCAGTCTGTTCCTCATCTGCAATCGTTCATGCTTATGCTTAACTGAAGGCAAAAATGATCAGCTTCAGTATTATTTTGACAGCAAAATCTGGCCCGTAGTGTGTATTATAACAGTTTCAACATTTTTTGTGGGGTTGTACATTCTGGGCTTTTGCGGGCACTAGTGATAAATTGTGATAATAAAAGCTTGTGCTGAGTATGTTTGTTAGATGCAATATAATCCTACAGATAAAATTACCTAGAAAAATTGCTTCAGTTTTATTTTCATAGCTTTATGATATCGTCTGCCGTCCTACCCTTATTTTCTGTGCATTTTGTGCTCATTATAAGATTAAACTAATTAGTGAGGAGGAATTGATTGCTTTATAACTCAGAGTTAATTTAACATTCTGGACAGGAACTTGACCCAGTGGCCTCTGTAATAAAAGCAAAAAGGCCCTTCTGATTTTAATGTCCAGACCTGATTATTATCACAATATACATTTATATTTATATAAATATTTATATTTATATACATTTATATAGCACCTTCAATGCTATAAATAATCCAAAGGTGCTTCATAAGTGTTATCAAACAAAAACTTGACTCCAAACTATGGAGGTCAGATGACTAAAGTCAAACAAGTAAATTTTAAAAATGTTGTAAAGGGGGAAATGAAATGAGAAATTTAGTGAGGTTATCCCAGCAATCAGGGCCTCAACTGTGTAGGATATGGATAGCTGTCAATGGTGGAACAATTAAAATTGGGAATAATCAGGAGATCAGAATTGTTAGAGAACAAACATCCTGAAAGCTGGGAGCTAGGACTATATTGCTGGAGAAGAATAGAGACAGGGAAGGAACAAAGATCATACAAAGATTTGACAACAAGGATGAACATTTTTAATACTGAAACATCATTTAACCAGGAAACAAAATAAGACAGTGAACACATGGAAGATATGTAAGCAGGACCTGTTGAGATTTAGGACATGGCAATAGAATTTTGAATGGTCTTACATTTGAGGAGGGTAGAATTGTAGACAACAGCCAAGTATGCATTGGAAAGTCAAGTCCGGATGGATCAAAGTGTGGATGAAAATTCAGCAGCGTATAAGCTGAGGCAAGTGTGGAATCATAGAAATCCTACAGTGCAGAAGGAGGCTATTCAATCCATCAGGGGTCTGAACCAACAACAATCCCACCTAGGCTTTATCCATAAGAGCCCATATATTTATCCCACTAATCCCTCTAACCTATACATCCTGGAACACTAAGGAGCAATTTAGGGGGGCAACTGCATCTAACCCAGACATCTTTGGATTGTGGGAGGAAACCAGAGCACTTGGAGGAAACCCACGCAGACACGAGGAGAACATGCAAACTCTGCACAGACAGTAACCCAAGCCAGAGATCAAATCTGGGTTCCTGGAGCTGTGAGACAGCTGTGCAAACCACTGTACCACCATTTGCCCTGTTGATGTTATGGACATGGAAATAGCTTGCATGGCAATGAGATGGATTTAGAACATAGAACATAGAACAGCACAGCACAGTACAGGCCCTTCAGCCCTTGATGTTATGCCGAGCTTTGTCCGAAACCACGATCAAGCTATCCTACTCCCTATCATTCTGGTGTGCTCCATTTGCCTATCGAATAACCACTTGATATTCCTAAAGGGTCCAACTCCACTATCACAGCAGGCAGTGCATTCCACACCCCAATCATTCTTTGAGTAAAGAACCTCCCTCGGCCATCCCTCCTATATCTCCAATCATGAACCTTATGGTTATGCCCCTAGTAACAGCTATATCCATCTGAGGAAACAGTCTCTGAACATCCACTCTATCCAAATCCCTCATCATCTTATAAACTTCTATTTAGTCACCTGTCATCCTCCTCTGCTCTAAAGAGAAAAGCTCTAGCTTCCTCAGTCTTTCCTTATAAGACCTACCCTTCAAACCAGGCAGCATCCTGATAAATCTCTTCTGCACTCTCTCCAATGTTTCCACATCCTTCTTATAGTGAAGTGACCAGAACTGCACACAATATTCCAAATGTGGTCTCACCAAAGTCCTGTACAGTTGCAGCATAACCCCACAGCTCTTAAACTCTAACCCCCTGTTAATAAATGCTAACACACTATAAGCCTTCTTCACGGCTCTATCCACTTGAATGGCAATCTTCAGAGATCTGTGGGTATGAACCCCAAGATCTCTCTTTTTCTCCACATTCCTCATCATGCTGCCATTGACCCTATAATCTGCATTCAAGTTTGTCCTATCAAAATGAATCACCTCGCACTTATCAGGGTTAAACTCCATCTGCCAGTTTTCGGCCCAGCTCTGCAAAGTCTACCAAAGTCTCTTTTGCAACCTACTAGAGCCCTCCAACTCATCCACTACTCCACCAACCTTGGTGTCATCAGCAAATTTACTGACCCACCCTTCAGCTCCCTCCTCCAAGTCACTGATAAAAAAAAACACAAATAGCAGAGGACTCAGCACTGATCCCGATGGTACACTGCTGATAACTGGTCTCCAGTCTGAAAATTTTCCATCCACCATCACCCTCTGTCTTCTATGAGATAGACAGTTACTTATCCAATTGGTCAAATTTCTCTCTGTCCCACATCTCTTTACTCCCTCCATGAGCCTACCATGGGGAACCTTATCGAATGCCTTACTAAAATTGATGTATATGACATCACTGCTCTACCTTCATCTACACATTTAGTTACTTTCTAAAAAAAGTTCAATCAAATTTAAGGCATGACTCACCCTTCACAAATCCGTGCTGACTATCCCGGATTAAGCTTTGGGGTTTTCCTTTATCCCACTTGCCAAGGACTCCTCGTGCTCCTCCAGCTCTTCTCAGCCCTTTTCTTTAGCTCATTCCTTGCTATCTTGTAACCCTCAAGAGACCCAACTGAACCTTGTTTTCTCATTCTTACATACACTTCCTTTTTCTTCTTGACAAGACATTCAACTTCTTTTGTGAACTATGGTTTTCTCACTCGGCCATTTCCTCCCTGCCTGACAGGGACATACCTATCAAGGACATGCAATATTTGTTCCTTGACCAAGCTCCACTTTTCATTTGTGCCTTTCCCTGACAGCTTCTGTTTCCATTTCATGCTTCCTAATTCTTGCCTAATCGCATCATAATTACCCCTCTGCCAATTATAAAACTTGCCCTACTGTATGGCCCTATCCCGCTCCATTGCAATAATGAAAGACACTGAATTGTGGTCACTATCTCCAAAGTGCTCTCCCATAAACAAATCAAACACTTGGCCCTTTTCATTACACAGTCCCAAGTCCAATGTGGCTCCACCTCTTGTCATCTATCCACATATCGTGTTAGGAAAACCTCCTGCACACACTGCTCAAAAAGTGCCCCATCCAAACTATTCGACTTATAAAAGTTCCAACCAATATTTGGAAAGTTAAAGTCCCCATGATAACTATCCTGTGACCTCCACACCTATCCAGAATCTGCTTTGCAATTTCTTCCTCCACATCTCTATTACTATTTGGGGGCCTATAGAAAACTCCTAACAACATGACTGCTCCTTCCCTATTTCTAACTTCAGCCCATATTACCTCAGTAGGAGGTCCCCCTCAAACTGCCTTTCAGCAGCTATTAAACTATTCTTGATTAACAGTGCTACTCCTCCATCCCTTTTACCACCTTCCCTACTCTTACTGAAACATCTACACCCCGGAACTTCCAACAACTATTCCTGTCCCACAACACTATAGTCCCAAGTACCAATCCACACTTCAAGTTCACCTACTTTATTCCGGATGCTCCTTGCATTGAAGTAGACACACTTCAGCCCACCTTCCTGTCTGCAGTTTCACCCCTGTGATCTTGGTACCCTTCTTAGTACCTCACTACACCCAACGCTGATTTCTGGACTACAGCTCATTTTCCCATCCTCTGACAAATTAGTTTAAACCCACTTGAAGAGCCGTAGCAAATTTCCCTCCCAGGATATTGGTGCTCCTCTTGTTCAGGTGCAAACCGTCCTATTTGTACAAGTCCTACCTTTCCCAGAATGTGCTCCAATTATCCATGTAACTGAAACCCTCTCTCCTCCTTCCCTTCTGAGCCACAGGGACAGACTCAGTGCTGGAGATCCAATCACCATGGCTTACCACTCAACAGTATCCAACATGGTATACTTGTTGCTGAGGGGAACGACCACGGGAATCCCTGCACTGACTGCTTCCTCCAGCCCCTCTCACTATCATTCATCTATCTTAATTCTTCGGAGTAACTACATCTCTGATGTAGTTATTCTGAAAAATGAAGATAGATGACCGCCTCTGCCTCCCGAATGATCCAAAATTCATCCAGCTCCAGCTCCAGTTCCCTAATGCGGCTTTTGAGGAGCTGGAGATGAGTGCACTTCCAATAGTTGAAATCAGAGGAACACTGATTCCCTCACCTCAAACATTCTGCAGGATTTGTGGTAGGAACCTCATTATGGGATCAGATAAAACATAAGATTGCAAATACCCTGCTTCAGCCTCAGAGGCAGTCACCAGGGAAGATAGTTCGCAATAATAGTGAGCAATCAAGGTTTGATTTATTGAGAAGTTTGATGATGGCAGATTTGAAGGCAAGTGATAATAGCTGAACAGTTAGAACCATTTATAACAACCTAACATAACTAAAAATAGCTTGTCTGTTCTCTTCACAGATGTACTCTGACATGTTAAGTATTTCCAAGATTTGCTAATTAAGTTTGTAAAAATTGTGGCTTTGTTCTTAATCAACATTCAGAGTACAAAATAGCAAAAGCTTTGAAATTGATAATTAGGGAACAGAACTGTGACACATTGGCATGAAATTCTTGTGTCTCTAATTTTAACTAAGCGTTACAATTCTGAGCTTTGTCTCTTTAAGTTAAGGGAAAAAGGGAGGGTCATGTGGCCTGTTCAGAAGCCAGCTTGATAACATTTTTGGGGTGGTTACAGAGCAAAGAATTACAGATCAAGTGATAATCCCCATTAAAGCCATGGAGAATCTTTGATTGCTCTCCCTGAATGGCTTGTTGAATACAAGTATGAGTTCTCGTAGTAACAGGCCGTGGCCTGCCCAATCTCCAGTGAATAATGCTTGCATTTCCCATTTCTTGCCAAGAGAAAGAGATTTGAATCAGAGGCCACAAAATTATGGAACTGGACCGCAAGTCCCTCCACAATACAAGGAGCAAGCATATCTGTGCAGTACTTGTAATCATAAGGACCATCTTAGTCAAGGTTACTAAAACAGGCAGAATGCATATTGTCCAGGCTGAAGGGCAAAGTCACCTCAGGACCAGACTTTACAAGTAAACCAGCCTGGCAATGAGAAATTGATACAGTTAAATAGCATTACTGCACCCAAAGTGGCTCTAATCAAGTGTAAACTCCAGGTAAATGACCACCCCCTTGACATTGAGGTCGACACAAGAGCTGCTGTATCTAACATTGGGGAGCAAACCTTTAGGTGACTCCGAGGCTAGATTGACCACATACAGTGAGGAGCCTTTCCATATTGTTGTACCACCGTCCCAGTTATGCATGGGCGACAGGCCATCTGACTCCTCCAAATACTGGTGAAAGGATTAGGGCCCATCGTTTTGGGAAGGGACTGGCTGAAGAAAATTCACCTAGATTGATAACAGGTCTTTAAAATGGTTACTGGCAATTTCAACAAAGCCATTGGGAAGTATCCCAAAGTGTTCCAAGAATGCTTCTGGAAGATTGGAGGCAATAGGGCCAAGGTTTATGTGAACCTAAAAGACTGACTTAAATATTTCAAGGCACAACCGTGCCAAAGTAGAGGTTAAATTGGATTATTTAGAGGAACTTGGCATTATATACCCAGTATAGTTAGACTGAATAGACTGAGTCAGTGATCTCAGCTGACAAGGAAAACCAGAAGATTCCACCAGCAACCTCATTGCACTTTGGGAATGGCTAGATTGACACGCACTGGATGTTCTCTACTATCACTTACAATACCATAAAAGAAATTCCATCAATCTTTTAATACACACGGCATACCCAAGATTCTTGTGATGGATGACGGGAATCCATTTACCAGCAGTAATGAGTATGAAAGGAATAGGGCACATGGCATCCTATCTCTTGTCCTCGAATGGCCTGGCTGAGCGAGTAGTCCAGGCATTCAAAAGTTATATGAAGAAACAAACCACAGCTTCTCTAGAAATTTAGTTGCACATTTCCTTTTCAAATGTGGGAGTATACTGCATGTGACAATGGGAATAGCCCTGGCAGAACTATTGATGGGCATGCCTTCAGACTAGGCTTAGCTTGTGATGTTCTCAGATTTGGCTCGCAACATTGAGTCAAAACAGAAGCCCAGAAAAGGGGCCATGATGGTCAGAGACCCAACAGAGACTTCAGACCGGGAGATAAGGTCCAGATGAGGAACTTCAGTGATAGCTATCTGTGGATTCTGTGAATTATCCTCAAGGAAACAGGACCGATATCTTATGAAGTTAAAAATCAGGGAGAAGACATTGAAGAAGCACAAAGATCACCTCTGTCACAAGGAGCCCTCTGCAGTGGCAACAGTTTCTATAGATGAGTAACCATCGACGTCCTTCATATCAACCTATGGACAAGAATTCCATCCTCTAACACCCGAGATCCAGTCATCTGGATGATGAGGATTCTGGGTTGGACACGGAGACAGGAGGTGGTGAATATCAGATCATCACTGAGAAAAGTCCCTGTATTAGCTCTTTGACTGGTCCTGTTGAACTAGAGTCCCGGCAGAGACAATGTGTGCACTCCACAGTAGTGCTTTAACTCTGCATTCTGTAATACATTGTGTTCCTTTCCAGTCAGGCTCCCTGTATCATTACACATAGTTTGTGTTACTGGAGTGACATTGGAAGATCTTCATGGTTCAAGACAGTGACAATGGGCTCTCATCATCCGTCTGCATTCACAATACTTTGAGGGCCCAATTCTACTATTTTGATTCTAAGTATTGGGTGGAATTGAAATTGGCAGTATTTCAGATCGGACTTTTAGACCCATTCTCAAGGGCCCCCAAAAGCACTCTGCCTAAAAAAATCAGCAATTCCGAATCGCACTGCACATGCCTATAAGCGGGGCTTAGCAAACCTGAAACCCTGCAGCTCCGATTGGCACTTCCAACTGCGCAAGCATAGAAAAAAATGATAGAATGCTTCTCCCCTGCCACATCCTTCCCAAGCCAAATAATGCCTCCCCCTGACCTCCATTGACATTGCCCCACCCCACAACACGACTGACTCCCTTATCTCTCTACTACCACCCAGACCGATTGTGGACCCTTCCATCCCCTCTCTCCCTCTGATCTCCGGCAAAGTGGCAGTGGACTCCCCTTCTCCTCTGCTGATCTCAGGCAGAATGGCAGTAGACCCCATTTTCCCTCCACTGATCTTCAGTAAAATGGCAGCAGACCCACCTCCCCCTCCCCATCAAAACCACCCCCACCCCCACCCCCCACTCGCCACTCTCAATCTCAAGCAGAGAACCTCAATTTGCTAGGTTTTCTACCTCCTCAGTAACTGGAGCGACCAAATTGGACCTATGGAGCACGTCTGTTTTGTGCCAATTCTGGATGGGCGAATGTGGTAATAAAGGAGGAAGCTCATTAAGTTAATTTAAATTCAGAACACACAAACTCCAAGCAGACAGTCACCCAAAGCTGGAATTGAACCCAGATCCCTGGTGCTGTGAGACAGCAGTACTAACTGTGTCGCTGTGCTGCAATGAATATCAGACTGACAGCAGTCACATGCCCTATTCTAAAATAAATTGGGAATAACCAATTATGGCATCAAAAGTATAACGTGCAGTAATGGTAAATATCCAATATTTTCACGTGGAACATCTTTGAGGCTATTTTATCAGATGCATTGATCTGTTTTAATTAAACATGATAAGATTGTTGTTAAATAGTAGGCAAAGAAATTTCATACACGAATATCACAATTAAAATGTCAAATTTTTTTCTGGTTCTTTCACCTGAGATCGAGAATATATCTTTGGATAATGTGCTAACAAAAGTAAAACCAAAACAAGTTGGAGCAGGATTTTCCTTCCGTTCTGTCATGTGTTTCATGGTGGCAGGAAGTGGTGTACCACTCGCTGGGAACAGGATCTTGTGGTTCTGCTGTTGTCATTCCCATTAACTACACTCTCACTATCGGGAAACATGGGACCATTAGATCACGCCGACATAAGCACCAGTGAGATTTTGACATCTGAAACTATTTGAAAATCTTCAAAGCCTGATATTTAATTGGATATGAAATATTTCAATTTCTAATGTGTCCCTTTAATGTCTTGCTGTGTCTATTTGTAGTAGAGTTCTGTATCTTCACCCCTGGGCAGTAATCTGGGAGAACTATAAGAGAACTCGCCCTGGATGAAAACAATAAGAACAAATTGGTGGACCAGAAATACTCAATCTGTCTGAACCAGACAAGAACTGTTGTTCATAAATTGGCTGATGAAGATACCCCTTTCATGGAAGGACAGCGTGATTAAAATGTTAATTGATGCAGCATTCATCAAACTAATTATGTCTTCCAGCTGGAGTCATCTGTAAAAACAGTCTGTTGGAAATTCCAGAAAGGAAATACAGCTATTAAATGCCATTAAAATAAAACTAAAATACTGCCAGTGCTGGAGATGTGAAATAATAAAAGAGAATGCTGGAAACAATCAATCAGACAACAGCTGTGGAGAGAGAAAACCCGAGTTAATGTTTCAGCTTGATGACCTTTCATCAGAAAGTGAGATCTTAGAGATGAACGATTGCAACACAAGTGTGGAGGCAAGGAATAGGGATTGGAGGAATCAGGGAAAGAACAATAGGAACTGGTGTGTAGATAGGGATGAGGGCAGGAATTATTATATAGCAAAGACGGATAATAGTACATCAAAATGGGCAAGATCATCAATGATGAGAAATGGGAGGCATTAAAAGTAGGAATAGTTTAGGGATAAACTAAACACATTGTCATAAAGGTGAAAGGCAGAGCATCTAAGTTAGAACTGATGACTGAAAATATCGGCCCAAAAGGCCTTCCAGAGATCGTGATGTGCAAACGTATCTGGAAATGGCACAGCAAGTGTATGCTTACGATGCAAAATTCCCCCACTGCTTTGGACCCTGAGTAAACATCTCTATCTTTAGTTCAGAGTCAGAAATTTGGGATAAATCTGCACAACTAACCTGGATAATTACCTCGGAAAGGTTCGACATTAAAACCTAGTCTAACAGTTAAGACCTGCACAATTGACATCCCAGCTGCCTCCCTCCCGCCACACCCCAAGTCAATCCCCAACCACCCGACTACTCCCTTGCAACCTTTGACCACCTCTAGCGCCCATCGACTTCTCTCCATGTTATTAATTACTCCTCTGACCACCTAATAACCTCCTCACTATTCCACAAGAACCGGTCAACTCCTAACTACAGTCCCTGATTTAACCTGACTACCCTTTGACCACCCAACTACTCACCGAACCCTAATTACCCAGTCACCTGATGAACACTTCCATTATTCAGTAGAGAATTCAGCTGAATGTGAAGGAGACCAATAAAGAAAAGAGGGCCCAAGGAGGTGTGTGAAAATAGATTAGCAGAGGTAAATCAAGGTCTTCAGATCTTAACTTTGATTTCTTTCATATCTGTTCCTCAGTTAGTGAGTACTACATGTTTTATCTAATCTCTTCCATGAAAGTTTGAATTATAAAGCTAGGGCATTTTTCCCAGAGTGTAGGGGAAATGATGGACGACCATAGACATTTATAAAAGCATGAGGGGCATAAATAAAGTGAATAGCTAAGGTATTTTCCCCAGGGAAAGAGGAAACTAGATGCGATAAGTTTAAGGTGAGAGGAGAAAGATTTAAAAGGGATCTGAGGCACAACTTTTTTGTAGAAGGAGGTGTATATGGAATGAATGGCCAGAGAAGGTGGTGGATGCAGATGCAATTAAAACATTTAACGACATTTGGATTGATACATGGATAGGAATGGTTTAGAGGCATATGGGTCAAATGCAGGCAAATGGGATGAGTTCTATTTAGGAAACCTGGTCGGCATGGATGAGTTCGACCTAAGGGCCTGCTTCCGTGCTGTATATCTCTATAACCTAATTTCCTGAGTCATCATATTAATGTGCACTCTATATGTTAGAGCCAGTCAAGTCTGTTCTCTCCATAAATTATGCATATGTGTTTTCATCACTGATTTTGTCTAACTTGATTATTTTTCTGAAAGGAGTAAAGTCACTCAGCAATAGTAAAGATATTTTAAGAAGCAGTCAAATGCAGCTGTCCAGCCATATAAATCCCATTATTTAACCTTTACCATTGCTTTCAATGACCCCAGATCCAAGAACCATTACCTCCTATAGAATATTTAGTCATGCATTTCCCTAATATCATTGCAACTTTCAAGCATGTCCATTATCAGCAATTTTCGTTCAGAGTATGTTTCACATATCAACTACGCTGTCAGTAAAAAAAAAACTTCTATATTCTTGTCTTGCCCTTTGATTCTTTCTTCCTAAGTCATGACATATCATTCCTGTGCTCACAGTTCCAACTGTATTCTTATACAGTCATTAGTCTTGCTTTTTAGAACTGGATCGTACAGTTTATTCAATGTTTTCTTAAATGAAAACTAAATTCTGACCTTCAGAATTGTAACTCTACATCGTGATCTCACTCACAATTCATCAATATTCTTTCAAAGTTGGGTGTCCAAAATTCCAGACAATATTCAAAGTTAGAATGTTTGATTTTGAGAGTTATTAAGGAATACCTGGAAATTGTCACACCAAGTTCTTCCTTTCCCTTTTAATTCTAAGAATATTGAAAGGCTTGTATATTCTTTATCACACAATGTCCATTTTGGAAAAGTGTCCTTGAATGGTGGTGTCATAATCTTACTAAGGCCAGTCTTCCATCACCAATCTCCCTTCATTTACAGTGTGATCTGAATGCCATTCAGTGGCTACAGAGTGCAGGTCAGCCCCCAGTCTTTCAACTGCTGGCATGAATGAAACCAATAGGTTTTAAATCCCCCATTGGGTGAGCCTCCACTCACCATATTCTACAAGACTCACAGGGCAATCTTTTGATAATCCCCTATGCCATCATAGCGCGTGGAAAACATGAAGCATCCATAAAGGATATATACATCTATATGTCATCAAATATATCAAATTAAAAACTGGTGCCAGTTTCAGTTAACGTCTGTGTAATGTAAACTGGCTTAAATGTTACGATCCTTGAACAGATAAAACAAAGAACTAGAGAATTTTGAGGAACTATTAGTAACAGAAACCCTTGTTCCATGTTACAGTTTAGCTCTCAAAAGACAGAAGCAATGGTGGAAGAAATACGTTGAAAATGGGTTAATTTGTAATTTAAAAAAACAGCAGAAGACATATTTCCACACTTGCTTTCTCTATTGAAAGTGGGCCTCTGAAGACAGATAACACCTGCATTCTTATCATGCTCCAAACCCTTAGAGAAATGATACCTATTTGAAAGTCTGGTGACCTGGGAAAGTGAGATAAGGAGCCAGAGAAAGTGCAAAGCAAGATATTTGAGCAATGGAATTATCTTCCACACATATCGCACAATAAAAATATAATACAACTACCCATTATTTTGATACCCTGTAGTTTGGACGTGTGAAAGTTAGTCATGAATAAGGCACGATCAAGTCATGTTAAACCTGCCTGCCATATCAGGACATTTGATAAAGAGATTAAAAAACTTTTACATATGCATGAACCCATGAATTATAACAGGAATTTGGATTTGAAGATTCAATCAACCGAATACTGAGCACAGAATATGTTAAGGCACATATTCATCAATTATATTTGCAAGTGCTATTTTAGCTGTATGATAAGTACACTATATACTTTAAAACATTGTATAGTGCATACATTATATACTTTAAAACATGCTTCAGTGTGTAATCTTAACATTTCAAGAACCTTATTATTTAAAATAGATTGAACATCTACCTAATCAGAAATTACCTAACAACAAAACTTCAAACACATCTTTTAAAATATTTTTATCAATATTATGCTTTTCACAATGACTAAACATTTCAAAGCCCTTTAGAAGTTCTCTTAAAATACTTTAGAAGCTTTGTTGCTGTTGCTGTCTGGGAAACAAGGCAGCATATTCTTGCACAGAAAGATTCTAAAAACAATAGTCTGATATATTCATCCAGAAGCATGGATACTTCAGTTGCAAGCAATAAAAAGACTAATTTCATAAAGTAAATTAAAGATAAAGGTTTAATAAAGAAATTTCATTATATCAACACTCAGGCTTTGGACCACACAACCTTCTCACAATCCCCACCTGCTTTCTATTTATGCCGGATCAGTTGATCACTACATCATTTTGCCATTGGTTACATTGTCTACTAGGTCAGCTGACCCTCATGGCATGTTACCATTAGTTATATATATAAAACTATTATACATATATATTATATTATCATTGGTTACATTATAACCTAATAATTTGTTTTTATGATGTTCAAGTGAAGGCAAGCGTCCAGGTGACAGCAGCAGAGTGGCAAAGGTGGTTGGCTATTGCAGGTCACATTTGCATAAGTGTAGTTACTGTGACTAGAATATGGTTTGCGGAGGAACTGCTGTAAAGGGACAATGTTGGGCAAGCAACAAGCAAACATTAGTCATAGGGGACTCACTAGTTAGTGGCATCAGCAGGTTCTGGCCACAATTGAGATTCTAGGATGTTGTGCTGCCACCTTGGTGCCAGGGTGATGGATGTTTCTGAGTGATTGCAGGACATTCTTAAAGGGGAGGATGAGAAGCCAGAGGTTATTGTATATATTGGTGAAAATTGAGAGTTAGGCAGAAAGCTAATATGCAAGACCTCAAAGACAGTAATTTCAGGACTAATACCAGTGCCACATGCTAATGAGAGTAAGAATAGGAGGATTAGGCAGATGAATGTCTGGTTTGAGAGTTAGTGCAAGGGGCAGGGATTTAGATTTTTGAATCATTGGGATCTTGTCTGGGGAAGGGCTGATCTGTTCAAAAGGGATAGGTTACATTTGAACTAGAGGCGGAGTGACATCCTGGCGGGGAGATTTGCTAGAGCCACTTGGGAGGGTTTAAACTAGTTTGGCGGGGGGGTGGGATCCAAAGCAGTAAGTAGAAGAGAAGTTTAACCACAGAAGTTAAAGAGAGCATACAAGTTAGTAAAGGCAATGTCAGTGATCCTAGTACCAAACACATCAGGCAAAAGCAAGCCAGAAGCGAGGGAAGTCCAGTTTAAACTGCATTTATTTCAATACAAGAGGCCTGACGACAAGGCAGATGAACTCAGGGCATTGATGGATACGCGGGATTGGGATGTTATAGCAATTACTGAAACATAGCTAAGGGAGTGACAGGAGTGGCAATTTAATATTCCAAGGTACAGATGCTATAGGAAAGATAGAACAGGAGGTAAGAGAGGAGGGTGAGTTGCACTTTTGATTAGGGAGAGTATCACAGCCATATTGAGAGAAGATATATCCAAAGGTTTGGCTACTAAGTCTATATGGGTAGAACTGAGAAATAAGAAGGGGAAAATCATTTTGATAGCATTGTACTATAAGGCCCAAATAGGGAAATAGAGAATATAGGGGGCATGGTTAATAAGTTTGCAGATGACACCAAGATTGGTGGCATAGTGGACAGTGAAAAAACTTATCTCCAATTGCAACGGGATCTTGATCAATTGGCCAGTAGACTGATGAATGGCAGATGGAGTTTAATTTAGACCAATGTGAGGTGATGTATTTTGGTAGATTGAACCAGGGTAGGACTTACTCAGTTAATGGTAGGATGTTGGGGAGAGTTGCAGAATAAAGACATCTCAGGGTATGTGTTCATAGCTCCTTGAAAGTGGAGTCACATGTGGACAGATTGGTTTAGTTTCATTGGACAGAACACTGAATACAGGAGTTGGGACATCTTGTTGAAGATGTACAAGACATTAATAAGGCCACACTCGGAATACTGTGTGCAATTCTGCTCACCCTATTATAGAAAGGATATTATTAAACTAGAAAGCGTGCAGAAAAGATTTACCAGGATGCTACCGCGACTTGACTGATTGAGTTATAAGGAGAGTTTGAATAGACTAGGACTTTTTCTCAGGAGCATAGGAGGCTGAGGTGTGATGTTATAGAGGTCTATAAAATAATGAGAGGCATAGACAAGGTAGATAGTCAATATGTTTTCCCAAAGGGCATAAGGGTTTGAAGTGACGGGGGAGAGATATAAAATTGTCCAGGAGGCAATTTTTTCACGTAGAGGACGGTGAGTGTCTGGACCAAGCTGCCAGAGATAGTAACAGAGGCAGGTACAAGTTTATTTTTTAAAAAGCATTTAGATATTTACATGGGTGTGATGTGTTTAGAGGGATTTGGGCCAATGCGGGCAATTGGGATTAGTTTAGGGGTTTTAAAAAAAAGCTCAGATGGACAAGTTGAATTGAAGAACCTAGTTTCCATGCTGTAAATCTCTATGATTCTGTGACTATGTTAATTGCTGGTTATGTATTGGTGAGAATTCCAGAAATATCTTCTATTCATCTTTGACAGAGGACCCGATTTTACCACTGCATCAGGGGCACGAAAACGTGGTAAAGTCATATGTGAGGCCATTAACGCGATCTGCATTATTTTACCAAAACCCAGGAATGGCAGCAATTCAATTTGCTCCCAAAATGGACGCAATGGCAATTTAAATGCATTTGCATGCAATTAAATTTAATTAATGAACTGACCGCCCAGCTTTATTAGCATTTCCCCTTTATCACTACATTTGCCAATCTGGAACCGTGCTGTAATGGACTTGCTAAATAAAAGTCTGAATCAGGGTGCTGCAGCTGCTGAAGAGTGCGTTCAGTGTTTCCAACAGCTCTCTGCCTCAGATCAGTGGTTTGGAGAAGGGGTTTGGAAGGTGTTTGGAACATTCTCTGATTGAGAAGGTGAGGAGGGGAGGGGAGTGAGGTCAGATCATTGTCTGGTAGCGGAGGGGTTGTGGTGAGGGCTGATCATTGTCTGCTGGGGAGGGAGGAAGAGGCGGGTCAGATATTCCTCTTGGCAGGGGATGAGGGACCAGATCATTGTCTGGGAGGGGGGAGGGGTGGGCAGTAAGCAAGGCCAAACCATTCTCAGGGAGTGGGGGGAGTGAAGCCAGATCATTATCTGGGGGTAGGGGGGAGAGGAGGGAAGCCTGATCACTCACTGAGTGGGGTGGTGGGGGTCAGATGGATCTCTGGTGGGGGGCAAAGATGAGGGAGGTACTCTGCCACTCTGCAGGCAATCGGTGGAGAGGGGTGCAGGGGTAGCGATTAGTCTGGGCAGTGGGGGCAGGGAGTGGATAAGGGGGACAGTGATGTGTGTGTGGGTAGCAGGGAGGATGGTAAGGAGGACAGTGATGTTTGTGGGGGCCATTGCTCCTGCTTTTCATTCCCGGGTCACTTTCTCTACTCTCTGCGACCTGCGAGCAATCTGACACCGGCACGTGTTTTCAAATTTTTTTCAAACTGCATATGCAGTTCAGAGCTCCAATTGTTTCGGCTGTGCTAAGCCCCACCCACAGAGTGAATAAGACTGAAGATTTTTTTTTAGGCTGAGTGTATGTGGAGGCACCTGAAAGCAGACTTCTAAGTTGGATCTGCATTATACCCAGATTCAGCACTTAAAATGAAAATGATAAAATCGGGACTCTTGTGTCATGGGATCACCTGCGAAAGCAGTTGGGAACTTAAGTTTATGATCTCATCTAAGAGATGGCATCTCACACACGAGTCAGATTGGTTGTGCAGCCAGAATTCCTGACCCCTGCTTATTAAACAAATCTTCTATGGAGAGCTTGAGTCTCTGTTGTGCTCTCATGACAGTCAAGGGAAGCTCTACAAAGAGGCCTTATTTCAGAATTCGATATCGATTCTTTTAAGTCCTAGGAGAAGCTCTGCAACCAAACGAAAAGGGAGTGGTCTCCTTCAAAAGCAAGTGCATTTGAGAAACAGAAGAAATGCAAAGGCTGGGGTGGGGTGGACTCCAAGCCAACAACTCATTCAAAACTCAATTGATTATGATATCCTGTCCTAGCTGCAGCAAAACCTTTAACAGTTACCTTGTGTCCACTGAACCATTGTTAATGGTGGATACGGTCAGATAAAAGGGTGTACGTCACTCCTTCAGTAGCTGGATTCTTGTGTTCGTGCCCTGGAGTGGGACTTAACTGCTAAACCTTGGAACTCTTCGGCAAAAGCACTAACAATTGAACCACAAGAGACACAATAATATTGAATTGTCCTTTGTTAAACTAATGAGGAATGGCTTCCCCTTATTGTCCTGCTGCTTTCTTGTTAGGTCTCATAATTAATCCGCTCCATTATGCAGGGCAAATGAACACCCATCCCAAGGCAGTAGATCCCAGATCAGAGCTGGGTAACAGAATCAATATTTAACCCGCTTTTCTAGTCCAGGGCCCATTCAGAGAAGAAGTGATGTTTCTGTTGAGCCAAATCTTCCAGGGGTTGGACCTTGGGCCAGAAGAAACCTAGCATGTAAGTATTTTAATTTTTATTTTAGATTTCTTCCTGGGTCAGATAAAGCAAGGGTGCTCCTCTTGTCCCCAGAAGGAAATTGAGGTTCTTCTACTCCAGGCTTTACTATCTCGCCCAATCATTTTCAGAACCACCCACTTACCACACCAGATACCATTCCAATAATTCATGATTTTGTCATCTTACTGTCCTCTTACTCTCCTTGTTAAGAATTGGGGGAAAAAATAAGACTAATAAAAACAAAGTTAAAACAGGGATTTGATTAGAAGCAGACAGTTGAAAGAACGATGCAATGCACATTAGCGTCAGTGGAAAACAAATATTTTACATATGTGATTAAAGAAAACAATGGGGGAATAGAAGTAGTAAATTCAAAGTGGAGAGATAAGAAAATTGATACATACCTGCCAAAAGTTGACTCGATAAGAAGTCTCACAACACCAGGTTAAAGTCCAGCCAGTTTATTTGAAAGTAATCCCACAAGCTTTCGGAAACGGTGTTTCTTCGTCAGGTGTGTGGAAGGTTCTAGTCAGAAAAAGGCATATAAAGACACACACAGTTTGCAGAATACTGATTAGAATGCAAGACTTTGCAGCTAATCTGCTATTCAAGTCTTAAAGGCGCAGACAATGTGAGTGGAGATAGTATTAGGTTAAAGAGATGTGTATTGTCTCCAGACAGGACAGTAAGTCAGATTTTACAAGTCCAGGCAAATCATGTGGGTTGCAGATAGTGTGAAATGAACCCTAGATCCCGGTTGAGGCTGTCCTCATGTGTGCAGAACTTGGCTATCAGTCTCTGCTCAGCGATTCTGCGCTGTCATGTGTCATGAAGGCAGCCTTGGAGAACGCTTACCCAAAGATCAGAGACCAAATGCCCATGACTGCTGAAGTGTTCGTTAACAGGGAGCAAACAGTCTTGCCTAGTGATGGTCAGGCAATGTTCATTTATCTGTTGTGATAGCGCCTGCATGGTCTCCCCAATGTACCATGCTTCAGAACATCCTTTCCTACAGAGTATTAGGTAGACAACATTGGCCGAGTTACAAAAGTATGTTCCGTGTACCTGGTGGATGGTGTTCTCACGTGAGATGATGTCATCCATGTTGATGATCTGGCATGGCTTGCAGAGGCTGCTGTGGCAGAGTTGTGTGGTATTGTGGTCACTGTCCTTCTGGGTAGTTTGCTGTGAACAACGGTCTGTTTGAGGTTGTGCAGTTGTTTGAAAGCAAGAAGTGGGAGTGTGGAGATGGCTCTGGCAAGATGTTTATCTTCATCAATGATGTGTTGAAGACTCCAGAGAAGTTGTCGTAGCTTCTCCACATGGGCTTCTCACAAGGTCGACTCCACATGGGGTTAAAATCAAAGAGAAAGGAATGCTGTAACTGTGGAATACTAAGAAGAGAGACAGCAAAGTCAGAAGTGCAGCAACTTGCAGCTATAGTCTCCTGAGAAAAGCAGCCATTTTTCTGATTTTGCTAAACTGAAGACTATTTCTCAGACATGGCCACCTTAATCTGGTAGCGGTAATTGTTTGCTTAGAGTTACTTATATTGGATGTTATTTGGGAAAAGGGGTGACTCAAAGTTCAAGTAAACGTACTGGGAATCAAGGGCTAGTTTCAGATAAAATTACATGTGTAAAGCCATCAATATCCTTAGTGTATTATTATAGTTCTTACTGTGTGTGTTTTTAAGTTAATAAATATGCTTCATTAATTGTTTATTGAACAACAAGGCTGTTTGCTTACTGGATTGTACATCACTCCTCACATAAAACCAGATAAAAACACAAAAACCATAATGAACTGGTGTTCCAAGTTACCCTCGTGGGTTTTTGGGATACCCTTACATTTAACTTCAGCATGGTTCATAATATCCTGGCTGCCAACTCTGACTAAAATCATGATAAGAATCATGGAATCCCTACAGTGTAGAAGGTGGCCATTCTGCCCATCAAGCTTGACCCCACAACAATCTCAGCCATGTTCTACTGCCCTCCTCCCCACCCTTGGCTACATGTATTTACCCCATTGATCCTTGTGGCACTACAGGACAATTTAGCATGGCCAATACACCTAACCTGCATATCTTTGGACTGTGGGAGGAAACCAGAGCACCCAAATGAAACCCATGTAGACATGGGAAGAATGTGCTAACTCTAGACAGACAGTGACCCAAGGCTGGGTTCCTGGCACTGTGAAGAAGCTGTGCTAACCATTATGGTACCATGCTAACCCATAAGGTGGTCTGGTGTTTAAGATTGACAGGGCCATCTCTGGGCTCCAGAGTTGCACCAAGCACTTCAGGACACCAGACACCGTACCTGCTTCCCCACTAAAACTAGAAACATTGTTACATGCTTTTTTATTTCATGTTTGTTTTGCCTAATGTGTTTTATGTAAGAGATGAGCCGTTAAAAATAACTTTTTAAAAAAACTGAATCATCACATTTTTTTACAAAACCTGTTGCAGCCACTTTTTTGACTTAAGAAGAATGTTCTGATATGAAGGTAATAACTGACCTTCTTTCCTTCTTGTGACATCTGTGAAATTTCTGGAAACACAAGAAATGAAAAGTTCGGATTGGACTTTAACATACACTCAGTCACAGTAAGGTCGAAAATTCCTCAAAGAGGTCTGGTCGGGGGTCCAGAAGTAATCCTTTCTCCAGAATATAAATTTTAAGCCTTCAGCACTCCCTTTCATTTTCAGTAACCTTGAAATCCACTGTGGCAGCAAACATAGTTTTTGTGCACTTTGACTTCATATATCATAACATTCATACTGAGGACTGTGGCCCAGTTCTTTTTAAACTGTTAGTCAACTTTTTGCGCTCTTCCAGGTCAGAGAATATGTTGTTCTGTGTAATAAACCATTCCAAGCCAAGAACCTAAGACACACTTTTGATATGATTTATTATTATGAATGTATTAGTATACAAAGAAAAGTATTGTTTGTTGTATGCTATACAGACAAAGCATAGCGTACATAGAGAAGGAAAGGAGAGAGTGCCAGATGTAGTGTTACAGTTATAGCTAGAGTGTAGAGAAAGATCAACTTAATATAAGATAGGTCCATGCAAAAGCCTGACAGCAGCAGGTAAAAAGCTGCTCTTGAGCTGATTGGTATATGACCTCACACTTTTGTATCTTTTTCCCCCATAGAAGATGATGGAAGAGAGAATGTCCATGATGCATGGAGTCCTTGATTATATTGGTTGCTTTTCTGAGGCAGCAGGAAGTGAAAGCAGTGTCAATGGATGAGAAGTTGGTTTGAGTGATGGACTGGGCTTTGTTCATGACCCTTTGTAGTTTCTTGCAGTCTTGGACAGAGCAAGAACCATATCATGCTGCGATACAACTGGAAAGAATGCTTTTTATGATGCATCTGTAAAAGTTGGTGAGAATAGTAATGGACATGTCAAATTTCCTTAGTCTTCTGAGAAAGTAGAGACATTGGTGGGTTTTCTTAACTATAGCACCAGCTTGGAGATGTGGACACCTAGAAACCTAAAGTTCTCAACCAATTTCTACTTCGTCCCCATTGATATAGACAGGTCTCAATGTGTGGGGCAGGGCAGTGGAGCCGGAGAAAGGGCCGACTGTCATTTAGATTGCTGATCACTGATAGGGTGGGGGAAAATTGTTGCCATCACTGGGACATCCCAAACTCCGTGAGTCTGAGGGAAAGGGGGGGTCCGTTTGTTAAAGTTGAGATCCCAATCTCTGTGGGGCTGGCCTTGCCAGTGTCTTTATGCCTCACCCTTAAATGTGGCAATGCAAAACACATGCCCTTGCTTTTTTTTGACAGTATCAGAAGATCTAGGGAGAAACCCTAACTCTTTCTCTGGGTATCGGTTTTCAATTAGAATCTGACACTGATCTGAAAATTTCCACCCAATACATTTTGTCCCAACATTCAAGTCATCAAATTGCTGCTGTATGCATTGCAGAGTGATTGTTTTGATATCTATTACTTGAAATGAATCAATCACATGAAAGTTCTAGACTCTAATTGCTGTCACTTTTGTTTTTCTCTTCATCATACCCGGCAGCTCAGTTTAGAGAAATCTGGAACTGCTTCCCTGGTGAAGAAAGTAAGAAACCTCACAACACCAGGTTAAAGTCCAATCGGTTTATTTGGTAGCAAGAGCCACTAACTTTCAGGTCTCTGACCTTCTCCACATCCCTGGTGAAGGTCATGGGGTTGGAGGGGGGAGGAGGCAGGGCAGTGATGGAGGACAAATACATGAATAGAGGGATATGGTCCCCAGAAGGGCCGGGAGCTTTAGTTAAGTCAGGCAACATGTTCGGTGCAAACTAGGAGGGTTGAAAAGCCTGTTCCTTTGCTGTAATTTTCTTTGATCTTTGAAGATACCAAGGTCTCACTAAACATCCATGTCTCACAATTTATACCCTTTCAAATAATAATGTCTTCCTATTTTTGCTACTGAACTAGATAACTTCACATTGATCGACATTGTACTGCATCTATCACATATATCCCCATTCACTCAGTCTGTTCAATTCATATTGAAGCATCTCTGCATCCTTTTCACTGCTCACTCTTCTACACAACTTTGCATCATCTGCAAATTTGGAGATAATACATATAGTTTTCTCATCCAAATCATTTATATAACATAAAAGTTGGTGTCCTAGAACAGATCTCTGCGGCACCCCACTGCCAGTCCAGTCACTGCCTGCCAATCGGAAGGCCCATTTATGTTAACTCTGCTTCCTGTCTGCTAACCAGCTTTCTCCCATCTCAAGACATTGCTGGTAATACTATGCACTTTAACCTTACAACTGAACAAGTTAAAAGAGCTGGCATGCTTTTTCCCTCTTTTGAAATGATGCTAACTGCAAATGTTCTTATCTATGAAGCCAGTTGGTGGCAATATTAGACAGGAATTGCTTCATTGTAAAATGAGTGAGAAAGTGTGGAATGCAAAAATGCAAGGTTTAAATGGAGGAATACATAAGCAGACCACGAATAGTTCAAAATCGAAGAAATAAGGGAGAGAATTCTCGAACTTAAAGGATAAGAAGTAAATATTTTCCATTGGCACAAAGGTTTATAACAACTTGGATTGCTATGTGGTTAATTTAAGTTAGTCTTCAGAAGCGAAGCAATGATGTTTCATCCACTTCACTTCCCAATAACTAGGCAAAATTCTTTTGTAGTAAGTTTGAATAAATGCCTTTTTATTGCTTTCTAAAATAATACATACACATATTTTGTTGTATTATATTGTTTTGTTAAAATAGTGTCATTGGACCTTCCACATCCACTCAGGAGACCATTTGTGGTCTCAGTTTATACCTGTACAACTCAGTGATTAAACTCATTGACACAAAGAGCTGAGCCATTGAGCAGAAATGTTCAAGGCAATTCCAGAAACTATAGAATTGACATTTACTTTTGTAAGATTGTTGTAAGATTGGTTCTTTAAATGCCTCATTATGACTTGTATATTTAAACATGAACCATTCATTGTTAGTCTTTACGTAGAAATAAACATAGAGAATAGAAAAGGGGGAGTCAATAGAAAAGGGGGATCCAGCAAAGGGGGAGTCAATCAGATCGGGAGCAAGCGCATGCACAGAGTTCCAGAACTATCAGACTCCAGCGTGAATAGGCCTTCCCCCGCCCCTCAGGTATTTAATGAGATTCACGATTGTGACCTCTGCCGTACACAGAGTGTGGAGATTCGAGCGTGAAGTTAAACTGAGAAAACAGTCAGGATTTAGAACAGTTTTCCCATCAATTCAGCACTTTTGGGAGAACCCTCCCCATTCTTTCTGAATCTACCTCGGTCTAATTCTGTTAGAATTTTATAACTTTCTATGAGATTCATGTTTTTTAACTCCAATGAATATAATCCTACCAAATAAGTCTCTTCTCATATTACAGTCCTGTTATCCCAGGAAGCAGCTGAGTAAACCTTCGCTATATTTATTCCATGCAGATGGTGTTCCAGAGTGTTCTCTCTGAATCTTTTTTTTTATTCATTCGTGGGATTTGGGCATCGCTGGCTGGCAAACATTTATTGCCCATCCCTCATTGCCCTTGAGACATTATACATCATATCATGGGTGGTGTTATCCTAGTCCCTTTTTATTGCTACCTCTGCTGAGCACCTTTCCATTATAATAGCATGAAGACATATCGTACAAGAGAGAACTTCTCTGCCTTCTAACATAACAGCACTTTTTATTTGCTATTCCTTCTCCCCATCTCAAGTATTGACTTTATAAATTCAGACAGTCTTGAGGCTTGAATGTTCTAGATCTTGCTTGGAGGAATGGTAGAAGTACTCAGAGTGTTAGGTATTTAGCTATCTCCATTTAATTTGCTTTTTGTTCTTCTTTGAGTTATGTTTCTCATTGTTGATATCTCATCTGCTTTTTTCAGATATTGCAGGTTTGTTCCATTCCTTCCAAAAAGAATATACTCGTTGCTTATTCCAAGAGTGGACTTACAGGGCCTGATTCTACCATCAAGTTGTGCCCGTCTTCGGGTGTGAAAACCTGAGATGAGTAGTATGATGCACAGGGCCTCTGTGCCCTTGTTCCCCCTTTCCCAATGGCTAAAAATGGCCACCATCTGGACATTTGCATGTATTTAAATTGATTTAATGGATTGCACGCCCAAATTTACCAGCACTTCCCCCTTTACCACTGCGTTCGCCTGTCCAGATTTGGTGCAAAACAGACATGGTCTGCAAAGGTCCGATTCAGCTTTTGAGGAGGTAAGTTCAGAGCTTCCAGTGGCTCTCTGACTCAGATCGGTGAGATTGGTGGGTTGGACAGGTGGGGGTTGGGGAGGGCAGGGGCAGGGGTGTTCATTGCCACCCTGCGTGTGATTGGTGAGAGAGAAGGGGAGGGTTCGTTGCCAGTCTGCATGCAATCAATGGGGGAAGGGGGGGTAGTTGCTGCCACTTTGTGTGCAATTGGTGGGAGGGAAGTGGGGGTCCGCTGCCACTCTGCATGCCACCAGTGAGGGGAAGAGGGGCCATGATCAGTCTGGAGAGTGGGAGGGGGTGTGAGGGGGATAAGGGGGTCAGTTATATTGTGCAGCTGGGGCAATGTCTGTGGAGGCATTAACCGCCCAAGAGCGATGTGGCAGGGGAGCAATTTGCAATTTTAAATATTGCGCCTGCACCGTTGAAGGGTTCAATCAGAGCAGCAGTGTTTCTGGTGTGTTAAGCCCCATCCACAGGCTTGTGCAGCGTGATTCCAAATTTCTGATTGTTTTTCAGGCAGAGTGCGTATGGGGGAGCCAGAGAACGGGTCTGAAAGTCAGATCTGAAACACTCCCAGATTCAAGTCTGCCCAGTACTTAGAATCAAAATGACAAAACTGGCCCAGAGCTCCCTTTTTCATGATGTCCACTGACATAACATATTTGCAAATGGAACTTTCATTTCCATTTGTTTCACAATTTCAGCCAAACATTTTTCTGCCTTTTCAGTTTCAGATAATTTTGCAAGCTTATGAATCTCACCATTCAGCTCAATGATTTTTAATACATGTAAGACATCCAGTATTTTTTTCTTCTAGTTCCTTGCACTTCAGTGTCAGATTTGCATTTGCTGATCTTATTTTTGCATATTCTTTCTCTGTCTGCTTTGTCCTTTTCTCAGTTGACTGATTTTTTAGCTCTTCTGTTCGTTCTTGTAACTTTTGCCTTCCTCCTGGAATATGGAACTTTGATGAATTGTCACTTTCAACTGATTTTTCAACGTGACATTTAATCTATTTTGCTTCTCTTCATAAACTTCCTGTGGAACAAACTTTGATCTGAGCAATTCTTGTAACGTGCAGATTTTCCAATAGGTTTTTCTTTTCTTTGTGAAGCTCACTTGCTTCATCATGAGTTTTCCTGTAATTGAACAAAATATCCTTAAGTTCCACCAGTCTGCTGCACATTTCTTTTGAATCAAATTGAGAGGCAATCAACTATCCTTTCAACTGTTTGTTTTCTTGTTGACCTCTCGCCAACTTACCTGGGTATCAGCGCATCATCTTGTTAGCTTAAATCTTGTGCTTTAAATCTTCTAGCTCAGCTTTGATATAAACACTTTCCTTTGGAACAGCTTCATTCACTTTTTGCATGCTTTGCTTCTTTTGATTGATTTCAGATAGCTTTCCTTCATTCACAGCCAAAATGTACACTTACATATTAGTAACCACCATTGCAGTTTGGGTATTGTGTCAACATTTTCAAGAAACTCCATATTTGAGTTCTTCAGCTTCTCGTTATTTCATCTGCCCTGAGTGCCTTGATTCATGCATTTCATTGCATAGGTATTGTTGGCTTTACTTAAATATTGTTTCCCCACGCTTTGGAGTCTTCTGTCTCCTTTCCTCTGGTTTCCTTTGTCTCTTAAACTCTGGGTTTTTGCATTTATTGGGAACTATCTTCTCTCTGAGATCTCTTGTTGCCCTCAGCACATCACCGGAAGTTGCCTCTCCCCAGAATCATTTGTTGCCCTAGGTGCTTTACTGGGAGCGAGCTTGACCATTTTTGTGCAGCCATTTCATTATCCAAGATGAGCCTGGCTCACCTAATTTTCTAGTCCAGGAGTTTTCCTTTATGAGTGCATTTTTAAATATTGTTGTGCCTTTAAGATTTTGAATGCAGTAACCACATTTTAAAAAATTTCCACCTGTCTGCAGCCAATGGTTTTGTCACTGTGATTTTCCTGTGCTTCCCTGATATTGGGGGGCTATTTGGCCATCACAGCTGATTATTTTTAATTCCCTAAACGTTTAGAAGTATTTCCTTCTTTAAAAATTAAATCCCGCAGGAACATTTTTTCTAATGTCCCACCTTTCAGGATATGCAGCACCATACAGTGCAGAAGGAGGCCATTTGACCCATAGAGTCAGCACTGACCACAACCCCAACCAGGCCTTATCCTTATAACCTTTTGCGTTTATCCTAGCTATCCTATCTGACACTGAGGAGTAATTTAGCATGAAAATCCAGCCAACCCTCACATCTTTCACTGTTGGAGGAAGTTGGAGCACTTGAAGGAAACCCATACAGACATAGAGAGAAAGCACAATCCCCACGTGGACAGTAACCTGAGGCTGAAATTGAAGCCAGGTCACTGGAACTGTGAAGCAGCAGTATCAAATACTGTGCCACCATACTGCTCGTTGCTAACTTTTACAACTCAAGGAAGCACAAAAAGCAAATCAAATGGGAACATCTAAATATAAAACACTGTGAGCCTAATTTTATCATCATGTTGCACCCATTTTTGGGTGCAAAAGCTTAGTAAAGTCGGGTAAAGGGTGAGTAGCGCGATCCCTGCCTGCCTCAGCACCAGTTCACTCTTTACGAAGGCCCAAAAATGGCCATGATCGGAACTGTGCCCGAAAGAGTGTGATGGCCATTTAAGTACATTTCATGCATTTAAATTGATTTAATGGGTTGCACACCCAACTTTACCAGCACTTTCCCCTTTACCACCAGAATCAGTGTGAAACAGACAGTCTGCTTTGGTTGCTCCAATTGGTAAGAAGGTAGATGCAGAGCATCTGATGGCTCGCTGCTTGAGATCAGTTGAGGGGAAGGGGGTCCGCACTGTACCTGAGATCAGTGGGGGGAACTGCTGTCACTCTGCCTGAGATTGGTGGAGAGGAAGGGGGGGGCCAGTGCCGCTCTGCCTGAGAATAGTCGCGGGGGAGGGGAAGGGTAGTCCGCTGCCTCTCTGCCTTAGATTGGTGGAGAAGAAGGGGACGAAGGACCCACGATTGGTCTGGGTAGTCGGGGGCGGGGGGGGGGGGGAGGTGTGGCAGGATAAAAGAGTCAGTAATGTAGGAATGGGGGCAGTGTCTGTGAGTGCCGGGGGTGGTATGAGCTGGCCCAGGAAGGGTCTGGCAGGGGCATTCTATCTTTTTTCCTGAGCATGTTGGAGGTGCCAGTTGGAGCTACAGGGCTTTGGGCACGCTAAGCCCTGCAACCACCCTCCTCCTCCTCCTCCTCCTCTCTCCCTCCCCTCCCTCCCTCCGACATCTGCATGATTTGGAATTGCTGATATTTTAGCAGGCAGAGTGCACATGGGGGCATCTGTGAACAGATTTAATAGCCAGATCTGAAACACTCCCAGTTTCAAGTCCATCCAGCACTTAGAAAGAATATGGTAAAATAGGACCCTCTGAGTACTTCTACTAATCCTACAAATATGATCAACCAAAATCTAGAACTGTTGATGTTCAAGACTGTTTGCATAGGTAAGCTTTCTGTTCAAGTCCTTTTCTTTTTAAACTTAATGGTACAGCGCTTCTTTCTTTAATTCTGTAGGTCTTCATTTCAATATTTTGTTTTTAACTTCAGCTCAGCCACCTTGTATTATATGGTGCCAGCTGCAGTTCTCATCCAGCCCTATTATATGCTGATCCGTGAATCAGTTACATATTCTGTAATGTAAATGCAACCTCTGTTTTTATAATATCTGTTCACCATTTTGAGAATGAACCAAATCCTTTGACAGTGTACCATCCAGGGTCAATTTTTCGCCATTTTACTCACTTGTCTTTGTGATCTGACCAGGTTTTTCATTTTTACACGCAAGGTTCTTGCAATGAACAAAGAACAAAGAACAAAGAACAAAACAGCATGGGAAACAGGCCCTTCGGCCCAACGAGCCCGCGCCGCCATCCCAATGTTCCCACCTCTACCTACGATCCCTGTCCATGTTTATAGATCAATGGATTAAAAACCAAATTTGAGACAATTTAGGGAGAATTTGTTTTGCCAATTAGCCTAAGAGCACATCTTTGGGATGTGGGAGGAAACCGGAGCACCCGGAGAAAACCCACGCAAGCAAAGGGAGAATGCGCAAACTCCCATAGACACAGGCCCAAATCCATGTATCTGCACAGCACAGCGATAGTCACTGAGCTGTCGTGTTGCCCATCAAATGGTCCAGGTCAAGCGTACACTAACGACGTGAAGCACTAGGATACTCTCGAAAAAGATCCAAGAGCAGCCCTCTCACGACCCATCGCGTGTATGCCCCTCGTTAGACAACAAGGTGGACCAAAGCACCTGTAGGATAAAAACAAGTACATCAATATCATCATCTATTTACACACTTCCCAGGGACTCCCAAGGCTCATGATCCCTATTTTAAATCAGTTTTCTACACCCCTCCATTCCCATTCTGTTTGTGTGCCCATCTAAGTATTTCTTAAATAACTCCAGAATACCTGCCTCTACCACTTTACTTGGCAGCGCATTCCATACCCCCACCACCCGCTGTGTGAAAAAACTCCCTCTAGCATCCAAATTATACCTTACCCCCCTCAATAAGCCCGTGACCCCTTGTGCTATTTGAGCCCATCCGAGGTAAAAGCTTAACCCTGTTTACTCTATCTATCCCCTTCATAATCTTGTCCACCTCTATTAGATCTCCTCTAAGTCTAGAACTTCCACTCAGGCTGGTGGATTCTTCAACCTCTAAGTTTGTTGCAAAACTTCTTCAATTTTGCCTTCAATTTTTCACCTTCGGTGCACATTTCTCTAGTTCGGCTTCATCTGCTCTCAGGTTTTCCCACCTTGGGATGCTGTGAATAAAATGCCATCTTTGATAGCACTGCTGACACCCATCATGTTATGTTCCACAGCTGATATTATATATTTTTGGAGCCCCCATTGCTGTCAATGATATTGTGATATGATGTTGTCTGTGATGGTTCAATGAGATGGAGGTTATGAGTTATGCATTTAAACATGAACCATTTGTTGTTAGTGTTCAAGTATTTTCACATTCCTGATATCATCATGCATGATGCTTCTCAATACGGCTCGGCTTCCAGAATGTTCTCTCTGAGTCTGTTACCATGTGACTCTTTAAATCATACTGGGGGGGGAAGCGCCACCTTTGTCCCATGTTACCCCTTGCTTTGCTGAGCAGCATTACATTACAATAGCATGCAGGCACACAGTACAACATCAGTGTCGTGCAGTATATAATGCGACACTCAATTATTTCTGAAAGTTTTGCTCCTTTTTTTTCTTAATGAATAAAGAACAATTTGGATATCCAAAATATTTTCTGTCACAAACTTATTAAAAAGGGTTAGTTGTTTATAGTCGAGACACTTTAATGATAGATGATTCTCTTCATGTGGATGTATAATATTTGGCTGCATACAGTTGACTGCACAATTACAGCTGGTGGTAATGATGCCTTGCACATCAGATGTATTAAATAGAAAATATCACCTCAGGACCTGTTTCTCAATAAATCTTGTATTGGCAGTAATGTTTCTGTATGCAAAGCTATTAAAGCTGACTATAATGTCAGATAAATGAGATGCAAACATTAAAAAAAATTTTGTTGAATCAACAGAAGGTAAAGGACCGCATAAGAAATAATAACCTATCATTCGGTTACCGCTGCGGAAACTCTTCTAAAACAAGAAACACTCAAACTATCAAAAGGAATGTTAATTACAGTTTGTTCCAAGAATAAATTGGTTTATGGAAAAATCATTGCTGAGTGACAAGGTACAGAATAGGTTTGTGAGGCTGGAGGGAAGAAGGAGCAATTAATTTTCCACTAGTGCAGGTAAAACATATCAAGAATTCGGAGCACAAGAACAGAATGGGAGCAAGGAAATATTTGGACAAAACTCCTTGAATTTTTGATTCTGCTTTGGTAGCTCCTTTGAAGTAAACACAGCAATTGAGAATGGTCTTACATTGAATTGATTTATTATTGTCACATGTACTGGGGTACAGTGAAAAGTATTATTTCTTGTGTGCTACACAGAGAAAACATAGAATACATAGGGGAGAAGGAAAGGAGAGGATGCAGAACATAGTGTTGTAGTTATGGATAGGGTGAAGAGAAAGATCAGCTTAATGCGTGATAGAACTATTTAAAATCTTCGGATCTCCACCTGTTGAAACCAAAGCAGAAATCAAGTTGTTTTGGATGAAATTTCCCCATTGAATAAATGCTGTGGGCCAGGGTTGAAGTGACATCAAATGAGAATAGCATCAGGAAGAATGTCAAGACAATATGTATTGGTCACTGCCTCTTGTTTCTTATTTCCATCCAAACAGATTCCACATCTTGATGCTTTCTCTCTATTGTCTTTACCCCAACATTTGTTAGGGCTCCTCCTTTTCCAATTTGCCTGGCTCTTCTAAAAGTTCAGAATACTGGGAGGTCAGGGGTAGCAGGGGGATTCTCCATAAATTGCATTCATTCTGGAGAATAGTATGCAAGCCGAAAATTCTGTTTTACACCCAGTGCCAAACAGTTGGAGAATCTCCCATTCCCTTCCTAATGGTGCAAACCAGATTGAGTCTGATTAGCAAATGTAAAGTAGCATTTAAATCCCAGCACAGAATTCACTGGCTTTTGGGTGTGGTGTAATAACACAAGAACCATAACTGGTCTCTACTAGCAGAGAAGGCCACTGAAATCCCCATTTGGTCCGGGGATCATGGCTGGGTAGTGTCCAACAGGCAGTGCCCCCCCCTCCCCAATAGGGCCCATCTGACATACCAGTGGTGCCCGGCAGTGGAACTGGATGGCCTAGCAATGCCAGTTGGGTACCGCCAGGGTACCAGTGCAGTATCTGGAGATGAACACAATTTTGATGAGGGGAGCATGTCGTGGTCCTGATGGGGCAAGTGGGGAAGGATTGGCAGGACCTATTAGGAGGTTGCCAGTGTTGACAGCTTGAGCATGGCACTAGTGGGTGCTAGAATGCCTATTTCAAGGTACCAACCAGTAAGGTAGTGACCCAGAATGTAGTGGTGGCAACTAAATGCTGATCTGTTACGTCAATCAAGCAAATACCATGTTCTTACCAGGCAGAAAGAATATGAATTGATCTTTATTGATTTCTGTTCCAAAATCTGTAATCCATCCCAGCTTCGCACAGCCTGCTAATGTTCTATTTTCTTTCCTCTAAAATTCAAAGGGAAATATCTCTATGCAGAAGTAATGCAAAATTTCATGCAGCAGCAATTAAACAGCCTCTCTGACAGGAAAACAAAAATGAAAACAATGTAACAGATTTTTTTTCTATTTCCCGTAACTAGCACTAGAAGCTTCCAAATGAACAAAATAGATATTAATACACAAATGAAAATATACCTGGCAAAAAGATATATGACTACAATTAAAAATAAAACATTTTCAGCAAAGCAGCAAAATTAGCTTATCTACCAAACTCATCGCCTTAATAAGCATAATTTGAGAAGTGGGTGTATAAATCACCAATTGGAGGATAACGGAACTGAGGCAAAATGGAATGATACACCAACTACTTGACCTTGGCAATGTTGCTCTCATGATTAAAAATAAAATAAATTGTCTCATGCCATATGGCAATGGAGTCATTTTAATGCCATACAAACAGATTTGGGTAGGGCTGGGTATTACACTTTAAAATATTTAATACTGACCTCAGCCCACCCACTTCCAGTTTTAGTGTACACGTGACAGGGGAGGAATTTGAGGTGGTCCCACCTGGTTCTGAAAACAGTTTTATCATTTAAATACTTCTTTGAGGCCTCAGGCTTAATTTTTTTCCAGTACTAGTGAGGCTGACTAGTTAGGACAAGCCTTAGGCAATCTGCCTCTCCTAAAGTATACCCCATCTGCCAAGGAGCCAAGCCTATCAATGAGATTGGTTTCTGGATGGGAAACCTCCTAAAAAAAGTCACATAAAATGACCAGTCCTTCTCCTCTCCAAATGAAAATCTTACCCCTGTGTGTATGCATATATCTTGCTCTCTAATTACTCTATTCTCTCATTCTACTTTTTAACATCTTCCATTCTTTGTGGTTCTATGCATAATTCTCATACAACATTTTGTTTCCATATTTTTTCTGTCTCTAATTTTTTGCCACACTTTTCATATCTTTTGTTTGCAAATATCTGAAAGAACATTATAAATGTTTCAAAATGATCATCGCACATCATGTTGCACTCTAAAGTGCTTCACTACAATCAAAGAAACATTACAGGTGTGTCAAAATGGTCATTACAAATGATTCAGAAGTATTTATGTTATTTACATAGAACAAGGTACAGCCTGAGTGTGGCACAGTGGCACAGTGGTTAGCATTGCTGCCTCACACACTAGGGACCTGTGTTCAATTCCGGCCTCAGGTCACTGTCTGTGTGGACTTTGCACTTTCTCCCTGTGTCTGTGTGAGTTTCCTTTGGATGCTCCAGTTTCCTCCCACAGTCCAGTGATGTGCAGGTTAGGTAGATTGGCCATGCCAAATTAACCCTTGTGTCAGGGGGATTAGCAAGGAAAATGTGTGGGGTTACGGAGATAGGGCCTGGGTGGGATTATGGTCAGTAGGCCAAATGGCCTCCTTTTGCACTGTAGGGATTTTATGATTCATACAACTGTGATACTTGTAAGTATTCACTGTATAAATTCAATTTGAGTCACATAGTCTGAGAGAATTCTATTCAATTTGCTGTCCTTTAGTTCATATAGCTGAAAGGTTTTTAGACCACAATATTTCCCTATATCTCCTCTGTGGAGGCTGCTCCAAGCTTTAGTGCATCCCTCAGCACATAGACTTGGGCTTCGGAAGGTGCCAGACTGCAACAGTCATTTGGGGCAACTATCTGCACTGGAAGACTAAAAAACTTTGAGCAGACCAAAAAGTGGCTTTCTCTGAGCTCATGATCCATTAGCACAGGTAATCTTTGTCTCCGTTTTGCCCTACATTCCATATTCCTTGTACTATAAGTCTAACCTTCCCTCTTTTGTCACTCTGTTTTGTTTATTGTATACTTTTGTTATAATTCAGGTCTGAAACTTCAAAGTTCTTATGTAGACCACCTGGATCATAAGTTTTGCAATTTGAATTTTGTTTCGGTATGCATGAGATATTTTACTTCAGGTATGATTCAAATGACCCACTAGGGAACTTTTATCAAACAACTTTATTTAAGAATACAGTTAGCATATAGCAATAACTTTTACCAATTACAAGCAAGGAAAAAACCCATGATATTGCATCAACCTTAACAACTCTATGAAATGTTCCAACTAAACAAACTTCCTTATAAACATATACCTGCCACAGGTTTGCACAGAAAATATGAATGATCATGTGGTGCTGAAACTTAGTCCTTTGGTTGGAAAATTGAAAGTCTGACTTCCCAGCCTTGTAATTTCCAGTAGCCCGCAAAATCGAGATAATATTTCTATTATAGCACTTAGGTCAAATGGGATCAAAGATTATGGAGAAAAAGCAGGATTAGACTATAGAGTTGGACGATCAGCCATGATCTTAATGAATAGCGGAGCAAGCTTGAAGGATCAAATGGCCTTTTCCTATTTTCTATGTTTCAATGTCACTAATGGCCTCTATCTTTCAGCTAGCAAACCAATGCAAGAGACAGAATTTTCATCCCAAAAAGGCAAGAAGACCTGCTTCAGTTATCCAGCAGATTTACAAAATCAGAGAGAGAAAAACACTGTTTTTTAGTCTAATGTCCAAACACGTCTAACCTAAAACAGCAACCAGCAGCCCAAAACTGAAAATGAAAGAACTCTTATCACCTGACCTGCCAATCATTCTTCCCCCTCACAACGCAAAAGGTCGTAAGATCCTAGACACTGCATGAAGTTTAGAGTAAAAATAAACAAAACCTCATTTAAACTATTGAAACAGAAATAAAAGGACTTCTAAGCAGGCAGCTCAGCAACAATGAAAAAAAATGGCTTTCAAATTGCAGAGGAAACGATTTGAAAACAAAATTCTTAAATGCATGCTGGCTTCACATTTTGTATACCTTTCTCATATTCTTCTCTAACTATACCTTCTGCAACATAATTCCAAGAGAACTGCAAAAAAGAATAACTTTACCTGGACAGTAAAGATAGAGATGTTTTCTGGATCTGACTCTTGATGAAGATATTGCAGTATAATAATGTCATCATCCTCCCCTCCCCACAGAACATGGTAATCCTCCAGTCACTACGCAATACCACCATCTGCTTATAAACATTCATTTAATAATATCATAAATTAAAAAATAAAAATCAGCTGTTACGCTGTTACATTGGGATGGATTTCACTTTTCTGCAAATTGCTTCATATTGAACAATGTAATTTTTTCATGTAAATGTCATTCTCACTTGCTCAAACATTGCTGCTTATCCAACTCAGCACAGACATGGAAAATGATTGAGGCAATTGTAGAGCTGATAGATAGCCAGTGAAATCCTCTGCCCTTGGGAAAACTATTAAACTGGAAAATTACCAACTATTTCGGCTATTGGTTACTGTTGAAATTTACATAGCTGGGTGCATATTGTTCTTCAGTTGTATCCTCAGTGAAGAGGTGGCAAACTCCTGAGGTACTCATTAAATCTGGTAGCCTAAAATTGACAGTAGTACTTGGTTTCCTGGTTGATAATGTATTGTGGATGGTAGGCTGCCTTTCTTCAGCCAGATGACATAAGCATTTTGTACTGTTCTGTCATTCCAAGGCAGTGGATACTATTGCTGCAAATATCTTTTCTACACTGCCCCAGGCTGCTTAATGTTCCTCTCCTGCTCGGCTATAATCCACCTGCAATTATTACATCAAAACTCTTTCTGCACTATTTTCTATTTTTAACTGCATTTTTCTCCTCATTATAATCACTAACTTCAACTTTAAATGCTAGTTAACTAGTCTTTAATTATTCTTATCAGAAGACAATTTCTGCAATTGTTTCCCTAGATTGATGGGGTAAATGCGGGGATGTAGGACTGATAGGCTGCCTCTTTCAAAGAGCCAGTGCAGTCATAATAGGAAAGGTCTCCTCTTGCCTAATTGGTCTTGAAGAAATATCAATTAAAATGGCTTCTGAATCATTTTCAAGCCTTTTTTAAATAGAAGAAATGCCTGGATGCTGGACAAACATGGACAAACAATTCCTAAACATTTTCACATAGTATTACTGATATTTACTCATCATTAATCTTTCTGAATTTAAAAAAAATACAAAGAGAGGGAAATATAATTTTGTTAATTTTTTGATTTGATTTGTTATTATCAAATATTAGTATACACTGAAAAGTAGTGTTTCTTGCACATTATACAGACAAAGCATTCCATATAGCAAAGGAAAGGAGAGAGTGGAGAATGTAGTGTTACAGTCATAGTTAGGATGTAGAGAAAGATCAACTTATTTCTTTCGCTTGGATCTACCATTCTGAGATTTTGCAGAAGCCAGTCTCCAGCTGTAACTCAAACTAATTCTCATGAGATTTCATCAGTCTCCCATTGGAGTTACAGCCAATTGTTCTTGAATAAGGAATAACATGGTTACTGTCAGTGATTACTGCAGTTACTATGTAATTCTTCAGAGTTATTGACAATCCCCTTGCTCTTGATTATTGTAATGTAAAACAAAATGTCACAGATGAAGGGAAAGAAATATGTTTACATACACACCACATAACTATTTCAGTTTCAATTACTTGACAATGTAATCATGGTTACATCACACACATTGAAATCAAAGCTGTCTTTTCCATAGTTCAAAGACTTCTTATATTTCATCAAACAAATTCTGCATTTTTATACTTTATGAGAACAAAATGTCACAGGCATATGGCCAGTAGCTGCTTGTTGGATGACACTGAAGCAATAGCTTTTCCTGCACCTTGAAAATTACTGAAGAAAAGGAACATTGCTTCAATATGCTATTCAAACTCTAAATAATTCAGTCTTTTTCCAGATGATGATATTGTGCATAGCTTGCATTTCCTGAGAATCTATGTGTGAAAGTAATGATTTTTTTTAACTGATTGCTTCTCTTTGAACAAGTTAGTCAAATATTCACTTTCAGTCTTTGATGATGGTTGTGTGACCTTGAAGAGCTTAAGACTGGACTATCTACTAATCTTCAAAGAGTCTTGTAGTGAGTTCAGTGGACTGTAAAAGGAACAAAAAGCATGGATATTTCCAGTGCAACTCTAAATAAATGCTGCAGAAAAACGCTTCTGGGTCAGATGAACTATGAACTCATAATAAAATGGTGAAAGTGGAGGAGGAAAATAGATTACTTTCATAGTGCAGCTTTGGATTTCTTGAACAATATGTGCTTTGACTTTGACTTTTAACCTTTTTCTTCATTGAATCATTTATTCTCCCACACTGTGGACTGACTGTCAGCTATTTTTAAAACTTGGAGTTAGATTTGACCGTCAGCTGCAATTTGACTGTTGTAAACTGAGAGAACTTTTAATATCACCTTGTATGTGATGGCAATGAATTTCCTTATCATGTTCAACATACTTATCATGTAGTAGTTGCCATAGTCAACCAATTGTGGGCATGACAGGCATGAGGAGTTTGTAAGTTTGAAGAGTCTATATCTTTTCTCTAATGATGTAAGCAGCCTTTAAACACTCCTTCAAGCTTCTGCTGTCGTGTTTGCACTGTTAAGTGATTTGCATTTGTTTGTGACTGATTCTCATCTGGACAATTTACCAGAGAAGTTTGACGCCCGCCCACTCCATCTGTAGTATTTTGGCATCAAACGTGTGTACCTTTCCTGCGTGACTGTGTGTGAATAACAAAGCAATTTATTTTAATACAAGGTCACAGGCCTGAAATGTTCACTCAGCTTCTCTTTCCTCAGATATGGCCCAAATATGTTGGGCTGGCTCTTACTGGCCAACTGTAGGTGGGAAAGCAAGTGGGTGAACCCCAAAATAGGTATTGCTGCCCACTCTTCCCTCTTTGTGATGCTATGAGCAGGGGTAGAGGATGTATCAGGTGACCTATGACCTATGTGCATTTAATAGCCCCCATCCTGCTGCCACTATGATTTAATGGACAATGGGAGAGACCTGTGGCCAATGTGTGGCCGTTAGGTTTGTCCCTTTGGGCCATTGTCAGTAGGAGGAGGAAGCTCCTTCCTTTCCACATTCTCAGTGCCAATTGAAGACAATCCACACATAGTTTATTCTTCTTGCATCCACCTTATCCTAACCTTCAGTCCCCTGTGCCCTGCTGTCATGACTACCCCACCAATTCCCCCAGAGAAACACCCACTTCTCTCTACTCATCTCAGTGGGAACAGACTGGCAGGCCCCGGGCAATCCCAAATTTACCTGGCTTTCAGACTATTTCATTCATTTATCGAAGTTCTTCCTCGAGGGCAGTGGCCACCACTCCGATTAGCACTTTTGGGTCCATCAGTCTCTAATTCACAGCAGCTCTGTAAAACAAGAATTCCTCCTGGAGAGGGGCAGTAGTGTCATGATGATGGCATACTGGTAATATCACTGAAAAAGTAGTTAATCCAGAGGTCCACAATGATGGGGAGAAGGGTTCAAATCTCACCATGGCAAGTGGTGAAATTTAAATTCAGTTAATAAAATGTGGAATCAAAAAAGCTACTCTCAGTAATGGTAGCTTTACTGAGAGTAGTTTTTCAATTCCACAATTTTATTAACTGAATTTAATAAAATTAAATGTTTTATTTTAATTTTAAATTAATTAATTAATTTAATTAATTTTAAACTCACCTGGTTTACTAAAGACTTTCTGCTTACCTGGTTTGGCTTAAACGTGACTCCAGATCACAGCAATGTGGTTGACACTTATTTGCATTCTAAAATGCGTGGCAAGCCATTCAGTTCAGGGACAATTAGGGATAGACAACAAATAGTGACCTAGCCAGTGATGCCCTAATCTCATGAAAGAATGAATTGAAAAATGTGAAGGTCTATCATATTATGAATTTTCATTCAAAAGTGGACACAAAGAAGCTGTTCAGATGGCTGCCACAAATCATGTGATTTGGCATTTGGGCTACAGACATATTAGGTCTCTGGTAAATACTTAATTAAATATAGACATATACGAGGGTATTTGTGGAATTCACACATCTCATTGTTTTAAGGATGGGCCAAAACCTAAAGATATGGAGTTTCCAAACTGCATGTCACCGTCTTCCAAACTGAACAAAAGGGAGGACAGAAACTCAGTAACCACAATCAATTTTTCATTTAATCACAATGGCCTCCCCATCAAAATTAGACGGGGTGGGCCTCTGAAGAGGTAACCTCAAGATCATGTGATCAAAGCTAGTTTCACGGACTGCAACCTTATTATTGCAGGATCATTAAATGCATTAGAACCAGTCATCAGTCAGTCTGAGAATCTGTCTCTGAAACTAGCTGTAAGTCATCAACTATCTAAACTACTTATCTTGTTCCAACGCCAAAGTTCATCCAAGAACCTACCTCCAAAACACTTGGTGACAAGACACTGTGTAACCTACTAAGAACCTTTGGTTTTATAAGACTCTCATTTCAGCTTTAAATCATTGAATCCATTCGAGAAACAATATGCCTGTCATGTGAAAGGCTGTAAATCATAAATCATAAATTGAATTAACTGTAATTTGTAAAGTGCATTATCTATATTCAGTCTGTGTGTGTATGTGTGAAACCAAGATATTGTGTTAATTCCAGATAATTGTATAACAATAAATAACTTAATTTTAAATGCAGAAAAACCTCCTGCATAATAATAATCTTGAGCATGCAATGAGAATGACAAAGGGAACATCGTCATTTGGTAAGAGGCAGAACAAGACCCACACTCTTTGCCGATGGTGTGAGCTAAAGAATTTCACTTGCAGAAATCAACCTGCGGTAAATGTGCCAAGAGAAAGAGAAAGTATAATAGGAGTGCTAAGGCCAAAGGAGAAACACTACTGGTACAGGCTGCATGAGGCACCTGAAAATGGTGCACCGTCAATTCAGGAATGGATTCCACGAAGGGACCACTCTGAAGCCCAGATGTTCCACGATGGCACCCTTAGCACTGCATAAAGTACCAGTGTACCTACACAACAAATAAAGCCATGGTTTGGGGAAAAAAAATCAATCATAGAAACCCTACAGTGCAGAAACAAGCCATTTGGCTCATGAGTCCACACCGATCATAATCCCACTCAAGTCCTACCCCCATATATTTACCCATTAGTCCCTCCAACCTACACATCTCAGGACTCTAAGGGATAACTTTATTAGCATGGCCAATCAACCTAACCCGCACATCTTTGGATTGTAGGAGGAAATCGGAGCACCTGGAGGAAACCCACGCAGACACAGGGAGAACGTGTAAACTCCACACAGTGACCCAGGCCGGGAATTGAACCCAAGTCCCTGGCGTTGCGAAGCAGCAGTGCTAACCACTGTGCTACCATGTCTGTAACATACATTCCAAGGGCATAAAAAAACACACCGTTTTCTATACAAACACAGTGATTACAGGCAGTAAAAGTGCAAATACATTCTGATAACAATAGGCCCATCAGCCAGAAAGATGGGAGTGGATGAGCCAACAGAGGTGAGCATGCCTCTGAAATTTCCAGTGAATGTGGGGAAACAGCACATAATCCAGTATTTGCAGCATTTTCTTTTTCTATTTCAGTTTTTCAACATCTGCAGCATTTTCTTTTAGCCATAATACAGTACAATAGTTGCCTGTAAACTTACTCCATCTGAACACTGTTTTCTTTGGATGCAGACATATACCCCCAGCTGCAAGAGGAGTGGAATGTGCTAGCCTGTCTAAGCCATTATACCCAGGGCCTTGGAGATGAGAGGGCCTTTGTCCTTACCAGAGATGATTATCAGTCTCTGGATACTTTTACAAGTACCTTTCCAGGAGCACAGGGAGGGGGTTTCATTGTTTCTTTGAGAAACCCCCTGCAGCCATTGCTGTTAATGGCTAGTTGTACATTATGAGTCACCTTCACAGTCTGTGCATATTTTCAAAAATATACAGCTCAGGACCTTTCTTAAAAGTCTGAATTGTCTTTATGTAATTCCAGAGGTTTTTTCCCTATTGACATAACATTAGTGATTTGCAGAATGTTTAGAGATTCAGGTGAAAGAGTTTTTCATTGTTGATGTTTTATCTGGTTGTCACTTCAGTCTGCTGCTAAAGATTTTAAGTTTAACTATGCTCTTAAAATCTATATATGGGTCCCAGGTAGTTCAACTGCTGACAGAAATGCCTGCACCAGCAAACTGATAACCAGCAGACCAAGGAAATTTCAATTGCAAAGTTCCAATTTCTGTGTGCTTTTTACAAAAAAACATGATGGCAACAACGCCATAACTTGTTTTGAGGCAATTACGTGTACATAATGTGAAATTAATGAATTGCAGAGACAGAAATTCCTGTTACAGTAAAGAAAATAGGTCCTCTTTTCACCCTTTAATACTCTTGACCAGAACCATGTCAGGTTGGATTATGATGTAGAGATGCCGGCGTTGGACTGGGATAAACACAGTAAGAAGTCTCGCAACATCAGGTTTAAGTCCAACCAGTTTATTTGATAGTAAACCCACAAGCTTTTGGAAACGATGTTCTTTCATCAGGTGTATGGAAGGTTCTGATCAGAAAAGGGCATATAAAGGCACACACAGTTTACAGAATACTGATTAGACTGTGAGTCTTTACAGCTAACCTACTATTCAAGACTTCAAGATGCAGGCAACACATGACAGCGCTGAATCGGGAGCAGAGACTGATAGCCAAGTTCCACACACGAAGACAGTTTCAACTGGGATCTTAGGTTCCCATGACTTGCCTGGGCTTGCAAAATCTTATTTACTGTCCTGTCTGGAGACTATACATGTCTCTTTAACCTATGCTAATACTATCTCCATTCACACTGTCTGCACCTTTAAGACTTGAATAGCAGATTAACTGTAAAGACTCGCATTCTAATCAATATTCCGTAAACTGTGTGTGCCTTTATATACCCTTCTCTGATCAGAACTTTCCACACACCTGACAAAGGGACACCGTTTCCGAAAGCTTGTGGGATTACTATCAAATAAACTGGTTGGACTTTAACCTGGTGTTGTGAGACTTCTTACGAGGTTGGATTATGAACAGAAATCAACCTGGGGTTAACAGTTAACAACCTGGAGAAGAGTGCAAATAGAAGTTTAACAAAACTGATTACATGTTTCTGAATCCCCATGAATTCAGTTGTCACCATTCAACCAAACAAGACTTTGGCTGGAATTTTACCATCTCGCCCACTGTGGGAACAGGAGGAGGCGAGGAGCGGACAATAAAAAAGGTCCTTTGAGCTCAGGTGGGATTTTACGGTTTGGGGATGAGTGAGGCTGTAAAATCCTGCCCATTATATCAGTGGCAAAACTCTGACAATCTCCAGATTACAGCTATAAATGTATTTAACAGGAGGGACTCAATGGGGCTGCACAGTGATTAGTATTGCTGCCTCATAGCGCCACAGACCCAGGTTTGATTTCCCAGCCTCGGGTCACTGTCTGTGTGGGGTTTGCACATTTTCCTCGTGTCTGCGTGGGTTTTCTCCAGCTGCTTTTGTTTCTTCCCACAGTCCAAAGATCTGCTGGTTAGGTGGATTAGCCATGCTAAATTGACCCTTACTATCAGGGGGACTAGCTAAGATAAATGCATGGGATTATGGGGATTGGGCCTGGGTAGGATTGTGGTCAGTGCAGATTCGATGGGCTGAATGGCCTCTTTCTGCACTGTTGGATTCTACAATTCTAACTCCGAACCTAACACCGAATGAAACAAAACAGTACAGCATTATATCTTGCTGAGTATTAATTGGATCATCTGTTACACATCTTAATCATATGTTTTGAGGGGAAAAGTCTCCTTTATATAAAATGATTATCAGGGCCAGACCAATTCTCCCAGTCATTAATTCCTTATTCTGTTACTCATTATAATCAAGTAAATTTCAATCATGTGCTATGAATTATAAAGCAATTAGTTAAGCTCATTTTAAAACCCTCTAAAAACACAAATAATCAAAGCACTTTGGCTGCCAACACAGAGTTCAATTCCTGACTTTTAAAAACTGATGAGATCCTGCTAATGCAAACCTCAATTTTCAAATTTCCATAACGTTAGTATACAGTGTTACTGCTTTTGCTTCATGGAGCTACACTAATCTGTGCTCAGGATGTGTGAAACAATGCAGTCAGCATCTTGCTCTGTTTAATTAAACGCAAACAATCCATTCAACAAAAGCAATTCTGAACTATAGCTTCAGCTCCTTTTTCACAAAGGTTCATAACTTCTCTTAAGTGTATTTTGAAAATTTCAATTAAAATGAAAGATGAGGGCACTTTTGTAACAGGTTATTAATTCTAATTATTTTATAGAAATGGCTGAAAGTCAGGCAACAGAATAATAATGCTCCATTAACAGTCTGGAACAGCAAATAACCATTTCACTGTTGTGGATGATGAGCAGTTCAGCAAATAGATTGGATAATATTTGGCTGCAGATACTTGGTCTGAAAACAGGCATAGATATTGCATTGTGTAATTAGACTGTGCATTGCTTTTGACACATGCAAGTATGCAAGTTTTGTGCTGCTTGCTGACTTGCATGATATTAGATGCAGCATGAACTAAACACATTGCCGAATGGCTGCACACCTCAGTGAAGGAGCCAAGTTAGTGCAGAACTCACATCACTTAAAGTTAGCCTGAGGTATAAGTCAGCTTATTCTCTTAAACAGGAGGTGCATTCTCCTGGAGCAGGTCCTGAAATTAATTGTAAAGGAGAGTGTCAGGAAGAAGAAAGTCCACAAATGTGAGAGTTTGGTTGATTGACTATGCTAAAAATTGACCCTAGTATGAGGGGTATTAACAAGGTAAATGTGTGGAGTTATGGGAATAGGGCCTGGGTCGTATTGCAGTCAGTACAGACTTAATGGGTCAAATAGCCTTCTTCTGTACTGTACGGATTCTATTCTAGGATCTAAAAGAACAATGAATTATATCAGAACAGGGGAAAGCAGGTGACTCCAAGGTTCTTTGTCGCTGCGTTTTCTGCATTGGACAAGGAAGTGCTCAGGACGAGACTTTCTCCATCCAAACAGAATCAATAAGCTGACAAATCATGTGAAGACAGTGGGAGCAGATAGCTGTCAAAGGCTGCGCTGGGTCAATGTCAGGAACCTAACCCCAAAGACCCTGGGAGAAGCTCAATAATTTTACATAAGTAGTGATGGTCAATAAATTCATTTCCAAGTGCCATAACCCACAAACTGGACAATTAGCCTCAAACACAACTCATTGTTCAACAATGTACCACTCATGTACCACTATTCTCTTATCAATCATAACTCATACCTAACATTCATAGTTTTACCACACCCTCACATTTTTGATCAGCTGCAAGCCTCACATTCTTTTCTCATGGTTTGCACATCCTGCCTGCTATTCAACCGTGACAAGCACAGCACTCAAACACATAGCACCATACATACTGACTTACTTCTTGCATACATACTGCAAAATAAAGTGCAGAATAAAGTGACACACAAGCAGACATGATAGTATGTACTAGGACAGGAATAGGCATGTCTGCATGTGCTTACTCTCATGACAATCATCACCATCATTGGAGCTGTTCAGTGGCTGTAATGGACCTAAAAGAATCAATGATAATGACACTCTCATACATAATCTTTTATTTGATTTGTCATTTGCTCTTCAGCCCATAATCTCTTCTGATCATGTACACATGCACCTCTTCCTTTCCCTCCTTCTCTCATCACAATCCTGCTCTTACGTCTCCCTCTTTTCATATAACTAATAAAGCAAAAAATAGCAATTAAAGAGCCAGGTGTATAAAGGTTCATGGCACCAACATCTTCATAGCTATCACATTGCAGTCCTCATCCTACCTTCAGACTGCAGTTTTGCAGCAAATGGCAGATTTCATTGAGAATGCATTGTTTTCACTGAGGTTCAGTTAGGAGAATTGCTCCCTGGAGACTCTGGGTGCATTGGTCTCTTGCTCAGCGCCCTTCATCCCCTTCTTCTCCCTCTTCTAGCAACTTGTCCTGTCCTATGTTACTTTTACTCATTATTTCAGCTATACAGTAGAGCAAGAAAGATATTTATTTATTGGACCCTCATCTGGGAACAAGTAGTTCGTGCAAAATCCTTGAAATCAGGACAAAGTTCTTTCCTGTAAACCTATGTAGTTTAAATAACTTTGGAAACACTTTTACAATCAAGTATCAATAAAAATCAATCAGCCACTGACCTGAAAGGAGTTGATGATCCCTTTAAATCATAATAGGAATTCTTTTTGCTATTGAACATGCATTGAGCTGTGTGAGATTAATAAAATAAAATGTATTAATTGATTCCAAAAATGGCAGTGTTGGCATCAAATCAGAGTTACAGGTTAATTGATGTCACAGTTTACTCACTCTGCATACTTGTGCTCCTTGCAAATTCCCAGTTCCCTTTTCAAAATGGCATTCAGTATGGCTGGCATGAGGAATATACATGTGCTTGCAGACACTAGTTTGGTGCCAAAATAGAACACTGAAGAAAGTGGAGCTGAATTTGATGGCCCTTGTCATAAGATAAATAACAAAATCTAAATTTGTCCAGAAGATCCTTCATGTAATTAAAATTTCACTGGAAACCTGGTTCATTTAAGATGTTGAAAAATCATAACAACAGCAAGCAGAACTTTTCCAAAAATCAGCAAACATGAAGAGAGGATGGGAAACATGATGTTGAAGCCATCAGCACCAATAGTAGCTTTATCTGGCATATCATCAGGAACATTGAAAAAAATGGCAAGGGGCAGATTGAGCCCACCCTGCAACAACTTTGTTTTTTTAAAGATAAGGATGGCATTGTTAAAGGTCGCCCCAGTGCACACAACTTCATATGGAACTACTTTCCCCACCCCTGTACCAAATAACCAAGTTCCCTTCTCTCTGCACTATCTGGATTGTATCAGGGTGCATTGCCAAGGCTTGATCCTTTCTGCCTTGAGCAAAGTGCTCACCTGCTCTTCTCTGCAAGGTTTTACATGCCAGATACAAACTATGGGAGAGTAGTTGTAATTCATGCTATCCTCACATTGATGTAATTGGACTTTTCTATGGCTGTGGGTGGAATGAATCAGGCATGGAGGCCAGGTAATGATGTGTAAATGTATGGAAACATGTTACATCACAGATAAGGAGCAGGAACAATCACATCAAGCTTTTATGCTGGTGTGAAACGCAATTTGGATAAGATTGTCCATTCCCATGGTCAATCTGACCCAGTGAAAATTTTCTCCCCCCAAGCATTTTACAAAAAATTCCTTGAAAAGAAACCTTGAAAAATGAAGTTATTGCAATTGGGAATGTAGTAGATGATGTTTGGATTATGGGATGCAATTTTCTACTGCTGGTCACTGACTGTTTGATTGAAAAATGGATTGCCAGAAACTGAGAATTAATGGGATGTGGTGGAATATCTTGACTGTGTGCTGTGACTGATCATATTTTTTGCTACTCCGCATCTTTCTGATCAGGACTGAGCAGACAGACAGGGCACTTAAAGTGTTTGAAGAGCTATAACCCCAGAAAGTGTCAATTGCAGGTTGTGAGCTCTCAAGACGAAAAGTATACTTACATTTGAGAAATAAAATGATAGGTTTACCTCAACACTTCTGTTAAAAATCCACCAATTTTCTTATCAACGTGAATTGTTGAAAAGGATTGCAGGACATATTTAATACAGTAACTTTGTATATGTATTGTCAGAAATATGAACAAAGGTTAAATAGATTTTGTGTTGAAGATATTTTTGAATTAGATAAATTTATGAGATGAAGTATATTTTGGATTCTAGGTGTAGTTAATTAAAAAAAACTGAAGTATAACATTTGTTCAATGATAATATAATGGTTGCAAGATTTAGAATTAATGTTCGCCTACCATTATTTTAAAATTTGCAATGCCCCTGAGTGAAAGATCCTTCCTGCTCACTCTAGAACAAATTATTCATTCAGAGCCCCTGGTAAAAGAACTTTTTTTTTGTCAGTGGTTTGTGCTTCTGAACTTCTCTCACAAAGATATCAAACAGAACCTTTATGATAGAATTCAAACACAGTTTAGAAGAGGTTCATGAGGTACACTTACATTAAATTAAATTTTGCAAGCTATCATGCATTGTCCAAAATGGTTATGCTGCTCTTTGTTATTGACTGCAGTGATTGCCTTCCTGATATTAAAAGTAGCATACAGGTCTTCAATACACATTCCATAGGGCTTACATTATTTATTTTAGTTGGCCATAATTTGGTGACTATTCAACTTTTGGAGTGGAGCTTGATTGCATAGAATTATATAGTCTGTACCACAGAAGGTTATTTGTCCTAACTGGTCTATGTGGGCATTATGCTCCACACAAATCTCCCACTACCTTTCATCATCTAACTCAATCTGCAAAGCTTTCTATTCATCTCTCCTCTATTTGGTTAAGAGTGCAACAAATACCAAACATTTTTTCAGAATATGTAACATGTTTACCATCAAGATAGTAGTTTAAATAAGTTTGGAAAGATTTGAATTGGGAGAGTTAGAACCAACAATAATTTCGTAATCTTGGTGATGATAATGTTGGAATGCAAGCATTAGTGGATTCTTTTGAAGGATTGTGGTTTACGTCATCTTTTCTGAATCATTACAGAAACAATCATTAAAAAAAGATAATAATTATGTATTAACTTACGGCTTATCTCTCAAAAATAGAATTTCATTTTAAATTCATTCCATTCACAGCAGTTGATTACTGAATATTCTGAACACGAATTCAAGACTTATTTTTGTTTACTTTACACCATCCCCCCAACTTCCCCTTATTTTTCCACTTTCTCCCATTTTATTCTTTTTCTCCATTTTCCTTCTCCTCATGCTATCTGATTCAACTACTCATAATTCAGTTTTAAAGGTGTTAATAGCTATTTTATTGTTATTTGATATGACTATATTTTAGGGCATGGACAATGCATTTCTGCACCATCATTTATTCACATAAATATTGTCATAAAAATTGAACAGAGGAAAAAAATGATTTAAGTCAGAAGATAAGACAGCCTTGCATAGAAATTTTTTTCCCAAGTACTATTTATTTTGCTTTGCCATGACTGTACAGTCAGGGTTTAAATTCAAATTAATCTTGAAAGTGAGTATAGTGATGTAATTATATAACAATGTTCTCAGTGTCACATTGTACCAATGCTGTCGTTGGGTCTCTCTGCCTCTGAAGCTATTAAGAATGAGAAGTTAGGCTTGATACCATTCAATTTTGGGCCAATGAGTGCCCCTCAAATTCCAAAATGGCACTTACTGCACCCTTGAACAATTCTGACGCAAACTGTACTGGTCATCATCTTGATAAAAATACTAGGAAGCACACACACGTAGACAGCATGCATACAATAAAAGCAGTGCTTGCACATGAAATGTGATAGAGCTGATCAGTGACATGCCCATCCCACTTTGGAGGTTTCCCGGCAGTACCTGTCTGATATCAAGATGCATGGTGGTTTGCTGCATAACCCATCACCATGAGGTGAGGAGCTGAGGAGCAGGAGCAGGAGCATGAGGAAGAGGAGAACATGAAAGAGAAGAAAACTTAAGAGGAGGAAGAGGAAAGGGGGCAGCAAACTAGACAGTCCCTGTCTGCCTGGGCTAATTGTGAAAAATCATTTCAATTGTGATGCAAATAACCTAAACCTCAAATCCCCCATTAACTAATAGAACGTGAAGATGCCAGCGTTACTTTAGGGTTCCTTTGGACTCATGGCGAACAATCACTGAAACAACCACATGATGACACCTACAAGCTCTTTCCCACCATGAGTCTCACCTTGGACTTCTCTCCAGAATCTCCAGATTCGGTAGAATTCTTGGATACAGCCATCTCCATCAAGGATGATCACCTCAGCACTTCATTGTACCTCAAGCCCACGGATAACCTCACAATGCTCCATTTCTACAGATTCCACTCTAAACCCATTAAAGAAACCATTCCCAATGGGCAAGCCCTCCATATACACAAAATCTGCTCAGATGGGGAGGAACACAATAGACAACTGCAGAAGTTGAAGGATGCCCTGGTAAGAACAGAATAGGGTACTCAACTCATCAACCAACAGTTCCGATGTGCAAAAAACTGCTTCGACTTCCTCAGAAGATAAACACTGTGGACAGAGTACCCTTCGTCATCCAGTATTCCCTCGAGCACAGAAGCTATGACATCTTCTTCAGAGCCTTCCACATGTCATCAATGACGATGAACATCTTGCCAAAGCCACCCCCACATCCCCACTACTTATCTTCAAACAACTATGCAATCTCAAACAGACCTTTGTTCATAGTAAACTACCCAGCCTTTATGAGAACAGTGGCTACAACATTACACAACCCTGCCACAGCAACATCTGCAAGATGTGCCAAATCACCAACACAGATGCCATCATCACACGAGAACACCATCCACCAGGAACACAATACATATTCTTGCAACTCGGCCGATGTTGACTACCTGATACACTGGAGAAAACGATGTCCCAAGGCATGGTACATTGGCGAGACCATGCAGGCGCTTCAACAACGGATGAATGAACATCGTTCGACAATCATCGGACAGGAGTGTTTGTTTCCAGTTGGGGAATACTTCAGCAGTCATGGACAATCAGCCTCTGATCTTCTGGGAGTTCTCCAAGGCAGTCTTCAAGAAACACAACAATGCAGAATCACCAAGTGAAAGCTGACAGTCAAGTTCCGCACACAAAAGGACAGTCTCAACCGGGATCTTGGGTTCAAGTCACACTATCTGTAACCCCAACGACTTGCCTGAGCTTGCAAAATCTCACTAACTGTCCTGGTTTAAGACAATACACATCCCTTTAACTTGTGCTTGACCCTCTCTCCACTCACATTGTCTGCGCCTGTAAAGACTTAATTACTCGTTAAGACTTGCATTCCAACCATTATCTTGTAATTGATTCTGTGTCCTATGTATACCCTGTTTGTGAACACAACTCTCCACTCAACTGATGAAAGGACAGCACTCCAAAAGCTTGTGCTACCAAATAAACCTGTTGGATTTTAACCTGGTGTTGTGAGACTTCTTACCATTCACTAACAGTGCACACACTGTACCATCCCTCTATTATTGATTATCATATTGTCCTCTTTGTCACAATGTTGAAATAAAAGCTAATGGAAGATGGAACATTTCAAACCAAATTCGTAAATTAATCATGCAATACTGTATGCACATTGAACCTAATTGCCCTTATGCATTTCTTTACTATGTGGCTGCTGGAAGGCTGCTGACTTTCAGTGGAAAAGATAGTAAGGATGATTTTTTGAATAGCTCTGAGACGAGGAAGCTGGGCTTCAGTAGTGCAGCCAGTCAACAGTGTGGTAAGTGCTGACTGCACTCAGCAATCATCTCAAGCCAGGACAGTTAGTGAGATTTTGCAAGCCCAGGCAAGTCGTAGGGGTTACAGATAGTGTGACATGAACCCAAGATAGCAGATAACACAAAAATGCCATGTGCCTGTTCGAATCCAATCAGCACAGGTTAATTGTGCACCAGTATCCCTGTGACTGTTTATGTGTCAACCAATTTAGCTCCATTAACTTCTTGTTGATAATAGCTGAACTACAGGCATAGGCTTCTGGTTTTTGATTTGAGTTTGTATGACTTTGCTTCCTGAGCGTTCCCTCAGATTTGTAGGTTACAAAACTGAATAGTGTCTGTGCTATTAAGATAAAACCACACTAAACAAATCTAGAAATATTCTGAATGAACTTCCTTGATGTTCATCTGGCGCATAAATAATCAAGACAAATCAAAGTCAGTTGCAAAAGATTTTTCTGCTGGTTGCTCCAGAATTGATCCCCTGGAATTCCTTTGGCCTTTCTCCTGATTTGCTAACTGAGTTCGATGTGCCATCATTAAATATATTTTAATAGCTGTCAATAGCACTGCAGCCTGGAGTTCCTGCTCTTACACTTGCACTGTAATTGAGCTACTTAAGTATCAGAATTATAAGGTACACCTGTCAAAGTTAACTGAAGCAGACAAAATTGGAAGCTGTCTGAGCTTGAAGAGTTAAAGGAATAGTTAGCAAGTGGCATAGGAAAGCTGAAGTCAGAGTTCTAGGAGTACTTCACGGTTTCACTCAAGGAAGAGGTTCTCAGAGATCTGTATGCAAGGACATATGAAGCCAAACTACAAGATCTCAAGTTAGAGGCCTCTTAGCCTGGAAACATTATTTCTATAGGTGTTGTTTTTAAAAGTTGAAGGGTGGGCTGTCACTCAAGGTGGTAAGGGAAGACAAGGGAGAGTAGCCAGTGTGTTGCCTTGAGTTTCCAAGTGAGATCTGTGAACATCTATCCATGCAAGCTAGATGAGGGAGTTGATACACAGTGTCGGATCACAAAAATGACACACACTGGCCAGTTTGTTGTTGTGGACACGCAGCAGTTCATCTCCACTGATATCCTCGAGGACGATTAGCAGGTCTATGTCTGTGAAACTGTGATATCGCCTTCTGAGGCAGTGCGTGCCATGCCCTGCTGTCTTGTTTGGTTCTCCACGTATTAGCTACCCTTGGAGCAGTTATTCTTCAAAAATGCTGGAAAATATTGTCAAGACAGGCAGTGGATTAAGTTGAGCATCAGGTAAGTGAACCAAATGCAGCTCACCCCTTACCTGTTGCTCCCTTGATTTGCTAGTGTAATGTTCATTCAGAACTATCTAATCCCAAGTGGATTACATCAGTTTTACAAAGGATTTAGATCAAACATAACTCCTTTGGATGTGCATATCGGCCAACCCAGGAAACCTTCCAGACTCCTGGTGGGCCAAATCTTTTTCCATTAAACTCAAAGTGGTGCAACTTACAGACTGTAGCAATCTGACGTTGCCTTCATATATACTCAAATTAAATTCAGTTGAAGTTTTTCCACTTTACAAGCAACAACAACATAGAGAACAAGTTTAAGGTATCTTTGCACAGTCACAATTTCAGCAGTTTTTGCACTGCTTGCAGCCGAGGACAGATGACATGGAGATCACAACTCGTTTTTTTCTGAACTGTCAAAATTGTGTTTAAACTGCACAGAGTTGTACGCTCCAACTGTTACTGTTACCAGCTGAAACTAAAAATGAAAGAGCCCTGCCACAGCTGTTGCAACAATGGTAGAATACTGAAAGCTACATCTGGAACATTAAAATAACGTGTCCCCACAAACTGAAGAAGCAATAATTTGGATTTTGCAATAATGTTCATCAAAGCAAAAGTACATTCTGTTGTCACTTCAATTGGTACATTTTAAAAAATCAAATTACGGAAATAATACCATCTACAATTACCAATGAGTGTCATCATTTTATTTTACTACTAACTCCAAGCATCAGATATTGCTGGGAACTCCAGCTGTCTTCTATCATTGAAAATTGGAGGGTAATTATTATTTGAAATTCCTCTCCATCTGCTGTTATATACTTTGCTCTAAGAATAGATATGATGAGAATGGTGAAATTATAGCGCAGGATTTAATGGAAAAGGACATTTTGTGGTGGTCCCACTCTTGCACCCTTCATTTAAACATTTTTGGCTACAAATCTAGTGTAAATTGGAGTGAATTGGTAATATTAGAGTAAGTCTATTTCCTTAGCCAGTGAGATTTAAGCATTGGAAAATAAACAAAGGAGTGACTGAGAAGGAGACTGCTTTAGAGTGGGTGTGTTTAATTTCAAATTTGATGCAGAGAAAGAAATAAGAGAAGGGAAAGGAATATTGGATTGAGAGAGAGAACAGAAGGAAAAAGAAGTAAAATTTGACCTTCTTCAAATAGAAATAATAGAAACTCTACAATACAGAAAGAGGCCATTCGGCCCATGGAGGCTGCCCCAACAACAATCCCACTTAGGCCCTATCCCTGTATCCCTACATGTTTACCCGCTAACTTCTCTAACTTACATATCCTGGGACACTAAGCAGAAACTTACCTTGGCCAATCAACCTAACTGGCACATCTTTGGACTGTGGGAGAAAACTGGAACAGTCGGAGGAAACCCATGCAGACACTGGGAGAATGTGCAAACTGCACAGACAGTGACCCGAGCCAGGAATTGAATTCAGATCCCTAGAGCTGTGAAGCAACAGTGCTAACCACCGTGTTACTGTGCTGCCAAATCTTCAACAATAATTCATTACGTGAATTTTCTCAAATATAGCAAAGGCCAATAGTGAGCTAGAAAGCAGTATTGAAGCCGTTCAAGGTGTGCTACTACAAAATCTCAAGGGGCAGGTCCCACAACATCACACTGGCAGGGTAGACTCTGATCAGGCCTGTATTTTGAAGATTGGGACACCACTTTTAAAGGACCTCCACTGCTCAAAGATTCATGTCGAATCTCCACCCTCTGCAGCAAGTGCCTAGACATGATCCTCTGCCCACTGAATGATGCACTTATCTGGACTCCACTGAGAGGTCTTTCCAAAGGGTGCATGCCTTGGAACATCAGTTCTAATTCACACTGGTCATCCCTCACACCGACATGAATGGGCATTCTTATGGGGGTGCGGATGATTCGGAGACAATCATGTTACGCTATACCAGTGTCAAACATCATTTGGGCATCATATGAGATTTTCCACTCCCATTGCTGACCCTGCTCAATGAAAATGGGAATGGAACCCTCCTCTCTCCCTCCCCCACTCACCCCCACGCCCCTCACTGCCCAATATGTTTAATTGTTCACCTTTTGGATCAGTGAAATTAATTCATCTTAATTAAAAATGATCATATTGTTAAATGGATATTATGCTATTAATTAGGTGGCACGGTAGCACAGTGGTTAGCATTGCTGCTTCACAGTGCCAGGGTCCCGCATTCAATTCCCAGCTCGGATCACTGTTTGTGTGGAGTTTGCACATTCTCCTCATGTTGGTGTGGGTTTCCTCCAGGTACTCCGGTTTCTTCCCACAGTCCAAAGATGTGCAGGTTTGGTTGATTGGTCATGCTAAGAAATTGCCCCTTAATATCGAGGAATGTGTAGGTTAGAAGGATCAGTGGGTATAATATGGGGGTAGGGCCTGGGTGGGATTGTGTTCGGTGCAGACTCAATGGGCCGAAGGGTTTCTTTCTGCACTGTAGGGTTCTATGATTCCTAAATTTAAATTTCTCTGGCAAGTTTAACAGGTAATTAAAGTGCAAAGCAATGGCCAAATGGTATTATCACTAGACTATTAATCCAGAAACTCAACTAATGTTCTGGAGAATCTGGTTCAAATCTTGCCATAGTAGATGATGGAATTTGAATTCAATAAAAAAATCTGGAATTAAGAATCTACTAATGACCATGAAACCACTGTCAAGAAAACCTGTCTGGTTCACTAATGTCCTTTAGGGTAGGAAATCTGCCATCTGTTTGGGCCAACATGTGACACCAGAGCCATAGCAATGTGGTTGACTCTCAACTGCTCTCTGAAATGGCTGAGCAAGCCACTCAGTTGTATCAGCATTTCAAGAAGGCAGCTTACCACCTTCTCAAGGACAACTATGGATGAGCAAAGAAGTTTGATAGCAATGTCTGTGTCCCACAAATGAATTAAAAAATGCAAGAATTTTATAAAAATTACGAGGAAATAAATAGTGAGATACTGCTTCTTGTGAAGCTGATGGTGAAGAAAGTTAATCAGTTATTTCTGATCATTCATATTTCACCAGGTATATTTCTTAGTTATACACTGCTGATCAGTTTGTATATTGGGAACAATATGTATCTTCCATACATGATGGTTTTTTCAGCCAGTTCTAAGCTATAATCTTTCACATGCTAATAATTTCTAGTTATTTCACAGTATTTTCAATGCTAGGTGAATACTATTTTAGTCAACATTGAAAACTTGTTTGCAATTTTTGAGCAACTTCCTGATATTTCGTTATTATTCTCAGGAAACAGAAATAATCTTAAATAATTTATATTTGTATTTATGGATTTTAGAAAAGGGTGTAGCTTTGAATCAGTTTAATTTTGTGTTTCTGTATTTGAAAAAATTAATGATTCCAAGTTGGTTTAAATATATGCAAGGTATACAATATAAAAGAAACAGAGTTTAAAGGAAAACTAGGTTGTTACTTAGCAACCAGAGACCACCTTAGGACAGAAAGAATTTGTGAGTTAATTGTAAATTAGAACCAACACCTCAGCAGCCACATAAGAACCCAGATATCCAAGGTAAGTCAAAAGTTGGTGACATCTTAATATAGCCTGTGAAGCAACAGTATTCATTGAGATATTATAAAAGTTTGAATGCACGTGGCAATCCAAAGGACAGGAATACTCAAAGAAGAGTTTGAAATCCTGGAGGTAGATCCTTGGTGAAGATATCTGAGAGAAAGCTTTGTTTGGGAGAAGATTCTAAGGTATACTTGAGAGCAGAGTTCAATGAGATCATCTGGGTCAATGTTATAGGCATCCAAGGAATTTGATGAAAAATACATAGAAGTAATATTTGGTGGCATCTGCTACTTGGATTTAGAGTTTGGTGTGTCTGATCACAGGTGGAGTGAAGGAGTAATATATTATAGTTTATCTTTTCTGTTCAATAATTATTTTTTATTTGTTTAAAGATAATCATCAGGACAGTAACTCTGTTCATTAAAATCTTTGAACAAAAAATAGAAGTTACAATTTATCGAGACTGGGTTCTTCACCGAGATCTGAAAGCCCAGTAGCAACATTGGCTAGGATTGTAATATCATTTAAAATGGCAATAATTTAAGATCCTATCTATTTCTAATTTTAACACAATGGGTGGAATTTTACAGCCCTTCCTCCTGGCAAAATCTTCTGGTCCCACCAAACACAAAAGGTTTGTAAATGGTTTGCCATATATTTTGGGCCCACTCCCACCACAATGGGGTCATAAAACTCCACCCAATATGTTACACTTTCTTTTATGGTTGTTGAAAATGAGACATGCCTGATGATGAAATGCAGCAATAAAGTGTTGGAAATGCTCAATAGATCTGACTTAAGAGAGAATCAGTTGATAGGATTTGTTCAAAATTATGTCTAATGATGGTCTACAGAGGGGTTTACATGAACATTTCTTGGGTCAAATTATTTGCAAATCCACAGTAAAACATGTGTGAAACAGAATAATAAGCAAATGTCTCAACTGAAGTGTGGTCTCTTCTTATTAGATTGTGAGTCTAGATTATATAGTGGAATTCATTCAACATTCTGTCTCCAACACAACTGTAGGTATTGAAAATTTGAAATTAAAACACAAAATGGTGGGCATTCCTGTGGAGAAAAACCAAATTAATGGGAATGGGGTATTTTAACCTAAAATGGTAGGTGGATTGAGATCAATTAGAGAGGTGTTATAGGACATTGGCTATTGCCCGATTAATCTTAAGATGACTACATAGTCATACATAGATTAACTGAAGCCCTTATTGATGCTTAGAACTATTTACAACTATACAGATAAGGATATTATCCAGGAGCTGTCCTCATGCTTGCTGGTACACATGTTGCTATCCAAAAATCAACTGACCCTCAATTCAGGTCATCTGCTCTCTTACATCATCATGTAACGGTACTGCATTCAGTCCAACATTAACCCTATATGTGCCAGGACTTATACGACAGGGGTGGGGTAAAGGGAGATTAAAATCTGAAATCTGTTTCCCAATTTGAAACTCTCTCCAATTTGCAACAAAAAAGAGGACATGGTTTGGACTTTAAATATGATAATAAGGTTGTGAGCCTAACTATCATTCTACCTTTTGGTTTTAACTGCTGTCAGCTGGTTTCCCAAACACTGGGGAAACCAAGCAATTTCATTCAGGTAAGGATTTAAAGAATCCAGGAGATAAGTGCCTTTACATCTAATTGTTGGATCAAAAATGCCTAACAGAAAGAAGCTTTATGATCAGGCACATTGATATTCTCCCTCTGAGGCTTCCAAACCAACAAGCAGCACCATCAATACTCTATCCCCACCATCAGGACCCCATTCTCTACTTTGATCCCTGGTCACCCCCATTCCCTGATTATCTTCTATCCCATCCGACCTCTGATCACTTCCGCCTCCATCCTATCAACAGGCCACCAAACCCTCCACCAGCCCATCAGGCCTCTGATACTCCCCTTCAGTAACTCAGCCTCCCATTGCCAGGCCTACCATGTAACCATATAGTTGGAATCCTCTTTCACTTCCTTCGAGGCTCTGACCATCACCCTCTTCCCTTCCCCACACGCCAACAATCTCACCAGGCCCAGGAATCAGAAGCTTGTTCTTGCTTCTGATTGACCTTCAGCCAACCTTGCTCCCAGCTAATCAAGAGATTAAAAATTCAGGTCAATATGCTCGATCAATGATTTTTCATCAAAATTAGAGCGGTAACAGATTTGAAGCAAAGTCAGAAAGGGTTAATGTTGGGGGGGGGGGCGTTGGGGGCAGCAGAGGGGATGGTGTGTAGGCAGGGGCAGCAATCAAGAAAACCAAATGGGGAAGGTCTGGCTTGCAGGTCTAGCTGGCAGATCCACATTAAGGCACAGCTTTTGGAGCATGAATTGTTCAACCCTTAAGTTTGCTTTTCTCTGATTTAAAAAGAGTCACAACAATATCAATTTTACACCTGATGTTCCAATGAAATAGCACAAGGCAAGTGGATCTCATGATGAAAGGACCAATCTGGTTTGATTTGATTGATTTTTGGTTTGATTTTAATTTGATTTATTATTGTCACATGTATTAACATACAGTGAAAAGTATAGTTTCTTGCGCGCTATATAAACAAAGCATACAGTTCATAGAGAAGGAAACGAGAAGTGCAGAATGTAGTGTAATGTAGAATCTGATCTTTATGAAAATGTAAAATACATTAAAATGCACAATAGGGAATATATGGGGGATGTGCAGGTTTGGGGGAAGACAGGAGTTTTCTCATGGGAATAAGTTTGGAGGCAGGGCAAGCAATTTAGAAAAAAAAATGTTGGGCTGATTTGCCAATGAATTCTTATCTTTTCCAGGGTGAATTAGATCTGATGTAGGCATCCACTAATTTGGAAATCAGTTAAATGTTGTGGAAGGATCTATTGTCAGTACCATTTTCCCAGTACAAGATGATTTTACTGGTACCATAAAGGACTCTCATTGTGGCATCAGCTGGCACCTCAAATGATGTGCTGCACAGTGGGTGGTCAGAGTTGAATGAGATTTCTATATTTATCCATAAGAAAAGGCTTGCCATAATGTGAGGGTCATCTGTTGACTGATGGTTCCAACTTCGCTGTTTAAGCAATTTTATTTAAAGTGTCCAAGAAAAGAAATAATTTTCTATAAGCTAGCTGGTTGTTTTATTTTGAAATTTAACAGTTGTGGTGCCAGCCATTCCCCCAGTAATGATTGCGCCTCCATTGTGTCACTGTCTTTCCCACAGCAGAGCTCTCTCACGGGTGACACACTGAAGGCTTACATGGAGGAATTAGGAAGTAAACCTGACTGCATAACACATAGACTAGGGAATCACACTGTTATGTTAATAGTGCTTGTTTTAAGAGACTTTTTTGTGCAATAAAGTTTGTTTTGTTACAAAAGGGAAATCTTGTGGCATAGTTCAATAGTTCAAAAGTGGAATTTGGGATCCTTTTTAAATGTTAATGGTCCCTTACCATGAATCTTAAGAACTAATATGTTAAATGTAGGAAGTTTATCTGATTATAGATCCAAGAGTTGAGTATTCCAAACACCTCACTTTCCTGGCTTCAACTCTCATTACTGTCCAAGATTCTGCTCCTATACAGATCTGAACTGTCTAGAGGCTGAAATGTCAGGTTTGGCATGCGTAGAGGAAATAACTGTCAAGGTGACATTACTCTTTGATCTATTCAATCTAGATGTGACATAAACTATATATAGGTCTATACAGCAAGTATGACAATACCTGTATTTACAGTTCAGGATCATCAACTGACCAAAAGCAAGGAGGCATTCCTCCATCTCCATCCACTGAGCCATTGATACATTGTAAATCATTGAGATGTCAAAACATGTCAAAACATATCAAATTGCAACAACATTTTCAGTAAAGGCTGCAAGCCATTGAGGATGAATTATTAAATTGGTGAATGGTTTAACCAATAGATTTTATATTGCTGTCCACAACTCAGTGCTACATTCTTATGAAATAATGAGAATCTGGGTATCAATCAACACTGCAAGTCACCTCTTCCCTTGGAAAAAACACACGTATCCAAAGAGAACATTGGCCAAGCATGGTCACAAAACTGCAGCCCACTAAACACACATTAATAAGTTGGGTAAGATGTAGATTAACAGATGTCTTGATGCACTGTGACAGTTAAGTTGAGAATAGGGAACAATATATTCCTGCAAAAAGTTTTTCTGGTATTCTTGTTCTGTGGTTCTCCAGCAGCTTTCAACAGGAAGTGTAATAAAATTCATTTTATTAAACTGAACAGGGTCATACACACTTTAAGTTTTGAAAAGCACATCATCTCCGGCTTCACTCTTAGCTTAACTCTGCAGTTGTTGAAAGCTTTACCAAACTTTCATCATATTTAGAACCAATCACCACAAAACTCTCCTGGCTGGTCTCCCTCCTTTCCTGCTGGCACTCTGTTTCCCATTTGGCCAAGTTTACTGATCACATTCCTCTTGCAGAATTTCCCATCTTTACTGTACTGATGCATTCAAATACTTCAGTTTTGAAAGCACCAGCTATAGGATTTGGGTAGCAACTTGTCCACACCGCTTTTCACTCTTGTTTACGATTGTGCTGGCCCCCAAAAAGACTTGTGCTGCAACAAACGTAGAAGGCTAGCATATGGTGCTTGGTTAGATGTTTGTGTGTGAAATTACATTGTGCCTGGGGTGCATAGCATGCCTCAGTGACTGATCATCTCTGTCACTTGTATCCAATACATTTTGGCTGTGCACCATAATTCTGGCCTCAATATTTACTGAGTGCAGCTTCTGGCCTTATGACATGCTACTTCTTTCAGTTTATTGCTTATGACATTTGTTTACTCCACCAATGTTTCAAGCAGTGAGAGGTTAAATCAATCACTCAGTCAAGAACTTTGCCTGTTGATCATAACCTGACCGACTAAAGGGATATTTTTCTGAGAATCTTGATTGGAAAGCTGGTATTATTGTCAGTTATAGAGATTGAGTCATAGAATCCCTACAGTTCAGAAGGAGGCCATTTAGCCCATCGTGTCTGCACCGACCACAATCCCACCCAGGCCCTATTTCCATAAACCACATATTTGCCCTTTAATTCCCGACACTAGGGTAAATTTAGCATAGCCAACACACACATTTTTGGACTGTGGAGGAAACCAGGGCACCCAGAGGAAACCCACTCAGATACAGGGAGAACATACAAACTCCGCACAGACAGTGATCCGAATTGAAACTGAGTCCCTGGCACTGTGAGACAGCAGTGCTAAAGACTGTGCCACCCAAATTATCTCTTGCTATTTCAACCCATATCACAATGCAGATTGAATGGCTTATTTTTGTCTCACTATTTTTTATAGGATTGCCCAATTTGCAGTCTTGATTGATGCCCAGGTTCTCATTATTTCACAAGAGGACAGCAATATAAAATCTGTTGGTTAAACCATCCACCAATTTAACAATTTATCCTCAATGGCTTGCAGCCTTTACTGAAAATGTTGTTGCAATTTGACATGTTTTGACATCTCAACATTTCATTCTGAGCCAGTATAAAATACCCCTGACACATCTGTTACATTTCTGAGCTTTTACAAGATGTTTTCCTTAGGTTCAGCATCACTAATTATTCCCTTAAATGGACTTCATGTCCCTTCTGGACGAGAACTTGTCTTTACCTATCCAAATTATTGGTTAAAAAATACCCAGAATCAAACACAGAACCTCGTTATACTCTGTTGCAACGAATCACTTGTCACCAGCAAGGGTGTAGCGCTGCTGGAATGCACTGGAACACCACTCCCACACCTTTTATTTAAAGCAGGATTATCTGGCTCAAAGCAGTTTACCAAACTTGTCGGACATTCAACTCACTAATATTTGAAAAATGCTGTAAAGTCGCTTGTTCAATCACAGGCTGATTCTTCCCTACATTTGTTGTTAATTGGTTTATATTGAGCCTATCAAGAGCAAATGCAGAGAGGAACCAGTCTATGATTGGACAAGCAGCAAATAGTGGGAACATACATTTTGAAGGTAAATCCAGGGCCTGGAGAATGAGGTAACTGGAGTGGCAGGGCCCAGCGGAGTCAGAGGGGGCATGAGACAGCTAGAGTGATAGAGTCCAGGAGAGCCAGAGGCAGCCAGAGTGGCAGGGCCCAGGGCAGCCAGAGAGGGCATGAGGCAGCTAGAGTGACAGGGCCCAGCAGAGTCGGAGGGGAAAATAACGCAGCCAGAGTGTAAAGCCTAGTGAAGCCAGACGGAAGCATGAGACAGCCAGAGTGACAAAGCCTGGGGAGCCAGAGGGGAGCACAAAGCAGCCAGAGTGGCCAAGCCTGGGGAGCACGAGGCAGCAAGAGCAGCAGGGCCCAGGGGAACCAGAGGGAGCACGAGATAGCCAGCATGGCAGAGCCCAGCAGGGCCGGGGGGGGGGGGCACGAGGCAGCCAAAGCAATAGGACATGGGGGGGTCAGAGGGGAGCATGAGGTGCCATAATAGTGGGGCCCAGGAGAGCCAGACTGAAAGTGTGAAGCAGCCAGAGCAACGGGGCTCAGGGGAGAGCAAGTGGCAGGGCCCAAGGAGCCAGATTGAGAGCCTGAGCTCAATTAACTGGATGGCTGGTTTGTGATGCCAATAGCACAGGTTCAATTTCCATACCGGCTGAGGTTATTCATGAAGGCCCCACCTTCTCAACCTTACATCTCACCTGATCCTCAGATTAACTCACCAGCAGTCAGCTCTCCCTGTCATGATGACCATGGTGACTTTTATTTCATCCAAAACAATGATCTGAAAAAAAAGAATATTCAATCACACCTGTGGACATGATGAGGAATCTACTGTCCCCAAGTGTTTCTTGTTTTGTTTTAATTGCTTTTGAAATCAGTTTGCTGGATTGTCAGGTAATGTTCTGTATTGCCGGAATTAATGCAGTTATATTTCAAGCATTACTCTGGTTTAATGGGACAGTCCCTACTATATGAAAGAGATGCAACTTACCATCCTCTATTTAATATTAGAAGCATTTTTTTAATGCTTTGGCTAAGGATCATAACACACAAACCTTTGGACATAACTGAAGGAGGAAATAGATGGCTGGCATGTCACCGCATAAATCAGTGAATCACACGATATGTGCAGACGAAGGCAGTTTGGCCCATTGAGACTGCACTGGGTCAGAGAAACCTATTAATGGTTCAAGTTTAATCTGGGAGGAACAACTTTGTCCTTGAAAATGCGCTGTTTTGATGTTGAAGTTTCCATCTTATAACTGAAGCAAAGTATAGTTACAAAATGAGATGGCGTGTCAAACTTCGGAATAAAATCTGTTTCCAATTGACAGGATGCCGATTGTTTGTATATCACGCCAATCAACAGCAACAAAACAGTAAAAACTCATTTAACTCCAGTTAACTTACATTCGCTTTCAACAAGGGAGCTAAATGTAACAATTATACTGAGAGTAAACTGAAATGTGCAATGCAAGGATCAGTTGCACCAATCTGCCAATAGAAATCAATGTTATTTAAGGTATAGTGGGTGATAGCCCCAAAATAGATGGGTGCAATCTTACCGGCCATTCACGCCACACTTCCATCGCGGCGAGCTCAGAGAATTTGCCCAATCTCTATTCATTGCAGTAGAATGGGAAAATCCCTTCAGAGTGAAGGGTGGTAAATTCCACCCAGTGTTTCTTGATCACATACTAATCATTTAAACAGTGGCAAGTTAGTTGTGAAGCAACTTACCATTTTTGATATGGTTTATTCAGGGCTGTAATCTAGTAAATAAAGTTCATCATGCAACCAGGCAAAAAATATTTTGGGTGGAATTTTCTGTTTTGTGGGACAGGATTGGCAAAAGGAGCAGAATATTCCAGGGGCTTTATACCAATGGGATTTCCCATTGCAATTATCCCTGACAATGACATAACAGGTATCCTAACATTCAACACTGAATCCCTGTTTGAATATATTTAAATATTTTTATTTTGATTTGGTTTGATTTATTATTGTCACATATATTAACACAGTGAAAAGTATTATTTCTTGCGTGCTATACAAAGCATACTGTTCATAGAGAATAAAATGAGAGTGCAGAAGGTAGTGTTACACTCATAACTAGGATGTAGCGAAAGATAAACTAAATGCAAGGTAAGTCCATTCAGAAGTGTGATAGTAGCAGACATTTGCACCTTCTGCCTGATGGAAGAAGGAGGGAGAGAGAACGTCTGGAGTGCATGGAGGCTTTAATTATGCTGGCTACTTTGCCAAGGCAGCAGGAAGTGTAAACAGAGTCAAGAGATGGGAGAATGGTTTGCATAATAGATTGGGCTATATTAATAACCTTCTGTAGTTCCTTGTGGTCATGGCATTATCAGGCCTTAACACCTGATAATTATCCCCATTAAATTAACCATTCATGTTAGCATGTATAGCAGGTCTTCCCGTGATGCACCTGGTGAGCAAAACACCCTCCCCCCCACACACACATACAAGAACACAAGTGAGTATATCATGCAGGATGTTTTCCCTGCCGACTGCACTATTCCGCCAAAAATATTAGAAAATACTTGCCTTCATTTTCAAGAAGCAAGTCGTCACTAATTCTTTAACTCGGATGCTGTTTCTGCATTGTATTTACAATAAGTCAAAGCTACTGTGAGTGGCAGTGTCAGTTTCTCTGTGAAGGGAAAGGCCAGAATTAATATTCTTAGGTCAATGACCTTCAGTCAGAACTGACATAACAATTCCATGTTTGTGGGTCATGTACCACAAGATAGAGTTTCCAAAACTTAAGGTTTGGAATAACTTACTTGTTGTGATTAGGTTTTAAGGTTCTGGGGTGCAGCATGATGGGGTGAGTTGCATTGGCGTGGCGACGTTGGCAAGGTAAGTGGGTAATAATTAGTAGTGGTAAGGGAACATTTAATCACTTCTTAAGTTACATTGCGCTATAAAGCAATATATTCTTATTGGATGAATATAAATAATCTGAAATGTTGTGGATGTATTTTACTATATATGCAAATCTCTTTGCTTCTCATTGTCCTCATTATTATCTGTGGTGCAATGTTCTTAATTTGAAGTATTTAGTAATTTAGTTGGCAGGGTACTAAAATCCATAAAAATCATAGAATGGTAACAGTATGGAAGGAGGTTATTCAGCCCCTTGTCTCTGTTGGTTCTCTGTAACAGCAACTCAGCTGGACCCACTTCTCCACCTTTTCCATGCAGACTTGAAAAATTGTTTCTCTTCAGATAATCATCCAGTTCTCGTTTGAAAGTCACAACTGAATCTGTCTCCGCCTTAGGCACTACATTCCAGGTCCAAACCTTTTCTTGCATGAAGAGGTTTTTCCTCATGTTGCCTCTGCTTCTTTTGACAATCACCTTCGGCTTCCTATCCTTTTGCTGATGGGCATGATTTCTCTTTTTTTACATTATGCAAACTGCTCATGATTTTGAACAAGTCTAACAAATCTCCTCTCAACCTTCTTTTCTCCAGGGAAGAACAGTCTCAACTTTACCAATTCACTCACATCCTTGGACTCATTCCCGTAAATCATTGCTGCACCCTTTCTAAAACATTCACATTCTTTCCCTAGAGACGAAGGAATGTTTATGAAGGTTTATAACTTATTTCCTTTTATACTCTGTTGCCCCTATTCGTAAAGTGCAGTATTCAATATAATTTATTAACTGTGTAGATACACGGATTTGGACCTGTGTCTGTGGGAGTTTGCGCATTCTCCCCATGCTTGCTTGGGTTTCCTTCCACATCCCAAAAATGTGCTCTTAGGCTAATTGGCAAAACAAATTCTCCCTAAATTGTCTCAAATTTGGTTTTTAATCCATAGATCTATAAACATAGACAGGGATCACAGGTAGAGGTGGAAACATCGGGGTGGTGGTGCAGGCTTGTTGGGCCGAAGGGCCTGTTTCCCGTGCTCTTTGTTCTTTGTTCTCAAGCTGCTCTGCCACACTCAATAATTTATGCAGTGATACACTCAAATCCCTCTGCTCCTGCATTTCCTTTAGAATTGGGACCTTTATTTTGTCACTTTCCCCCTTCTGAGCAAATTGGATTGCTTTGCACTTCTCTGAACTAAACTTAATTGGCCATGCCTACCTATTCCACTAGCTTGTCTGTATCCTCTTGAATTCTATCACTATCTTCCTCACAGTTCACCTTACTTCCAAATCTTGCATCATCTTCAGATTTTTAAATTGTGTTCTGTACTCCAATCTGGGTTACTAGTGTAAACAAGGCATATTAAAAACACAAATTACAGAAAACTTACTTTTGAATGAAGGATGGTATGTAGAGGTATACCATCCTTCATTCAAAAGTAAGTTTTCAGTAGTTCATGTTTTTAATATGCTTGAATTAAATAATTAAACAGTTCCATAATTAAATTCTAGCTCAGTTAAAAACTAATGATTCAAAGTACCACATGATTTGAAACACAACAGCTGATAGATATAAATTAAAAGTTTGCCTAGTTAAATATATTAACACAAATCAAGCTGTCTGACTTAATTGTCACCACTTATAACTTTCTGTGAATCCATTATCGGTCAACAAGGTTCACATCTTTAGTTGAATATGGTTTGTAGATGCACTAGCAAAAGTAGAGAAATTAAAACACTTGCAACAGAAATGATTAATTGTTGCCATAGCTAAGTTTATAAAATAGACTGGCAAATACTGACCTTTTATTTTGCCAAATATTCACTAAGGATTGCCAAAATGCAGAAAGGTCCTATCTCCAGATCCATGCTTTCCTAATCAAAACCTTTGTTATCATGCAAATACTAAAGATGAGTATTCGAGGGAAATAGTGAATATGATTTATTCAAACAATTTCTTAGGACAAATAGCAAGGATGGGTTATTAAGGGATCATCATGATGGTTAAATGTCTCATCAACAGGGAATAGGGAATCTATGTAAAACTTACCAAGTTTAAGTAAAATTCCACAATAAAGAGAATGAATATGTTAATATAAACACAGACTGCTTATGTGGGTGAACAGAAGGCTAGTATGCCTGAAGGCTTCTGTAATAACTAGATGGCCTGAATTAGCAGACAGTTAGCAGTGTAAGCCTGGTAGCAACAAGCACAAGGGAATAGACTAAAAGGAGCCAGAGAGATAAGAAAAACAGTTCTTGGGATAGCAGGCACTCCACCATGTGAACATTCAAAAATTTTTAATGTAAAACTAAACCAGACAATGTTGGAATGTAAATAATGCCCTGCCTATGTGATTTACAGTGTATAAATATTGCATGATTCTTCAACTGGGTAGAGTGCTCCAGAGACTCTTCTGAGGTTGTGCTCTCCCAATGCATTGGCTAATAAATGATCATTCTGTGCTGGGTTTCCAGAGATTATGATGTGTAATAATCTAACTTCATTTCTCTGATCTATAACTAGAACGAGAATTTCAAAGCTTCTAGAGAAATACATCATCTATCATGTTTCAACTGCAAAAACGTCATAAAACAGGATATAAGGCGGCTACAAAATGCTATTGATAGGTTCAGTTAATGAGCAAAGATCTGGCAAATGGAGTATAATGTGGAAAAATGTAAGGTTGTCCACTTTGGCAGTACGAATATGATAGAGGCATATTATCTAAGTTATGAAAGATTGTAGAGGTCTGAGATTCATGTAGGTTGGAGGAAATTTGTAGGCAGGTGATGCAGTATCTTCCACGCTAATTCCATCCAATCCCAGAGTCCTACCTTGCTGAAGGCTCACAACTCAGTATTCTTTTAACTGTTTATTGTGTCAAATACATGCTAATCAGTATGTTTTAATCAGTATCCTTTAACTATCCTTAATTTCCACAGCTAAGCTACTATATTGCAGAGAGACCTGTTGAAGGGAGGCCAGCAGTGCTTCAGTAGCTGGGCAGGGTACTAGCTGAAATACTGTCATCACATTTTCCCTTTTTGTCCTGTGACTGAAATAATGTTGCTCAACAGAACTGAATAATACTCTGCTCGAAGTGAGAGGAATTTTGAAATGATACTGGAATTTAGACTACCAAACTGTTTAGTAAACAGAGCTGAATGCTGACATGGATGGATGTTAAGCAAATCTCAGCTATTTCTTAAGGTGGTTGGGAATTTTTTTTTCTATGTATATACATGCAATGACCATTTTGAAAAAAACAATTGCAAATAAAGACAGCTACTACTGGCTTCCAAGATGTTTATAATTTACTTGTTTCATAGGGATGTACAATTTAATCTATATAAAAATACTTTTCACTCCCTCAGGACATCCCAAAAGAGCTGCACAAGTAATCAAGTACTTTTGAGATGCAGTCAGTTATGAATGTAGGAAAGATGGTAGCCAATTTACATGCAGCAAACTACCACAAACAGCAATGTGATTATGATCAGGTAATCTGTTTTTGTAATATTAACTGAGGCATAAATGTTGGCCTAGACGCCAGGATTAATCCCCAACTCTTCTTCAAAATGCTGCCCTCGGGTCTTCTATGTGCACCTGAGCAGGCAAACGATGCCTGGGTTTAATAGTTCATTCAAAAAATGACATTTCCTAACAGTTCAGCACTCCTGACAACTGTTCAAGATTCATCACAGCCAATGGTAAATACGATGGCTGAATTATGAAGAAGTGATGAGTAAAGAAATCAGCACCTTTATAAAGTATCACTATTAACCATAACCTAATCAATAAGTATCAGCTATTGTCTTCTTCACAGTAGTTATGATTGAAACCAAATAGCATGTTTTACATTGTAACATGTAAATAAAGGGCCAATGTAATTAATATAACTGCGTGCTTTATTTGTATACACAGTAAAGCAATATATAATACAATAGTAAGGCATATATCGTGTGAAAACTTGGTATGTGGTGATTATGCAGGAAAATATACTTTACAAAACAATTAGTATATGTATTGAAGATGTTAACGTAATGCATAATGCAATATATTATGATGATATTTGAATAACAAACAATACTGGTTAAAATGACTTAACATGCCATAGTGATATTTATGCACCAAGTTATACTGATTACTTCCATAGTCAAATACATTCAGGTCATACAAAGTGAACTCAAATGTTTCTCGTGATATTTTTAAGGTAACAGTAATTCATATTTTGCATCTGCTTTTTTTCTGACTCACCCCAAAAAACTAGTATTCTATTTAATGAAATCACAACTGAGAATACAGTTGCTGCAAGCAAATATCTAGTTTAGCAGCAACATCTGTAGTAAACTAACCCTTAGTTTGTACCTTATTTAAATGGATTAGAAAACTGATGATGTCTTAAAAAAAGTTGGTTCAAGGTTGCCTTAGAAAGATCATGTAACTGCAAACAGCCACATATGCCCTCAAAAACGTCTGTCTGTTAATGGAGAGGCGATTCGTGAGATTTAATTTGAGACATATATTGGAAGATTTTATGCATCTAACTTTTAAATTTAAGCATTTTTGTTTTGAATGACAACTACATTGGTGTTTAATCTGTTAAAAATTATCCAAAAACAAAAAATGAGGTAGAAATAACATGGTAATTAATAATTGATTTTTGTAGATAAAATCTCTAGTGTCTAACAAATAAGAGCTCTCCAACGCATGATTGCTATGCTCAAGTGATTGTGATTTCCTGGGAGATGCAGCGATTCATTCCTGGCATTTCATTAAAAGAAAAAGGAGCTTTGGGAATGAATGTCAGATAAAGAGTTTTGGTACTGCTATGTGCTACAATATTTTACTGATTAAGAAGAAAAAAAGAACAACACTGATCATGAACATTTTTGCTTATATGGTTAGAGCTGTAACGATGCAAAGACAAATGCAATTACAATTACAATTTCAAAATTGTCTTCTTCTGGGGATGGGGGATTATAAACAATAAAATTATGTATATTTTGTAAGAAAGCACCCTTTTAGTGAACAATCTTCATAATTGTTACAAATTTAACAATCCGAAACACGCTCCATTAAAAAGAAATGGCAAGGTATGTAGCTACCAAGATTTTATATGTTTTCATTCTATTTTTTGTACAATTGCATAGAACTGTAAAACCTGCCATTGTTAACAAAACAATAACAGACTTAGGAAACTACTGAAATCTACGGTATATTACCACTACCTTTCACAAAAAAATAGATGTTTTCTTTTTTTTAAACTTGTAAACCTGTACGGTCCAATCCATTTATATTTTGTATGAACATATAAAAACCATGCTTGACATCTGAAGCCAATGTTGTGATAAAGCACATCTGGTTACTCTGCTGTCTCGTCATCGGTCATGACCGTCACCAAGGTTTCCATTGCTCGGCCCAGGTCGTCCACCATATGGAAGAGACTGCCTACATTGTTACCTGCAGAGAGCAAAAAAACCAGAAAGGATTATCAGGTTTACTTTGGGCAGGTCTGATAGTGGTTAACCTCTTACATTACATCCTGAGAGAGCAAGAGACAGGCAGAGTGCTCTAGATGAGCAGGTCAGAATGCCATATGCACCACATCGAGCAGGAGGAAAGCGGATGAGTATGAATGTTGTAAACACCTTAGAAATTATGATGACTTTTGTGAAGATGTAAATCCAAGGAGTTTACTGCGAAAACTGAATTAACCTAATGGTTTTTTATTTTTGGAGTATACTGGGAAGATACCACTGAAGTTTGCTTTCACAGTTCCTGCTATGATTGGTGAATAAATCAAAGATATAATAATGGTGTAAGATGATCTACACTTGAGAGGGCAGGAAACACCATCATGATTTTTAATTTTGTTTTGATCAGGGAATTAGTTAAAATACATTAAACTCAAGAGGCACTTTGAAAAATAGATTTTTTTTCTTTTACTGACCTATTGTGGCTACACTTACTTTAATCAAAAATCAAAGCTGAGCAAAACTTCCTCCAACATATAATCCTTTCCCACCAATTAAATAGCATTTTTGTAAGCTTTGTAATGGATGAGTTGCTCAATTCATTCCCACATGTAGTGCTAAGATGGCAAATCAAGGAGGTCTCAGCTTCGATTCTCTAGTCCAAGTTAACTAATTTCAGTTGATGTGCCATTAGAGGTGCTACAGTTAAATTTGCCGCCACTGGCAATGCTACACTTGGCCTAATTTCTTTCCCCTGAGCTAGAAAAAGAAATGTACCCTGGATTTCTCATTTCTGATGTCTGTCTAGCAATCCTACTGGCATGTAAATGCTTGAGGGAGTGCCCATGTCTAACAAAACTCAGGATTACTTGTTGGTATACAAATTGATGTGTATAGTATTCCACTGTACTCTATTGAAACCTTCTAAAAGGCTGGGTGGGATATCTACAGCTAAAACAGATTTGGCATTTCACCACTGTGAATGTGAATAGTAAAGGTTAACAATAAAAATACTGTCTACTTTTATTCTGGCAAAGTTTACACAGAGCAATCCCAATCAATTCCCAATCATTGATTATTACAAAATGGGTTAATTGCCGCTAAGACTGGCAAAGATGGTGTTACAATAAATGTCCACTATTTCCCGTACATATGTAAGTATTTCTGCTACATAACATCACTATTTTGTCTTAGTGAACTGCCAACTGATGTGTTTGCTTTGAACTAGCCTTTCCTTTTAATTAAAAAAAAATCTTGTTGCGTATTTAATCGGACTGACATTATCCAAAAAAAAGCAACCTAAAAAAAAGTTAAGCAGTCCACGCGCACACATAAGAATCTTTTAAAAATGTAGATACTATAACAGAGACATTTAGAGGAGAGATCCTCCTGATGAAAATTTATTTGAAATATTTCATGTTCACACTCTTTTCAGGTAATTGAAAGGAGGGATCTGCAACAAAATATAATCTATACTTTAGAAAAAAAGACTTCAATGAAATTACAGATTAAATTATATTCCTTGAAGTACATGCCAAGAGTCTCATGTTTTACTTTAGTGGAAAAAATATTGAAAATAGGGCAAATTTCACATTTAAAATAGAACTTAAATTGGCAGCAGTCAGTATAAGTATACTGCACAGTAGTTGCAATTTTGCATGAACAAATAAACAACCACAAAGGCAGACTTTTATTTCACTAATACTGGGTATTCCATGTAATAAACAGGAAGCATGGGTTACAATGTGCTGGTGCTGATTGCTTCACTTGGCAGTAACCGTTGAAAGAAGATCCATAACCCCACTGATATGTAACAGTGTCCCATGCCCAGAATAGCAATTTGTCATCACAGCGAAGATTTCATATATAAATTAGTTTAAACAGTTTACTATGATCTTACTGTTAAACATAAGTAAAATCAGTCAAGTGGCAAATCACATTTTAAAGATTTGTTTAATTACATGAAGGCTGAGCGAGAAGCTGAGCTTTAAAGACAACAAGGGCAATTTCAGGTTCAAATAGATCCCAGTGCATACTCTGTGAATACTTCTTGCTTTTGTGAATGTAGTTTTTTTAAAATTTGCTTTGTGTTATTTTCTATACATCTGATTTCACAGTAGATCTTTTACAGTTCTGGGCACCACACTACAGGAAGAATGTGGACGCATTGACGAGAGTGTAAAAAATGTTCCAGGGATGATAAATGTCGATTAGGAGGATAGAATGGAGAAGGTGGGACTGTTTTTCTTGGAGAGAAGGCGGCTCAGGAGAAATCTGATAGAAATGTTCAAAATCATAGGTTTCTCTCTATCTATTGTGCTGGATACAATAGGTAGAGAGAAACTGTTCCCACAAGAATGGTTTCAGGGAACCTGGAACCAATGTTTCACTCTTAAACGGATAATGAATGAGAGCATAGAATGAAGGTGGTTGCAAAAGAAGTAAATGTGATGGGAGAAAGAACTTTTTCATGTATCCAAGTGGTTCAGATTTGAATTGTGGTGGTGACAGATTCAATTGAGACATTTAAGGAGGCATCAGATGATCATTTTGGATAGAAACAATGTGCAGAGGTTCGGGGAAAAGGCTTGGGAATGGCACTAAGTCATGTTGATTCTTTGCAGAACTGGTATAGACACGATGAGCTAAATGGTCTCCTTCTGCTGCAGAATTGCTGCAGCAATTCTGTGAAATGAATTCTGTGAAATGGGTTTATTGGTCATGATTTTTGCTTATAGCAAAACCCATTTTACAGTCCAACATTTTCCAGGGGACCATGTCTCAGAGAGTTTTCCAACCCCGCCACCCCAACCCCTTCTCATCAAATAATGAAATCATTGTCCAATTTTGCACCCCTGCAACTGCACTTCTTCCTTTAGGCTTTTCTGATATGCACTTTGTTTTATCCAGTATATGTGAGGGAATGCTAAGTTCTACTCCAGCATGAGCCAGAAAGCCTTTGTTTCTGTTTTTCACGTGTCAACAGATTATAAGTTTTTTTCCTCTATGGCTATGTGAGCTGTTTGAAAACAATTGGTCGGTATTTGCTGTTTTTCTATGCTGGCATTTACAATTTTTCACAATCAAAATTACAATGTACAACTGGCTAAGTACAATTAATCACATTATTAAAATTCATTTCACTTGTGATTTGTTAGCCTGGCAAAGGGAAACATGTTGTGAATGCATAAGAAGTTTTTTCCTTGTCCTAATGGGATCTTTACTGTCATGTGAAGCAACTCACAATATAATGTGAATCAGCAAGAGTCTGGGTGTGTGGTATCAATCACCCTATTTTTATAGCTTTAGTTTCCACAATGTGAAAAATACACATCTCTCCCAAGATGTCTGCAATCAGCCACAGAGAAAAATTCTTCTTTCTAAAATTCAGTTTGTTCATTGTCAATTCTTTTCCAAAATAAATGAATAACAGAAGCTCCACATGAACATAGAGTACCACAGAGGTAAAGTTCTTCATATATTACCAAACAAACAAAATAAAGCATGCTAAGACAAACTCTGATTAATTGTTATTGGGAATATTTTGCAAAGCTGACTACTGCACCAGGAGGCCAACAGTACAGATCTGCAGCCACTCATATTGATGCCATGCTTGAAATGCACACAAATACACATTTACGGTACGTGCCAGAAGCAAATGCAAACAACAGGCATATATAAGCAGCATTGCTCTGGCAGTGAGTTTGTCTCACCAACCTCTTTCACTTGCTTTCCAGAGGTATCTCTCACTTTAGTGATAGATGGAAAAGATGAAAGGAAAGGAAAAAAGAACCAACAGTGTAGATGAATATACTGTTCCACATTAACATGGAGAATTACACACTTTCATGCGGACAACTGAATAAGAGAATAAAAACAATAATTCTGCAGTGTCTTAAGATTAAATGCTATCATTTGACTACAGAAATGTATTTACTGGGGCTTTCTACAGTGCTGGAAAAATAATTGAGTGCCATTTGAAATCTATCATTCACCAGAGTAGACAGATGAGATTTTAACATCTCAGCTCAAGGGCATTATTTCCCAATATTTTAGCACTTCCTTGACACTGCATTGGGGTGCCAGTTGGGCATAATGCAGATCTTGTCCATAATGCAGTTCACAGCTCAAGACATTAAGTTTCTCACTTAGCTATCAAGTGAAACAGTAGCAACTGTTACTGTGGAGCACTTATTTTATGGAAATAAATAACTTGTTTTTATGGAAATTTTTTCTTTCCATCTTGACCCCACACACCAATGGGTATTTTCTTTCTGTTTGTGTTGAGACAATCTTGCAAAGGGAATTTACCCAAAACCACCTCCAACCCCTCTCGATAACTTATCAAGAGTAACTATTCAGATCTACCAGTTTACATGCTACAATCTATAACTGGAAACACTCGAGGTTCATATTTATAATTGTATATTTATAGTTTTTCTTCTCTTAGAATTCTGGGTAAAATTCTGCTCATATTGGTGTTGTGTTGAAGTCACTCATTTAACATACATATTTACCTAATGTCAGATACCACTTAAATCTAATGTAGTTCCCTTTTGATTCAGCAACATTTCAGCAATGAAAACAGAACTAATACTGGTTTGGTAATAGAGTCCATTGAGTCTTGTGTGATGACAATAATCTGCCCCTCAATGTCAACAAAACGAAATACATAGTCATCAACTTTAGGACGGGTAGTGAAGGGTATGCCCCTGTCTACATCAATGAGTACAATGTAGAAATGGTTGACAGGTGCAAGTTTTTAGGTGCCCAGATCACCAACAACCTGTCCTGTTCCCTCCAAGCTGACACTATAATTAATAAAGCCCACCAACGCCTCTACTTTCTCAGAAGACTAAGAAAATTTGATATGTTCATCACAACTCTCTCCAAATTTTACAGATGCCCAAGAAAGCATTCTTTCTGGTTGCATCACAACTTGGTATGGCCCCTGCTCTGTCCAAGACTGCAAGAAACTACAAAGTGTTATGGAGGAAGCCCAATCCATTACGCAAGCCAGCCTCCCATCCATTGGCACTGTTTATACTTTCTACTGCCTTGGAAAAGGAGCCAACATAATTAAAGACTCCACGAACTCCAGACATACTCTCTTCTACCTTCTTCCGTTGGATAAAAGATACAGAAGTCTGAAAACATGTACCGACCAAATCAAGAATGGCTTCTTTCCTGTTGGTATCAGACTTTTGAATGGATCTACCTTGATCTTTCTCTACATCCTAGTTTAGTGTACCACTACATTCTGCACTCTCTCCTTTCCTTCCCTACGTACAGTATGTTTTGTCTAAACGGCACACGAGAAACAATACTTTTCACTCTATACTAATAAATCAAATTAAAAAATATTTTGCAAATTTGAATTTTCATGGCTAATTCCTCCATTAATTCTGTACAGATATAATATTAATGCTTGCAGCAGTTTAAGTCTTAATAATTAGAAAAATCTTTGCTGTAATTAGTAACAATTGAAGTTGGAACAAATCTTCACTGCGCAAGTGATGGGAGTCACTATCTGACATCCAGATTTTGTGAACTGAAATTTACAATTTAGTGAGCTACGCAGTGAAAACATTTGTTTTTCTTAGGCTACATGCCAAATAACCTGCAAATTTGATAAAATGGGCAATTTTTCCAGTTATTTGATTCTAATATACACCAATAACAAACGCTTTCATCTGCAAAAAGAAAATAGGTAATTCTGCAGGTTATGTGACCCAATACGCCTTCAGCTCATAAATCACAAAATGACAATTAACTTTGTTCTATGTCACTGCTTTCAAACTCAAGTAACACTAAAACCTTGTCAAAGAAATGAATTGCTGTAGCAGGAAGAAAAACTCTACTGGACGGAATTCTCGATCTGATACATATTACAAGGGCAACTGTTCCTGCAAGTGAATTTAAGGAAATAATCCAATCTAGGAGTACATGTAAACCATTCCAGCTTTACCAGAACCCCTAGATTAGACAGAATATAACTTGAAATATGTTGGAAGCAAAGCAAACTGATATTTTTGAATTTCATTCAATGACTATTGGGTTTTCTTCAACTCATAAATGGCTACTTTCAATTTCTTCAAATGTACAATAACATCCTTCATATCTCATTTAACAGCACACACAATGCTGCCTCTGCTTAAGAAACAAGATTATTAGGACTAATCACAGATGCAAGCAAAAAAGACCAGCACCTTCTGGCATTTTACTTTTGAAAAGTTTTTAGTTAAGCTAATGTTGACTTGTAGACTACTCTCACTTTTGACCAGCATGAACAACTGTAAAAATCTTAAGCATGCACCAATAATTGATAACATTTCACGCAGCTACAGCACTCACTAATCTGCTCACACAAGCTCATTCTCGCAAAACTATACTAAATAATCACCAAGGACTTGTTCAGACATGTAAAGATGTACTTCCCATCTCCATTCTTACAGGGAATTACCTGCAAGTGGAAGAAAAATTGGACCTACTCCATACATTTAGTAAAACAGCACTTTTATATCAAATAAAATACTACATGTTACTCTTCACAATAAGATATTAGTTTAATGAAAGAAAACTTACCAGACCTTTTACAGAAAATACCCTGTCCCCACACGATAATACCAATCACCATTTACATAAATCATTTATAGGGAGGCAGTCTTCAATGTGGCATCGGCTGCTCTGCATGGATCGAACAGCTGCCTAATTCATTCCAAAACACAAGAGCCAGCATGAAGAACAGAAGAAAATCCCTCTGGGGAAGCAGAGATTGAATTCCTCCAGGAGTGTTATTTGTGTCTGCTTATTTCAGATAATCTATTCTCCCCTTACCCACTGTTCCAGTAAAGGAAATTAAAACGGCATTAACAACACTGCAAAGGCAACTGGATAAAAATACTGCTGTTGTTAACAGTTTTATATTTGTAAAAAAAAGTTGGCACTTGAATTGAGGATCAATTCTTAAATGCTTGATAGTTTAATTTGCTCTGCAAATGCTCTTGGTTAATACACCCCTGTTAAATCCCTTTTGCACTATCTTAATGACTGTTTTAATTATGTACATTAAGTTTATGCAAATACATTAACCCATATGCTACCATGAACATGAAACCCCGGAGCAAATTAAAAATACAAGAAACTTCTTTGATTCACTGATAAATGCACTGTTCAATGTGGTAGTCAGCTGATCTGAGATGGCTGTTACCATTGGCCTCAATGCCATTTTTCTATTTAGAGCAAGCATCATGCAGAATTCCTGCTCCTAACTGCCATTCAGTTACTTGTGTGTTTATATCCTTTCTTTATACATCTGCAAATATAATCAAGCATCCTGATGATGCTCACACACAAAAACTGATCATTTGAACAGGTGGTTTATGAAGCTCTGGAATCTTAACAGACATACTACAATGCCAACAATAATCATAATTAAAGTCTAATTTTGCTTCTACTCTTTTCAATGTGAAATTGGCTCACAAACAATTAATTTTCTACACTGGAGGTCTCCCAAGGATTCATCCTTGACCCCTTCCTGTTCCGCATTTATATGCTGTCCCTTGAAGGTATCATTCACAAAAAATAATCAGTGTATAAGATCATAAAGGGCATAGACAGAGTGGATATGGAGCAGCTGCTCCCCTTAATTGAAGGATCAGTTCCAAGGGGACATAAATTCAAGATGAGGGGCAGAAGGTTTCGGGGAGATGTGAGGAAAAACATTTTTAACCAAAAGGTCATGACATCCTGAAATATGCTGCTTGGGAGGGTGGTAGAGGCAGGTTGCATCCCAACCTTTAAAAGTGAGCATAACATTCATGGACTAAATACTGGATTGCGTGGGGGGGTCAGGTGTTTCTCGTCTGTTGGTGCAAGCTTGATGGGCTGAAGGTCCTTTTCTGCACTGTATGATTCTAAATTCATATAAAAAATGACCATACCCATTTCTATCTAGTCAAATATTTCCTGATTGCCATCAGCTTCTGTGTTACCAGATTGCTGGTGCAACACTGAGCGTTGGATAAACATTGACTTCTTGCAATTAAGAATCAGGAAGACCAAAGCCATCTTCTTTGATATCCACCATGAGTTTTGTACCCTCAGAACTGATTCCTACTTCCCTGTCTGGCCGCTCTCTCTGGCTGAACGTAACTTAGGAATCATAACACAGTGCCTAACTTCTACCTCTATAAGATTACAGACATCTACTTTGGAAACTCATCCATGTTTAATTAATCTAATGCTCTCTTGGCTTTCAGCCGATTCGAAATTTGCTGTCCATACCTTGTCCTACATCAAGTCCCACTCATGTCTCTATGCTAAATTAGTTCCCAATCTCATAATCACATGTGAAAAATTAGCTTCCTTATCTCACCATGGCTTCACACTTCCCTATCTTCTCCAATCCTTCAATCCTCAATCTCCCCAAGACTCAGACTCCTGTCACTTTTAGCATACTACTTTATTCTACAGTTGCTGACAAATCTTCACCTATCTTGGCTTCATACAATGGAATTCCTTCCCCAAATCTCTGCCTCTACATCTCTCACTCCTGCTTAAGGCACACCTTTATAGCCAAGCTTTTGATTACCAAATATTACTGTCTCCTTTCTGTCCTTTTACTGTGTAAAATGTGGTTTTTAGAAGAAAAGAACACAATGGGGCCACAAAAAGAAAACAGAAATCAGAGCAAAATGGAGCCTTCATGAAATAAGGAAGCGTGTGCAATACCAAGAATGGGACTGACAACTGGAACTTAGAGCGACATGGAAAATAGATGGACAATGGTGCCAAGCAATCAGGAGATCACAGTCAGGTTGCAGGACTGGCAAAGGAGGAAGGAGTGGGCAGTTTGAAAATGGGGCCTTGTTGAGTCTTTTAAATACTTACTCAAGGCCAAACAGTAAAAACCCAGATCAAGCAGACTGCAGTTTGTCCAGATGAGCCAGGAAACTGGTGCCTAGATCTTTGTTAAATTAGTAACCTACTTCCAAGCAACACAGAACTGATAATGTCAAGGGAAGTGATAAGACATTAAAATTCCATTGAAAGTGAGGCCCAAAGTTCAAATCCATAAATTTGAGAGTACAGGCTCAGTAGCTGGGTGATGGAAGACACAAATTCCATAATGTGACAAGGTGCAACTTCAAAATGACACAACAGCAACATTTAATGGGACATACAAAGAACAAAGAACAACACAGCACCGGAAACAGGCCCTTCGGCCCAATGAGCCCGCGCCGCCGTCCTAACGTCTTAATGACATATAGGGACCAATTTGTTACCCAATCAGCCTAAGAGCACATTTTTGGGATGTGGGAGGAAACCGGAGCACCCGGAGAAAACCCACGCAACCACAGGGAGAACGCGCAAACTCCCGCAGACACAGGCCCAAATCCATGTGTCTGCACAGCAACAGCAATAGTCCCTGAGCTGTCATGGTGCCCATCAGATGGTCCAATTACATATTAATAGTAATTTGGAATGGGAAATACAGACAAAAATGTACAACCAAAATAATGAAAAGGGAAGTGAGTTTTGTGGATATGTCATGACAATGGGAATGAAGAAGTGTAAATGTAATCCTGATGCGAAGTGAATAGAAATGGGGTGTTTTGGGAGTACAGTGTGCAATGCAAATGGGAATTTCTTAAAATTCATTCACAGGATGTGGGCATTGCCGACTGGGCCAGCAGTTATTGCCCATCCCTGAGGGCATTTCAAGAGTCAACCATATTACTGTGGCTCTGGAATCACACACAGACTAGGTAAGTACGGCAGATTTCCTTCCCTAAAAGGACATTGTGAACTCCTGTCATAATTAAGGTAATATTTAATTAAGTGCAGCCAAATAAGTTGGGATATCAGCAAAACTAAATTGGTTATTTAGTACTGTATTTTGTACTGCATTAATTCTTTTAAACTTAGCGTGTTGTTGTGCAGTAGCTTTAGCTTTGCATGCAGTTTAAACTTGTGAAGTACATGTTAGGTGAGTCGGCTCAATGACTCTGAAGCAAAACAGAATAGACAGACACTGGGCAGATCTGGCAAAGTTCTCCTGCCCTAAAGTCTGGCAGGAATGCAGCTGAGGCTGAGAGTTTGGCTGAAAGCTGGACACACAGGGAGAGCTTAAGCTACCAATCTATCTGAGGCTTGCTTAGGGTAGAATCTCTGTTCACTCTGGCAATTCTTCCTTGTACCAAAATGGCTGCTCCAGTGTGGCTGGTTGGCCAGTGATCACTACATGTATTATGGGTGGAAGGTGATGAAAGTTGGATGTGAGTGTGAAGAGGGAAGATCAGGAATCCACGTCTGATCCTAGTTCTCGGAAATATTTTGATCAACTGAGCTAGCAGCATAAAGATATGCAGCAAACCTTCACTGTTTCTTCAACTGCCTTTGCTGAAACTAACTAATCCCTCAGATACATACACCATCCAAAAAAATACTCATCTGATCATCCATGATCTAACAGAATGCTGTAATAGGTTCAAGGCGCTGAATGATCTCTTCTTGTTCTTATGTTCCTGATCTTGAGTATTTTGTGTCATGGCCAATATTAGAGGCTTTCCACAAAAATATTGCTGCCCAATATTTGGATTTAAGTTCTGGAGTTTATAAATCTTAAATTTTCATAAATATATAACTGCCCTATATGTGTAGTACTATGTAATTATGAATAAATCTATTTAATACTTGTAACAAAATCCATAAACAAGGGACAATAAAACCTTCACAGTCATTTACAATGTTCGCAACAGAAATCACACATCCTTGCCATTGTTGAGATTCCACATGCCCAGAAACATTCTCCAAACATTTATTTCAAAATTCTGCTGATGTTTAAATCTTTGCCCATTTCCCCCCTCTCCATTTCCTCTTAGTAAGGTGCTGAGCCCTGTCCATACTTAGGCATGGTTCACTGAGAGCCATTCTTAGATAGACATCCTTCACAAGGGAACTGAACGGAAACAGATTTTCAGCTGAGACTAAGGAAGACTGAGTGGTATGTGGGGTGGAAGAAAAAACATCACAACTAACTCTGAATGAGCCTCACCATGCATTTACACGAGCACTTTCAACCAGTATCAGAAACCTTGTTTATTTTTCTCTCACTAAATTGTAATTCAGTGACAGCAATGGTAGCAATTTTCTGTTAGAGGCTGGGTCCATAGAATCCCTACGGTACAGAAGGTGGCCATTCAGCCTTTTGAGTTTGTACCAACCTCAAAACCACCCAGGTCCAGTCCCCTTAATCCCATTTATTTATCCTGCAAGGCGCCTAATAGTGACATTCTATTTAGCATGGATAATCCATTTAACCTACACATCGTTGGGCTGTGGGAGGATATCAGAACACCCAGAGGAAACCCGTGCAGATACAGGGAGCACGTGCAGACTCCACACAGACAATGACCCAAGTGGGAATCGAACCCGGGTCCCTGGTGTTGTGATGCAGCAGTGCTGACCACTGTATCACCTTGCTGCCCTTCAACTGGTCTGGGCCAGTCATTGTGGTTTTTCTGGTCTTTAAGCTTCAACTACTAAAATCTGGAAGCTGATCAATTTTTTTGGTATGAATAAAACTTAGATGAGAATCACAGTGGAATTTAATAAATGGTTCTCATTGAGATCCTTGCTATCACTGGATGATACGGATGCATTCTATAAGCAAAGTTACAAATCTTTGCAGCGGTCTGACATTTAACAACTGCAACACAAAGAATCAGAATGTAAAACTGCCAAAGAGCTTACAATAATGTTATCTCAATAGAACATAACAAAAATGCTTCACTGCATTGCTGAATTAGGCTGGCATTTACACAAATATTGTTTGTATTTAAAATTAATATTTTCACCAGATTCTTATTATTGAATTACTCATTCAAGATAAAGCACAAGAATAACTGATAACGAGCAGCCAAAGCCAATTTATTTTCATCCTTGGCCTTGATAAATTTATTGCTAATTGATCAAACCAGGCTACAGGCAAGATTCTCCAGTCTCCCAGCTGCATGTTTTCTGTCAGGTGGAGATGGCCTGTTGTTTGGTAGCGATGGGATTCTCTGGTCCCATTGACATTACTCCACGCCGGCAGGAAACCTGGGATCAAGGGTGTGCCGCTGGCGGAGCTGGAGAATCCCATGCCAAGAACAGTTGGAGAATTTGGTCTATGTATTTCATCATAAGCACTCTAGTATATATCGTTGTAAAAATGGCATATTCAACTTTGCCGACTCCCTTCTTGGTAGCTTTTTAAAATATTCATGTCAAAATACTAAGTGCCAGTAGCAGAATGGCATGGGGAAAGGTGCAGAACTGCTTAATTCAAAACTGATCCAAATTAAGTTCAGAAGGTAGCATCAGTAACTAGGATATTCTTCTGATTTTTGTTGCCATTTTACCAAGATTCATTAAGCTCCCTCGTGTTGTCAGGTGAACAGCTTGTGACGCTAATCATCATTACAGCCAAGATTAGAAATCTACTTACGTCGGGAACTTGGAAAAGAATTGTTGAGCTGTTCCATCACATCCTCCAGTCCAGTGCTTGTACTCTGGGGAGGACTCAGCAATTCATCCTCACCTGGAACAAAAGCCTCACTTTATAATATACACAAGGAAGCCTGTATCCAATATCAAGAACAAATCTGTATTGGTTCACAACTTGTTTGCACTGCACACTTTTCTCACCCATACCAACATGATAAACAAGAATAATATAAATAACTGGAGATTTTAAAAGTCAATAAATGTTGACAAAAATAAAAGATAGGTGGGAGGTAAAAATAACATAACCTTGGACTAAGACTTAATGCACAACTCCACGGTGTAACATGTCAGTTAGGCCTCTGTTATATTGCTGGTTTATGATGAATACAGGCAGTGCATTTTTCTGTAACCCGATAATACTACAAGCTCTGTCATGTGCTTTTGTACCCTCAGGCCTTACAACATTCAAAATAACTTTAATCTTTAACTGGCATCAGAAAATCTCTACATCAAACAGTAAGATTAATTTTCAAGCAAAACTTTTCAATCTAAGTGATAAGATAATTGCTAAATTTTAAAGGCAGCAAACAAGCCTTGGGTTCACATAACTTTGTTTAACCATGAGGGTAGCATGTGGGTAGAACTCTTGTCAAAAAGGCCATCACAGTTTATAAAAACAGGTGCCTCCTTAAATGTATCCCTTAGAAATATTCCATATTCTTTACATAATTCCATTTGAAGCCGTCATTATTTACGTGTAATCTAATTGACATAACATCTATTTATGAAGAATGATTAGGTGGAGCTTTTTGTTCCAAGTGTAGCCTGTATTAAAAAATACCCAGGCAGCAGGAATCCAGAGAAATGTAAAAGTGATGACATTATAATAGAATTATTAAAAGTGACCTAAAGTTAAATATGTTCAAGTTGATTTGCTTCAGATTTCTTGATCTACTGACGCCACTTTGGCAGAAAATTGTCACCCCTTCCACCAGAGGTTCCACTGCAGTTATTTGCAGATTGAGAGAATTGCCATGTGATTTCAAGGTCACTACCATCTACAGAAAGAAAAAGGGAGCTCGGCACAGTAAGTGCAGCATGGTGGCACAGCAGTTAGAACTGATACCTCACAGTGCTAGACCCGGGTTCAATTCTGGCCTCAGGTGACTGTCCATGTAGAACTTGCACATTCTCTCCATATCTGCATGGGTTTACTCCAGTTTCCTTCTACAACCCAAAGATGTGCAGGTTAGGTGGACTGGCCCTTAGTATCAGGGGCATTAAAAGGGTAAGTACATGGGGTTTTGGGATAGGACCTGGGTGAGAGTGTTGTTGGTACAGGCTCGAAGGGCCAAACAGCCTCCTTTTGCATGTAGGGATTTGATGATTTAGAGTTCTTCAGGGTCCTAACAAGGTGAATTGCTGGGGCAAATGATCTATAAAACAAGGCTGAGAGAGACCACACAACCAAACTCTACACATTAAGTAAGAATAATTTGCTCACATCAGCAGCCATCTAAAGAGAGAGTTGGCTTTTTATGGAATCTTATCATGTCTCACCTGGGCACCTGAATGTGCTGCATGTACAATTATTTTTAAGGATTGGTTATGTAAATAAATACAGCAACTATTCTTCACCAAGAAAAATGACCAGCTAATCTATTTTTTATGTTCCTTATGCAATCCATTTATTGCCTAGTCATACAAACACTGCTGAACTAATGTTCAAGATAATCCTGTAACTAAACTTTCTTCCATGTATTATATTTATCCTGTGAACATAAAACCATAGGGAATACTGAAATCCAAGCAGAATATCTAGCAAGTTCTTCTGCAAAGATTAGAGAGATAGAGGTTTCTGAAACAATTAAAAATCAGCCACATTATATGCTGAAGATAATGCAGCAAAGAATGGTAGATAGGCCAAAAGTTTTACCCTTTTGTATAATTTTGCATTTTTGAAACTCCCATACATAAATGTTATTCATTTGTTTCCAACAAAATATCCAGTGCAGACAAGAAAAAATAAATAAGTGTAGCATTTGATCCTTATCCTGCTTTTGGCACTTTACACTGAAAGAATAGGTAGCATTCAAACAGGAAAGACTTCCGACACATGAAATAAGACTGGAACAAAATAATGATACCACAGTAAGGAGACTGGGAAGAAAAAAAGTAAGCTGAGAGGAATCAAGAACATCTTAAAGAAAAGTAGGTAAAATGGCTGAGACACCACTAGTTTTTGGAGATCTATAAGCATGCTGCATAGCCAATGCTTAATCCAATGGAAACAAGCAGTGTTCCGGACTGCATTCTATCTTTAAAAAGATAGTATAAAATCAAAAATAAATTTTGATACAGTTTACCAAACTTCATGCAAATATTCTTTACAAGGGATTAACAGACAGGACTCAAATAACCCAGATGTGTTGTGGCATTTAACAATACTTGCCATAGTTCTGTCACTTGTTTGTTGTTGAATGGCATAGAAATAGTATCTGAATCAGTATATCATTTAAATTGCCCTAGTTTCATGCAGTGAAAGTTTTTAAAAAGTTTATTTATTACTATCACAAGTTGGCGTACATTAACACTGCAGTGAAGTTACTGTGAAAATCCCCTAATCGCCACACATTGGTGTCTGTTCGGGAACATAGAAAATTTAGCACGGCCAATGCATCTAACCAGTGCATCTTTGGGACTGTGGGAGGAAACCCACATGGACATGGGGAAAATGTGCAGACTCTACATAGTGACCCAAACCTGGAATCAAATCCTTGGTGCTGTGAGTCCGCAGTGCTAATCACTATGGCACCATGCCGCTCCATCGTTGTTACAGATATGTGAAATGCTAACCCTGTTGCTCTCTCCACAGATGCAGCCAGATTTCCTTAGTTCTTCCAGCATTTTACACTTTCATTTCAGATATCCAGCATTCAAAGTGTTTGCTCATGTATCAATCTTTTAGGTAATTCTAGCATAACTTTCTGCTGTTATATACCACACCTCAGGAAATAATGAAGTATCCTGCATGCCTTCTTAGCCACTTTATCTACCTGTCCTGCTATCTTCATGGATCTGCAGACATTCCCTCCAAGTTCCTTCTGCTCCTTTACATTTCTCAGAAATGTACCATTTATTGTGAATCCCTTGTTTTATTTGCTCTTCCCAATAGATTAACTCACACTTCTCTGGACTAAATTCGATTTGCTATGTTTCAGACTACCTGACCAGTTCATTTAGATCTTCCTGCTGTTTACAGCTTTCTTCCTCATGATCAGCCACACAGTCAAATCTTGTATCATTTTCAAACTTCTTAATCAAGTTTAAGTCATTGAACAATGACATTGAACATACAACAAAAAGCAAACAGCCCTGTATCGAGTGCTATGGAACCCTATTGGAAGAACATTACAAAAACACCACTGATCCTTAATACTCTTTTCTGTTACTGATTTGTTAGCAAAATTGAAGAGCATGGGATTAAATTTGAAGTGACAGCATAAATACAAAATTGAGTAAATGCCAGAAAGCAAAGAGTAGGAGTGAATGGTTGTTTTTCAGAACTGAGAGAAGCGAACAGTGGTCCTTCACTCGTAATTGTTGCGGCAACTTCTCTTTATATGTATTAATGACCTGGACTTGGATGCATGCAGAGCATCATTTCAAAGTTTGTAGGGGGGATGAAACAAAGAAACATAGGAAACTGTGAGGAGGATAGCAATGGACTTCAGGACATGGACTGACTGGTGAAATAGTCAGGTATATATCAAATGAAATTTAGCAAGTGTGTAGTGATTCACTTTGGTTGAAAGAAAGGAAGGTAATATTAATTAAGTGGTATTATTTTAAAGGGGGTGTAGAAATACTGATTGCTGGAGATATATGCACACAAATCATTGAAGGTTACAAATGGCTGTAAAAAAGCACGGGGGTCTTTTGCTTGATAAATAAAAGCATAGAACATAGAACATTACAGCGCAGAACAGGCCCTTCGGCCTTCGATGTTGCGCCGACCAATTAGGAACAAGCAGTGACCCTCTAACCTAAAACATTCCCCTTTCATCCATAAACTTATCTACTAACCTCTTATACGCCACCAAACTTGGCGCATCTACAACTGACGCAGGCAAGGCATTCCATATCCTTACCACCCTCTGGGTAAAGAATCTACCTCTGATATCCGTCCTATAACTACCACCCCTTAATTTAAAGCTATGTCCCCTCGTGCTAGCTTTCTCCATCCTAGGAAAAAGGCTATCACTGTCCACCCTATCTAAACCTCTAATCATCTTATATGTTTCAATAAGGTCTCCTCTTAGCCGCCTTCTTTCTAACGAAAACAACCTCAAATCCCTCAGCCTCTCTTCATAAGACCTGCCCTCCATACCAGGCAACATCCTGGTAAACCTCCTCTGTACCCTCTCCACTGCCTCCACATCTTTCTTATAATGTGGGGACCAGAACTGCACACAATACTCCAAGTGCGGCCGCACTAGAGTTTTGTACAGTTGCAACATGACGTTGCGGCTCCGAAATTCAATCTCCCTACCAATAAAAGCTAAGACTCCGTATGCCTTCTTAACAACCTTATCGACTTGATTGCCAACTTTCAGGGATCTATGCACATATACACCAAGATCCCTCTGTTCATCAACACTATTAAGAGTCTTACCATTAGCCCTATACTCTACACATTTGTTATTCCTGCCAAAGTGAATTACCTCACACTTTTCCACATTAAACTCCATTTGCCACCTCTCGGCCCAGCTCTGCAACTTGTCCAAGTCTCTCTGCAAACTATAACACCCCTCTTCACTATCTACCACTCCTCCGACTTTGGTGTCATCCGCAAATTTACTAATCCATCCTTCAATACCCTCATCCAGATCATTTATAAAAATTACAAACAGCAGGGGCCCCAAAACAGATCCTGAGGTACACCACTTGTAACCGAACTCCACGATGAATATCTCCCATCAACCACCACCCTCTGTCTTCTATCTGCTAGCCAATTCCTAATCCAATTAGCTAAATCACCCTCAATCCCATACATTTGCATTTTCTGCAGAAGCCTTCCATGTGCCACCTTATCGAACGCCTTACTAAAGTCCATATATACCACATCAACTGCCTTACCCCCATCCACCTCTTTGGTCACTTTTTCAAAAAACTCAATAAGGTTAGTAAGGCACGACCTACCCTTCACAAAACCATGCTGACTATCCCCAATCAATTCATTTCTCTCTAAATAACTATAAATCCTATCCCTAATAATTCTCTCCAATACTTTGCCCACAACAGAAGTAAGACTCGCCAGCCTATAATTCTCCAGAAAGTCTCTCTTCCCCTTCTTGAACAATGGGACACATTCGCTATCCTCCAGTTTTCCGGCACTATACCCGTAACCAACGACGACCTGAAGATCAGAGCCAGAGACTTTGCAATCTCCTCTCTCGCCTCCCAGAGAATCCTAGGGTAAATCCCGTCCGGCCCAGGGGACTTATCTAACTTCAAACCCTCAAGAATATCTAGCACATTCTCCTTATCTACTTCAATGCTTTCCAGTTTGCAAATCTGTATCCCAGTGTTCTCCACAACTACATTTACATCTCCCTGCGTGAATACCAAAGAGAAATATTTGTTCAGTGCCTCTCCAATCTCTTCAGGCTCCATGCATAACTTCCCACAGCTGTCCATAACTGGCCCTAACCAATCTTCTATTCTTAACATATCTAAAGAAAGCTTTAGGATTCTCCTTGATCTATCAGCCAAAGTCTTCTTGTGTCCCCTTTTAGCCCTCCTCAACTCACTCTTTAGCTCACTCATGGCTAATCTATAGCTATACATTGCACTAACTGAGCCTTCAAGCCTCATCCTGACATAGGCCTCTTTTTTCCTTTTAACCAGCGAATTAACGTTTTTAGTACACCATGGTTCCCTTACTCGACCATTTCCTCCTTGCCTGACAGGGACATACTTTATCAAGGACGCGCAGAAGCTCCTCCTTGAATAAGCTCCACATTTCAGATGTGCCCAGTCCCTGTAGTTTCCTTGTCCAACCTATGCACCCTAATTCCCTCCTTATGGCCTCATAATTACCATTCCTCAGCTATAACTACTGCCCCCAGCTTCATGCCTATCCCTATCCATAACTAAGGTGAACGTAACCGAATTGTGGTCACTATCACCAAAATGTTCACCAACTTCCAAGTCTAACACCTGGTCTGGCTCATTGCCCAGCACCAAATCCAATGTAGCCTCACCTCTAGTTGGCCTATCTACATACTGAGTCAAAAAACCTTCCTGCACACTTTGTATGAAAACTGACCCCTCTAACGAGCTAGAGCTATAGCTATTCCAATCAATATTAGTAAAGTTAAAGTCCCCCATAACAATTACCCTATTACTTTCACTCCTGTCCAGGATTGACTTTGCAATCCTTTCCTCTACCTCTCTAGAACTTTTAGGAGGTCTATAAAAGACTCCCAACAGGGTGACCTCTCCTCTCCTGTTTCTAACCTCAGCCCATACTACCTCAACAGACAAGTCCTCATCAAACTTCCTTTCTGTCACTGTGATACAGTCTTTAACTAATAATGCCACTCCTCCCCCCCTTCTACCTCCTTCTCTACTCCGACTGAAGCATTTGAACCCCGGAACCTGCAACAACCATTCCTGTCCCTGCTCTATCCATGTCTCTGAAATGGCCACAACATCGAAGTTCCAGGTACTGGTCCAAGCTGCAAGTTCCTCCACCTTATTGCGAATACTTCTTGCATTAAAGTATACGCATTTCAAACCATGCCCTACTCCACCCGTACGCTGCTGTGTTTTACAGTTCTCATCTATGACCCCCCTGTTCTCGTCCCTCTTAACATCCAAACTACTCAGGATCCCACCTCCCCTCTGAATCAGTTTAAAGCCCCCTGCATAGCCTTTGCAAATTTTCCCCCCAAGATATTGGTTCCCCTCTGGTTCAGGTGTAGACCATCTCTCTTGTAGAGGTCCCACCTATCCCAGAATGAGTCCCAATTGTCAAGGAACCTGAACCCCTCCCTCCTGCACCATCCCTGCAGCCACGAGTTCAAACATTCCCTCTCTCTGTTCTTCTCTAAACTATCCCGTGGCACAGGCAAGAGTCCAGAGATAACCACTCTGAATGTTTTGGCCCTAAGCTTCCACCCCAACTCCATAAATTTCTGTTTAATATCCCCTACCCTTATCCTACCTACATCATGAGTCCCTACATGAACTATGACTTGGGGCTGACTCCCCTCTCCCTTAAGAATCTTAAAAACCCGCTCTGAGACATCCTGGACCCCGTCCCCTGGGAGGCAACACACCAGCCCTGAGTCCCGTTTATTACTATTTACTCTCCTATCTGTCCTCCTAACTATGGAGTCTCCAATTACCAGGCCCAATCTCTTATTCCCCCTACCCACCTGAGCATTCCCAGCAGGCTCACCCCCAGGGACCTGCTCCCTTTGGCCATCTCCAGTTGATTCCTCCTCAACTGTAGCCTCCAGGACAGAAAACTTGTTTTGGAGGGGAACAGCCCCGGGGGATTGTCTCCCCGATTGCTTCTTACCCCTCTTCCTAATAGTTACCCAAGAATCACTTTTAGGAGTGACTATCTCTTTGTAACTCCTGTCAATATCCGCCTCAACCTCCCGAATTATCCTGAGTTCCTCTAATTCCAGCTCCAGCTCCTTAACACGATCCTCAAGGAGCTGCAAATGGGCACACTTCCTGCAGGTATAATCAGCAGGAACACTACTGGTGTCCCTCACCTTGTACATACTGCAGGAGGTGCAACGTACTGAATACAAAAATTATTATTCTTTTACAAAGATTGGTTAGGTTCCAACTGGAGTAATGTACACAATTCTGGATATCACACTTTAGGAAAAATATTGAGATATCATAGAAATTGAATAGAAGATTTACTAAAATGACATTAGGGTTGAAATATGCCAGTTCGGTAGACAGACTAGAGAAATTGAAGTTTAACATCTTATGCATAAGATGCCATCTCCAAGAATATAGCACTTCCTTGTTACTACTTTGGAGTGTCAATCTGGATTTCCAAGATTAGTTACAGACTCAAGAGGTTTATGGCATGGAAACAGGCCCTTTGGCCAACTTGTCCATGCCACCCCTTTTTTTTAAAACCCCTAAGCTAGTCCCAATTGCCCATATCCCTCTATACCCATCTTACCCATGTAACTAGCTAAATGCTTTTTAAAAGATAAAGTAGTACCCGCCTCTACTACTATCACTGGCAGCTTGTTCCAGACACTCACCACCCTCTGTGTGAAAAGACTGCCCCCTGGACACTTTTGCATCTCTTCTCTTTCACTTTAAACCTATGCCCTCTAGTTTTAGACTCCCCTACCTTTGTGAAAAGATATCTACCTCATCTGTGCCCTTCATTATTTTATAGAAGTCTATAAGGTCATCCCTCCGCCTTCTATGCTCCAAAGAAAAATGTCCCAGTCCATCCAGTTTTTCCTTATAACTCAAACCATCAAGTCCCAGTAGCATCCTAGTAAATCTTTTCTACACTCTTTGTAGTTTAATAATATCCTTTCTACAACATGGTGACCAGATCCGTGCACAATATTCCAACTGTGACCATACCAAATCTTGTACAATTTCAACCAGAAATTCAACTCCTATATTCAATGTTCTAACCAATGAAACCAAGCATGCCAAATGCCTTCTTCACCATTCTGTCCACTGGTGACTCCACTTTCAAGGAGGTATGAAACTGTACCCCTTTTTGCTCTGTAATTCTCCATTAAACTGAGTAAGTCCTGCCCTGGTTCAATCCATCAAAATGCATCACCTTGCATTTATCTAAATTAAACTCCATCTGCTATTAATCGCCCAGTGGCCCAATTGCTCAAGACCCTGTTTCAATCTGAGGTAACCTTCTTCACTGTCCACTATGACATTAACTTTGGTATCATCTGCAAACTTATTAACAATGCCCAATAAATTCTCATCAAAGTCATTAATATAAATGATAAATAACAGTGGACCTGGCACTGATTCCTGAGGCACACCACTGGTCACAGGCCTCCAGTTTGGAAAACAGCCCTTTACAACCCCCCTCTGGCTTCTGTTATCGAGCCAATTTTGTATCTGTTTGGCTATTTCACCCTGGATCCTGTGAGATTTAACCTTATGCAAGAACCGACTATATGGGACCTTGTCACAGGCCTTGCTGAAGTCCACGTGGACAACATCAACTGCACTGCCTTCATCGACCTTCTTGGTTGCCCCTTCAAAAAACTCAATCAAATTTGAGACACATGATTTTCCACTCACAATGCCATGATGACTGTTCCTATTCAATCCTCGCCTCTCTAAATGCCTGTACATCCTATCCATCAAAATACCTTTTAACAACTCACCCACTACAGATGTTAGACTCACCAATCTATAGTTCCCAGGCTTTTCCCTGCAGCCCTTCTTAAAGAAAGGCATGACATTTGCCATGCTCCAATCTTCAGCACCTCACCTGTGCCTACTGATGATTCAAATATTTCCACTAGGGACATACAATTTCCTCCCTCGCTTCCCACAATGTCCTGGGATACTCTTCATTACGTCCCAGGGATTTATCTAGCTTGATGTGCTTTGAGACTTCCAGCACCTCCTTCTCTGTAATATGTACACTCCTCAAGACATCACTACTTATGTCCCCAAATTCCCTAGCATCCATGTTTTTGTCAACAGTAAATGCTGATGAGAAATATTCATTTAGGATCTCATCCATTTGTTATGGATCTGCACAAAGATGGCCTTCTTTATCCTTAAGAGGCCCCAGTCTTTGCCTAGTTGGCCTTTATGTATGTGTAGAAGCTCTTTAGATTCTCCTTTGCATTATCTGCCAAAACAATCTCATGTCCCCTTTTTGCCCTCTTAACTCTTCTCCTACATCCCCTATACTCTTCAAGGGATCCATCTGATCCCAGCTGCCTATGCATTGTCATGTATCTTCTTGACCAGAGTGGCAGTATCCCAAGTCAATCAGGGTTCCCTACTTCTATCCACCTTGCCCTTCACTCTAAGAGGAATGTGCTTACCCTGAACCCAATTATAGGAGGAGAGAAAAACAGTTCTTATTTGTCCATCTGGAATGATAGTGGATGCCAACTTATTTAACAGTTACTAATAACTATCTGTATGGCCTTGCCCTTTCTATCTTGGCAACCCCTTAGAACCTAATGTCTTGGTAAGCTCCAATATGTTGTTGCTGACCTCCTGCTCAGCTGCTACATCTTGGCTTCTGTTACTCATTCCCTAATTCACTTTTTTTTTTGCTGCATTCAATGACCTCATCAAATCCATTCTTTTGACCATGCCTTCAATTTTGCACCGTTGGTGTCAGATGTATCTGAGTTGGTAGTACTTTCACCTCAAAAAAAAGTTGTGGGTTTAGGTTGCACTCCAGAAACCTGATCATGAAAATCCCAGTTGATAATCCAGTGCAGTACTGCAGAAGTGCTGTACCAGTTGTCTTTTGAATGAAATATTAAGCTGTGAGATGTAGGCGGATGTAAATAAAACTCATGCTGCTATTCTCAAGATAAGTAGGGGAGTTACCCTCAGTGTCCTGGTCAGTATTTTACCCTCTACCAATGAAACATAAAACAGGTTACTGGCCTTAATCACATTGTGGGTGTTTGCTGTGTGCAAATTGGAAACAGTGTTCCCCATATTATAAAAGTAGCGATAATTCAAAAGTACGCAGAATGTGCTTTGGGATGTTCTAAGATTGTGGCAGGTGCTTTATAAATGTATCATTTTATTTCATTCCTTTTCTTCTGCTTGCCATCCATTATTATTTCCTGAACAAGGTAACGATCTCTGAAGTGATTTCACCTTCAGAAAAAACAGTACAGATAGATAATTGGAAGGTAGGGAGTACTAAAAGAAATTTATTATTGGAGCAACCAACATACACTCCTTACTAGCAAAGAGGAAATATGCAAGTGCTGGTACATGTCTCCATAAATCATGAGGAGTTGGGGAAAGGAAAAATTGCTTTTATTTAACACTTGCCTGCATTAATACACTGTTGCCTTTAATGTTCAAGCACACCACAAATATCATAAATTTTATGATCTCCCAACCTTGAATGCTGCAGAATCTATTGGGACACAGCTAAGACAGCCCTAAACTGTGAAGATAGAGAATAAAATGATCCAAATTTTAGAAGCCTGAAATAAACTCCAAATCTAACCTATGCTTGGTTTACACAGTACCTGAACACAGCTGCAAAGAGAGGGTTACTCTGAGTACCATAGATTACAAATTATAGAATCCTATAGCATAGAAGGAGGTCATTTGGCCCATCGAGTCTGTACCAACCACAATCCCTCCCAGGTCCTAGACCATAATCCCACGCATTTACCCGAGCTAGTCCCCTTGACACTAAGGACAATGTTACATGGCCAATCCACCTAACCCGCACATTTTTCGGACTGTGGGAGGAAACCGGAGTACCCGGAAGAAACCCATGCAGACACAGAGAGAATGTGCAAATTCCACACTGACAGTGACCCAAACCAGGAATCGAACCCAGGTCCCTGATGCTGTGAAGTAGCAGTGATAACCACTGTCACCGTGCCGCTCAGTGCTCAACCTGAGAATATAAAAGTAAAACAGAAGGAACTTTATTTACAAATGATTTTGCTGGTCGAAAGCCTTTTCAAGGAAACATTTAAAAAGTACAGAGTTCCACTAGCCAAACTAGAAACAACTTGGGTGGGGGACCAAGAGATTCTCTGTCCTCTGTGGTATCTTTCTCATGCCCTGAGGTGGCGCGCCACCGTCAATGGGATTTCTCTTTGACTGCATCCGACACTGTCAGCATACCCACAGTGGGGGTATGCTGTTGGCAGGACCAGATGATCTCATCGGCATGAGCAGCCAGAAAATTCTGGCTCTGGTTTAGATTTTTTATAAAATCAATGGACTGAATAAGTACCATATTAATTTCTTTGCAGGATTTTTTGCAAACATACAAAAGCAAACTTTCTCATGAAGGTCAGCAACTTACTTGCTGTTTTGCTTAGTCTGCTTTACTCATATAGTTATTAATACAAAATAAAATGACAAATAGCCACCACAGAAATAATTAAAAATCTCATTATGTTAAGAGTCAATGAAATTAATTTCTTTCACTCAATGAACTTTAACACAAATTAAATATTAATTTTTCATGCATTTCGATCTTGCACCAATGGCATGAAAATGGCAGTTCTGAAGTTAGGCATAATCTCCCTCAGGGCACAGTTTAATTCCCGCGAAGGATTTCAATAACAAAATTTTGCATAATCTAGTTTACCAGGAGCGCAGATTCAACACTAATATATTCTTCTTTTATATTAGTCAAATTATTTGAATAAAAATTCATTTGACAATTTGCAGTTCACATTCATGGAATTCCAGATAGTCAGTAATTAATCACAACTGAAGGTATAAATCTTAAGTTTCTGAAGCTTGTTTCATTGCCTGATGCATATATTTGAATGAAGCTCTTCTGATGGCATTAAGTAGTTAGCAGCATAAGCACTAATATATTGAATATGTCATTGCAGCTTGTGGTGTGATTAATTATACAAATTATCTCTTAAAAAAGATATTAACAACTAAAATTAATTGCCTGCTGTCTGTCCTTTTGCAGCATGCAATTCTCCACCTCTATGCTAAGCCACAGTCAAAGTCTAAGGTGCAGATTTTCATCCCTGGGTTGATTTTGCCAAGTCAGGAGATTTTCAAGCTTGCCTCTGTGCCCATATTTAAATAGAAATGTAAGAAAATATATCCTTCCAATCCTCACCCGCCTTCCTCCCGCACATTCCCTATGGCCGATCCATGCCAACCCTTATTCTCTACACACCCCAAAGGCCTCCATATTACCAATGCCATCTTAGTGCTCCTCCACCCATTCCATTGTATCCATACCCCCATGCCAACTTGCTGGAAAAATCTGAACCCAAGCATCTCTTTCAATCTTCACTCAACTTCCTGCCAAAACTTATTGGTGTTTCACAGATCTATATTCCAGATAAAATTGAACGGATGCAAAAGTCATCATCATTCACTTGAGGGTGTTTTAAGATTTTGATCAAGGATTTATCCTGGCTTATTGTTTGTGAGTAGTTATTTATAGCCTGTTAGGATGAGGCAATATTTTTCAAGTAGTCACCTTATTGGTGAAACCATAAACATTTTCTGAATTTTTCAGCTTTGCAATCTGTACTGATCACTTAATTCTAGTCAATATAAAAAAATTTGTAAATTGACATTTAAAAACTTCCCAGTGTTATTAACAAATCATTTCTCTGAATCAATATGAAAAGGATGGGACTTATGAGGCTACAGTGTAAATCTTATAAGGCTCAGTCAACTGAAATACAATTTAGATAAGTGTGCTCAGAGGTCAGAATGTCTAATCCCCAGTGCTCCTGATTTTCTAATGAATCACCATCACATTTCTAATAAATGGTATATTTCAATGCAGCAGAACATTAGATTTTTGGAGTTTTTTTCTAGAAGCAACAGAAAGGAAAGACAACGTCTGTGACAGAAGTAGTTCCATAATGTGGTGTTAGTCATGTGAACCAGATGGTGCAAGGTTAACCCAGGGTTTGTGTTAAATTAGTTGATCCTGGGTGAGATATGACCATTATCTTAAGGGATTCTTATGCTATGGGGAGGAATAAATAAATCAACTTGCCTTACCCTGATCACTTCTACCTTAGTGACCCATGTCAAAAGGTTTATGATGGATAAGCCACTCTATGCAGATTTGCATTATTCCCTGGGTGCAAATAACATGGCTGAATAACATTTTTGTGGCCTACATGGGTTTCTCTATTGAGATTAATGAAGACACCTAAATAGTAAGTGGCCTGCGGTGCTAGCTATTCCAGAGAATCAATGTGATCTGAGCAGTACCACTTTGAAGAGGTGCTACGTGAACACATTTTTCCGTGTATCTGGAGGGGATGGATTTTACTGTGAAAGCCACCACAAACCACTCTGAGGATTGTAACTACACATAAGAAATAGGACATGTAGACCATCTGTCTGATCTTCTGATTGCTCCACTTTCCTGCCTGCCCTCTAATCAAGGATATTCATTTCCTTGATTAACCAAAACCTACCTATCTCAGCCTTAAATAAATTCAATCTTGCAGGATATGTAATCTAGAAAACTTCTCATCTTGGTCTTAGATGATACACACTATCCTGAGATCATGTCTCCCATGTTCGAGATTCCTCAACCGGGGAAACAATTCTCAGTATTCTTCAGGATCTTGTATGCCTCAAAAATATTCTTCGCAACTTCAGAGGATTTAGGCTGAATTTATTCAGCCTTTCATCACAGAACAACTCCCTCATCCCAGAAACCAATCTACTGAATGTTTACTCTACCACCCCCAATACAAATACACACTTCCTTAAATAAAGAGACCAAACTGCACATATGATGCCAGGTGTGGTCTCACCAAAGGCCTAGACAATTTTAGCAAGACTTCTTCATATTTGCACTGCAAACCCTTTGCAGTAAAGGTTTATATGTCATTTCCCTTCCTAATTGCTATTGTCTTTGCATGCTCTGTGTTCCTTGTATGAGCATACCCGAGTCCCTCTGAATGTCAACATTTCGAAGATTCGACCTTTTAAAAATATTTTATTTTTCTACTCATGATCAAAATAAATTATCTTACACTTTCCTATCTGCCATCTTGTTGCCCACTCACTTAATTTGACTGTATCTTGGTGTCTCTTCACAACTTACATTCCCATCTGGCTGTATATCGTCAGCAAATTTGGAGATCTTGCTCCATCTCATCATTTGAATCATTATATAGATTGTAAAGAGATGAGTTCTTAGCACTGATTTTTGCAGCATTTCACAAGTTATAATCTGCCAACTGAAAATGCCCCATTTAGTTCTATTCTTTGTTAACCAATTCTCCATCCATGCTAATAAATAATCTCAATTGCATGAGCCCAAATCTTCTGAATTCATTTTTTGGGTAGCATCTGATCAAACATCTTTTGGAAATCCAATATATTACATCTACTGGTTTCTCTTTACTTACCCTACCAGTTATATTCTCAGAAAATGCTAATAAGTTTGTCAAATATAATTTCTTTTTTGTAAAATCAAATTAACTCTGTCCAACCACACTATGATTTTCTAACTGTGTTGTTAAGAGCTCCTTAATTATAAGTTCCAACATTTTCTCAATGATTGATGTTAGGTTAAATGGTCTTTAATTTTCTGTTTTCTCTCTCCCTCCCTTCTTGGATAGCAATGTTACATTTGCTAGCTTTCAATCCAATGAAAGCATTATGGAACCTAGTGAAATTTGGAAAACCATAATCTTTACACTCACTATAACTATCTGCTTTAGAACTACCGAACACAGGCTGTAAGTTTCTTGAATCTTGTCAGCTTTTAGTCCCTTAAGTTTTTGATATACTTCTTCTCTGCTAATATTAATTACATAAAGTTCTTTTCTTTCATTGGACCTTGTGTGAATTGATTTTTGTGTTTTACTGTGAAGGCAAACCAAAGGGGTAAATCTTCAATTGCCCCTTTTTGAATAGTGGTCCTGAAGGATATGCTGAGATCTTGTGTCTCTTGGACAGTTTTGGATTTCCAAAGGGATGGCTGGCTGGAAGAAACAGGGAAGATGCCTGACATCAATAAGCAGCTTCCTAGGGAACTTGTTAAAAAACTGATTTGGGGCAGAGTGGAATTTTTAGAAGTTTTGCAGGCAAGCCTGACCGATCTTGTGCATGTCAATGCACAGCTACTGGGTTTGACCAGGGCCCAGTTAATATTTGCTGTGGTCATTTCAACGAATGTATGGGGCCAACTAGTGATAGCTCAGGTATTGGTCTTACCTTATCATGAAAGATCACTGTCTGCCTCTCTCCACTTCCAAAGAGCTGACCACCTACATTGGCAAGGCAGCAGCAACTTCCAGCATGGCTTCCACTTGCCTCTACTGCTGATCCAGACATGCAGCTCCTACCAGAGTATCTAACTGGGCACTGAACTTGCCTCTTGGCCATTAAATTGCAACAACCCTCACCTCGGCTATGGGGTAACGACCCAGAATTCATCTAGGCGTGGATTTCACTACCTTGCATTAAAAATCCAGTTCGAAATATTTATTCAATATCTCTGCCATTTCCACTTTCCCTAATGGACTTCTTCTCTAATGGAACAATATTTACTTTAGTTAGGCTTATGATCTGCTTTTTTTCTGTTCCTGGCTAGTTTTCCATGAACGACGTTTTGGTCAGTTTTTAATAAAAAAAAGAGGTAGAAAAACTCAGTAGGTTTGGCAAAGTCCATGGGGAGAGAATTAGTAAAGTAAATGATTCAAATCCCACGAAGTTCTGAAGGTGTATGGAATTCAATCCTGATAAATGCGAAGTGATGCATTTCGGGAGAAAACATGTAGGGGGGAGGTATATGATAAAGGGTAGACCTATTAAGAGTATAGAAACGCAGAGGGACCTGGGGGTGCAGGTGCACAAGTCTTTGAAGGTGGCAGAGCAGGTGGAGAAGGTTGTGAAGAAAGCATATGGTATGCTAGCCTTTATAGGAAGGGGTATAGAGTACAAGAGCTGGCTTTTAATGTTGCAGTTGTATAAAACGTTGGTTAGACCTCATTTGGAATACTGCGTCCAGTTCTGGTCACCTTACTACCAGAAGGACATGGAGACTCTGGAGACAGTGCAGAGGAGGTTACCAGGAAGTTGCCTGGTATGGAAGGTCTGAGTTACGAGAAGAGGTTAGGCAAATTAGGGCTGTTTTCCTTAGAAAGACGTAGACTTAGAGGAGATCTAATAAGAGGTGTACAAGATTATGAAGGGTATAGATAGAGTAAACAGGGGTAAGCTTTTTCCTAGGATAGACTCAAATAGCACGAGGGATCACGGGCTTAGGGTGAGGGGGGTAAGATATAATTTGGATGCTAGAGGAGTTTTTTTCCACACAGAGGGTGGTGGTGATATGGAACGCGCTGCCAAGTGGTGGAGACAGGCACGCTGGAGTTATTTAAGAGATACTTAGATGGGCACATGAACAGAATGGGAATGGAGGGATGCAGAAAACTGATTTAAAATAGGGATCATGAGCCTTGGGAGTTCCATGGGAAGTGTGTAAATTGTCGATGATATTGATGTATTTGTTTTATCCTACAGGTACTTCGGTCCACCTTGTCTAACAAGGGGTATACACGCGATAGGTCATGTGAGGGCTGCTCTTGGATTTTTCCAGGGTATCCTAGTGCTTCACGTCGTTAGTGTACACTTGACCTGGACCATTTGATGAGCAACACAACAGCTCAGTGACTATTGCTGTGCTGTGTAGATACATGGACTTGGGCCTATGTCTGTGGGAATTTGCACATTCTTCCCGTGCTTGCTTGGGTTTTCTCCGGGTGCTCCCACGTCCCAAAGATGTGCTCTTAGGCTGATTGGCAGAACAAATTCTCCTTAAATTATCTCAAATTTGGTTCTAATGCATAGATCTATAAACATTGACAGGGTAGAATGGGTAGAAGTGGGAACATCGAGGTGGCGGCATGGACTTGTTGGGCCGAAGGACCTGTTTCCCGTGCTGTTTTGTTCTTTGAGTAAGCATGTGGAAATTCCAGGAAGACAGATGCGTTGGCAGATATAATGTCATTATAATATTTCATTCCATCTATGAGGGGAAAGCCTTCAGCAGAATGCTACAGTGAGGGTCTACTGAGGACAGTCCTCAGTAGCTGGAAAAAGTTCTGAGACAGAAGTGACAAGTATGGGCTGAGTGATGGGGAGAGTGTTAGAGTTGGGCATTGGATGGTGGAAGTGATCACTGGGAGGGGGAGCTGGAGCAGCAAATGGGGAGGAAGAAATCATGAAGCAAAAGCTCAGAATGGGTGCTCTGGGGAGGAGCATCAGCTGACTGTGGAAGAAGATTGTTTAAAGGGGACTGGGGTATATTTTTGCCGTTGGGGGCTGACAAACAGTCCACATAAAACACTCATCTGCCTTTTCCCAAGTCTGGGGAAACCCAAGCAACTACATTATATTTGAAATAGGCTCCCAACTGCACTGTGGGAATTGACTGTAACAAACTAACCCAACCCTCAAGAGCAAGACACAGACATAGGGCACAACTTCATGCCACAAAACCTGCACGTGGCAAATTGGGCTCAAGTTAAGTAAATTAGTTTTTAACCTTCCATCCAACATTCTCCTATGGCCATAGGGAGGGGTTTATAACCCCCCCCAAGGCAGTCTGCGGATGTGACTTTGCCTCCATTTGAAACAAACTGTGAGCGGTGATATTGCACAAGCTGTTTCATGCACAAATTCAATTCCTGCAGTGTGAGATTTTTTTTCAACCTGTGCAACTTTGTTTTAAAACTTACTACTTGACCATAACTCATTCTCAAATCCTTTCCACGTAGGATTTTTTAAAAAGATTAAAACTCCTGCAAGTTGACTGGCTAATCTTTACCAGATTAGTGGCTGTCATGTTAAACTTTCTCCCTCTGCTTCCTTATGCTTTCCCTCAGATATCCTCCTCATTTAGAACTTCATTAAACCCATGTCTAGCATAACCTACCATATGCCTGAATTTTTACGTAAGCCGATTTGCTCTAAATCTTCAATATACTGATCATGTCATTATTGTATTATGAAAATAGATATGCAAGTTACAGCATTTTAAAAATAATTTTTAAATAAAGATCAAAGATTCTTTGATGTTGTCAGACCTGCTGAGATTTTCCAGCAATTTCTGTTTTTGTTTCAGATTCCAGTATGTGCAATATTTTGCTTTATGAAAGATTTTCTATTTATTTCCTTACATAACAACTTCCAAGTAGCAAAAGCAGACCTTCATAGGAACATAATCAGATATAATTTAATCAAAGTCACATGGTCTACTAGGACAATGATCAAATATCGGTTGTTGGGGCAGATTTTAAAGAGCAACTTAACAGAGGAGAGTGAAGTTGGAAAAACAGAAAAGCTGAAGGAGGCAGAGTTCAGGATCGAGCAGCTGCCAAAGTGCAGTAATGAATATTCAGGACAGCAAGAGGCCAAAATTGGAGGAGGGCCAACATCTTTGAGACTTCTCGGCTGGAGATGTTACAGAGACAGGGAAGGGTGAAATCATCAAAGAATTTTGAGCAAATGGCTGAGAATTTTAAAATTCAGGTGTTGCCAAATTGAGAGTCACAGGAAGTCAACAAGGACAGGAGAGATGTGTGGACAGAACTTGCGCAAGTTAGAATTTGAGTATCAGAATATTTGAGACACAAATAATATCCAACACTTCTTTGTGGAACTTGCATGAGGATCACTTGGTCAAACACAAGATTGAGAATGAGTATGGCTCAATGTTACGAGTGTACATATAAAGCATCAGCCTTCTGGTGACAATAATGAAAATTTATAGTTGTCTCTTTGTTTCATAGCAAATGAAATCCATGCCAAACATTTGACTATGAAACAGTGGATGTTTGATAGAGTAGGGATTATCGATCTATTTTTATCTAGCTGGATCCTTTGTAGCTGTCTTGTTTGTGATCTTGAAAAATTCAGGTTTTCTTGATTAATAATTAGGTTTAGAGAATTATGCTTTCACATTCAACATGTTTTGCATAGTTTAGACTGGCACTTCCGAGCTGTTTTTTGAATGGAACAATTTGCCTGTGGAGCCCACCAAGGACTCAAGTTACAAGTAGAATAGCAGGAAGTTAACATTACTAACCCGATTCCCGAACTGATATCTCTAGCGTGTAGTTAGACTATACTACCCCAATGTTACTTGGCAGAGAACCTTGGCCTTTACCAGCAATGAAGGTAATTTATAATAGTTTGGCTAATTTTGTTTTTATCATTACAGCTTAAAGATTTAGTTATCTAACACTTATATTGTTGTCACCACCATCCATTAATATCAATGTAATGATGATATTACCACCATATACAAGTAAATTATTTTTGTGCTCACTTTTACCAAGTACAATGTTCATCTAAAGAAGCACAGCCAAAATAGTGAACCAACAGCTTTTAACAAACCACAGAAAGCATCAGGTGCCTTGTTGGAGTTGCTATCCTTTTGGTATTAAAAGGTATATCCCAAAAATCAAGAGTAAGAATAATGTATTGATAAAGTTGCAAACAAAATGCAAACATGAATAAATAAGCTTAACTAATGCACTTCTGTTTTAACCACTTTTTCATTCAAATGCTGCAGAAGTCATGTGGCATAGTGGTTAGTGTTCCTATCACTTGGTTGGAGGCCATGGTCTGTGGCGTGGACAAGTAGTTTGATTGCTAACCTGTAAATCCTTCCTATATAAGTATGGAAGAGTCTTCTGGCTGGCAGAACTGAGTGCGGCATGGTGGCGCAGTGATTAGCATTGCTGCCTCACAGCGCCATGGACCTGGGTTCAATTATGGCCTTGGGTGACTGTGTGGAATTGCATGTTCTCCCCATGTGAGTGTGGATTCCCTCAGATGCTCTGATTTTCTCCCACAATCCAAAGATGTGCAGGATAGGTGGATCGGTCATGTGAAATTGCCTCCTAATGTCCCAAGGTGTATAGGTTAGGTGGAGTAGCCAAGAGAAATGCGTAGGGTTATGGGAATAGCGTAGGGGAAGTGGTATGACTAAGTTAGTCTCTCAGAAGGTTAGTACAGAATCGATGGGTGAACGGCCTTTTCTGCAAATCTATGAGTGATAGCTGAAGTGCAATAATTGCCCCATGTAATAAGACTCTACATGTAAGCTCTTGTCATGGGCTCTGTCCTCTTGGTTTGAGGGGATGCACGAGACAGCGAGGGTTCAAATGCTGCTCCTTCATCACATACAAATAATTTACATCTCAGGGTTCTTTGTGCCTTTCTGCTCAGGGTTGGTGGACAGACCTCATCCTCCTTTTCTCTTGAGAATGCTTAGCCATCAGCAAAGCGACTGAGAATTGTGAGAGTTGGTTGATGTGGGTAAATAAGTTTCAATGGCAGGACTCAGGCCTTGTCAACAAGAATGCAAAACAGAAATGTTAGAATTACAATGGACATACAAATACAGTAGTTTCTTTACCTCTTCATCAGTTCTCCTGCAAAACAATTGACTCAAACAAAACATTTCACATGTAAGCTAACAGGATACATCTTGCGCTCAGACTGCAATTAGTGGAACACTTGCTCATCGAATTATCTTATTTCTTACCCATTGTTCCTGAAGTCTGACTGCTGACTCCGTGAAGTAGCACTGGCTGACTGCTGTCTGATCTTTGAGAGGAAGTAGAAGGGGAGGAGACTGTAGTACCATTTACCCTGACTTCTGTCTGTGGCTGCAAACAGCAATAAGGAAGGAGGTTATGACACGTTACGCTACAGTCTGTCTACAGCTTGTACATAAAATCATGAAGTGAGATCGCTTCAGCCTGAAACTGGTCAGAGGATCACAGCCTGAGCTCAGAGATCAGACTGATATTTGGAATGGAAAGTGTTCTTGCAGCAAAGTGATGTCAGTTACATCCTGTTGCTTTTAACACAATATTCAATAATAGTTTGTTTCAGTGTTTTAACAACATCAGAAGAATTTTGAAGTTGCTGTTTAGTTTAAAAGCTTCACCATCCATGAAAATGCAATGAAACAATGACCCGGATTTTCCCTAAGATAAAGCGGAAATATTGCGGATGCTAGACTCAAATAAAAACTCAGGAATCTGACAGCATCTGTACATAGAAATAGAGCCAATATTTTGGGTCATCCAGATCTGAAACATTGGTTCTATTCTCTCTCCACAGATGCTGTGTGTTTGCTCGGTTTCTCCAGCATTTTCTGATCCCTGATTTCCCCTATCGGGTCAAGTGCACAGACATGGGAGATTTCACAGCTCTGTAAACCCAAACTTTCAAAATGGCTGCTTTTGGTCTGGGGGTGACCAAGGCAACCCAGGAAGAACTGAGAAGTATGCCAGGGCCAAGGTGATTGGTGGAAGACCTGCCTTGGGGATCTGGCACCATTTCTAAAGTTTAAATGATAAAGATTAAACTATAAAACATACCTCCACCCCACCTTACCACATAATTCTCATGTCCCATCCATGCCAATCCAGGCTACTTCATGCACCCACCTAACCCCAATTACCCCTCGTATCTTCCATGCTAACCTATGTCCTTTATAACCCCTATCCCAACTTATGTCCTTCCAGCTCCCCAGCTTCCCATGGCCCTTTACATCAATTTCATGCCAAATCCAATTCATACCAACCCATGCCACCATGCTCATTTATACCTATGAAACCAACTCATCTCGTCTCAACCATGGACAGATCTCTGGGCTCATGCAGAGATGAGATAAAATGTTTCATTAAATGAAGTTCTGAACATTTTATTGTTGACTTCAACATATTGAAAAACACTCATTCATGGAAATCTATTTACTATATTTACATTCCTTCAACTAAATAAACAAACATTTCTTTCAAGTGCACAATCCTTTTATAAAAAAGCTTGGAATTTGAAGACCGTATCAAAGTTTCTATAACAAATAGCAGCTTCAAAGTGTGAAATGGCAGGTATCCTATTGTAATAATTAATGGTTGGCAAATCAGTTATTCAGAACTAATCCCGTATTGAAGCCCTTGGGCTTCCATCAACAGGCAAAATTACATAGCAAACAATCAATCAGTTTCTAAAAAAAACACTTTTTTTGGTGAAGATTTAAAGGGTAGGATTTTTAAATGCCTTGACAGTTTGAAAGCTCCATTTAACAAGTGCCTTTGACTATTTTTACAGGTCCTTTTGAAAGGTGCTTCTAACAGCTTTGACAGTTCTGTTAACAGTTCCCAGGACGCTGCCAGCCAAGGGGATCTGATTTACCCTTGAAAGACTTCTGATCTCCACCAAAGAGTACCTTACCTCCCCCATAGCGTACAGGACCATAAAATCACAGAACACCCTCAGTGCAGAAAGAGGCCAATCAGTTCACTGGGTCTGCATTCTGGAAGAGCTTCTCACCCAGGCCCACTTCCCCCAGCCCAAACCCAGTAACTCCACACTTTTATTTCACTAATCCCCTAACAGACACACTTTGGGACACTAAGGGAAAATTTAGCTTGGCCAATCTGCCTAAACCGCACATCTTTGGAATGTGGGAGGAAACCGGACTACCTGGAGGAAACCCATGTAGGCACAGAGAGAACGTGCAAACTCCACCCAGTCAGCCAAACTTAGAATTGAACTCAGATCCCTGGTGCTATGAGGCAGAAATGCTAGATCCAAAGAGTACCCTAGCTATCCAAACAAATACACAAAATTTAGATCTGTCCTTAAGTGATCGAATCTGCACATTTTGGGTTTTACATTCCTGCCTTCCCAAATCCCAATTTGGCTCATGATTTAAATGGCCAGCTGCTTCCTTAAAACATTGACAAAAATGGGAAGTGCCTTGTTTGGAGATGGGACATAAGATTTTCAGGCATTGGATTTCCTCTAGGTGCTCCGGTTTCCTCTCACACTCCAAAGATGTGCAGTATAGGCAGATTGGCCATTCTAAATTTCCTCTTAGAGTCCCAAGATGAACAGGTTAGGGATTAGCGGGATGAAGGTATGTCTTGAACTGTTGTGTCGCAGCAAAAGTATTGGTGCTCCACATTTCTATAACCATGGGTTTGTCGAACAAACCTTTGTGATCTTAGTAATCCAGTTGAGCTACCAGAAATTGTTGTAAGTGAGGTAAAACACTCTTCCACTTCAAGATACAGTTGCAGAAGCAACCTCAGAGTAGGAGTCATACTGTCACATTCCTTTCTTCCAGTTCTTTGCTTTTCCCATGAATTGGGTAATGTTCTTTTGCTACCGGAAATTAGGACAAAATATAAACATAATACAGAAATAATGAACGGACACAGGCCTTTCGCTTCTCACCTGCTCCAGCAGCTGCCTCAGCCTGTGCAGCTGGGATTCTAACTGCTTGTTGTGATCTTCCAGGATCTGCATTCTGGCCTCAAGTCTACCTTTGTGTTGACGAAGCAGTTTGGCTTCAGCAATTAGCTCAGCATCCCTGGGACTCTGCGGTGAAATGGGCAGCATTTCTGGAGGGGATGGCAAGGGGGACAGGCCTTTGTGGTCATGCTGCTGCTTCAGTCTCTCATACTCAGACTGAAGGTTCCTGAAAGCAAAAAGAATATAAATTAAAGGACCTGCATTTTTGGGTTTTAGAGGACATTTAGTCAAGAAGCTGGCGTGGTGTTTTGTCCACAGAGTTCTTTATGCTGGACTGACAATTTCCTAGTAAGTTGCTCACGATTCAAAGTGACAGAACATTAAGTTAATGAGGTTACTTATTGGGTTTCGCCTGAAATTTGCTGGATGAACACCTCCTACAATAAAAATAACATTTCACTGATAATCAGATTAGAGATTAGGAAATTAAATTTGAAAGGATGTTGTTAAATTTAAGTGTATAAAAGTTTAATTTACATTTGTATCAGCACTGGCAAGATAATATAGTAAGCCAGCCACCAGCGATGTTGCTGGGACAGAGGTGGGAAACATGAGCTCGCTGCTGAACTGGAATTCAGGGGGAACAGACCCCAGAAACTGGCAAAAGTCAACATTTTATGGTTCTCAAAAGCTCTTATCAGATCGATATTAGATGGTCTTTTGAAATGGGTTGCGGCAGTCAGGTGAAACTTTGGGGTCCAATTTATCGTACATCAATCCATCTGAAGCACTCATGCACATTCTAACCTGTTTTCATCTTCCAGGTCAGCTAGAATTCTTTCCAATTCGCCTCTTTCTTCACTCTCCAATGAGATAAGAATTTGAGCAGGGCTCCGAGGCTGACTCAATGGTGACTCCTGGTTCAGACTCTGACAATAGTGCTGAATCAGCAGATGTTCATCATCTCTGCAATATGTTGCAAAGAAAATATATCAGCATTTTTAAAAAAATACTTGTTTCCAGAAATACTACCCCTCATCCCAACCAGCTTGTTTCCTTTGAATGCATTTAGAAAGAAAGCATGTGTCACACAATTAGGAAACTAGTCTAAATTCATTGACTATGATTCAGAAAATGTTTTTACTATTTATATGTGATAAAAAAAATTACACAAGAAAGTTAGATCTTCTTGCCATTCCTTTTTTTCTCCCTTTCTGATATGTGGTTGGCCACCATTTCTGCCAAAACACTGTGGGACAGATACCTTTCCTTTCCCAGACTACGGTGACATTATGGTTACGCCACTGAACTAATAATGTAGAGGTCCAGAATGAAATTAGAGACATGTGTTCAAATCTCACCATTGTAACTAGGGAATTTAAATTCAGGTAATGAAATAAATCCAGAATAGTTAGTGTCAGTTGTGGTGACCTTTGCAGTAAAATTCTACCTGGTTCACTCAGGGCCTTAAGGAACCTGTTCTTACCTGGTGTGGCCTACACATCAAGTCCTAACCATAAGAACGTGAAAGATCATTAGTTGCCCTCGGACACAGCCTAGTGAAGCTAATCGATTGTATCAACCTCCTATAAAAATGCCTAATAAGAATAAAACTAGATGGATCACTCAGCATCAACCTTGGCACCAAACTCAAGACATGACAAATGGCACAGCCAGTCCTATCAACCCTGCAACGTCATCCTCAAGAAAATCTGGAAGACCTGTGGAAATAATGGGAGAGGGGGGAACCATATGTTGTGTTTCTGTAAGTAAGATTTTCAGCTGACCTCCCAAACCTATTATCATTCCCAGTTACGTTCTGTCACACAAGCAGGACATACCCATCTGACTGAGATGGTGGTATAGTTGTAAATAAATAGGAATGAATGACCTTGGCCATTCTCCAAATTACTTCCAGATAAATTAAGTTTCATGGCATAAGGTCAATCTGGACAAGGAAACCTCTTGCTGATTGTCAAGTACTACTTCTCTCACCAGGTGAACAGGTTCATAACTTGGAAGATCATGGAGAACTGGGTGCTGAACTTTAAGGTTCATTACGAGGAGCAGTTTAGTAAAGTTGAATAATTTGATGGGATTAGATCAAAGCTCAGCAGCCCTGTCATATTCAGTCATGAATGGTGGTGGATTAAATGGCCAACTGGAGGAACAAGTTCCACAAAATCCCCTTTGTTAATAATGCTGGAGCCCAGTATGAGTGCAAAGACCAGGCTAACTAATGTGCAACCAGCTTCAGTTAAAGGTATAATCCATCTCAACCTCCTTCTGAGGTCCCCACTATAAAGCCAATCTTCACTGAATCCCATCCACATATATCAAGAAATAGCTACGCACACAAAAATCTGCAATGAGCCCCTGACAACATCCGAGTAGTGATGTTGAAAACTTATGCTCCAGAACTAGCCACATTCCCAGCCAAATTGTTCCAGTATAACTACAATACTGGCATTTACCCAACAAAGTGGAAAATTGTCCAGCTATGTCTGTCAATAAGAAGCAAGACAAAACTGACCAGCTATCTTTCCATCAGTCTAATCTTCATCATCAGCAAAGTGATGGAAGTATTGCTGATAGTGGTGTCAAGCAGCACTCATTGTTTATGAATGCCCAGTTTGAGTTCAACCAGGGTTATTTAGCTCCTGACCTCATTATAGTTTGGGTCAAATATAAACAAAAAAGCCGAACTCCAGAGGAGAGATGCGAGTGACTGCCTTGACCTCAAGGCAACATTTGACCAAGTGTGGCTTCAAGGAGCTTTAGCCATATTGAACTCAAAGGGAACTGGGTCAAAACTATCCACTTGTTGAAGTTATGATTGACCTCCAACAACACAACTGTCTTCCTTTGTGTTAACACCCAACAGAAAGGAAGACGGTTGTGTTGTTGGAGGTCAGTCATCTCAGTTTCAGGGCATAACTGCAGGAGTTCCTCAGGAGAGTGTCCAAGGCCCATTCTTCCACAACTGCTTCATTAATGGTCTGTTCTCCATGAAAAAATCAGAATGGAGATGTTTGCACTCCTGCTTGATGATTCCTCAGATAACGAAACAGTCTTTGCTCACATGCAGCAAGGCCTGGACAACATTCAGGCTTGAGCTGATAAGTGGCAATTAACATTCATATCATATAATTAACAGGTAATGAAGATCTCCAATGGGTTTAACCTCTTTCTTCTGGCATCCAACAGCACAACCATTGTCAAATCTGCATTGTCAATATCCAGATTACCACTGAACAGAAAATTAACTGGACAAACCATATCAATAATATGGCTAAGAACAGCCAGTTAAAGATAGAAATTCTTCAATGAGTAAATCACATTCCAGCTCCACAAATTATCTTAAATATTTACTCCCTCCACCACTGGTGCCCCTTGGCTACAATATGCACCAAATACAAGATGCAATGCACCAATTCACCAAGCCTCCTTGGACAGCACTTTCTAAACCTGTAAACTCCACCACTTAGAAGGATGAGGAGATCCGACTCACTACTTCATTCAAGTTCTCTCAGTCACACATCTGACTAAGAATCATATTATTTTTCTTCATCATTGCTGGATCAAAATCAGCCAACTACCTAATGAAGAGCACTGTGGAGTATATGCATCTCAAGAGCTACTGCAGTCTAAGAGTGTGGCTCACCGTAGTCTTCCCAAGGCAGTTAAGGATCAACAATAAATGCTGGCCTTGCCAGCAATGCACATTAGCCATCCACCTCCTCCTCCTTTGTGGATCTGCTTCAAACTCTTCAAGGAGGGGTATTATCTTTGCTAGGAGAACATGTTGTGTCCTTTCAGGGTGGTTTGTCCATCCTTTGTTTCCACCTGGCACTCAGCTCTCACCAATGGCTCCCTGTAGCTGTTTGCGTGTGACAGTGGCCACACCCCAGGCAACAGCCTTGACAAGCCGGCTAAACCAGGTGAGGGTAGATGACGGGTCTCAACCCTCGGTGAGATGTCTATTCCAGCACACAAAGATAAGAGTCCTGCGGATTGAGTGGATGAGACCAATGGAAGGTCCAATGGTCAAGAGAGCGGTCTCTGCAAGCGTCATGGAAAGCGAAGAGCAAGATAAGACACAGAAGATGTCCTCGTCATCCACTGTGCCTAGTCCCATCTCCAACCTGGATCTAGATGGGAATTGGGAAGAGTGAGTGAGGCTGACGCTGCACAATTCTCCCTCACTTTAATCCAAATCAAACACTAGTTTTGACACCATCATTATCATCATGTGTCCTGTTCAACCCTTGAAGTGCTGTGGCAATGGGCGAGCAACGAAGCAGCAGGTGTGGATACACTGAGAGCTGTAGTCACGGACTTGTGCACAGGCAACTTAGGTCTAATGGTCGCTTTCCGCTGACCAAAGCGGCAGTGGAACTCAGCATCTACCTGGGGACTGAGCAGTCCTCTCCAGGAATGCACTGCTCGCTTCCGTAAAATGATGAAGGGGCTAGAAAAGGTCATCCTGGCCAGTTTACTGCGGCTGGCAGGGATCCTATCTTGCAGTCAAACAAACAAAATAAAACACAAGATGACACCGTTCACCATTGGCACTTGGAATGCGCGCACAGTTTTGGACAACCCTTCAGCAGACAGACCAAAGAGAAGAACAGCCTTAGTTCCAGAGAGCTTGCAAGATACAACATTGACACTGAAGCCCTGAGTGAAACTCGTCTTGCCAACATAGGTCAGTTGACTGAAACTGGAGCTTGATACACTTTTTTCCGGAGCAATCGCAGCAGCAATGAGCATCATGATGCTTGAATTGGATTCGCCATGAGAAGTCACCTTGTTCAGAAACTTGATCGTCTACCCAAGGGTGTGAACAACCGGCTTATGACATTAGAGCTTCCACTACAGAACAGAAATCAAACCACCCTGATCAGCACTATGCCCCCAAAATGAACAAAATGGAAGAGATGAAAAATAAGTTCTACGATGAACTAGATGCCCTTCTATCAGCAATGAACAGTACTGGTAAGCTGATCTTACTTGGTGATTTCAATGCAAGAGTTGGGTGTGATTCTGCAATCTGGCAGGAGTCACCGGGGGTATGGAGTGGGCAAGTGTAACAGCAACTGCCTACTCTTAATGAAGACCTGTGCAGCACAATACCTCCTCATCACCAATACAGCCTTCTGTCTGCCTACGCGCAACAAGACCTCCTGAATGCGCGCGTGCGCGCACCCCCCCACCCCCAGCTCTAAGCATTGGCATCTTATCGAACATGTCTTTGTCAGGAGAAAACGCAGGCAGGTTGTCAGAGTAACCAAGTCCATGTGTGGTACTGACTGCTGGACAGATCACAGGCTCATTGTCTCCAAAATGAGTTTCCACATCATTTTGCGGAGACAAAACCTCAGAGACCTGGGACCTCAGAGGCGACCACAAGGAAACAAGGTTATGAAAAGAATCAATGCAGCCAAGCTATAGAACCCCAGCATAGCTTCAGCAGCGGCTGAAGACTTCGAAACCAAGCTTGCTGATCTACACCTCGCAGGGAACGCTTCAGGGATACTATCCATACATCTGCGCTGAAGATGCTCAAGCCCTCCACCCGCATGATTGGTTTGATGAGAATGGCGAGGAGATACAGGCTCTACTTGTTGAAAAGCACCATCTTTATCAGGCCTGTCAGAATGACCCATCTTCAGCTGCCACGAAAAACACTTTTAACAGTGCTTGCAAGACAGTCCAGAATAAACTGCGTAAAATGCAGGATGCCTGGCTGAGTGCCAAGGCAGATAAAATACACAGAGATATGCTAACAGGAATGACTTGAAACGGTTCTATGAAGCCCTCAACACTCTCTATGGACTTCAATCTCTCGGGAGTTCCGCCCTCCTGAGTACAGATGATACAACTCTCATTATAGAGAAGGCTCAGATCCTGCAGAAATGAGTTGAACATTTTGAAGGTGTCCTCAACCGACCATCATCTATTAACGAAGAGGCAACAGACAGGATTCCCTAGGTTGATATCAATAGCGCCATGGATGACCCATCAGTAGTAGCCAAAGTCATGAAAGCTGTCAGTCAGCTATCCAGCTGCGGGTATGGCAAGGCCCCAGGGGCAATGCCATACCCACAGAGATTTATAAAGCTGCTGGTCTTGCACTTATCAAGAAGCTCAACGAGTTGTTCCAATCCTTTTGGAAGCAAGAATCCATTCCTCAGAAACTTAAAGATGCTTCCATCATACACCTCTATAAGAGGAAGGGCAATTGGCAAGTATGCGACAACCACCAAGGAATCTTGCTGCTCTCCACAGGAAAAACTGTCGCAAAGAGTCCTGCTGAATCGCCTGGTCACTCATCTGGAACTGGGCCTGCTTCCAGAGTCACAGTGTGACTTCCGCAAAGGTTGTGGGACTACTGACATGATTTTTGCTGTGCACCAACTTCAGGAGAAGTGACAGGAGCAGAATCACAAGCTCTACACAACCTTTGTTGACCTTGCGAAAGCCTTCAACACTGTCAGCCGACAAGGCCTGTGGAGGATCATGTCAAAGTTCAGCTGCCTCTCCAAATTCATTCAGATGTTATGCCAGTTCCAAGTCAGCATGATGGCCAGAGTACCAGATGGCTAAGAATCCTTTGAGGCATTCCCAGTCACCAATGGTGTCAAACAGGGTTGTGTGCTCACACCCACACTATTCAGCATGATGTTTACTGCCATGCTGAATGATGCCTTCCAGGACAGTGTTGCTGGAAGCAGCCTCAAGTACAGAGTGGATGGGAAGCTTTTCAACCTGAGGAGACTTCAAGCTGTTACCAAAGTGAAAGAGGCTGTTCTGAGAGATTTCCTCTTTTACAATGACTGCATCCTGGATGCTGGCTCACAGCCAGAGATGCAAGTTAGTATGGACAAATTTTCCACGGCTTGTGACAACTTTGGACTCACTATCAACATTAAAAAGACCAAAGTCATGCATCAGCCTGCTCCTCATGCACCATACGCAAAACATAACCACAATCAAAGGGCAGAAACTACAGGCAGTGGACCAGTTCATTTATCTTGGCAGCACCCTCTCCCAATCAGGGACTATTGATCCAGAAGTAAAGTGCAGAATAGCAAAGGCAAGTTCTGCTTTCCGTAGACTATGCTCTACTGTATGGGGACGTCGAAGAATCAACCCAGCAACAAAACTGAAGGTCTACAGCGCCATGGTACTCACTACCCTCCTGTATGCCTGTGAAATGTGGACTGTGTATCGAAGGCATGCAAGACAGCTCAATCATTTTCACATGATTCGTCTTCGCAGAATATTATACATTCGATGGCAAGACAAAGTACCAGATGCTGAAGTTCTCGCTAGAGCAAGTCTACCATCAGTCCACACACTGCTGATGAGAGCGCAGATCCGGTGGGCAGGTCATGTCAACCATATGCCAGACGAGCACATACCCAAACAGCTCCTTTTTGGGGATCTCTGCTGGAAAATGCTCACATGGAGCACAGAAGAAACATACAAAAACTCAATCAAGGCCTCCCTGAAGTCACTTGGCGTTGACATGACCACCAGGGAAATGCTGGCACAAAACTGCCTTATCTGGTGGTGCCTCATCCACAAAGGCTGTCAAGCTCATGAAGCAAGGTGTATTGCTGAAGCACAACTTATGTGTGAGCTGCGCAAGTCCAGAGCCACCAGTGCAACAACTATAGTGTCTACGCAAGTCTGTCAATATGTGCCAGGATATCCGTGGCCGAATTGGCCTGATCACTCATCTTCAGGCACGCTGCCTCAAAATGACTAATCGTCCTTGACGATGACGAAGGATGAACAATTGACTGTTCCCTCACATTCGCATGGCCAGAATTTTGTTGGAGGGGAAAGTAAGGGGGTATGCATTTAACTCTTTTATATGTTGACAAAAGCATCTGACAAAATTTTCAAAATACTGAGCACACCAATTTATGATTTTCACATGGTGCTGGGTAGAAAACAATAGAGCTGATTACCTACTATTGCCTGCTTTACATACTGATTTAACTCTTGTTCATGTCTATTCTGACAGAAATTAAAATGACTGTGTGTAAAATGAGGGCCATTGTTCAACTTATGCTCTATGCTTAACTTATCTCATCAAGAATAATATTTGTTAAACTTATTAAATTTAATATTCAACCATGAATTTAAAGCCACAAACAAAATTATACTTTTGGCTCTACCTGTTAACGGAATGCAAGGAGATCCAAAATAGAGACAGCAGCACCTACTCTGGTAATGTATGTATTAAAAAAGGGGCTATAAAACACTACAGCATCTTTGCATTTAGTACTTGACAAATTAGAATGATCATCTTAATGATTTTCATATTGGTCTAAGAAATGTCAGTTGTAAAAATGTAGTGGAGGTTTGCAGCAAATGTCAGCAACTTAATGGAAAGGCCTGCTACTTGTGTGTTCAACCCACACCTTCGTCGCTAAGACAGTAATCTGGCAGAGTGGATCGCTCCCTGCCAACTTTCATCCAATTAATTTCTATCCATCCAATGCATTTCCCATCTTAATATATGGTAATTCAATATACAAGTCAACATCAATTGCAACACGCTCATTGAAAGCATGAGCTGATGTCAGTTGTCAGTGAGTTAATTTAGTATATCAATACAATTATGCAGCTGGAAAGCTCCTATTTAAGTCAATACACTTCTTGTTTGCCAAGCTGAATTCATCATTGCTCTCATCACCAGTGCTCATCTGTCAGACACCAGTCATTCACAAGATGAAAAGCCAAAATTGCTGTCTCTGGCCACAATCCTAAAAGTATATCTTAAATCATCTACCATACAATAATGATTTTCTGTACACTTAGGATACAACGTAAAAAATCTCCATAGTTGTCATTCCATATACTGACATTCTAGTCATAACATTGAATGCATCAACCTTTAAACTAGTTCCCAATGAAGTCTTGTTCCGTTATCACATTGCAAACAATGCATGTTTCCACATTAAGATTAGTCACAAGACCCATTATCAATAATCACAATTCTCAACACTCTTGCTTCACTCGGGTAGTCCAATGATTAAACATTGATACCGAAAAAGCTGCAAGGCAATTAAAATCTTCTAAACCTGCAATTTACTGCAGTCTTGTTCCAAATGACAACCTAAATTCAAATGTTTTTCTCTCTAATTAAATATCACTGGTATAATTTCTCAATACTGTTACTGTCCAATAGCTCACCTACAGTGTAGTGAGCAGTGTCATTAAATGCAAATCTTTCTGCCAATACCCATACTGAAGTCTTTCCTATAGGGGCCACATGATAACCATCATTGACTGATAACCTTGGGTGATTTATAGCTCATGGGTAATTGGAACTACTATTTGCATTGCACTTTTAATGTAGTAAACCATCTCAAGGCCCTGAGCTTAGCAAATTGACTTCCTCACAGAATCCTAGAGTGCAGAAGGAGGCCATATGGCCCATTGAGTCTGCACTGACCACAATATCCCTCCAAGCCCTAATCCCACGAATTTAGCCTTGCTGGTCCTCCAGATACTAAAGGGCAATTTAACATGACCCATCCACCTAACCCACACATCTCTGGACTGTGGGAGGAAACCAAGCACCTGGAGGAAACCCCCCCCAGACATGGAGAGAATGTGCAAACTCCACACAAATAGTGACCATGCTGGGAATTGAGCCTGGATCCTGGCACTAACCACTGTGCCACTGGGTCACCCCTGACTCCTGGGCTAACCCAGATTAACTAAACTCAACTCGAACAGGAAATTAAAAGCAGAGAAAAAAAATACTTTTTTGAATTTAAAGCAAACTTCAAATGGCCTCAGCTGCTTTGTTGTTTCTAGGCTCGACTGTTCCAACACTCCTGGCCTACCTCCTACTTTCTACCACCTTCTTCAATATTCGGATAATTGAGAATACTTCTGCCTGTGACCTAAGTTGCACCAGGTTCTCTTCACTTAGCACTCACTCACTTTCATTCTAAAATTCTCATCCTGGTTTTCAAATCCTTCTAAGGCCTGCCCATTCCTGTAATCTCCTTCAATAATGCCCCCATCCCCACACAGCTCCGGTATCCATAGTCCTCTTATTTCTGGTCTCATGATAATCTGATTTTAATTACTTCAGTGCCTTCAGCAGCCCAGGCTGTAAAGCTGTCAAATTCCCACCATGCACCTGAAGGCCTTCTTTTAAGATGCTCTCGCAAACCTATTTAATTGTGCAAGCCTTTGATATCAAATTTTGCTTTAAAATGTTCCTATTAAATATCTTGGTAGAGTTAATTCTGTTAAAGATGCTACGTAAATACAAATTGTTCTTATCTGTATCATCAGTCACATCTTAATGAAGGAAATCAGTGACTATAATCTGTGTAATCATGAATCATCACATTAGTCGTCAAAGGCTTGTTGGTCTGAGTACCACTTGTGCAAATCTGTTTTCACTGCAATCTAAACTTTGAATTTAAACATGTAATCACTCTGGACTTCTTATACACTTACCAGTAAATGGATCTGGAAAAGTATCAGCAACAAGCTGGGGTGGGGTGCCTGGTATGTGATAAAGTAACAGTGGTAGGAGGAATGGTAAAAAAATCTAAATTAATTTTAGAGATATAATTGGGGGGAGGATATAGTAGCATATGCATTCCACGTGCTATTCAAATTTAGAAAGAACATGTATTGCTATTACACACAGAAGAAAATAATAAAGAGTCATACTCCAACATCAAGCCACCAATTCGGAACTTAATTTTAGAAACTAGGCTATGCACGCTATGATTTTCCAACCATCAATTTAAATGGTCTGAAGAACTTGCACAGCATACAATTCATTTCCAATCTGCATTGCCACCAAAGCCTCACCACCTGGAAGTACTAATCTTGAAGCTTGTTATAATCTCATTAACAAGCTTTTAACCTGGTTTAGCTTATTAACATCCATTTATTATTTCCTCCACTCTACTCTTTTTGCAAGGGAAGGGGATGGGGGGGGATTCCCACATATGAACTTAGCTACAACAGGAATATGCTTTAAACCCTATCAATTGAACAACAGTGCCCTGAGGGTGCTGTTCCCAGATGAGCTAGTAAAGTTACAAGAAGGAATACTCTAGTAATGACCATATGTGAATCACTGGGTGACGGTCATGTGATAATCCCTCTGTGCATTTAAGCTTTTATTTATATAACAGGATATATTTCAAATCAGGATGGTGACATTAAGGGGAAGCAATCTATCTTTCATACTCTCTTTGCTGACTTTAAGGCTTCCCAGGGATATCACTGCTCAAGATAAGGATGCCTTGAATGAAATCAACCAGCACCAAGATTTTCAGAAAGGCAGCTAGATCAATTAGATAAATCTTTACATCACATTCACCAAGGGAAACAGCAGGACCACCGAATTCATTCAACTGTCATCGAACTCTAGTCACCATATTTCTTTGGACTCAAATTCGATGGAAGTATTCTTCCCCACTTTGTACCTATTTGCATATGTATGTATGTGAACTTCGAGTGTGCATTTTTTTTTAAAAATTCATTTGTGGGACATGGGCATTGTTGTAGAACATCAGCACCAGGGACCTGGGTTCTATTCGCAGCTTGGGTCACTGTCTGTGCGATGTCTGCATGTTCTCCTCATGTTGTGTGGGTTTCCTCCTCGTCCTCTGGTTTTCTCCCACAGTCCAAAAGACATGTTAGTTAGATGCACTAACCATTCTAAACTGCCCTTCAGTGTACCCGCTGGAATGTGGTAACTGGGGAATTTTCACAGTAACTTCATTCTAGTGTTAACGTAAGCCTACTTGAGACACTAATAAACAAACTTTGAACTGGAGAGGTCAGCATTTGTTGCTTATCCCTCAAGAAGATAGTGAGCTGCCTTCTTGAATCACTGAAGTCCATGTGGTATAGCTGCTGTTGGGAAGGGAATTCCAGGATTTTAATACAGCACTGAAGAAACAGTAATAAATTTCCAAATTAGGATTGTGAGTGATTTGGAGGAAAACTTCCAAGTGGTGTCATTCCTATTTTTCTAGTACTCTTGACCTTCTTGATGGCAGTGGTTGTGGGTTTAAAAGATACTATCTAAGGAAGTTTGGTGAGTTCTTGCAGTGCATCTTGTAGCTTGTATGTATTGTTGAATTATAGAATCCTACAGTGCAGAAGGAGGTTGTTCGGCCCATTGAGTCTGCACAGACCACAATCCCATCGAGGCCCTATCCCTATAATCCTATGCATTTACTCTGGCTAGTTTCCCTGACAGTAAGGGTGGTGAAAGAGGGTCATTTGATCCCCTCCTCACCTAATTGTAACAGTATGCATACATTTCATTTGTCTGTACATAAATTCAAACTGCTCACCAGCTTAAGTTTACTTTAAGTTGGCTGGTACAGTAAGTGGAAAGGATGATTTGTGATAATATGCATTAGTCTCTGGTAAATGTATTTTGCAGCTCTTGGCAGTGAAGCCAAATTGGAATGTTATTTATATCTCCACAGGATACTTAGAATCGCAAGGCAAATTTACACCATTACTGAAACAGGGTCACAGCACAATAGTCCCTACAATAACAATGCTGCGAGAGTAGGTTCCCCCAGTGACTCGCATCGTTTAAAAAAAGTGAATGGCTAAGCCATAGATTTGAGGAAGTCTATGCTGATTTTGAATAGCTTAATATGCCTACTTTGGGGAAGTATAAATCAGTTACAGTGTCAGCTGAAGATTGCAGTTCTGAAATCATTGCTGTCAGCACATAAAATATATTCTGGCACTAATGGCTTAGTTCCTCCCATTATTGACTTGCCAACACTCATTGTCTTAGTGCACACATGGTCACGTGGGTAAGTATTAGAGGGATGCCAATACCTTCAGAAGGGATCACATTTTTGGACAGGTGAGTAACAGGAAGAATTACAAATAGAATGAAATAGATCAAAGCAATATTGTACTGTCTCCATTCTTCCCCAAAGACTAACAGCTGAATCTGTAATGATCCTCACAATTGAGCACTGAGCTGAAGAGGCTTACTTGTCTGTGCTATAATCTTCATTAATTAATTATAGAGTCTGTATAGCTAAAAATAAATGACATTTAACCCTGGATTGTGAATATCTTTATTGCTTAAATTCCTGTTGTCAGGAGACTCAATTAGTGAGTTTCAGCAATTGCTTAGAAATGATCTTTATGTCAACTAAGACCTATTATTTTCGATTTCAGAAATGCAACCTGTAATCTGCACCCTAATTCAATGCTTTATCCCAGCTTTCCTTTGTACATAAAACAACCTGCTTTAATGTGGTGGATGGGAGGCAGATAAAAGCAAGCACTTCAAGCTGTGTTACCTCATTTGCAGGTCCTTATTTTGTACAATACAAATACAAGTAAAAAAGTGCACCATCTCTTTTTTTTCTTATTTCCTTCCATGTGAAAGTGATAATGATGAAGCTGCAATTTGATTGCCAGCCCACTGTCTTGACTAAGTGGCAGTGGATCTTCCTCTCGAACAGCTGCAATTTTAGCACTGAATCCTGCTTTTATGATAGCATCATAGAGCAACACAGCATGGAATTAGGCCCTTCTGCCTAACCAATTCATGCTGACCATGGTGTCCTCCTAACTAGAAGCAATTAGCCCATATTCCTCTAATCCTTTCCTAACCATATTCTTATCCAAATGTTTTTGAAATGTTTCTATTGAACCTGCTTCAAATCGCTTTCTCTGGCACCTCATTCGATATACACATCGCTCTGCGTGAAGAAGTTGCCACTCAGGTCCCTTATAAATCTTTCTCACCTTATACCTTTGCCCTTTAGTTTTCAATTCCCCTATCCTGGAGGAAAAGACTATGTGTGTTCATCTTACCTATGCTCCCCATGATTTAATACACCTCAATAAAGATCACCCCTCACTCTCTTACATCTGAACTTCAACATGCAGTACTTCTGTTATGGATCCTGTATCAATCTTCATTATGTGCAGTGATCTGAAAAATTCCTCCTTTTTTAAATAATATATGCAGTGGAATCACTGGTGTTATTATCATTGAGTGGTTGAGTCCTAGAATCCAATCACAGTGTTAGATTCCATGTACTACATAGCTATACTGCACTATTATTGTGCAAGGAGCTTTACAAGAATTGAGTGTGAAAACTAATACATTGTAGTTTAAGGTCGTTTGCATGATAGCAAGTATGTTTGATTATTTTATATAAAGCCACACACCATCATTGAGAATTGAGAGCCCCAATTTCACCCCAGTGAGATTGCGGATTCACGCACATCAAAGCGATCCTAAGAAAGAGATTTTTCTTTTGAAGGTGCCATCTTTCAGACGAGACTTTAAATCAAGGCCCCATTTGTTCTCTCATATTAGCATAAAAGATTCCACGGTTCAAAAAGTAGTAGAATGCTCCTGATATTGTGGCGAATATTAATCCCTCAATCAACATTACTTAGTCTTGGTGGGACATGGCTGTAAGAAATTCAAAATATTTCAATGGCCGTGAGACAGTTTGGCATATCCTAAAGTGTAAGTTTTTTTAAATGTGACATAAGAGCAGGAGGCAGACTCCAATGCATCTAGCCTTGTCAACATGTAGCAACACATGCAGCCACTCATAAGAATAAGTTTAAAGAGATTAGTTTAAAAGCGATCAGACCAGGACTGCAATCATAGAATTATATAGTGCACAAGCTGCCCTCTGGCCCATCGCATCCACACTGCCGCAATAGAAACACCTGAATTCCCAATTAATGCCATCTGCCAGCATTTGGCCTACTGCCCTGAATATACTATGATGTGCCAAGTGCTCATCTGGATACTTTTTAAAGGATGTGTGGCAACCTGCCTCACCACCCTTCAAGGCAGCACATTCCAGACCGTCACCACCCTCTGTGTAAAGGTTTTTCCTCATTTCCCCCTAAAACCTTGAACCTATATCCTCTGGTGACTGACCTTTCAACTAAGGGGAACAGCTGCCTCTTATCCACTCTGTCCATTTCTCTTATAATCTTGCACACCTCAATCAGATCACCCCCTCAATCTTCTCTGTGTCAACAAAATAACACAAGCCTTTCCAATCTCTTCATAACTTAAGTGTTCTATCCCAAGCAACATGCTGGTGAATCTCCTTTGCACCCCCCTCTAATGCAAATCAGATCATTCTGATAACGTGGTGACCAGAACTGCACACAGCAGTACAGTTGTGGCCTCACCAAAGTTCTATATTACTCCAACATGACTTCACTGCTTTTGTAATCTATGCTTTGATTGATAAAATCAAGTGTCGCACATGTCATTTTCACCACCCTACTAACATGCCCTTCTGCTTTCAGAGGTCTGTGGACAAAAACACAAAGATCCCTTTGTTCCACAGAATTTGGTGCATTGCATTACACATACAGCATGAATGATCAACATCAGCACCTAGTGGCCCATAAAGAGAAAGATGTTGCTGGTTGGAGGATCTGTATGCATCACTGCTTAAGCTGACAAGTCTAGATGATGTGCATTCACCTGCTTACAAGCTTTACATTGACAGAATACAATTCTTTCCTGTTTTTGAAAAAATATTTAACAAGGGCCCTGGACCTTTGGGAATCGCTGTGTCCTCTCATAGCACCATTGTTCTTTGGAATAATCACATTGTATTCTTCAGCAAACGATGCATCAAAGATTTATTTAATACACTTGCAGAGGCACTGATTCTCTAATAACTGCAGGTTTGCAAGTCTTTACCTGTGTATTTTGGTATGGAGGGACTGGTGCGATCAATGCTATGTATCTCACAGCTGTCTAACAAACCTGTTGTTTTGTAACTTTATCTAAACAACAAACATATGGAAGAAATCTCAACGTAAGTATTGTTTGGATTGTGCAGAGGAAAGGTGAGCATAAGAAATCAAAGTAACTGATTACATTAAGGAGGAAAGATTTCATACAGTTTTCTGAAGTAAACTCAGAACAGATACTATAATTTACCTCTTAAGAATGCTAATTTATTAGTTGAGAATATAGCAAAAGAGAGAAACCTGGCCATTTAATGATATTTTTGCCCAAATACAGACAATGCTACATGCATCTGCTAGAAATTGTAGCAAGAAGTTTGCAGAGACCCAGCATAATGAATATCTGCCCAATATTTAGACTAGCTACGTCTTCCTAGTAGATTCTTAATTAAGGTTGACGAGCCCTACTAACTCAGAGCTGCCTGGTTGACAGGCACCAAACACCTGACTTCACACTCCTGCCCACATTTCTAAACAAAGACTGGCACATGAAGCCAGGCAATCGGCATTTGATTAGGGAAGACTGTCTGAAATGCTGATCACGAGACTTCTTGAAGATGAAGACATCTCAGCTCTCATCATCATCCTGATCCTTCCTAATCCTCATGAATGCGAGGCAACTTTAGCCGCACTATATAAAACAATTAGAAGCATCCCATTTCCATTGTGAAGCAGCAGGACAATCTTCCCAACAGCAAAGTTCATCTAAAGCACTGCATACCTGACATCAAAAACATACTCGTCAGCAATCAGTTTTGCTGCGCTAGTCATATAATTCGCATGTACAATTCCCACATACCAAAGGCATACTCCACAGCTACCTAAGCATGGGAACCAGAACCAGCACACACGACATTCCAAACTTACATATAAAAGACAATCTGAAAGCCAACTTAGGACGTGCAAGCTGGGTTCCAATACACGAAGAGAAACAACGTGGGGCAGATCCAAAAGGAAAAGTCTGTGTCATCAAGCGATTTCAACATTTGAGGAGAATAGAATCAAGAGCATGGTGCTAGGCCAATGCCTCCATCCATCCCTCCAACTCTTGGCTTCATATGCAGTATTTTGCAATTAATTATGCAAAGCAAGACTTGGCCTAACATAACGTGTGAGAGGACATCAATCTAAACTGTAAACTGGCCTCTTTTTGTTTCCTTTCTGAATATTGAAACGTTAAAGCACCAGGACACACCATTCTATTAGACTGACCACTACACACCTGCAACCAATATTTTGTGGCTTTCTTAATGTACCAAATTATATGCTAATATAATTCCAAGAGACTAACAATTAATTCTGGAGATGAAAATCCATGTGGAACTAAATAATGTATTCTGGTTATGTCACTTATATTTGTTTTCTGAAAATAATCATTAATTCGCACTCTAATACATACATGCTTTCATTGGGTGAGATGCTGTCATTCAAGTAAGATCCATTTCTGTTTTCCATCTCTGCTAGCCTGCAAAACAAAAATCAGCAATTATCAAGGTTGTGGTGAATTGAAACAGCTTTGCGAAAATAACTAGTCACATTTTACATTTCTGGGACAAAGTCTTCAGGATATAACAATATCAGCATCAATCTCACCAGGGTTTACAAGGATCGGTGGAAACAAATAGATTTCTACAAGATTACAAAGTTCATCCCTAGTGCAATCTTTCCCCACGCAACTGGAAAACCTGATACAAACCTGTTATTAATAGGAGATTTAACAGGCCCCCACCCAATTTCCCCCTTGGCCCTTGAAGGGAGACTAAAGAAAATTTTAATTAAAACCACCAATATCTTATCTTTATATAGCACCTTCAACAGAATGAAGGCACTTCACAGGAATGTTATAAAACAAAATGTAACACTAGGCTATACAAAGAAATGTTAGGTGGTCAAAGAGGTAGGTTTTAAGAAGCATTGTAAAGGAGGTAAGTTAAAGAGGTTGAGGGAAAGTATTCTAGAACTTGAGGGCTAGGCAATGATATGACTATCAACGGTGGAGCAATTGTAATTTGAGAATTCACAAGAAGCCAAAAAGTAGAGAAGTGTAGTTGTCCTGGCTGGGTTGGAGGATATTATAGGGATAGATGAGGTTGGGGTGCCAGAGGACCATAAGATCAAATGTGACACCAGAGTTGTGAGTATTAAACTTAAATCTCAGACTGTTGCCAATGGGAGAGATCAAGTTCTGTAAGAAGTCTCACAACACCAGATTAAAGCCCAACAGATATATTTGGTAGCAAACACACCCATGCACCCTGCACAGCAACCTCTGCAAGACATGCCGATCATCGACATGGATGTCATCATCTCATACAAGAATGCTATCCATCCGATCCATTTGGCCAATGTTGTCTATGTAATACACTGCAGGAAATGATATCCCGAGGCATGGTATACTGGGGAGACCATGCAGATGCTATGACAACAAGTGAATGAACACTGCTTGACAATCACCAAGCAAGACTGTTCCCTTCCTGATGGTAAACATTTCAACGGTCACGGGCATTCGGCTCTGATCTAAGCATTTTCCAAGCTAGCCTTGACGACAAACGACAGCGCAGAGCCGCTGAACAGGGACTGTTAGCCAAGTTCCGCACACAAGGACAGCCTCAACCGGGATCTTGGGTTGTGTCACACGATTTGAAATCCCCATGACTTGCATCGGCTTGCAACACTCACTGTCCTACCTGGAAACAATACACATCTCTTTAACCTATGCTTAATGCTATCGGCACTAATATTGTCTGCACCTTTAAGACTTAATTAGCTATAAAGACATGCCCTGTTTGTGATCAGAACTCCCCACTCACCTGACAAAGGGGCAGAGCCCCAAAAGCTAATGGCTTTTGCTACCAAATAAACCTGTTGGACTTTAACCTGGTGTTGTGAGACTTCTTACTGTGCTTACCCCAGTCTAACGCTGGCATCTCCACATCAGAGATTAAGTCAACAGCTAGGGAATTCAGTTTGAATTGAAGACCGAAAACAATGGCTTCAGTTGTGCTGATATTTAATCGGAAGAAATTTCAGCTCATCCAAGACTGGATAACTAATCTGTCTTCTGCTTCATGGATTCTTGCACTGGTCTCACTCCACCAAAGACTCATTTCAATTACATCCAATTTCTGCATGGAGGTCAGCTTGCTGCTTCTCATTGGTTGTGTGGAATGCCAGATTTCTGCTCAGTACCACGTGAGCCAGGGAAATGGAGAACTCCACTTCTGCTTGTGCATCTTGTAAGGATCTGGTGGGTAAAGACTCCACACTCTACTCAATGTACCTGAGTACCCTTAAAATGGTAGAGACCAAGCACAAGCACACCCATATGTTTCCAATGGCTTCCACCAGTCTGTCCCACCAGAGTTACAATGGGAAACCCCAGCAGTTTGTGTACCCTAGAGTTGCAACGGAAAACCAACAGAAGCCAGACAAATTTTTCGATCCTTTTATCTTTTATTGATCATTTCAAAAGTGAGTTTGATATATACTTGAAAAGAAAATATTGCGAATGCTTTAGGGTAAGAAAAGGAGGATGGGACTTATGGAGTAGCCCTTTCAAAAAAACCAGCACAGGAATAGTGGGCTGAATAGCCTCCTCTATCTTGCATGCCTTTTCTTCCTCAGGCTCAGTAGATTATTCTTATTCTTCAGTTCATCCACATCGCTTGTAGCAAATGAGTGAGATGGTTGCCTAATCCCACATCTCATCATTGCTGTCAGGCCAATCAGCCTGGGGACAGAAGAATTGGATTTCTGAAGCCCCACCCCAGCACGCCTAAGAAATGTTATAGCCTATACTGAACATTCCCTCTGCAAAGAACAGCTGAGATTAGAAATTGCAATGTCTACTTTTGTTTTGTTTTAAACAGTCAAAGCAACAATTTCCAAAAAGCCAAAGCTATTACCCTCTTTTGCAAAAAATTATTGATTGAGCCCACACATTGCATTCATTCTTTACAATAAGCAATCCAGTAGGAAGCAGTTGAACTCATGAACCATTTTATCTGTCTCAAGTCTTTCCACTCCTGTATCTGACTAATGAACAAAGTATCCTTAAGGAGTGATAACATAGCATTCAGATAAAAAGGAAACAAGCAATGCATGACAGTGCATGTTTCTAGCCAAGTTCTCTTTGTAGTGATAGCAATTCACAGTAACATCATGTAGCTTCTGACATGTCACATCAAGGTAGGATGATGAACCATATTTTAAAACATTGCCATTCACCAGAGACATTATTTTTTGAAGTGGCTACTTGAACTCCTAATTATGGCTCCAGTTCACATCAGCTGACAGGCATTAGTATGATTCATATTAATAAAGGTTTTACATTAATTCTTTATACGTAATAGGAAGCTGTTGGATCCATAACAGTTTTGAATTTAGTGTTAGTTTTTAGGGTACATGTTTTAGGATGCCTCACATCTTTTCAAGGATTTTTTTGGCTTTTAATTTAATGTTCTTTCTTTAATCTGCTGGGTTTTTGGCTACGGCAGATCAGCAAGCGTAACAATCCATTTCCAAAACCCCACAGGTACCTGCAGTGATCAGTCTCGTCTTCCCCATAACTTTCATTAGCAATCTTGTCTCCTCACACATGCTGGTGTACTGCACCCACCAATAGAAAGATAGAAATTAGGAGGAGGCCATTCCGCTCTTCAAGCCTGCTCCACCATTCATTTGACCATAGCTGATCATCAAATTCAATATCACGAACTTTCCTTCCCTCCTTGATGAGTACCATATAGTGTCAGCAAGCCAACTCTTAGCGCCATGGCATATAGCCCAGAATCAACTACTCAAAGCAAACCATTACCCATATTCAAGCAACAGGATCATCACTATAATTCTGCGCACCAACCAACAGATGTCTGTGTGCCTACACGCATGTCTTTCATTGCATCCTCTAGTGCATGTGCAGTTCGTCCCAATATCATTTGGTGTATACCCATCAGCCAGTGCAAGTACTGTTCTGTACCTGAATTGGTGAGATCAACAATTGTTGGTTACTCACTTAGCCTCTTTCTGGCTCTGGGTAACAGTCACTCTGCCTCTTACTGCCTGCAATTTCATGACTCAAGCTGTCTGTTGCTGCTGTGTCACCTCATGCTTTTCCACTACAGCACTCATTGTTAATTTGGAGCATTTGCCATGACTTACCCAAGCCCTCACAATCTCTCTCCCAAGCCCTCACTGCCCTATTCTCAACACACCTCGTCTGAGCCCTTCACATGCTCAGATTTGCACTCTGTTCTGGTGTTCTGGTCTCTTGACCATTGCCAGCATGGTATTCTAGCTTATCCCCCACCATCTTTCCCACCCCTCTTTGGAAATTCAGCACCTGACTCTAACTTGGTAGACCCATTCTTTCCTTCCCTGATTTACCTAGATCTAATCCATCTTTGATGTAGGAAGCTGCCCAGGATGTTACAAGCTTTAATGCTACAAGCATTGTAATTACATGTCCAGCAAGTGCTACCTCTGCAAATGTGGCATCATCAAACTCAACCTAGGGTCTTTCACATATTAGAACATAGAACACTACAGCACAAACAGGTTCTTCAGCCTACAGGTTGTGCCTATCATATCTGTACTTACTAGGCCATAGAACTATCTGTAACTCCCAATCCCATTAAATCCCATGTACACCCAGCGAAGTTTTTGACCCCTTGCTGTTCCTAACTTCCATGCACAGGAACTCCACAGACAGTCCCTCCACGGTATCCACCTTCTCTACAGCTGTGACACTCTCCCTGATCAACAGTGCCACTCTCCCACCTCTCTTACCTCCCCTCCCTATCCTTCCTGAAGCATCTGAATCCTGGCACCTGAAGTACCCAGTCCTGTCCCTGAGACATCCAAGTCTCTGTAATGGCCACCACATCACATTTCTAAACAGCAATCCAGGCCCTAAGCTCATCCACTTCATTCACTACACTCCTGGCATTAAAGTAAACACACCTCAGACCCTCAGTCTGGGCGCTTCCCTTCTCCATCACCTGTCTAACCTCCCTCTCATACTGTCTATAATCCTCCTCTATTTGGGAGCTAACCTTCTCACTCCCAGTCACCTCATCTTGATTCCCTCCCTGTCAAGACATTTACAACATATGACTTTACAATGGCATCATAATGTTATTGGTATGTCGAAGCAATGGACAGAACAACACTTGGACCATTAAATGCTTTTTAACAATTCAATACCCAAGTATAAGCTATTTTAAACCAGTTCTACAAAAAGCTAAACAGTTATAGAAACATAAGAAAGTGGGAGCAGGAGTAGGTCATTCAACCCTGCTTTGCCATTCAATATGGCTGATCATCTATTTCAATATTATATCCTCACATTCATTTCATATCACTTTATGCCTTTTTGGTCCATAAATTTATTTCCTTTTTAAATACTGATTTAGCCTCTTGTACTAGAAAATTCCACAGGTTCACCTGAGTGAAGAAGTTTCTCCTTATCCCAGTCCTAAATGGCCTACCCCTGCATCCCAAGACTGTGACCCTTGTTCTAAACCCCAGTACGAGGGGCAACATCCCTGCATCCAGTTGTCCAGCTATCAGAATTTTGTACATTTCAACGTGATCCCCTTTCATTCTGCTGAACTTCAGTAAATACACATCTCTCGAGTTGGCCTGACTCTTCTCATGTCAATCCCACCATCCCAGTAATCAGTCTGGTCAACTTTTGCTGCAATCCATCTATGGCCAATATATCCAAGTAAGGGGCCCAAAACTGTGTACAATATTTCAATTGTCATCCCACCAAGACCCTGTATAGGTGCAGTTAGACAACCTTGCTCCTCTGCAGTCAAACCCCCTTCTAATGAAGTCTAACATATCATTTGCCTTCTACATGCTTGCCGTACCTGCTTGCTTTTCGTGACTGGTGTACGAGGGACACCCAGGTCTTTTTAAGTAGAATCCCAGTGATGCAAGAGGAGACCATTCAGCCCACTGACTCTGCACTTGATAGAGTTGGGGAGAAGACCATCTCTGTAAGCCCATGCATTTACCATGGTTAATCCATCTAATCACCTACAACTTTTTGGGGCACTGATAGGCAATTTTACCATGGCAAATCCACCTAGCCTGCACATCTTTGAACTTTGGGAGGAAACCCAAGTAGACACGGTGAGAATGTGCAATCTCTACACAGTCACCAGAAGGTGGAATTGAAATCAGGTCCTTGGCGCTGAGAGGCAGCAGTGCTAGCCATTGTGCCACCCTTATAGGTCTCTTTGTACAAGGACATAAAATAACATAATTCAGTGTCTGGTGTATGCAGATTGATCTCTTTGCAGGTGTATTTCTCCAAGTTGCAAGTATCTCTCACTGCAAGACCTCTTTCTGTGTTCTATTAGGCAGTGGAATTTATTAAAGGCATTACCAGTGGCATTGCATTATTTAAATATGAATTTACTCAAGCTATCAATGGATGTGCAACTAAAGCAGGGAAATTAAGTTGTTCATTCATAATCTAATTAAACAACACAGCAAGCTCAAGTGGCCGAATAGTACATTTGCGTTCCATAAGAATGCATGTTCACAACAACAAACTCCTTCAGCATACCTTCTGAGGTTAGAAACAGTTGTTGGCATAACGTTTGACATCCTATTTACATAATACCATTTAATGGTGACATAGAAATTAACAGCCAATTTGGAAAGAAACATCACTTAACAGTGTGGTTGTGTAAATTAGTCTAGGTGTTCTGGGAAAATCATTGTATATCAACATTGCAATTTCGCTTGAGCAGTGAATTGCATTAAAAAGCACTGAAAATAGCAGAGCTATGTACAAAAAGTTACAATCCACTTTCATACAACATCAGTTACAAACCTAATGATTATTATACTGAAGCACAAGAATATTCCATCCATCTTCAGCCTACAATGTGGCCATACTGCTGTAGACTGGAAAAAGCTAACTGAATATATTTCCATGTCACAACCTTAGCTGGAAAGCTAATTGGAGATTACTGTTGAAGATATCAATTTTGACTGAAAGTCGAGATGCAACAGAATCATTGAGAAATAATATTTTGTTGAAATGAATGATGATTAAATTGAGATCCACAAATGACACACAATTGTCTCTTACCTGCTAGCATAATGTTCAATTCGTGAATGAGTATCATCATGTGACAACTGAGGGGATGAGGCAGGTCTGCAATTGAGAAAAAGACCTGCTGTTTACAGAAGTGTAACACTGTAAATCATAAAAGTGACAGGCTGCTCGATTTATCACCTCCCACTGATAACAATTTACCAAGACATTTGTGTACAATTATCTGGAACACAAGACGAACCTGTGATTACAATAAATAATGACCACTGTATTTGCCAATCCCATTGTGACGTCCATCTCTGCTTGGTCTACTTAATTGTGATAAGACAATTGCGATAATTTATCTTTTGTGTTGTGTGTGGGCAAGGTCTGGGACAAGTATGCTGCTGTGGATTTCAAAAGCCATATAATTCACACCAATCTTACTTTAATAAAATTAACTTTAAACTTTACCACAGGTGACTTTCTGCATTCATCATGCTCTGCTTTTAATATGCATGTCTCTTCCTGATATTTCCGAAAACCAAATGAAAAGATAATGTAACTCAATTTCTTTCATTGTGCTTGAAATGGTGCTAAATTGGAAAAGCACTTTTGATTGAAGAAAAATTATTGCCAATAGTACATAGGTAATAGAAACATTTCTATTACTGTAAATGGCTGATAAATGTCAAGGGATTTCAAATGGAGAACTGGTGATTTCAAAGGAAAAAGTTCATTTCCAACAGTTCAGAGGTTCAAACCAATAATCATTCAACAGTTCTACTTCACAGATTTAAATTAAAAGTTTGAGACAGGCAGCTTGGAGTTGTAAAATGAGATATACACATTCATTTAAAGGGAAGCCCACATTTTAAAATAAAGCATACCACTATTAACTCTCTGGAAAATTATTTATTGTAAATAACTCTATTTATTCCCAGCGCTGATTTTCTGTCTCTTCTCTCTCCATTAACCTGAATAAATAATAGAACTGGAAGTTTATTACTCGTGGTTGCCTAAAAATTGATAAGATGGGTATGCAAACTACTGTGGTTAACTCAAATCTATGCACATTTAAAACCTGGATCCAGCAAGGGAATTGTTCCATCAGAATTACTCAATTATTCTTTTACAAAGTATTGTAACACAGTTCGCATTTTATTGGCGGCATAATCACAATCATAGAATGTTACAGCACCGAATGAGGCCATTAAACTCATTATGCCTGTGCCAGCTTTTGGAAGGACCTACACAAATAGTTCCAATCCTCTGCCTTTTCAACATAGTCCTGCAAGTCTTTTTCCAATTCTCTTTTAAAAACTTTTTTAAGATCTGTTTCCACCACCCTTCTTGACAGACAGAAGGAAAATCTTGCAGAGATACACTCTAGAAGCAGGGGAGGGTGATTAATTCGATTGCTTTCTAAAGAGTCGATGCAGACTTGATGGGCTGAACAGTCTCCTTCAGTGATAAGATATGCTGAAGATATGCAATTGCAATTATTAGTGTGAACACAGATGAACTCTCATCTGGACAATTCACCACTGTGGGATGATATTGAATATTCAAGCTAAGGTTTAGAAAAATTAAAGCCTTACACAACAATTTTAGGGTACATGAAGTTCCATTATTTGCACTCTGTCATTCATTTTTATTTTTCAGTGGAAGAAAACTGTTCAAGAGACACTTATTGACACTATTTTATTGTGTTTCACACTTACTGCTTGGATATTACAATACTGTATATTGAGTATGATAATATGAGGACTGTCAATTATTTATCTATTTTCATTATTTACCTGCTGGATGGGAAGGGTCTTCTCCACTTGAGGAGGATAATTAAAATTTAGGTATACGCAAGATTGGTGATAATTTACTGCCGCATCGGTGTTTTAACCAGGAAATAAACTTATGCAATCTTGAACTACTGCTGAGATCTCTTCCTGATCTCACAACAGGAGGTTCATATTTCCCCAAGCAAAAGGGAGTTTATGCTGAGCACCCAAAAAAATTACTGGAGCAGAGTGGGAGAGCTGAGCAAATTCCTGTGCAATTTTTAAAGGGCTAGCATTCTGAAAGAGATTATAATGTTGAATGTTGTGACTCTTTAGGGGAGGGATACATGTTAATGTTAATAACTAAACAAAGATTCCCCTACAAAAAAACTGAAGTGGGAAGTTGGAATGGAAAACACATGGTGTTGCATCAGCCGATATTCAGTTAAATGGATTTGAATATCTGAGAAGACAGGTAACAGCTGGCTGAAATAATGCCATCTATTTCGTGCTAACAACCAAGGTAAGTTTCTAATACAATGCATCTCAGCCCTAATCCATGATTACAAATTATTGCACTTTTATGATTTGCTTTTCCCTTTTCATACAGATCAATCAGAGGTTTCTCCAATTTAGTAGCAGTCAGTGTTGAATTAAGGATAATTTTGAGTTATGTAGGCTGAGTTTGTCAAAATAAAGCCTTTTCATGTTTAACCTGTACAACCTACAGAAAGAGGAGAACTAGACACCACCATTCCAAGTTGGAGTTGAACAAACATTTGAGGTGATGAACTATCTTCAGGACATAAATTTTTTTTTCATTTAATATAGAGACCTTAAAAATAGAAAAGGCTGGTTTCATGACACTTTACCTTTTGAAATGTTTCAGAAAGTTTACGCAATTGTGTTCAAAAGCAAACTAAGTCAAGCAACTGGGAGTGGAAACATTAAGTACACTGGTTGAAATCAATTCTTAAAAAGAAAAATAAATAAACCATGATGCAGATGTGTACATCAGCAGAAGTACTCACTCATAATCTACTGGCCAGAAGTTGATCAGAGTAACAGGACTGCAAGACAAAAATATGGAGATGAAGTGGCAGCTGAAACTCAGGGGAAATGCAACAAGCACAAAATAAGGAGGGGGAGAAAAGCAGCAGAAAGAACAATGATGTGAATGAACATGGGAGCAATATGAAGAAATAATATGCAATGTATGTGCAAAAATATCATGCAACTGTTTTGCAACAACAGAAATATATCTTTCAATGTAGTTAGAATGTATAAATTTAAGGTATGCGCAAAACTGAGAGCATTTCTATTACACTGCTCTCCTGTGGACTACTTCCTCTTTGCCATATCTAAAAGCAATGACCTTTGCTGGGGTTCCATTCCAGGGGTCCCAACAGTTTGACATTACCTTGCTAAGGTAGCACTCGTTCATGTGTTGATCCAGATAACGAGTGCTTGCAGGTTATTTATCAAGAAGGGTATAACAGCACAGTTTGCTTCTGTCCTCGCTTTATGTCCACAGGTGTACACTTTCCAGTAGGAGTCACCAGAGAGCCAGCAGGTTTAAAATCCTTACAAATATTGCCTTTTGTAGTCAAAGAGCTTGGAGGTTAATTGATGTGCCTCACTGCTGCTCTCTCAGGTTAACTAATTCAGGATGGAACACAAGTCAATTCTATTCTGTATGTCTTATTACACAATATGTTAGTGCATTCTGAACAGCATTAAGAATGCAGTTCTGCTATCTGTTAATGCAGTAGGATTATTGCAAAAAAAAAGTAGATGTAGTCACAGACAAAATTACTCAAGGAACAAAGATTGCTGCATGCCATTTTAAGACTCACCATCACATTTTTGGTTTAAAACTCCCAGATGAGCAAAACCCTATTTGAATTTCTAAATTAATCTATCTCTAGGTTAATATGGACATCCTCAGAATGGCCTTGTACACAACGGCTGGAACTCTTACCACCTTGCTCACCATGGAATCAGCACAGCGAGGGTCTGACAACTGCAATCTCCAGTCTCGTCTGAGCAAGGCCATAAAATCCCACCTAATGTCTGTGAAATGGCAGCGCAATTTGAACTATCGGCACCTCCCCACCGAGGAGAACATTTGGAATTTTGTCCATTCTGCACCCATTCAGAATTCATGGAATGCCACATGAAAATAATGATTAATTTTTACCACAAAATTAGTAGAGCTCATAACCAAGAGAACCTGAAATACCATACAGGTCAAGGGTCCTGCAACAAAATCACCAAAATCCATGCAAATCCTTTGCTTGCTCAATGCCGGTCAGCATTTCATGGTTAGTAATATCTGGATGATTAGCAATTTATGTAAAACACAAAAATGAAATTATTAGTAACAAGAAACGATCGGAAATAAAAAATTATTGGACATGTGACCGGGTTCTCCCCATTTTAATATCTTGGATAGGTGTCTATGTTCTTGATTTCCAACTTTAGGCATCACACTGACCACATAGTTACTCACAAAAGCAACAGCAACACAAATAGCTTTTTCCACTTGCACAGTCGAAGAGCTTTTCTTGTGAAATCCCCTGTGCATGTTTATTAGTGCAAGGGTTAATATTGCAGCATTTTTCTTTGGTGGTCTACAGACTCTAATTTCAAAATGCACAATATGTCATACAAAACCTATCCCTGAGCCAATTTCTGTTCCTTTGTAATAATCCCAGCAGTATCATTGACATTTACATTCTACTGATGACAACAGCATAGCAAAATGCTGCATCATTTGCTGCCTTTCTGCTCCCAACCCCAAGGGCACAAAGAAAGAAAAATACTCTGCTGCAAATTTTGTTTTCTTTCTGTAAAAACAGTGTGAAGAAAATATGCAACAGAGCTAATGGATATAACGAAATTAATAATTTTAAAATAGAAAATGGTTATGGTTAAGCTAAAGAGCTATTGCAGACCTTAAGTTTGTTGACAATCATATTTCATAAGTTGCTTCTCATCTTGATTTACATTTTATAATTAAGGGGTTTACAATTTATCAATAGATGATTTTCTTATAGTGATGGTCAATAATGAATTACAGACTATTTAAGTTTGAAGTTGGAAATGACTGCTGACTATGAAAATTTCAATGTGGTTGCATGACATTCCTCTGCAGTTTTAAAGGAGACATGTTAACCCACACAAGATAATTGGCTCCTTTGAAATCGTGGACAGAGGAACAACGCACAATTGTATGCTATTCATCTGCTAATATCTCCAAAAGTAATTACCGTACTTCTCTCATTATCTTTTAGTATATCTCATCAGGAAAGTGCCCCCAGGGATAGCACTTCCAAAAGATCACACCTGGTTATGAAACTAAGCCTTAAGTTCGCTGGTCTAGATTTTCAGTTTCAACTTCTTTGCAAGTCAGCAAACTAATAAAACTTTTCTACAAGTACTGACAGGACAGCCTCAGGTGTTCTTCATGTGCAGGTGGCTTCCATATAGCTTCAATATGGAGCTATTTACTTAACAACCCATCACCCACTCCAATGTCCTTTCTCCTCCTCTCCTGTAGGTACTCGAATGAGTGGCCATTCTTCATGTGGCAGGTACAGCAGTGAGTTGCAGTAAGCAACAAGACAGTGGGAAACATCATAGACATGCACAATTCTATCCTCTCTCAACTGACACATATGTTGCAGCAAATCAATGGACAGGAATTAGGAATTGAAAGCCTTCATGATATTTCTTTAAGTCCCTAATACAGGGCTGCTGGATTCAATAAAGCAGCTGAACAAAGTTTCACCTCATGTCAGCTTACTCAGAACAAGATAGTTAATTGAATTTGCTACTCCTCTAACTGGAATAGCTCAGTTAATTTATGACCATGCTATACACTTAATGTTGCGGTGAGATTAGGCAGTCAAAATATAATATTGCAACCAGTTACACCCACTTTTTCCTTTATACATTTTGTTCACATTAATTGTGTTAGGGACCAATCAATCCGACAGTTAACCGATTGAAGAATTTAAAGGGAACTAACTTCCAACATGAGTTAACTGAAAAGGTTCAAAAATAAGTTTATGATAGTTTGTATGAATTGGAAACCTCACTGCATTTAACAAAAGGCTGTTTTATGGTGCAGGCAAACACAGGTTTCAATATATTGCAACCAGATTTGACCACTCATCTTGATATTTGGGCTCTTTCTTCACTAGGTAACTTTTGAATCCTTGCTAGAAACTTCTTCATCTTGACAGTTCACTCCCTTCTTTGGAAGACCTCCAAGAAAACAAACTGCAATTTTGGTTTGTCTCTTTCAATCTCCTGCTGGAACTCTTCTCTTCATATATAAAATACTCATATGTTATTTTATATCTAGCACCATATCAGTGTAAGTGGTGGTGAGAAACTCATGTGATCTTGGTCAGAGATCAAAAAGATGTCCATACTGCCAGGGCTGGTGAAAAGGAATAGTGACAATGATGACACTTCTAAAAATGCGAGGGTATCCTAGTCAACAGCAGAACTTAAAAGATGCAAGACTAAATTTAAAAAACAAAGGAATACACATTACAAAAACGAAGGACACACAGAGTTCCAGGTTAATGGCTTAATCCACATTCTCAATACAACAGGTATATCCAATAAAATGTCAGGAAAAAGGATGTCAAAAAAAATCAATGATTTTGAATGTCATGTGAATTTGGAAATTTAAGCACTCCAAACTCAGAACAATGAAAATCATAGTTTTGTGAAATGCCAATGGAACTGAAAACCACTGTGGTATATGAAGGCTTTAATAAGATGCCAGGTTTTATGGTGTTTTAATAATACAAGAAAATGCATTGATTGTTGGGACATTTTTGAAGATGTCCTTTTCTCAATGTTGCTGCCCAAAGCTCCATGGACAGGTTTTTAAAGCCTCGCTTGTCCCAAAACCTTAAAATCCCACTGGGGATCAATGGATCTTCTCATGCTCCGTCCCTCACTCACTCTGATTCCCGTGGCTAGTGGACATTAAAATTCTGGCTTATAGATTTAAAGGATTGCATTGCTGTCTCTGATGACTTTTCAGCAAAAGTCAGCACGGCCAAAACAAGTTTATATTCATCTCAACTTATTACTAAGAAAGGCAAAGAAAGGAGTTTTACACATGTAGGTACAGTACTTCCATTCCAACATCTCTTAACAATCCACTTACAACCAAGTCATATTATCTTAACCATTTCAATTCCTGTAAATGTTTTTTAATGAACTATTTTATCAGTACAAAGTTAACTGCAGTAGTATGTCCACCAATGGTTTCAGCTGCACATCAGTGGCACAAAGGAATGGCAGGCCCAAAAACATGCCTTCAGCAACCTGGTTATGCAAAATTAACTCGTACATTATGAATTACAGATACAACTTCTTGACAGTGGAAAAATTTCTTTGTGCCCACAGATGTGCAGCTGAAACCACTGGTGGACATACTACTGCAGTTAAATTTGTACTGATAAAATAAACACTTACCATTGTAACCTTTCTGAACTGCTAATATTAATGATATTATAGTAGGAAAAACAATAATGGGGTAAAAGAGATTTCTTTGCATTTGGGCAATGAAGAAAAAGAATCCAAATTGGGACAGCATTCAACTTAAACAGACAACATTTTTGATTCTGACATTCACCCTTAATCCAAAATGTTCCATCAATGCGACTTAATATCTCCAGAATGCTTTTAATGACAAATTAGTTATCCTTATAAAACTGTGTGTTAATTTGTTTAGATCCACAATATAAATTCATGCAGCAATGCAACAAAATGGGTGGGAGTCATATTAATTTCCCATGGAATACAAATTTTATTGGTGCAAATAAGGTCACAGAGAACATTTAAGTATTATGGAAATAATAAGTGTCTCTCACACAATACTTACGTTTCTAAGTTATCCCCCTCCAGAACTGTCTGCACTGGCAGATATCCCATCCGAGGATGTTTTGCAAAGTATCTCTTTGTTCGGAACTTATTTTTTAATACCTTGGCGAAATCTCGGACATCTTCGCCTGAAGTTGTCTGAGGGAAATGCAACCGTAAATTAAGTTCTGCACTAATCCTTCAGGTGGAAGTTATCATTTATATTTTGCACACAGTAAAACTCTAGCAACACATCTTTGAATAAACATGCCACAGAATTAAAGAAAAGAAACATTAGTTGTATTTTGTGACCATTACACTATGGAATTGCTCCTGACAACAAACATCAATGGGAGCATGGGCATCATCTTTGATGTCAAGAGAGCATCACCACAACTGATGTATCACCTGTGCTTTTTTTTACAATTCATTTATAGGATGGGGATATCACTGGCTTGGCCAGTTATTTCTTGCCCATCCCTGGTTGTCTTTGAGAAGATGGTGATGAACTGACTTCTTGAACTGCTGCAGTGCCTGAGGAATAGGTACACCCACAGTGCTATTAGGGATAGAGTTCCAAGACTGCTAAACAAGATTTCAAAATTCTATGTGAATAAGAGTTTACTTCTCTGGCTGGCACAGCAACAAAGCTGTATTCGGTATCAATGTTGCCACCTTGAGAATTTTCCCATCCCAGCCACCACAGGAATCACAGTTGACGGGAACAGACCACGCAAAGATCCAATGACCTCGGGTGGGAATTTGTGGTCTGGGGGCAAGTGTAGTTGGAACATCCCACTTATAAGAGTCTGCAGTTTCCTGGAATAGGATACAAGATCTCCATAAGACTCCTTCGAACAGCCCAGGAGAACTTTTAGATATATCAGTGTGATCTTTCCCTGTGTGTGAGAGAGAGAGGGAAAGGAGGAGTGGAGAGAGGTTTTGCATTGAAAGATTTGGGATGCAGGTTGAAAGCTGGCAGGAAGAATATTGGGAAATGAGATTAGAGGATGTGGGCTCAAAAAAGATGGCAAATTCTCACCATGATATTGCTCCTGAGGCACAATATGTAATTGTCCTCATTTCTGAGATAGAACTTTTGAAGAATTATAAATTAATACTGGTAGAAATAGTAAGGTGCAGATTCTTGTGCTAGAAACCAAGCTTGTGATTTCTCCAAAACTGGCCTTTTAGGTTTCATTTCAATAACTGGGACAAGCTGCCATCACTTGTCTTGCGTTCAGGGGCAATTCACCCAATGCAGGGTTCAAATTTGCTACAAATCCGGCACATTTTAACAGTGAATGCAAGATGGCCAAGTATAGGCCAGCAGTGACTGTGGAGCTGGCCGAGTCAAGCCTGCTAATCCACTGAAGAGCAAGTAAAAAAAATGCTTCCTGCCATTTCTTCAGCATTTTCTTGCAGCCTATTAAGAATTATTGTTTAGGATGCTGCAGAACTGGAAAAGTTGCTCAGATCTTTACAAGACACATTTCATGCATATTTGTTGAAACGTACTTAAACAGATGCAAGACCTTTCTTTGTCTATTTAAATCCATCCATCCTCAACTTTCAAGTTTAGCCAGACACTTAAACAGTAAGGACTAGCACAGAGATGGCCATGTTGCCAGTGCAGACCAGATGCAGGACTATGTGTCCAGAAATTGCTAAAAAGATATGAAACGCATTGTACTCCAACGCATCCAAATAGGTTTTGCTGAATGTGGCCCATACCAAGTGCCAGGATATCAGCTCAAGTCCACTGTACAAAATTAGTTTGACATCGCTGGTCAATACAGTTAAGCAAAGGTCCGTGGCCAGATTGATAGTCACAAGCATGATATTACACCAACTGTTCATAAAATCTGGAGCAGCTGTCCACATTTAAATCTGGAAATTATGAGAAAGGAAAATAACAGCTGTCACTCGAAGTGCTTGCATAATACAAAGTGCAACTGGAATAAGAATGAAGGTGGATTATCTCAGAAATCACAAACACAATTAATCTTCAAACACTAAACTTTAAGGTTTTCAGTTAAAGGGCATTTTCAATTTGCAGAGCTATTTGTTCTTTTACTGCTGCATAGATTTATGTTAGCTACATAAAAATGAGCTAGGAAGTATAATTAATTAAATTGTAATTTAAGAAATTGCAAATTAATGATCGTTGGGATTTTAAGCTTTCACACACGGACAAGAATGGTTAGATTTTCTACTTTCCAAAGTATTCCATGCCTTGTATTTTGCGAATGTTTAGGCAACATAAATAAAATAAACAACCCTTTACTGATAGGCAGAAAAAAATGCCTACGCAGTGTGGCTGAAATCTTCTGTCCTTGTTCGTGGCTTGGAATTCCCAGTACTGATGGAAGTTAATGGGAATTCTGACTGGTACTCCAAATTTTCTATTCTGGCTCACAATGGATCCCTGCCACAGACGAGATCAGAGAATTCCACCCCAGGTCACTTTAATCTTGGTTTTTCTGCTCAAAACTCTGGTTTTAACACAATCAACTCCCTATAAATGTAATGGAAATTCTTGATTTTCTAATGACTTTAGGGTCAGAAACATGGTTCCACGCTTCATTTACGAGTACAATGAAAACTTCATTAAAACAGAAATGAAAATAACTGCACTTTGGCCACCGCAGTAAAGCAGAACGGGTTTCCATAATAAAGATGGAGATGACAAGTTAGCAATCTAATAATGTTCTACATGGTTAATGGCAGCAGATGGATTTTAATTTTTATTTTGCTGTTGAAATTTCTCCAGCCATATGCAAATATGATTTTGCACAGCAGTTTCTGTGATGAATTATTGAACAAGTGGGAAAAGTTTAGACTGGTCGGAGAGAAAAGCAGCTACGGGTTCTCAACCAGGAAACCTGACTTTGCTGTTAAATCTAAGCCTAACATCATTCTAAAGGTCCACCGTGGCTGCTCACTATTGGCAAGATCTTGCAGTCCCAACAGAGTTGACTGTGATTTACATTCCCCACCGAGCCAGGGATCGACTTTGGTGGCACCAGAAGTCCCGTCCTGTGAAATTATAAGTAATTTTTAATCTGCTGCCTGTTTCACATCTTTTCAGAATGTTATTGCTAGTAAGCCAAAATTACCCCATTATATCATTGCTTGGGTAAAGAAAAAAGACTGACTCACACTTATATAGCACTCTTCCCCAACTCATATATCCCAAAGCACTTTATAATTTATAAAGTACTTCTGAAGTGCAGTCACCGAGTTGGGTATAATTCCATGGAAGCAGCAAACGTCTTCATATTTTTTCTCTCCTTTATCTGGGAAATGCAAGATAATCTATACCATCCAGATTACTGTATCAGGAAAAGACAGTCAGCACAGCACTAAACCAGACATCATGTTTGGAATCATTCGTCATTTGTAAAGCTTAGCTGCTTACCAGAATAGTTTCAGTGAATCTGTAAAGGAATTCAGATCTTGGATCTAATACCAGCCTTCACTGTGCTTAACTTGTTATTTATTTTTCAGTCAATGAACAGTTTTTCCCATTTCACCTGGAGGAGTGTAAAAGCAAATTCTCTTCCTGAATTCTTTTCACATTGGGAGAGAGAATCTGTTTTTGCATTCAATGGTTTTTTTCCAATCAATTTTAAACTCATGAGTCTTCCTACAGCCATTCTAACCAAGAATGTGAGGCCATTTCCCACAGTGAGGTATAAGCAGAACAGTTCATTCCTCTCAACATTGAGGAGCAGAATTAATGATATCTATGCAAACATTCCTGAACAGGAGCCACAAAAATTTTCCCAATGCCCATGGTATTGGAACTGTCAAAAATAATGAAACAATAAATACAATTTCACAATTAAGGAAGAGTGAATTTTGAGTTCACAAGACCTTGAAAACTATTGTGAGCTATCTTTGCTCTGATGTGTCATTCATTTACTGCAACATCAAGCTGGCCATCAAATATATTAATATCCAATTAACTTTTGATGAAACTGGTCTAAAAAAAGACAAATTTACATTTACAGTGGCAATGTGCATTATTGGCAAATCTTGTGGAAGTAAATGGAGTAATGATGGAATACCATTAAAAACATTAATCTAATTTTCACACAATCACTTCCAGCATGTTCATTTTTTAGTTCTTTGTATTGTTTTTCAATTGTCTATTAATATAAAGTTGCATGACTGAATGTCAGAATAAAACGCTGCCACAACTATCTCAAACACCTAATGAAACTGGCAAACTAAAAGCTCAGTCACTGAAAGGGCTGTTTAGTTAAGAAGATACAGCAAAAGAAATGGCTATGATTCTGCATTTTGCAAATGCAGTTCATAACTTACCGGCGTGCAGTATTCCACCATTGGGTAATGCATTTTATGTCCTTTTGCTGTTCGACCAGAAAAGAAGCAGCTTTGGCAGACATCATAATTAAAGTGCTTTAAACTTCGGTACCTGTATTGAAAAAAAATTCACAAAAAAGTGGGTGAAACTAGATTCCTTGCACCTTTTGAATCTAAATATATTCAATTAGAATGATTCGCATAAAGTCTCCTTACCCTGATTTTACCTTGCCTGGATCAGAGCTACTAAAGAGAATTGTCATGCTACTTAGGGCATCAACTACCTCTGGTCAAATTGTAGATCATCCAGTGAATACTGTACTTATAGCTGATCTACTGTGGAATTTTGTAAATGTATAGTCTATGCTAATATTGTTTGTACCTAATGATAAGACGATCTAGGTTCAAGAATATATTTGTAATTTTCAACCAAAAATTCTGCCATCAATGGCAGAAGCCCTCAGCACCTCAAAAACCAGCCTCACAGCGACCCAAAACTGACTTCTTACTTCACCCTGAGCTACCTGGAAACATCTGTAGCTTGCCAGTCTTATTTAAATGAAGCTACAGAGTCTTGGCTTTGCCAGTTCCAGTGCAGGGATTGTTTCCTGCATCCAGTTTGCACAGGCATGCTGACACTATCAAATTTTTATTCTTTAGTCTTTGCCCAACGCCTTGCCATCCCATACAATTCTAATTCTTTCATAATACATCAATTGTCACACTATGGTTAACACAAGGAGTTAGGGAATACTTGCGTTCCTTATTTGGGGCATGAGATTAGACCGTAGTAAACTGATCCAATCAGTTCTGCCATTTCCTTACACAAATAGGTTTTCCAATTTTTTTTTTAGCTTTTTTTCATACAGAGATTGGATAGCTTCTTTGTTGTCTAATATAATGTACTGTATTGTATTCCATACAAATAGAAAAGATCAACGAACAGTATCAATAATGCTTGCTTTTTCAATGCCTTCTAAAGTCTCTCCCATTTACTGCAAGTGAATGCATGTGTGTGTGCGCACGTGCATAGGAATTCATTCAGTGGAAAGCTTTTAAGCCTAACTGAAGATAAGCGGCAGGTTATGTTCTGAAAGGTATTTTTGGGTACGTTAACATTTGAATATCAAACTAAAGTGAAAATCCATGTCAAAACTCAGTTGTGAATATCCATGTTTATCAATCCACGACTTGTAGGAGCTTGAGTCCTTCTATACAAGGTTCTGGCTGTGTTTATATACTGTCTGGGAGAGTGAATGGATATTTGTCTCATTGCATAGTCTGGTTCTCCCAAAGTTTGCTCGATGAAATTAAGTAGTTTACTGAGGATCGTGCAAGTTGTTTAAAGGTTTGGTTTCAATGAGAGGACAAGATTGTTTGCAAATCATTTTTTAGACTGCTGGAAACGTTAATGGAGGTTATGTGGATAAGCACTTAACTGCTGAAATGACTGAATGAAAGTTATATTACAGAAGCCTTGAAATTCCTGTGAATGCACAATGACAGAACTTCAACCAGATTTTTGTTTATGTGCCCAACATTATTAGGTACATATTCAAAAACAGTATTTCAATTTTCCTAATACGAAGTATGTAACAACACTTGGAAGCCAGGCAACATAATTTTGTTCTTTGCTTCTCATTATCCATCTGTACTTTGCCTTCTGTATTATTATACTCCCTATTTACAAAGTGCTGCAGTTGCCACAGAGTGGAAAATCTCCTCTGTTCACTTACTGTCTAATTCAGGCAGAAAATTCAGGGCTACTGATTTGTCCATTTGATTGTTTTGAAATAAACAGAAAGAGTAAAGCTTCTCCTTAATTTTACACAGTTAAAACAATTTCCTTTCTGCCAATTAAAAGATACAAAATCTCCATGATGGAGCCATGAATAAAGAGTACCTACAACTTTAACTGTTGTGTTCCAAAATTCTAAGGTTTTGGATCACTAATGAAATGATTTCAGTTAAGTAGCAGTAACAGACTATGGCTGGAATTTTCCAGCCGCTTATGCCAGTGGACAGGGCACTATTACCACAGGCTTCCTAGCAGCAAGCGGTGCATTTAAATGGAAAACCCATTGACAGTGTCAAGACAAGAATATCTCGCTGCCAGCCAGCATCAGGCCGATTGTGTGAAAAATCCTGCTTCGCCCTTGTGTACCTGAATCCAATGATAGGACATTCCTTGCAGATATTGCACTTGGCCTGGTGTTTGGCAGTTTCTGCTGCCGCCACTCGGTGAAGCACTGGCATCCAGACCACAGACTGCGGCTCCAGCCTCATCCAATCCAGAAACAAAGCTGCCTCAATCTCCGGCTTGTTGTTAGCCTTGGGTGTGGAAGGGAGAAGAAATTCAGAGCAATAAGTTTGAAGTTAAGGCAGATTTCTAAATGTTGTACATTCTAAATTCATGAACAGATAAAGCTTCAAACAAGCAGCAGCTGCATGGCAACTAAAAGGGTTTAGTATCAGAAAATAATGAGTTAATAGACTGTTTTTCTTTGTATATCACACTGAATACAGGACGGAGCTGAAGGTAATGCTGTAACAAAGGCAATTAGCTCATGACTGTGACCCTGATGGTTATTAAGAACTTGGAATAAATGGAGAAGTTGTATTGATTTCCCATAACACAATGTGGCACCAATACCTAATGAAGAAAAACAAACACCAGTCCCATGTGACAAAACATACACTTATATAGAAAATAGTGTACAATTGGAGATTAGAGGACCTAAAAGTGGTCATGTTTATTGCTTTTTTTCCATTCCAAAATGTATTAAAATCACTTCTCTGCAACATTTTGAAGTCCAATTAATTCAAGTATTAACAACATAAATCGTATTGCACTTTTCACTGGAGACCACAGATGCAATATACAGCAAACAACTGGAAGAACAAACAGGCTGCACTCTGGAGCTTGTTAAATTTTACTTTTCAAAATGCAGACGAAAACACTGAATCTACATTTTGAGCTAGAAACTTGATTTGGGCAATGGTGCAATACAGGCAGTGTCAGGTCAGCTATCCACTACATGGAGTGCAACAGAATTGAGTATCAAACATTGCATCTAACACATCATTTCACACTATCTTCAGAGGCAAGTTTCTATCCCTTTGAGGTTTTTTCAAGCATCCTTCTGGGTAAGTAAACCAGGATGGGGATAATTTTGATCTTGCATGGTGGTGTAAAATAGGTAATGGCAAATTATGGCTGGAATTCTTCTATCTAGTCTGCCACCGGAATTGCAGCGGGGGAGAGGGGCTACCACCGTGGCAGACCATGCAGAGGTCCATTGACCTCAGGCGAGATTCTCCGGTTTTGAAACAAGTGGCAGAAGAATCTCACCCCATATCTCTAATTTTATATTTTTGACATTGAAGTTGGTGGAAATAAAAATTGGGAAAAACTTTATATCAGGCTGCTGATTTGCTGTCATTAGTTTCATATTAACACATAAAAGTCAAATGACTTCTGTTGTCACATTAAGTTACACAGGCCAGCAGCACTAACTTGTTCCTGGTTCAGTGTTGAATTATCTGATCTCAAATGTAGTAAGAATTCAACTTGGATACTCATTAATGAGTAGAAATAAATCAGGTTAGGACTCCTTCCTGGATGAGAATGAAAAAATACAAATGCTGAAAATACAAAATAAGAACAGTATTACTTGAAATATATGGCAAATATTTGAAAAGACAGGTACATGAAAAATCAGGAATTGATGCACTGAATCTTGTCTCATCAAATTCTGAAGGGTGCTCCCTGTATTTTCAGTATACTTTGGCTTTCCCATTCTCAAGTATTGAGTTAATTACACACAGAAAAGGCCATTCAGCCCAAAAGTCCATTCTGCTGTCTATGCTTCATACAAACCTCCCAACCATCTTTATGTAACCTCATTAACAAATCCTTTTATCTATACGCCCTAACGTGTTTATCTAGCTTCCTTTTAACTACATCTATCACATTGGAACCACTGCCTGGGTAAAGAGGTTTCTCCTGATTTCCTCATTGAGCCACTAGTTCTTGGTCTCACCTGCCAATAGAAACATCAGTTGGAATTTTCCGGCCCCTCCATAACGTGACCCATCAACGTCACGGACTTTCAGCGGAATTTGATTATTCTGGCAAGAGACAGAGCTGGGAAGTTGTGCAAATCATCTCTACTTCTATCCTATCACTATCCCTTCTTAATCATAAATACTTTCATTAGGTTCTCATATGGTCTTCCCTTTCAAGGGAAGAATGCCTGTTCACTATTTCCTAATAGGCATCATTATCATTCAATTCTGGTTATCATTCTAGTAAGTCTTTATTTTCTATTTTCCCCAGTGCGTTTGTATCCCTTTTAAATTTGGAGACTAGAATTTAGAGACGCCTGACAGTGCAGGAGGCCATTCGGCCCATGGAGTCTGCACTGACTCTCTGGCACAGTATCATACCCAGACTCTCTCCCCATTACCATTCATTTCCCATGGAAAATCTATCTAACCTAAACATCTTTGGACACGAAGGGGAAATTTAGCATAGGTAACCCACCTAAGCTGCACATTTTTGTGCTGTGGAACCATTCACAGTCTAACAAGTATTATCTAACCGAAGTTCTAAACAAGTTTTGCATCATTTCTGTTTTTCAATTCTACCCATTTAGAAATGAACCTTAATGATTTGTTCATTATTGTTATGGTCTTATTAACCTGTGTCATTATTTAACAACCTGTAGAAATCCTTTAGTTCCACTATCCCATTTAGACATTATTTTCAAGAGAGTATGTGGCCTCCTTATTCTTACTACCAAAACGTACTACCTTCATACTTACCTTTGTTGAAGATCATTTGCCAATGACATGCTCGTTTTCAACTTTATTAATAATGTCTTCTTCTGTTCTGTCACATCCCTTTTCTGTGTTAACTAGATTCTCCAAGTCGTCCAAAAACTTTGAAATTGTACATCTGGCTTTCAAATCCAAATCTTTCTGTAAATTGTGAACCCAGCTCCAATCCATGTCAAACACCACTTTCCTCTATTTGCCAATTAAAAAACATTTACTCTTTACTGTGTCCTGTTTTGTTGCCAGCTTGCTATCCATTCTATTTTCCCCTTAGTTGCACATGTTCTACAATTTAATCATGAGTCTATTAGGAATTACCTTACCAAAGGCTTTACAGAAGTTCAAACACATTTTGTATCCCATACTCCTCTTCTCTACACTTAGAAGAATTCAATGAGGTTGGACATGAATGACGTCCCATTTGAAATCCAATGGAAAAAATCCATGCGTTGACAGTAGGATGGTGTTTGAAATTTGTCACAGGTGTAACTCATGGTCTAACCATGTGAAAAACCACCATTTGGATGAAACACCAGAAAACTGAGTGATCTATGGAACCATTTCCCGAGCATGATAATAGAAAATATTACGAAAACAACAAAATTATAGTGCTTCCTTCTGCTGACATTACAATTGATGACACAATTCAATTGAGTAAAGACAATAGTGATGAAATCCATCTTTTGCAGACTCACTTCAGTACTCCATTTTGCACCAAAGCTCAAGGTGAATTTTATCCCCCAAGTGAGAAAATGGCCAAATTCAGATCATGCTAATGATGAAATGTGGAGGGTGGAAAACTGGCAGCAAATTAACTGGAAAATGAAAATGAAGCTGTGTATTCAGATTTCAAAGACTTCAAACCATGCCAGCAAGGAGAATAATTTATATTTTAAGTCACTGAGATAAGACAGGACTGATAAAGTGCAGCTGTAGATCACAAATGATCCTTGAGCCCTAGCAAACTAGCTGTTGTAATCCTGCAGTTCTTTGTTCTTCCTGTTTGAGTTTTCTGGGCCTTTGAGGCTGGGAAAAGATTGTGCTCCTTAACTGGTGAATAAATTATAAATTACAGCAACCAAATTCTTTAAGCATATCAATATACTGTGTTCAATTTTACATCTGAACTGGATGCTCCATGGTACAAATCCATGTGTAGAACAGGATAGAAGAATGAAAGGCTTGCTCCCACTCCTTCTATATTTCTTGGTGGCTGAAGTTGACAAAAAGCTCAGTCACTCTGTGGTATGGTAGAGGTTTGTAGGGATTTGTAAACAGACTCACAGCAGCACTTGCACAGTAGTAGTTTTGTGCTACTATAGGTGCAATATTTATGTGAAGATATCGATAGTTTCTTTTACCTGACAAAAAGCCAACTTTGAATTTTTTTTAAAAACTGTATTCATGCATTTGTACCTGTGGCTTTTCATGTAAACAGCTATAGGGATTTGGGGCTTAATGAATGCACTTGGTCAGTGAACATAATTTCATGGTAAATGCATTTTATACCTAAGAGGATTTAACTGTAATTTTTTTTACATTCGTAAAGCATGTGATAAGAAGCTTATATCTTGCTGCACAGTTTGGACCTCAGAGCAGGTGCTGTAATCTGTGTAATCCCCGCCTATCAAAACTGTGGGCTCAGATATTGCAATGGAATGGTGCTACCGGACAGTATAAAATTGTCTTACAACACTCAATATATATTTTCTTTGACAAATAAAAATAAATTTGTAGGAGTTGAGTCTGACTGCATTTTCTATTCTATTCAGAGACATGAGACTTATGTCTCACCCTGTAAGGCAAGTGTCAACAAGGTATTTAAATATGCCAATGTCAAGCATTGTTTAATTGCACTTGCACATTTCCAGCACATTTTTCCCATCCCAGCCCAGGCTGCTAAAGCTAATCTTTTCATTCCACACATTGCCCAGATTAAATTAGACCAGGGGTTCAATCTAGATGCTTGTGGTCTGCGGTTAGTCACTAAACCATCAGTGTAGGCATCCATTGCAATAAGTCCCCAGCTTTAGTCACCCCATTTTAAATCATTATGCTTTACTGCTGGTAACTTAAAGGGGCTGGTATTTGTGTTCAGCATCTGGAGTTTTAATGTCATTTGATGCCGGATTTGATGTAGGATTGCATGAACTAATTGGTGCCATTTTGTGCTCCCCAGTCATTGCCCCCTCAAGCATATAGCTCATCTTCATGAGCTTGCCACTCAAAATGGCTTTCACTTTAAGTTGCTTTCTAGCCTCTCATGCTCACAAATCTCGCTTATAGCAAGGGTGTGAAATAGAGAAGCAGGAGTGTTGGCTAGCAGAAGGGTCAGTGATGAATAGAAGAGTGAACCAGCCGGAGGGCTGTGTAGTAAGAATGGCACCAAGTTGGAGAGTAAGTAGCGATAACATGTTTCTTTTGTTGAGGATGGATGCTTTAAACAGCAGACATTTACTTTGCCATGAGATGGTCTTGTTGCTAAATAAACAAACAAGAACATCTGTTACTGTGGCAGGCAATAGTCACCTATGTTATTTATTGCTCCTAAAGTGTCCCATTTGACAATAGGTACGTATGGAGCCTGAATAGTGCCAATTGGTCTAATGTTTACAAAGGTGCTGACTAAAGAACATAGAAGTGATTGGATGTCAACATTTACACTCAAAGTCAAATACATTAGCATTAGACTTCATTACTCTTCCACAGACTAGAGATAAATGAGACAGCAAGATAAAAGGAAAACTTGTCCTTCAAGACCACTAAGGGCTCAGAAAGAAGATTGTGGCATGCTATGCTCATTTAAATTCTGTTCATGAAAGTTGTTCTTACTAGACTTAATTGGATATATAAACCAGTTTTATAAAAAGTGGCTAATGCAAAATATATTAATGGAACACAAACCAGCTGATCTCTTGCTTAGTCTAAATCTGGTTCTGTATAGTCCAGGAGTTACAAATTGTTATTTAGAAAGCAGGACTTGGATCAAATTAATTTCATCATACAAGAATACACATCTGTTACTGTTACGGGTCTTTTACTGCATTTCCAATAAGTATAAATGCTGTAAATTTTTTAAAGGATTCATGCAATTTTGAAGGAAAAAAAAGAATTGCATTCATTATAGCACTACACAGTATTTTGATGAAGCATCTGGTCTACCCCAACTCAGTGTTAGAAACTAAATGAACAGAACCACATCAATAAGAACATTAGACGTAGGAGCAGGAGTAGGCCATTTGGCCTCCTGAACCAGTTCCGTTATTCAATAAGATCATAGCTGATCTTTCCGTGGACTCAGCTCCATTCACCCGCCTCTCACCATAACCCTTAATTCTTTTACTGATCAAAAATCTGTTTTTGTCTTAAAAACAAAGAGGTAGCTTTAACTACTTTACTGGGCAGGGAATTCCACAGATTCACAATCCTTTGGGTGAAGATGTTTCTCCTCAATTCAGGCTTAAATCTGCTCTCCTTATTTTAAGGCTATGCCCCCTTGTTCTAGTTTCACCCATCAGTGGAAACAACCTCCTTGTTTCATAATTTTATATGTTTCTATAAAATTCCCCCCTCATGCTTCTAAATTCCAAAAAGTATGACCCAACCTATTCAGTCTCTCATAAGCCAACCCTCTCAACTCCAGAACCAACTCTGCACTCCCTCCAGTAGCAGTGCATCATTTCTCAAGTAAGGAAATCAACAGGAATAAGGAAATCAAGTAAGGAAATCAGTCTCACTGGCACCCTTTTTTTGTTTTTATTCCAATTCAATCAAAACAAGCCCAATTCAGAGTCTCAACAAGTTGAGATATTCCTGATCCAAGCTGACAAGACAGGGCTTTTACCTTCTATCTTGGGCTTGATTCCATGATTGGAGTAGGCATAGCTCCTCCTCTAAGGCTTGATCTTATTTGCATCTTAGCCAAAAGGCCGAGATGCCGTTTTTAAAAATTGATCCAAATTAAGTTAAAATGTAACCTCGTGACTTCAACGAAGCACAGCATGTCGATACTAAGTTGATCTTAGCAAAAGGCCGAAAAAATTCCATCCCTCTAGCAATGAAGGACAAAATTCCATTTGCTTTCTTAAGTACTCGTTGCACCTGCAAACTAATTTTTTGCGATTCATATCAAATTGGAAATTAATTCTTATGAATCAGATTCTTATAGAAAAACTCCCAAATTTTGCTTCTTTTACAAATAATTTATACAAAATATTTTTACAATAATTTATATTTGCTTAGTTAGTGGAAGTTGTAAAATCTGATACTATAGGAGATAGATATTTGTGTTTGTATATGATAGTGCTCAGCTCAGATCAAATACAATGATGACAGAGTTTCAAAGGATACAGGCAGGGAATTAAGTGAACTTTGAGGAACAGTCACAAAAATTAAAATGTGTCCAGACATTAATACCATTGGATGGAGAATCTTGTGCCATAAGCAAAATCACATATATCAGGTACTGACAAGTAGTGAAGTGAGCTGCAAAGATTACAGAATTTTCTGAAACACAAGTCATTATCCACAATGTGAACAAGGTTATCCATCCTTATGTGGTAATAAAGAATATTCGTACGGGAACAGCTCATTCTATATAGATTCACTCAAGCAAATGGTAAAAATATTTTTATTCTCCAACAAAAAATATTGCAAGCATAAAATAATAACCTCTGAATCATAAATCCCATTTGGACCAAGACACAAAAAAGCCTGCCAACTGATTGCAGTTCCAATCAGTTACTGGATAAATTCCAGACTGTGGCACTGATTTGTACAGCAGTTTTATTCTGGATGTACACTGAATTTTCTGATCTTGGCTAAGACCACAACTGAGCTGATGTTACTGGCAGGCAAAAGAATAGCAGGGTTCTTGCTCCTGGATTTCTGTTCCATTCTCTTTGGGCAAAGTACATGTGTTTGCACTTCAATTTTCACCATTGGTCTGTCACCCAAAGTCCACTCAAGAATAAAAATTCACAGTAATTATATAAATCACATCACATCATCCTGTACATGAGGGCACAGTCATGTCAATAACACCTCAATGCTCCCTCACCCAACCAACAAAACCACTACCTATAATTTCTCATGAAGAAATGCTCTTTAATACATTGGTGTGGGCAGATATTATTTCTTTAGAAAATACAGAAAAAGAGAAAGGCCACTGAAAATGCCACTGATGGCACTGGAAAGAGGTGAGAGAGAATCCTTGCACAGAACTTAAGCGTGTTAATAAAAGCAGAAAAATACTGGGAGGGAAATGTATGTTGGATGGAAGTCCCTTCCAAAAATTCTAAGTGCTGAATTTGTGTACAGACTGGAGTAAATCCCACTGATTTTTAAAGCAAGATTTTCAAAATGAATCTCCCACACTCTGATGTGCACACAGCCCTAGTGTGAAAGTCTAGGGATGAGGCTTTTTGTCACTGGAGGGGCATTCAGCGTTGAGCTGGCCACTGCGCACATGCTGATCTGTCAGTCGAGATTGGTGCACGTGCAGTAGCCCCACACTGCTGACTCCCGAGCACTGCCCAACCCTGCAGCCCCACCCCTCCACTTCAATCGCTGTCCTCCCTCTGCCTACGAACCCAAATGCAAAGTGGCAGCAGGAACACCCCCACAATCTCCCTTCACATAGGCCCCACCTACCCATGTGCCCTGTCCCACTTCTGGCTCCATCCCTTGGCACAGCCCCATGTCCGGTGGACATGCCAAGGTGCCCCTAAGGCATTGCTGCTTTGCCCCTTGGACAGCACCACGAGGCTATGATGGCAATGTTCAGGAGACATCCCACCCCAACATGCTGAAGGGCCTCCATAATGCCCCCCGCTTCACTCCAGTGAAACACTCCTGGCTGGGGGTGCTGCTAATGGGCCAAGAGATTTCAGACACAGGCCTGCTAACGAAATGCAAATTCTCATTTAACGCTCAGAGGCCGTGGTGACCATTGGGGGGCCCACTAAATGGCCTCTGCTGATGTTGCCATGGCGAACTGGAGTAATCGCTCCTATTATGTATCAGAAAACAGAAAACAATTCAGGAAACAATGATTGGGGAGAGCATCTCAATCAAGAAATGGAGAGAAGCATTAAGAAATTAAACAAAGAGAAGGTATTGCAAATAGTCACTGATGTTGGTGGTTGAGGAAAGCTTACTATAGTCTTTTACTGGTTTCATAAACTGCTCCAAAGCTCAAGGCAATCTTCAAGAACAGGTCTTTTTGGTCAAGGCCAATGTAATCCAGTAGAAAATGTTAACCATTAATAATGACTACAGCAAGACTTTTTCAGCTAAACTCATGGCTTCCTTGGAAAATGCCTTGCACGCAATACAAATAAATGTGCTTCACGTGTTTATAATTATTGGACAAACATCCTAATCAGTATCCAAGAAGAAAAGCACGTTCACCCTCAGCTTTCCACTGGACCATTTATCAACAAACGATTGCATACATGGTGTGAATATAAACATTGAGATCACATTTCCAGTGACAATATCAGGAAGCAATTATTCACATCTAGGTTTCAAATTAGCCACGTGAGATTAATGTATTGAACAACATTATCGTGGGCAATATGCAGCCTTTTAATATAATAAACTGAAATCTGTCATCTCAGCTGTATCCTTATTATCAAATCTATTTTAATTTCAAATCCGAACCCCACTCCTCCATCACAGGCTCTCTTTTTCCTCAAGCCTACCACGTTATTTTGTCTTAGCAATTTATTTGTCTTTTTTCTAACGTCTTAACGCTCCTTGACAAAGATGATCTGCTACATAGTTCCATTCATGATTCTTGCCTGGATGTACTTATCACCTCAATGTATGATATATATTTTTGCTCCTTTTTTCTGCCTTCTGTTTTATGTTTTGAACGTATTCATGGTGAGAGCAGGAGCATTGAAAACGACAAATTTATGGTTGCACCATGTACAAGTCCCTGAAAAGAACAGGTGTACCTCAAAACAGCTCTTAAAAGAACTGATAAGCTGCAGTATTTCATGCAGACTATTCTTCATTCTTTTCAGTGCAAAATTTTTTATGGTGTAACCATACATTTGTCTTCCGCTTGTGTTTCAGTTTTGAAAAATGGTCTAAACCCTCACCTGTCTATCTGTTCTCTGTCCATTAGCTTGCTTTATTTCTGGGTACTGGTGCTTTGTGCTTTTCTTTCACTGTGAAAGTGTTAAGTGTACAAGAAGCCAGCAGAATGCACTTGGTTGCCTGTTCAAGTTCAAAGGCTCAAAATCAATGAGAAAAGCTCGCAAAACAAACAGCAGCCAAACCTTTTGCCTACTCCGCTAATAAAGTTAAATGGAATGAGAAGTAAAAGAGAGCAACAGTCTTTAAATCTCTTCGCTTTTTTTTTGCATGCTAAATGAGCTATGAGATTCAATGATAATTTAATGCTGATAAGTTAGATGAGGAACAGAGAAAGGTCACGTGGAGTACAGAATGCAGGCACAGACTAGTTGAGCTGAGTGATCTATTCTGGTGCTGCTAATTCTGCGTAACTTGATCTAATTTATGCACCAAATCTCTTTTTTCCCCTTTTGCTGCTGGAAGCAAAATCCTGATAAAAGTACCATATACTTACAAACTGAAAGCAGCTTCGAACACTAGGTTCAATATTGCTGCCTCCAAACGATGCAACCTCTCCCAGTTGGCGTGGAATCTGAATTGCATCATGTAACAGTAGGCCTAGCCTCCGCTGATCACAGAATCCAGTGGGACTTGCCACTTGCTTGAACAGATCTGCAAAGAGAAGACCTTTATATTAGGAAAACGATAAATACATTAGTGAAAACGTGCTTTAGGACACCATACTGCAGCAACAGAACATCAGCACAACAAATACTATTAATCCCTCTCTACAGGGACTTAATTAATTCATATTGATGTGAACTGAACTGTTTATTCAAATGAAACAGTCCTACGTAAACCCTGTAGCGCAGCATCACTTGGATTAGATCCTGGGTCCATTCATCCAACTCCTATGTGTAAATCAAATAGTAAGTTCTTGGAGCAAACTAACTTTACGAATTTCAGCCAACTGTAACCACAGGAGCATAAAAACTCACTAAAATTACAATACTAGTAACATAGAAGCATAAGAAATAACTTGCATTCATCACCTTGGGATAGCCCAGTGTTTAATATCAAATAAATTACTTTTTAATGCAAATGTGGACACCTACCTCCATACTAGATTAAGAGAGCAATTAATCTGCCTCTGCTTTGTCAGGATAAACATTAACCAGGACATCAGAAGAACTCCCCATTTAAGAGAGCTGTCAGAGGACTGGAGGATTGCAAATGTTACACTATTGTTATATGGATATAAAACTGGCTGAATAATAGGAAGCAGAGAATAACAGTAATAGAATCCCTGCACTGCAGAAGACGATTCAGCCCATCGAGTGTGCACTGACCCTCACCTAGGACTAAGCCTCTGCCCCATCTCTGCAACCGAGCGCATCCCCAATAGCTAATCCACCTAAACCTATACACGAGGGACAATTTATCAGGGCCAATTCCCCCAGCCTGCATATCTGTGGACTATGGGAGGATAACGGAGCACCCGGAGAAAACTCACAAAGACAAGGGGAAAATGTGCAAACTCCAAGGCCAGAATCAAATCTGGATCCCTCTTGCTGTGAGGCAGCAATGCTAACCACTGTGCCGCTCATCAAACGCACATTTTTTTGGGCTGGACGAAGATTTGTACTGGTGCTCCCCGGGATCGATACTGGGACCCTTGCTTTCCCAATATATATTAATGATCTTGGTGCTCACGGGACAATTTTGTGGATGATACATAACTTGGAAGGATTGTGAACTGTAAGAGGGCAATATCATCATACTATGAGGAAATGATAGGCTTACAGTTATATTTTTGGACTGATTACTAGTCAAATAGTATGATGATCTATACTGTTTCCTGATCCAGAATCTTTTTAAATTTTCCCATCTTGTTTTCAAATCCCCCCATTTCTCTGTAACTTTCTAGTATCACTATCTTAGCAATTATAACCTTTAGAATTACCTTATTAAGCCAATGAATTGCGTAGGACAGATAATGAGGATTGGATCAAGAATATAAATAGAGACCGCTGCAACAGTTGGAGGTAAAGAATCATAAAGAAGCTGTAATGGTGTTGAAGAATAAACTTACTTATGATAAAATATAAGCTTCAGACAGATTCCTTCACCATATATTGGAGGCAACACCTTTAGCCACACAACACTCAATTAGCTCTGCTCCAATTCCGGCCTTTTAAGCGTCTCTAATTTTAATCATTCTGCCATTAGTGGGCATACTTTCAGCTACCCAAGCCTTGAACTCTGAAATTTGCTTCTTAAACCTATTTGCTTCTTTTCCCCTTTTAGGCCTTCCCTGAAATCTATGATTTGACCAAGTATTCGGCCATCTAACCTAACTTCATCCTTTTTGTGGGTGAATATCAATTGTTATTTGATAACCCTCCCATGAAGTGCTTTGGGATATTTTACTGCATCTTCAGTGTTGCATGGTTTCATTTCAATAGTATTTTCACAACATTGTTGTCTCTGGTAGTTCTGTACATTCTATACTGTACATTCATTATATACATATACACACAAGCTCATCTAGTTTCAGATTTTCTCCACTCATGGTAGCTAAAATGAACAATTAAGTCTACATCCGATTCATCCTCAAATCAAACCCTATGTTGGAAAAGCATACTCAATGAATGTGTTATAATTTTGCCAGCTTTCATATTCTTATCCTGTTATGAACTGTTAGGTTCCACTCAGTGTCATCTAATTCTCAAGCTCAATACGTTGCTCACTGATAAACATATTTGGGCCTCGATGAGATGCCATTTATACTGCAATGGCTCAATTTTAAAGCAGAAATTCATCTTTCTGAGGCCTGACTTAGTAGCAGCAGAAGCCTGGGCCAGAGCAGTGCATTTTGAAATTTGTGAAATCTATTAATAGTGTGAGCCATTGTCACAGCAATCAAAATAATCACATCTGGCTGAGAGATTATTCTATCAAAACAGCTACAGCAGAAAGAGTTAATACTAATGCAGCCTCAGTGTTGCTAGAATATCTCAATGTCCAGTGCTATGGCTTGTTCATTAATGCTTTCATTTTACTTTAACTAAAATCCATATAATAGGTGCAACAATGATTAATTTTTACCACTCTTTGTCCTTGCATCAAAATTCTAATGAGTCTTTTCATAAACAAAGCATTTCCTGATGGCTTATGTGAAAAATTAAAATTGAAACAAGCCATTTGTGGAGAACAGTACGTTTTTTATCACTAAAGGAGCTCCATTGCCAAGAAATTTCTTTAGTTTGAGGAGAGAATAAAGTTAAAAGAACCACACATCATTTATTCCATGAGTGTGTATAAATGACACAAACAAGCAAGGGCTTGTCAAACATTTACTTCATGATGACAATGTCTCCTTTAAGATTTAATGATTAGTGCTCCTGCATCTGTGGGAATTCTTGCACTGTGCAACAAAACCTTGCTGTACACTGATAACAGGGATACATAAAAAACTAACATGCCCCAGTGCTGTCTTGGTGGTACATTAACAGTTTCCAATGACTATAATGCCCGGCTATTAACATGGGGTTCGAGGCAGAACAAGATTTGTGCATTCCTCTTGGGGATGTAACTAGGCATCTTCAAAGTGAGCTATTTTCAATATACGGGGCCTACCTACTGTGGAACTGGTGCTTGTGAGTTAATGAGGCATGCGAATCTTGAAGTTGTATGAACTGCTGCATTTCTTCATGATTTACTAAAGGTTAACTGCTTCAATATTTTCATTTGTGTCAACTGTCTAAGCATACAGAAAAATCTTGAAGGGAATAAAATTAATTAAAAGGGAAAATACAAACTTTTTAAAGAAAATTAAGATCCACGTAAGAGAGAACCAACAAGGTTGAAGGAAGTCTATAGTAACATGTAACGTTGAACTCAAAAGCTTGTAAGATAATTTTTGTTTTTTGTCATGGTAAGGTTACCACAGCTAACCCAATAACGTCTATTTTTACTCTAATGAATTAAAAAATAAGATATAGTAGCAGAAATAACTTTAAAAAATCCCAATGCAAACTTACAGCGATATTTGTCCTCAAGGTGTGCTTTACACAGCGACATGATGCCACTTTTAAAGGACAGAACACGAATCTTCCCTGTTCGACCACTAGATACAGGAGAAGAAAAAAAAAAATCACCAATTAGACTTCATCATCTGTGATACAGGCCCAATAGGCTCTAGTGGGATTTACAATTGAAAAAAATTAAATTTTGTATGATTTACAAATTTCATGGTGGTATAAGTTAAGTTTGAAATTCTAGAACCACGTAAACAGATACAAACAAATAATAATTTCTTGAAATCCCACCATCATGAGGACTATGGCTAAATCACTTTTTAAAAATTGTGCAAGCTGCAGTACACTGATGTGCAAACTTGAGATAGAAATCCTTTGAGATTGGACAATACAAGAGTATTTCTCACAAATCTAGTTGCTAGCCAATGGTGCGAAATCACATTCATTTTTTGACGAACACGTTCAGAGAAACCTATGTTTACATACAACTCTGTGCCATTCAACTGGTCACATTCAAGGTGTCTGATAGTATCACAACTAAATGTTGTCATTATTAAGCAAGCTTGCTACTCTGTGTAAAATATTTATTACATATCTTTTTGCAGTTTAAGCATGAAGCACTGACAACTATTTTCTGCTCTTTGCATTAAATAAATGGGATGTAGAATATTAGATGCTTCTGACAAGTGCTACTCACACAGTTTCATAAACTCCAATCTGTCCAAGTTTTACAAAATCATTGATTTTTGAAGAGTGCTTAAGAAGTATTTTGCTTTTGTAAGAACAGAACACAATGGTAGCACATTAGGCGAATATCATATATTTAAACAAGGAAACTAAAGTCTTGCAAGCTCTTTTCCTTCAATGTGCAAATTGAGAAAATGCCATGCGAGTCATTTTAGCCACCAGGTAAGATAGCGACAAGATTAAATTGATTTTCTACCCTGGCCAAAATTACTCCTCACTGGATTTCATGGATCTTCAATGGAGGTTAAAATTTCTGCCAATTGTGTTACTTACTAACATTCTTCAAATGCAAATCAAATTTAGAATCCTCTTTTTAAATTTTGTAAAAAGATCAAGTATGAATCAAAAATCTCAGCTGAGATTATCAAAGGGGCTTGATAATCTCTGGGCTCGTAACCAAGCACATTGTGGGTTTGGAGCTGAGGGCTATAGAACTTGAATGCAATATGTTCAACCTCTGTTCTGAACTGCACTGGGGAAGCACAGAAGGAACAAATGGACTTAGCATTGCTGGTCCAAAGTGAAGAGAAAAAAATACCTAACAATTCCCACAGTTGAATGCTTTATATACATTCAAAACGTACATGTGTAGATATAGAATGAAAATACAACCAGGCTTACTGATACAGCCCCAACATTTGAATAGACTGTCCAGGTTTACATATGGATTAGTGGGGTGCATTAGTGGAATAAAACACAACACTTTCAGGAGTAAATAAGGGAAAATGCGAAGAAAAGAAATTATAACTATCTAATCTCCTGTTAATAGGAGAATTTTCAAATGAATTTTAATTTAGTTTCAACAAATGGTTTGGAATTGATTAATTCATACTGGATCTCAGAAATGGATGACTTCAGGCCACCCTATTTTCTGGGAATTCAGTTCTCAGATGAAGTAATATGGTTACTGTGGTCCGCAATGACAATTTGCAATAAAGAAGAATGCAATGAAACCATCTGTACACTGGAGATAAATCTGAATTTATAACTGTGTGAGTATTGCCAATATCTCAGCCAAGCATACAATATACTGTCAACATTTACTGTTTTCACACTCCCTCAGAATGCAGTGTCTCCATTATAAGGACTTTCAGGATAAGCAATCAACTCCTGGAATGGATACAGCCAGACAACAAATTCTTAATTTACACAGAGATTGAAACCCAACATGCCTCTGTTCTTTCCCAGACTATTTTGCTTTTCATTTAAAGGAACATGGCTGCTACTAAATAACATATTTAACACTATGTTTTTCAGCTGTGAGCAACACAAAGCATGACTGTTGCCAAAGATTATGCATTGTCATCTGCTGCTGCATCAGGTCTTTCAAAACAAACTGCAAAGATGTATTTGACACTGTGGACAGGGTTGCTTTGACAAATTAAATCATGGCCACAAATAACCTTATTTCACTCAGTGACACTTAGCTGTTTAGTATTAATTTTAGGATTAAATGTAACTCTAAATTACAAATAGTGCCTTAAGTTTTGCTGCATTAGTGCCTAAGACTTTACTGTAATGCTGTGAAGTGTATCGTTCAGTGACACAACTGTATGGCGTAGGCTAAGCAGGGCTAATATTATGATAATAAGGAAGTAAAACAACAAGAGAAAAATAATGAAGCAACAAGAATTCTGCTTTAAATGATCAGAAATATCCAAACATTCCTACTTGAGTTAGAAGTGATAAAAAATAAAGCTAATTTCATTCATAGGAACATAATAACAAGAACAAACCCCTCAAGCCTACTCTGCCACTGAATGAGATCTTGTTGAACTGGAAACTAACTCCATATGTTTATCTTTACCCGATATCTCTTCATACATTTAGATAACAAAAATTTTCCCTTCAGGTTATTTTTCAACATAGAACAGTACAGCACACTACAGGCCTTCGCTGTTGTGCCGTGCTTTGTCCAAAACTAAAATCAAGTTATCCCATTACCTATCATTCTGGTGTGCTCTATGTGCCTATCCAATAACAGCTTGAAAGTCTTTAAACTGTCTGACTCCACTACAATAGCAGGCAGTCAATTCCACACCCTCACCAGTCTCTGAGTAAAGCATCTACCTTGGACATCCCTCCTATATCTCCCACCATGAACTTTATAGTTATGCCCCCTAGTAACAGCTACATCCCCCCGAGGAAATAGTCTGAACATCCACTCTACCTATTCTCATCATCTTATAAATCTCTATTAAGTCACCTCTCATCCTCCTCCGCTTGAAAGAGAAAAGCCCTAGCTCCCTCAACCTTTCCTCATAAATCTTACCCTCCAAACCAGCAAGATTCTGGTAAATCTCTTTTGCACTCTCTTCAATGCTTTCACATCCTTCTTATTGTGAGGTGACCAGATGTGCATACAATATTCCAAATGTGGTCTCACCAAGGTCCTGTACAAATGCACCTTAACCTCACGGCTCTTAAACTCAAACAACGTTAATAAACACTAACATATTACAGATCTTCTTCACAGCTCTATCCACTTGAGTGGCAACCTTCAGAGATCTGTGGATATGAACCCCAAGATCTCTCGTTTCCTCCATAATCTGCATAATCCTGCCATTAACTCTGTAATCCACATTCAAATTTGTCCTACCAAAATGAATCATCTCGCACTTGTCAGGGTTAAACTCCACTCCATCTGCGACTTTTCGGCCCAGCTCTGCGTCCTATCAATGTCTCTTTTCAGCCTACAATAGCCCTCCAACTATTCCACCAATCTTAGAGTCATCAGCAAATTTACTGACCCACCCTTCAGCCCCCTCCTCCAAGTCACTGATAAAAATCCCAAATAGTAGAAGACACAGCACTGATTCCTGTGGTCCACCACTGGTAACTGTTCTCTAGTCTGAAAATTGTCCATCCACCACCACTCTCTGTTTTCTATGATAATAGCCAGTTACTTATTCAATCGGCCAAATTTTTCTCTATCCCACACCTCCTTACTTTCTTCATGAACCTACCATGGGAAGCCTCATCAAACCCCTTACGAAAATCCATGTACCCAATATCAACTGCTCTACCTTCATCTGCACACTTAGTTACCTCCTCAAAGAATTCAATCAAATTTGTGAGGCAAGGCTTACCCTTCACAAATCCGAGCTGACTATCCTGGATTAAGGTTCATCTTTCCAAACGGTCATAAATCCTGTCTCTCAGGATCTTTTCCATTAACTTACCGACCACCGAAATAAGACTAACCAACCTATAATTACCAGGAATTATCATTCCTATATCTTTCCTTGAACAATGGAACAACATTCGCTACTCTCAAGTCCTTTGGCACCATACCTATGGAGAGCGAAGACCTGAAGATCAAAGCCAAAGGCTCTGCAATCTCATCCCTTGCCTCCCAAAGAATCCTAGGATTTCTCCCATCTGGCCTAGGGGACTTATCGACCCTCAGGTTTTTCAAAATTGCTAATACATCTTCCTTCAGAACATCTACCTCCTCCATCCTATCAGCCTGTATCACACTCATCCTCAAAAACATGGCCCCTTTCCTTGGTGAACACTGAAGAAAAGTATTCATCGCTTCGCCCTTCTCTTCTGACTTCATGCACAAGTTCCCACTACTATCCTTGACCGGCCTTAACCTCACCCTGGTCATTCTTTTATTTCTCACACAAGAGTAAAAAGCCTTGGGGTTTTCCTTTATTCGACCTGCCATGCCCCCTTGTAGCTCTCCTAAGCCCTTTACTTCAGTTCATTCCTTAAAATTTCAGATTAAGTTTCTCCCTTTTTTTTTAATATTTTGTGTTGCTTTTCATATGAAGGAAATAACAGACAGTAATCTAACAGCTTGCTTCTGGTTATCAACAATTGCTCACTCAGAGTTGTTAGGGGCAGAGGCAGACAAGATGGGGAGATTGGGGATGGGCATTAGATGATGTCACCTGAAAGAGACGGTGCTTTAATGCAAAGCATATCACTGTGTATATGCCTGAAAATAAAAGTTTGCCAAACACTTTTCTTCTGAAATCAGTGACAATTTTTTTTGACAGCAGCTTCTAAACATTTCATGTAGTTTCCACAAAATCACTACAGTACAGGAGGAGACCAATTAGCCCAATGAGTCTGCACCAACTATCTGACAGAGGTATTACCCAGGCCCATCCCTCTGCCCCATTCCCCTAACCCTACACATTTAACCTATTAATCTCCCAACCTACGCATCTAGGGGCACTAAAGGGCAATTTTCCATGGCCAATCCATCTAACCTGCACATCTTTGGAGTGTGGGAGGACACAGGAAGAATAATCAAATTCTACATAATCACCCAAAGGCATAAGTGAACCCAGGTCCCTGATGCTCGAAGCAGCACTGTTAATTATTGTGCCACCGTGTCATCCTAAATAACAAATTTCTAAATTTGAGAGCTGAGTTTTTCTCAAAAATATTTTGTGGATCAACATTGTTGCTAAGCTTAATCTTATTCAGGTAAAGGGACAGCAACTGTCACTGCTTCGTTAAAAGTCAGCAGACACTGTGCAACCCAGGTAGGCACCTTAGATATGGGTGTTTTTTGGAAGTGAATCAATCTTGTAACTGCCTCCCCCCTTCCTTTATTAGCACTGTTTGAGTTAGTTATACAATTCAATGCAACACATACGTGTCATAGACATTGAGGAGCCAGTTGAGACACATGTCCACACAGAGAGGCACATTGACAAGGTTACTGTGTTCCTGTTCCAGTCGATCATAGATTGAAGTCAGGCAATTAATTATCTCCAAAATATCCATCAGTTGATCATTTTGCTTTAGGTTGTGCTGGTCAAAGGCCTCACAAGCACTTGGCAGAGAGAGAAGATCCACTGTGGAGAAACAGCAAGAACACATTAAAATTATGTTTGAATTTTGGACAGGGTTCCCAATAGCCAAATCAGTAAGATGGCATCACTTTGCTGCAAATCATCCTGCATATGATTACCTTGTAATACATTCTGAAGCAGTATAAAACTATTAAGTATCAATCCTTCTCTCAACGTTGCAAACCAGAAATAATTTATTCATCAACGAAACAAGTAATGTTTGTGGAAGAAGCAGAAGCATCAGCACACACACCTCTTTCTTCACTTGAATAACATACAAACTTACAGTACATAGGCTGGAAAATTTAAAGCAAGGATTTATTCAAATGCAGGCTGTGACTATCAGCAGCAAAAATCCCACTGCAGAGACAGGTTGCAAGATTAAGTAACAAAATACCAGTGCAGACACAGGCTATGAATCTTAGTAATAAAACCCAACTAGAAATTTGAATTATGAATATAAGCAACAAAATGGCACTGCATTGTCAAGCTGTGAAATTTTATGAACTGATCAACCTCGGTTCAATACCTTATCCCTCAAAAATATGCATTCCTCCAACACAAATGACTGCTTATTCACTGTTTTAAACGCATGGTGCATTTCGGCTTTATCTTTGTTCTTGTTGTCACTAATTTGTTGCTGTCACTATATTCTGCTGAAGCACCCTATGGTACATTTTAGTAGGTTCATAAATGTGAAAATATGAATAACAAGGGGATTGGTAACATTGTCACGTGACCATTCCACTGGTCATGTCCACAGTCACAAAGCATTAATCTTTAAATGACCTTTATTTTTCAAAAATAAGCTGGCTAAGTTTGAGCTCTGGCGAGGAAAACACGGAGGGGTAGAAAGTAGGTCTGATTTCCAGCTGACACATTGGGAGTTGTCTATCTTGGCTGCATAATTCCTAAATTTACACTGCACATCTGCTGTCTCTCATTTTCATTGACTGACGGAGGACTGCACCCAGAATGGCCATGATATATTGACACCACACATACACAACTCAAGTCTGCTATGATGCAGATGCACAAAACATTATGCATGTTGAGTTACATATGTGTGTGCATCTGTTGGGGTGGGAGAGGCATATCACATCCAACCTCATGATATCTGAAACTATGCTGCACCTTTAATTCCAACAGGTTTATTTGCTAGCAAACGTCACTAGCTTTTGGAGCGCTGCTCCTTCGTCAGATGAGAGGGGAGTTGAGAACCCACTCACCTGATAAAGGAGCAGCACTCTGAAAGCTAGTGGTATTTGCTAACAAATAAACCTGTTGGACTTTAACCTGGTATTGTGAGACTTCTTATTGTGGTTAACCCAGTGCAATGCCGGCATCTCCACATCACCTTTAATTGTCAGACTTAGGAAGCGCACAAACCCAAAAAACTCATGGTTCCTTATTTAACAAAATCTGACAGATTTATCTTTTTAACGTAGCATGTTATGCTTTGCTTGAAAGGGTAGTGGAAACTGGCTCCATGATATCTTTCTAGTGGTAACTAGATTAAAACTTGATGAGAAAAAAATGTGCAGGTCCAAGAGGGCAGAATAGGGCAGGGGAACTAATTGAATATGTCATTCAAGATAGAATATGTCACTATCATGATGGGCTGAATCAACTCTTATTGCATTCTAATGACATGCCAACCAGTTACAGAAAGCAGCAGTTTAAGTTTAATATAAAGATAGTTTTAGGAACAATACATTCTACCTGAAAAAGTCTTCAACATAATGAAACGTTCCTATAAGTAACCCTGGCACAAGGATTTATTTGTTAACTGCTTCTTCGTGAAACACAGTAGTACGAAAAGGTCAGTAAATTTTGAAATACAGCCAAAGTCTTATACAAGTTTGCAATAACAGTTTGTTAAAAAGTCTCAAGCTTAAGTAAAGAAGTGGCAGGTTTAATTCAAAAAGGGACAGTAATATATTTGCACAGAAAACAATGATCTTGAGTGACCTGCAAATCTTTCCACTAACACGTCACAGTGTATTAGCTAAATGATACATGTTCCTCTAAATGCACATGAATCAAGGACAAGCCTTTGCAAAAGTCATTCTGATATGTATTTTGTTGCCAAGTTATTGGTTATTTTGTGTTCCTTTAATAGATATAAATTAGGAGCAACCTACTTCAAGTGAAACACATTATTTAATTAGTCGAGTCACTTTTACAAAGCTCCTCTTTCAAAAGGTCAACTACACAATTTGCAAGCAAACACCAATTTAACTATATCAAGTTGCATGTCTTGTCAGGCATCAGAATTCAACAAACTATTTGTTACAACTGTTCTCACAAGAGACTGACAAACAACAGTTCTCTTAATATCAATTTATTTGTGGAATTGCAAAGGTACAACAGCATTTCTAGCTGTGGGATAACAAGTAAAAGTGAGGACCCCTTGAGGAAAGTAATCAATAAGTTAATTGATTTCTTCAAGAATTAGAGACAAAGAGCTCCAATCTAAATGGACCAAACTTTGTAAAGACATGCACAAAATCAGAAGAAGTGCTATGATTTTTGCAAAGAGAAATCTGTAAATATTGAAAATTGTAGTTGATCTGTCCACAACTTGGATAAAAACACTTTATCCAGACTCCCAAACTAATGACAAAAGATCTCTTCCGGAAACATTAGCCATACTTTTGTCTTTACAAATGCACATGGGTCACCTGAGTATTTGCAATGTTTTCTACTTGTATTCTTGAGAAATATTCTTTAGCATACAATAATACTTGAAGTGACCTTGGTTCAGTAATAACTTTCCTGCCTCTTAAGTTATTTCAGAATACATGCATATTCCAAACTGATGTCGCAGGCAGAATTTCCAAAAAAATGGCAAAGTATCAGATTCCGGCTGAGAAGTAGCATGTTTCTCTTCAGAAACACAGCTAGGTTTGAGAGGTTGTGGTTTGCAATGTCACTCGGGCCCCGAAAGAGCTGGCAAGACCAGTTTCACAGAGATTGCAATCTAATTTTTAAAGAACATCCCAATCTACTCCCCCCTCACACCCCCACCACAGAAATATCAGGGGTCACTCCTCCACCCATGCTGTTGCCAACACGCACCCTACTACCACACAAGCGAATTCCCCTCCCTGTTATAGGAGAGGGAACTCTGGCATTGCCCACCTTAGTGCACCTTGGCACTGCCAGGAGACAAATCCTAGCCTTGGCCCACAACCCCTAGTTGATTTCACGCTATTCTCATATTGCACAATCATGGATGTATTATGTGATAAGGGAAACGATTCCAGTGTATGAGCCAATAATGAGATATTAATTTACTATATTGGTTCCCGATATTGAACAGCAGGAAATGTGGTCCATTACTGATCGGGATAGGGGAATGTTCTTCCTGTTTCAATGTGGAAGTGATATTTTCTGCTCTCATTGCCAAGCCCACCCAACTCCTGAACAGAAGTGGAAAATCCCAGGATTGGACTTCATGGATAAGTACTTGTGATGCAATATTTCATTCATGTTCATGAAATTGCCCAGAACACATTGTGGGCTTTTTGCTTGTGAGATAGACAAAAGCCTCATTTGCTTAATTAAAACTCTAGACATATATCTTGACATATTCATTCACAAATATCTTCTTTCTCGCAACTTTGATCAACTTGCTATGCTATACTCTATTGATTAATTATGTAAAAAGTTTTTAATCCTTTTAAAGCTACCAACAGATAAACTCTTTCTACAAATGAGTACTAAGTCTTGTCATACTGTAGTTATTGACTGTGGGTAATACACTATAGTGTAACCTCAGCACGTTGAAACTTAAATTGTCAAATCTCATCATTTAAGCTGATGAATAATGGCCACTTCAACGTAATGGAGTATAGTACAAATGAATACCTAGTATAAATGAAACTGTTCTCCTGAAAAGAGTCAACGCACTCAGGAGGAGATAATTTGGTACGGTTTAGAAAAAAAACATTCCATCGCTGACATTGACCTCAACTGAGAAATGCATTCAAACCAAACTGCAATTACTAAAATTGTTTTTGCATCAGCTTTTAACAGCCACCACATCATGACAAAGTTTTTGTAGCAATCGTAGATCATTGTAGTTTTATGGATAAATAACTGTTTCAATTTAGCTAGAAAAACTTGATTAATGGTTGCTGTAAAATCAGAAGAAGTGCTATGATTTTTGCAAAGAGAAATCTGTAAATATTGGAAATTGCAGTTGATCTGTCCACATCTTGAATAAAAACCCTTTATCCAGACTCCCAAACTAATGACAAAAGGTCTCTTCTGGAAACATAAGCCATACTTTTGTCTTTACAAATGCACATGGGCCACCTGAGTATTTGCAACGTTTTCTACTTGTATTTTTGAGAAATATTTTTTACAATACAATAATATTTGAAGTGACCTTGGTTCAGTAATAACTTTCCTGCCTCTTAGAGTGCAGAGTGAAAGGGTTGGATTTTAGGCTTCTCTCATCCCAAAATCCTATCCGAGATCAGCTGACCTTTCCACGCTCTGCCCCATGCCTGTTCTGATTCCCATGGCGGGTAAGCCAGTTTTGACTTCTGAATACTGGGTTGATATCCAGCGAGCTACTAAAAGGGAGCCTAGAGCTCCTTCTCCCTATTGTAGCCTTGATAAACAGGATTCCAATCTCTACATCCTGAATTGACATTCCATTTGCTCAATGTAAGTAGTGGCATCTCCATGCCTCCCCTATCAGATCTAGCCTATTTTCCTGTATGGGCTGTGAATCAGCCTAAAAGTCTGACCACATAAAAGATCTTTGATAGGAAATAGCCCAGAACATGATCTGTTGGAAGCAGTATTGATAGGCTTAGAAGCCACACTTCAGTTGTACAAATTCCTGGTTAGACCACACCTGGACTACTATGAAGAGTTCTGGACACCACATCTTGGAGGCATTATATTGGCCTTGGCTCACGTGTAGACAAAAATTACAAGGATGATACCTCGACTCCTAAGTCCAATTTTCAGGAGAGATTGTGCAAACTAGAATTGTAAAGTTTGATATTTGGAAAGTTAAGGGTTTATTTGAATTTTTCAAGATACTATTGAGAACTGCGAGAGAAGACAGAGATAAATATGGTCTGCTGATTGGGAAATCTATGGTGAGAAAGACTAAAAAGAAAGACTAAAAATGAAGAGTCAGGTGTCTCAGGAGTGAATATTATAAAGGATAGTGGAAGTTTGGAACTTTTCCACAAATGGCAGTTGATGCTGGGCCAACAATTAATTTTGATCAGAGAATTACAAACTTTTGTTAACATAAGGCATCAAAGGAACATGGGGAAAAGTTGGAAATATGGAGTCAAGTAACAATTATGCCATGATCTCATTGAATGGTGGAACAGGCTTGAAAGGCTGAAAGGAACAGGAATAGCCAATGTTCTAAAAAATTTCCAAGAGGAGAGAAAGAAGTGAAGACAACACTTACAGCAAAGAGCTTTCTGCAGTCTTCGTAGCTTCATGGCTGTTCTGTACGCAGAAAACCTTACATTATTTAGGTCGGCTGTAGGAAAATAATAATATTTTCAACAGAGTGTCTCAAAAGTAAATCTGTATTGTACTAAGCCTTTTGAGTAGGTATACATTTCAGTTCACACAATTTAAACATGATATGGTTATTTTGTAACTATAGATTCATGAATTTACATTAGCTATACTATAATAATGCTCAAAACCAAAAAAAGAGCCAAGAACCTATACCATTGCCTGTGAGCATATAAACACTTTCATCTTAAGGCATTTCTTACCATTTTATTTGAGGTAACAAACAAGTTGCCAACTCAAGTAAAATGATTGCGGAATGAATTTCACATAAATCTCTTTCACACCAATATCAGATACTCTAAATTCAGGACCTTGGGAAATAATGGATGAAGGAAATGGTGGCAAAATTCTAATATTGAAATCACATTTTATTTATAACTGTCATGTTAATTCCAAAGTGAGATATCAGCCTTAAATGATTCATGTCTCATTATTTTCAAAGACTATTTTCTAAGACTTAGAGGGATATTTGTCTCCCATTAAGTCTCTTTCTTTTCCTTGTGCCTACAGCGTTGCTTTGTGTGATCAGTGGTGCTCTTGTAGAGATTACAAATTTTACACACTCCGTGATAAATTTATTCATCAATAATCTTAGTTCAATAAAATTTCAGTACATAAGTGCTAATGTAATCATTGCTTTTTATTATCCAGCCAACTGGAATTTTGTCCAGAAATGCCCATTTTGCACACAGCAGTTACAGGCTACATACTAAATCAATTGCAGTTCATGGGTCTAATACCATTCAATAGGAGTTCCATGCTTTAAAATAAAGTGCAATTCATTCACAAATGTCATTTTTGGGGCTGGCAGACCATAAGATTTCTCAATTGTACTCATTTTATACATTTTCTATCATAGATGCCTGCCAATTCACTGAGGTCATCAATTCTCCAAATCAGTAATTTGGACTGAAGTAGTTAATTTTAACATAATTTAGCTTGATGAAAAAGTAAGATCTTCTTACCTTTATAAGGAATTTCATTTGCAGGTGCATTTAAAATTTACTTTTTTCAACAATTAAAATTATGCAGATCAAAAGAAACTCCTGAATATCTAAGGTCACATGACAGTGACTATCCATTGTTGTATATTTGAATGAAATTTTGTGTAAAAATTAAGCAAATGACCATGCAAACAATGAATAGCATGCATTTTATTCAGTATTAGCTCTACAGCTTGGTGAATGGATGAAAATAAAAAGATATTCATCTCCTGTTGACTACAAATCCATAACAAACAACAGACTTGTGACAATAATCAAACTGTTTGCTCTCAAAAATGGCACAAGATTAAAAAGGGAAAGAGATAATATTTTCAAATTGATTTTTTATAATCATGTGGATTGAAACATTCTATTTAAAATCAATGCTCATTGTTGTATTGATTGTACTTGTACAAGAATGAATGGTATTGTGGCACAGTACTGTCTAACTTGAAGAAAAAAATCTCACTGGCACACGAAGCAAGTGCATGTTGTCTATGAGCAAAAATCTTGTGTAGTGTTCCAAAATATTTAGTTATTATACTGGAGTCTTGATTATCTGTTTTCCTGCTTATCTTTGAGAATTTCTGCAGGAAAAAGCCTTGGGTGAAATACTGCATAGGCTACTTATGTTTCTTTTCTACTTGGGTTTCATCTTTTCATTGTAAATAATGGAAGCACACAATGTTTCTTTTATTATTTTTGTATTATGTGTCTTTATTCCTGTTGCCAGAATATTGCCATGCTGTACATTCAAGAACTAATTTTGGGGACTTCTTGTTCCAACCATTTACAAGGGAATCCTGTCATTATGGCACGTAAAGGAAGTTCTATTATATGTTTTTGCTCCACAATATATACTATGGATCTAAGTTCATAAAATTCAGTTTTAATTGTTGGCAAAGCAAATTCTTACAAAAGCAGAGATTGCTCACAGAATTGAACAAGGAAGTGTGGGAATGTGAGCTTAATTGGATATTAAAAGAAAAGTGCTAACACAGACTGTAAGTTAAATAAAGGTGAATAATACAAAAGATATTTCAAAATGTCTTGCCCTTTCCCTGACGAACCATCTAAAGTATTTACACTTTCTCAGTGAAACCTGCAGAGGCCTGCACAAGATGTGAATGAGGATTGCACACCACAATGCTAGCAGGAAACAGAGGCCCGTGGAAATAATGGTCTGAATTTAAAAAGAAAAACCCAAAGAGACCTAGAAATCTGTGCTGCCAGTAATTGACCACACGCAGACTGCACTGCAATGCAAAGTGTGAATTGCTGCTTTGCATTGCATATGCTTTCACAAGAAATCCCTGTGTAACTACTATTAATTATGTCTGGCAAAAATTCAGCCTTTAATTGTACTGTGAAAATGGATGATAATAAAGATTCCTGTGGAATTGTAGAATACTAATCATTTTTGTAACTAATACCATGAGGTTAAAATGCCTTTGTTTCGATTTTAAAAACTTTCATCCTTTCAGCTAACCTTATTAATTCCAAAGCAGTTGAAATCATGGCCAGTCTCCAAGTACATTCCCAGGTCTTTTTCCCAAATGCTTCCTCTTAACAAAAGTAATTCATTCTAAATTGCGGGGGAACATTGTTCAAATTCAAAAACACAGCGTGCTCAAAGGCTTTCTTACCTAGTGACTGATAAAGCTCTGTCATCTTGGGGTGATCCCAGCAGGTAGTCTGGGTCTGGTGGCTAAAAGAAAGAGACAGGCAAAAAAAGGAATAAGAATTAGCTAAACCTGAACACATAAAAGCCGTGTTCTCGCATAATGAGAACTAAATCTTCAAATATTTCTTCTGCTTGACCTTTTCATTCCCTGATTGCCGATTAACTAATCTGGGAAACTTTAGCGGGGCGGGGGGGGGAGTGGAGGAGAGAGAAGCAGAGCAGTCAACTTCATTCCTTTTCACTTTGGCAACTCCGCGAAAATGCACTAAGGAGCTCAAGAGAAGTTTTCAGAACAAGTGGATCACTGATTATAAAAAAAAAGCAAGCTTCTCTGCCGATTACTGGCACAGACTTACTTTGTATGCAGACTGCATGGAGGCTGCAGGTATTTGCCCTGACCTAAACAAATATTGCAGTTTTCTTTTAGTGTGAGAGGGGAGATGACCATCAACTTACACAGGCAAGCAAATGGGGAGGGGGGAGGGTAAAGGGTGGGTGGCTGGTGGTGGCGGCGGCGACAATCAAAGTCTGGTGCCTGAGAAGTATTTTTTTCCCTTCTTTTGCACGGTTCTCTATCGTTTTCGATAGCTGTTCCTTAATGTTGAGCTGGAGGGAGGCACAGCACTGTGAAGCCGTTCCACCGCTCTGTCCACTCAGCACTTCCTAGCGCTCCCCAAATCCACTTGAAAAGGACAACATTCACAACCAAGAGGCGACAGAAAACAAAAGGGGGCTGGATCAAGGATGGGGTTGACAGTCTCTCACACACACACATACACTTTAATATAAAAAAATGCTGCTCAAGGTGCCCTGTTAGACTTGAGGCTTTTTTTCATCAAACAGGTTTCAACTGAATTAATTCACACCTTTTGTTAGTAATGGGAAGCAGCGAAGAGTTAAAAACAGAAAATGATTTATCTTATTCAGAGTTCGTTTACGGTTATATCCATCCGTCCAAAGGGCCATTGCTCCACAGAAACCAGTCAACCACCCCGGTCCTTGTTCACTGGTCTATCCCGAGTTCAAAACTTCTTTGTTGCCCTTTTAAACTTCCTTCTGCTCCAGCAGTTCCGAGACGGGTCGGGGCGGCATTAACTAAATCCTGCATCAAAACAACTACAGACGAATTCTTACGTTGGCGAGAGAGAGACAAGAGCACAATCTCGGCTGCGCCCCACTTCCTCACTTGTCATTCTTTTTACAACCTATAATCTTTGGCTCGCGGGGAAGACTCGTCCTTTCACAGACTGAAACCTGGAGCAGAATCCAGGGATTGTACACTGCACACCTCCCAAGCACCTGTGATGGTCCCTTTGCACAAGACGACTGCACCTTCTCTACTTACACCATTCCGAAGCTATCACACCATCAAAGACTGTTAAAATTTAAAAAAAAACCCGACTGCCTTGTTACCAGCTAAAGTTACTGCAGTCGAGCGAGTGATGAATGAGTTTCCCTTCCACCTACCCCTTGAGCTGCTCCCTCATCGTGCCGAAGCAGTTAGTTCCAGAGCACACTTCAAACTATCCTGTAAATAAAGATACGGGAGCACACCACAGACAAGTGGCAAAGAGAGAGAGAGAGAGAGAAAAGCAGGACTGAAGAATTGCTGCTGTGCTGATCACACACGAGGAGTGAGCCTGGAGATCAGCCGGGGAGGAGCTTCCTGACTCCAACCCTCCCTCCCCCTCGAAGCTCTGGCAGAGAGAGAGAGAGAAAAAAATGCAGCTTTCATTGTGCATGGCGTTGGATTGAGGGGGAAAGAGGGCGAGAACGCACAATATACAGTTGTCATAGGAGGGCAGTTTTGAATTACACACAATGTTTCTCACCCGCTGGCTTTCTTCTCTAGCTGAGCGACAGGTTGAGAAATGATGTGTGATTTTGCTGATTTTTTTTTGGGGGGGGGGGAATGGCACAGTGGCAATGCTAAATGGCCAGACTGATACCCCAGCAGGTGTGGCACAGCCAACAGCAGCAACCAGCTCTAAGGACCTTTGACCAAGTGCTCCTCCACCAATCATCAGAGCCCCTTAAAGATTAATCATTTCTTCGCGGCGGACATAAACTAGAAAATCATTCACTATTTACAACCTGCGGCGGGGGAGGGCGAATTATGAATAAAATACACGAGCATTTCACTCACTCAAAGATTTAGAGGGAAACAGTTGCAAAGTGTCTCTGCCCCTTACATTCTAACTTTCTCACAAAAATAGAGCAGCTGACAGCGCCAATCATTAACCTTTCCACTCTTATCAGCCCATTAATCTTGGGAAGAGCAGAGGGCCGAGTGTCTGGAGCACTCGCTTCACTCAGCACTGACAGAGCTTAGTCTGATCAGAGACCATTGTGCAATGTCAGGAATGTAATGACAGTAAAGCGAGCAGTGCCATTCCAATACCTCCCCATCATTTAACTTCTCCCACACAAGCAGCCCCTCCTCCTGTTCCCCAGTGAAAGGTGTGATTACACCAGATGTCTGTTAGTTGATCTCCGGCTGAAATGCTTTTCAGGGAATAATTCACGGTGAATGACATGGAACGCCTCAGCTAGTTGGCACCTGAAGAATACAACCTGACGTGCACAGCTGAGCAACTAATGGCAAATGCACGAAAATGAGAACAATTAACAGGGAAATGTTCGCACTGCACTTATATTTTAGGTTGGGGATGGGAGCAGGCCCAACCGAACAATCCAGTATATCTGAAAGCAGTTGGTTTGGTTTTAATTAACATTTGCAAGTATCTGTCCCTTTAAAATCGATTGATCGAGCGCACCTACAATGAAAAACAGAAGATACTGGAAAATTTCAGCAGGTCTGACAGAATCTGTGGAGGGAGAATAGAGCCAATGTTTCAAGTCAGGATGACCCTTCCACAGCTCTGTTTTTGTTTCAGATTCCAGCATTTGCAGTATTTTGCCTTTGTCTTTACATAGCCAATGTTCTGGGAAGACAGAGCTGTATGGATTTCCACATACAGGCTGCAAATATAGAGGAAATTCAAAACCAAAACGATTATCTATCTACGTTTTTTTGTAGTCAACTTTATTCAATTGAAAGCTTCAAAGTCACAGAGCGAGATTTTTGGGACTGGTGAGGTTGGAAGCGGCGTATTGAAAATATTGTTGATCATGCAAATCATCACAACTAAAGTCGTTCTAATCCCCACCAACATTTAGACTTGTGCACTTTTTAGTAAGATCACTGGGTAGCAACCAAAAACAAGCCACTTAGGTGATTTCATAGCATCATACAGTGCAAAATAGATCCATCAGCCCTGAAGCAAAAACGAGAAACACCTGATCTCCCACCGAATCCCATTTACCAGCACTTGGCCCATAGATGTTATGACATCTAGATTTTTTTAAAGATCTGAAGCAACTTACTCTCCCACCCTCCCAGGCAGCATATTCCAGACCATCACCACCTTCTGGGTGCAAAAGGTTTTTCCTCAGATCTCCCGTAAACCTCCTGTCCCTCATCTTGAACTTGTGTCCCTTCATGATTGATCTTTCAACTGAAAGGAACAGCTTGCACCCTATCTACTCTGTCCATACCACTCAATCTTGTGCATTTCGATTAGGTTACCCTCATTATTCTCTGCTCCAGCAAAAGTAACCCAATACTATGAAACCTCTCTTCATAATTTAAATGTTCCATCCCCGACAGCATTCCGGCTAATCTTCTCTTCACTCCCTCTAGCGCAATCACACTTTTAATGTGGTGACTAGAACTGCACACAATTCTTCAGCTGTGACCTCACCAAATTTCTATACAACTTCAACATGACTTCCCTGCTTTTGTAATCTATATCTCGATTGATAAAGGCACGTGTCCCATATGCCTTTATCATTACCCTACTAACATGGCCTTCTGCCATTAGAGATCTATAGTCAAACATGCCAAGGTCCTTTTGTTTCACAGAACTTTCTAGTGTCATGCCATTCATTGAATACTTTCTTATCAAATTACTCCTTCCAAAGTTTATAACGTCACACTTTTCAGAGTTAAGTTCCAACTGCCACTTAACTGCCCATTTGATCATCCTGTCTATATTTTCTGGTAGACCAAGACATTCGGCCTTCTTGTAGACCAAGACACTCAGCCAATCTTTGTGTCATTTGCAAACATACTTGTCCTATCCCCACGTAATCATCAATATATTTTATATAAATAACAAATAATAGGGGGCCCAACACACTTCCCTGTAACGCACCACTGCACACTACCTTCCAGTCACAAACCAACCTTCTGTCATCACCTTCTGTTTTCTAAAATTGAGCCAGTTTTGAATCCTGTATTCCATGTGCATTTGCCTTCATTATAAACCTTTCACATGGGACTTTGTCAAAGGCTTTGCTGAAATCCATATAAACAACATCAACTGCATTACTTTCATCTACATACCTGGTCACCTCAAAAAATTCAATCAAATTTGTTAGCCATGGCGTCCCTCTAATGAAAGCATGCTGCGTATCCCTATTTAAGCTTTGCCTCTCAAAATGGAGATAGATGCTCTCCTTCAGAATTTTCTCCAATAGTTTTCCTATCACTGACATGAGACTCATTGATCTATAGTTCCCTGCTTATCTCTACAACTCTCCTTAACAAGCAGAACCACATTAAGTGTTTTCCAGTTCCCTAGCACTTCCCCTGTGACCAGAGAGGAATTAAACATTTGGGTAAGAGCCCCGGCAATCTTCTCCCTTGCCTTCCACAGCAGCCTGGGACACAATCCATCTGGATCCATCCGGCATAATGTTTATACACTAAGCACAAGAGTAACACACCTTACCCTCCACAGCTCTACTAACATTAGATTGTTCCAAAATTTCAAGCAAAACATCTAACAAGCAAGTACAGCAAATGGAACCTGTCTCACTTCCTGAAGTCCATTTCACAGACATCCACATTCCCAGTTTATTGGAATATCGTTTTAATAAGGTGATGATTGTGAGTAATCCATCTTGTCCAACAAGTGAACAATTATAAGTGTGGGTTCTCATTGCTTCAAGTTGTGCTTTGCTGATGGAGATTTGAGAATGTCAAAACTTAAATTGTTTTTTTACTTGTCTCTCTTCCTCTCAATCCTCTCTCTCTATTACTATTTATCTTACGTGATATTGGATTCACCCACTCAAATTCACCTTTCTTCTCAGTCATTCCTCTGCTTATTTTTTAAAATGTACTCATTCACAGTATTTGGTGTTGTTGGCTCAGTCAGCTTTGACTGCCCATCCCTTATTGCCCTTGATGATGCCTTCTTGAACCGCTGTACAGATCATGCGGTGTATTTACACCCACAGTAATTTTTAAAATCTTCTTGACAGCCTCAAGAGAGAATATTGAGCAAAAATTTCGAACGATGATCAATTCTCTCTTTGGAATTTGGTCAGTTTTGTGGCTAGAGCTAGCTTCGTACACAATCCTTTTCAAACTAATGCAAAAGGTGGTAGCAACTCAACTTGTGCTAAATGCAATTTTCAGTTAAAATTCTGAGTTGTATGCTGGCCACTCTTTTGAACAAATTAAAAATGCTAATGCAATACAACAGAAAGTCTAGGGGGTAAATTTTTCAGTCCTCTATTTGCCATGGGAATTTGATGGACTACTGAAAGGCTGTTGATCTTGCACAGGGAAGTTTCTGGTTTTAGGGCAGGTAGGACTGGAAAATACCACCCAAGGTCTCTGTGTTGGCTGCTCAGTGTTGTTTCCTGGACATTGAAAAGATCAGATCAGCTACTTCTTTGCTTGAACACTTATTTTCTATCAATTGAGAATTTCACCTATCTGTGACTTGCCACTCAATTTCCCCCACCTATTCCCACTCTGACTTCTCTACCTTTGATTTCCCAATTCACCAAACTTAATGGAAACTGAAGCAATCATATCTCCAATTTTTCCAGGGCACCTTCAGTCATTTGGTCTGAATACACACTCTAGCAAATTCAGACCAGCAACCAATTTCATTATTTCCTTGAAGGTCTGGATTGCTGGGTATATGCGGCAGGTATGCTGCCCTCTGTAAAGATGTTGGGTTAGGTTATATAGGTGCAGGCCTTATTTTTTTTCAAAACACAGCATGGATGAGAGTCTACACTTGAAGTGTTGCCAAACTGAAATGTGGAGAACTTGCTCAATCTACCTTGCTGATATTTTCTATTTTCATTTGGTATTTCCTTCATTTGCAGTTTTGTCCCTAAGGGTATCTTTCTATGACCTTATGCTCTTTGAATGGTTTCACATTGCCTCAGAGAGATGATCTTTATATATCAGTTGTCATTTTTCATCTCTTTCCAACATATCAAAAATGCTTGCTGGCCATTTAACCCACGAGCTTCTCTCTGTGAAATTATTCAAAATTCTTCAGGCTCTTAAAATTTGTCCTCCCTATTTTATAAGCTCCATTAGGGATTCTTTCTTATCTTTAAAACATCTCTAGTGAAGTGTCCACAAGAATAACATTAATCTATTCTTCCTGTTTACAGATCCTGGAATTGTACTTCACAGAAACAACTATTTCTTCTTATGGGGTGGATTTTTTGAAAGAGCTATCAGCTAGTCCCACATCTCATCTTTCTCCTTACATACTTCTGAAGTTTACTTATTCATTTCTACTAAATGGTGGTTTGCAAAATCATTAAGAAAACATCAATAATTAAGCAGTAGGAAAAATGACTCCAGGATCCATCTCAAGAAACAAGCGTTTATATCATGCTGTTTAACGCTGCAAGATTGAATCTTCAGAATTGAGATTTTATGGAAAATTATTTTATTATTCTTAATTCTAAAATGCGGATGTAATGATACTGAAAAATCATTTAGAATTATATAATTAAGAGCGATGACCCTAATATGTCCATAATATTTTTAATTTTTTAATGTATAATTCTCCTCATGCTTTCATGGGCTGTTACATCCACAATTCATTTGGTTGAAATGATTCACAGGACATTTGTCATACTGGTGTACTGAGGTTTACTTGATTACTTTTGAATATTTTTGAATAATATTATTAAGTAGAAATTGACAGTGGACAACATCAAAATCCATTTGGCCTTTAATAAAGTAAAATATTCCAATGTTCTTCTCAGAGGTGTGATCAAACAAAATTTGATACCAAGATGCACAAGGAGATATTAGGGCAAATGACCAAAAGCTTGATCAATAGAATTAATTTTAAGGAACAACATAAAGGAAAGGAAGGAAAGAGGTAATGAGGTTTATTTCAGACTTATAGCTTAGTTTTCTGAAGTAACAGTCACAAATGGCAGGACAATGTGATATGCAAGAGGCCAAAATTAGAAAAGAACAGATATTTCAGTTGGTTGTAAGATTTGTGGAAAAGTTGCACAAACATCAACGAGAAAAATAAGCATTAAATCTGTTTTGCTGAAAGAAAGAGACATTAAGCTTTTCCTCTTGCACCATTAGGACAGAAAGAACTTGTTCACGCATTGCACTTATTTCCAGTTAAACAAAATAAGTGACAGCCATTCATTTCCCAAGGCAATGCCTTGACCAATCAGAGTCAAACTACCTGGATTAAATTTCAAACAGCGCTTGGTTGTTATCTTTTGGAATATGGTGCATTCTCAATGGCAATGTCTCATGGGCAGGATTTTCTGACTGTGCTCGCCCCAAACTGGAAATTGTTTTCTGAGGTCAATGGACCTGTGCATGGTCCTGCCCTGATCACTACGATTCCTGTGGAGGGTGGGACTGGAAAATTCCTCCGTTACAGAGTCCACATGCCAACCAATCAGTATACTCTCTGCATACAATATAAATTGTAATTTTCCCCTATATCAGTATTCTTGCAAAATATCCTGATGAGTGCAAGACAAAAAGATTCAACATTTCTCTTTTTTCAGTGATTTTCAAACTTCGTAAGGGTTGAAGGATAAATTTAGGCTAGGATATCAGGAAAATTCTGGTTCTCTTTGAATTGGGATTCTTTTCACATCCAATTGACATGACAATTTTGACAATGTGGCTTCTTTTCATTGCACTGGAGTGTGTCAACCTAAATTATGTGCTGTAGACTCTGCAGTGAAAGTTGAACCCAATACTATCTGACTTAGAGGTAAGAATACTATAACTGAGCCAATGCTGACAACTTTTATCAGAAAATGCAAGATCACTGCTAAAATGTTATTTTAATAAAAAAAATGATGTTATATAGTCTTGTGTGATCACCAGACGTCCCAAAGCACTTTATAGCAAATGAAGTTTTAAAGTGTAGTCATTGTTTTAATGTAGGGAGCATGACAGCTAATTTGTGCACATCAGGTTCTGATAAACTATAGTGTCAATGACAATAACCAGATAACCTGTTTTTTGTGATGTTGATTGAGGGATAAATATTGGCCAGGTCACTGGGATAACTTCCCTGCTCTTCTTCAAAGTAACAACACAGATTTTTTTACGCTAGCTGAGAGAGCAGATGAGCCCTCGGTTAACATCTATTCCTAAAGATGGCACACCTAAGTATTCAGTACTCCTTCAGTACTGCACTGGAGTGTCAGCTTTGACTTTTGTGTTCAAGTTCTTTAATGGGACTTGAAGTCATGATGTTTAGAGGTGAGAATGGTGTCAACTCAACCAATGCTAACATACAAATATTGGAAATATTCTTTAGTTGCAATGCATCTGGTAAAGTTTGCATGAATGGCTTGGGTTGTGAACAAGTCCAGAGACAGAAATGAGGGGGCTTTGAGCTGGATTTCAAGATAGTAATTTGAGCCAATTGTTTCAATTCCACCTCAAAATTCCAGCGACAAGCATAGAAGTTTATTTTTCCCTTTCCCTAAGTAAATTCTCTCAAGTATGTAAAAACTTTCTGGCACTTGTAGCTGTGAAAATAAATTGTCTTATAAATCTTTTTGATTGGGGGGACAATAAGAAGTTAAGACAAATGAGATTTTATGACTCAAAGGTACATTAACAATGTGAAATATTATACATCTGGAAAGAGGCAGAAACTCACCAGTGGGATTCACTCCATTTAACATTTAATTGATACTCATGCAGGAAAAGACTTGCTCCTTTCAAAAACGAGCAGAATAATTATTGCCTCCCTGCTACAATGCACATTTCTTACTTGCAAAAGACATAAACGTTACCATTGACAGTTTTTTCTAGACTAAAAAAGAAACAGAGATTTGAAGGAGCTCATTACTTTGTGATCATTAGTCAGTTCAATCTTCTCAAAAATCAGAAAGATTGGTATTTGCACCGTTGAGTCCATACTGGCTCTCTGAAGAGCAAACCAGACAGTTCCATGCTCTCACTTCATTCCCACAACCCTGCAAGTTTATTTCCTTCAAGTGCTCATCAAATTTCCTCCTGAAATCAATGATCTTGTGTGCTTCCACCGCTCTTGAGCAATGAGTTACAGTTCATTATTAATCGTTACCTCAATCATCAGCACCAGAGCCAGTACTGGTGATTAGTCTATTTGGACTGAGGATATACTGGGCTGGGAAGTTCTCCTGAACATATATCATAAATACCTCCCTCTCCTTTCCCTCTACCCTAACACTATCCTAATCGATACTAGGATAAGTGGAGTTCCAGTATTGCCACTTGATAGTTCTCTGTGATAAACTCTGTGATGTCTAAGCAGATTTCTCCTCTATCTCTTTGGTATCATTTGAAACCCTACATAATATTTTCCAGTTGCATGATCATATAATTTTGGCTTCTCATTTCTAATCAAATGGATTTTCTCCTTGTCCTCTTGAGAACATCTTCCCTTTCCAATATTACAATGTCTTCCTTAATCAGGACTGTCACTCAACCTTCCTTTTCCCCTTCTCTATCTTTGTGCATTTATATGTATGCACTGTAAACCTGTCTATACTTCTCACAGACCTCCTTAGTCTGCTCCTGTCTAATATAGTACTACTTCCTTCTCTAGTACTGTGCAGTTTTCATCTTCTTGATGCTAATGCCTAGTCCCTTGCCAATATAATTTAAAGCTCTGTTTCACCTGACCTCCAAGCCACACTACTGCACCTCTGCGAAGTTTCATTAAACAGTAAAGTTGGACAACAAACTTAGCTCTTTTTTCCCCTGCTCTAAACAAACCACTAAATGGTGATATTCCCATCTGAAACATGTGTTTATTCACATAAGATATCTTATGGCTGAAACAGACTATGCATGTCCTCAGTGCCCAAGGCATAACTGAGGCATGCTTGAAGCTCTGTACTGTGTCTAAACCGCAGCATACTTCGACTTCTGCAACAGCACCTTACCTCAGTTGAAATCCCTTTATCACCTACATGCTTAACTTCTCCAAAACTTTCCTCAGTTTTCTCCCAATATTCATCCTACACATACTCCATCATTGCATTGCCCATATCCAATGTCATCTCCTGTTTGCCCATCAGACCAGTCTTTGCCATTTTAATAGGTTCTACGTTACCATCACGTAAAGTTCAAGACTTTTATTCTTAAATTTACAAATCAATCTTTTTGCTGCTCACTATCATTTCTCTGTAGCCTGCACCATGTTGACCAGCCTGCACTTTTGCTCTTCCAATTTGGGTTTCTGTGCATCTTATCTGATGACACAGTATCCACCATTTTGGCCCACTGTCTGCAACATGCTGCTTAAAATCACTTTGTTTTGTTTCCATTCTCTGTGCCTATCTTTTTGATTGCACTTTCAGTCATCTCTCTAAACTTTTGCACTCCTCAAAAGCTGTTGTTCTACTGCAAGGGTCCTTGTGATATTTTTTGATAGACCAAGCATAATATAAATTCAAGTTGTTTGGCACATAGACTCGCATGTGACAAATAGGTACTTGGGGGGATTTATTGGAAGTGACTGGCAGCAAAGAAAATTAAACACACCAGAAAGTCCCAGCCTTCAAAAGGGGAAATGAGCAATTCACAATGGGAGAAGGGAGGTCTCAGCACAAATCTGTTTCGCATTTAAAATTGAGTAGTTTGGTACTGACAAGGTTAAATAGACTTGTGCATAAAAGAGCACTGATGAGCTGCCCTCACAGCTCCATTGGTAAAATCAGTGCATAAACTAAGCTGAACAGATCAGGGGTCACAGATTTAGTTTCCAGTTGAACTATTTGATCTTACCAAAGGGAGCAGAAGACAAGCTTCTATTATCTCTAATGCCCCTAAGCAGGGAGGATAAAAATCAGCCAAGACTCCAGCTCCTGATCACAATTCAATGACCCTTGCATGAAAGTGCATTTGGATGACAAATGAAACCAGAATCTGTTATGATGATGTGCACAACTGAATAGCTTTCTAATACTCCCTTGTCTAAGTTTACATGTTAAGAGCTTCCTCTTGGGTGAGATATGGAGTCAGACGATGATAATGACCCAATGGATAGTACCGCAGCAAAAGCCAGTGCCTTGACAATTGCTATTTTGCAAAAAAAGTGACAATAATTTAAGCACATTACTCTCTTTTTCCATAGGACCTGTAAATCTCAGAGAGCCGATTCCCAAATTCCTGGCGAGAAGCACCAAAATCAACAGCCCTCAGTTGTTCATTTCTGTTTAATTAAATGATAGAAAACTAGGGTCTATGGCTGTACAATTTCCTGACTAGTTGTCCATGTGATTGGAGCACAAACAGGGCAATCTGCCCTAAAACAGCTGCTTTATCCATAAAAAACTGCTTTAGCTTTATTTGCTATTATTTACTAAAAAAGCTAATCAAATCTCAGCTCCTAAGAACAAAGCAACAATATTTCAGCCTTTTGTTGAATTGTTTTTGCCAACCCGTGACGATAACATACATAACTCAAGGATATTAATTCAATCGGGACAATAACTCTCAACTCCAGGAATAAGCATCAAAAAGGCAGTTGCATCAGAAAATGACCATCAGGTTAGCAGTGATACACAATGCAAAATTCCTGAAATTTCTGCAGTGCACATACGTCAAGCTGGGATTTCAACACCATCAGGCCTACAAAAGAAACTTGGCATTGCCATTTCTAAGCACTGAGAAGGTACATCGAATTGAATGAAATCTCTCAACAAGCCTGTTTACTATAAAACAAGGTACACATTGTGCATGCACAGTGCAAAATGCACATTCTGCTGACTGCATTTAGCAACTAATTCAATTTCCAAAGATAAAATTTTAATTATTTAAAAAAAAAATCTGTCAGGATAATTTCTTCTCGAATGCCCAGTCAGGCTGACGCAGCTTTAGTGCTGGCCACTGTTGCTAGGTTACAATCAGTTGTATTGAAGGCCAGTCAGCTGAATTGTTCAGTGCAAGTTTCTGTAGAATATATAGAATTTTTCTTGGAGCAAGGAAGTTAAAAGTTACAAAAAATGTTTGAATTATGCAAAGAAAAATATTTAGGATCATAATTTCTCACTGTCCTGAAGCTGCTGGCTAACTATGAACTGCCATGCTGAAACTGCTTTGCAAGAGAACTGCACAAAATTCACCTTCGTCTGTTATCAGAGCATGACCCTCTTGCTGGGAATGTCTACCAGGTCCCAAGAGGCTGCCAATCAGAAAGACAACACTGTTGAGCTGGTGGAAATCCTGGTTGAACTTGGAGAGGATTGGAGAAGGAGGAGCTCAGTAGGGATAAAGGAGGAAATCAGAAGGGAAACGGGAAAAGTGACAATGGTGGCCAATGGCAACCCATAGTTTTAATGTGGTAGAATTAAGCGTAATCCTATTCAGGTTTGTTGAAGATTTTATTATTTACCTTCTCATTGTCAGTAAACAGTCTCTTTGAAGATCAGTGGTTTGGCAACTGTTCATCCAAGAAAATGGACTGTAGCACACATAGTACCTGATGCAGACTGTCACACTCCAGTATTAGAAATTTAGGCTCTTTAAGCCCACAGTTTGTTTCAATGGGGGAAACAGGGGGTGGTGAGAAACATGTCGATTGGCAGCTTTACATGTTCACCTATTTTCTTCTTTCCCCTTTCCCAGATTAAGCTCCTTGCTAGGTGCAGTTTCCTGGTACTGGTTACTCTCCAGTGTCTTGTCAAAGTGACTATAAGAAGGTGATTCATCACAGAGCCCAATTCTGCCATCAACAGGCTTCCACATGCTCAAGACATGAAAGAAAAGACATGAAACACAGATAATGATCAGGAAAAGGAATCCAACTCCTAACTCCGGGCTGTTGATGCCCAATTGTAATACGTCTAGTTGCTGCTGCAGTTGAAAGCAGCTCATTCAGTACAGATTGGAAATGATACCTGGGTCATTCTTGATTGTGTGAATTAGTGCCCACACCTTAAGGTGCATTTATCCAGTAAGCCAAAGAAGTTACTGTTTTCACAATTCTGTTACAGTGAAGTATACCTTTGTCCTTGTTATCACACTTCAGCATATTTGGCAAATGTTTCTAAAAATAGACAGTTCAAAATTGAATATAAAAAATATAATTTGTTTTGAATTGGATTTTCATGATTATTTAGGTGTTAATTTAGTTTATTAATTTAAACAAGAAAATCTTGTGAGCACAGTGACATTTTGAGTATGGTGCATTTCTTTCTCATTATTCAACATTTCTCAATTTTGTAATTTGTCAGTGACAAAAATTCATTGAAAATTATTTTTGCTGACAGAACAATGCAAACCTGGCTTTCGTCCAGAGCAGCCATCCCATTCCTATTCACAAGTCAGTGAAATGTTATCCTCAAACTGACTCTTTTCATAAAGGTTTAAAGTTATTAACATTTAAATTTATTAATGTTTAATAAAAATTCATTCAATCTCTCAAGTAATCATTGTAGTGTCTCCTTGCCTTTTCTGTGATTAGAATATAAAATCATTCTCTCAAGGCTGTAGAAACAAAGCCCCAAAGCAGATTTCTGCCCACAACCCCCCCAATGTTGTTTCTGCATATACTTTATGATGTTTGATGTCTTCTCCCTATTGGATATCTAAAACCACTAAAACCTCACTTGACTAATGCCATCATTTTGAAATCCTTGTTGTATTCCTAAATTGAAAGTTACTGGGGGAGTTGTGGAGGAGCCGAGGGGAGAGAGCTTGCAATTGAAAGTGAAGTCAAGTGAAGAAACAGAGCAGCTATATACCTATAAAACTTTTTTGCGCAAACAACACATATTTGGAACTCTCTTCTCAACTCTTTCTGATGTGGGTGGTAGGACAATTAGAACAGGTGCCAGGCTGAGATTGATAGATTTTTGTTAATTGTGGGTATTAAGGGACATGGAGCAAAGATAGGAAAATTGAGTTGAGATGATGATTCTCCACAGTCTAACTGAATAGTGAAGCAAACTTGAAGAGCTAAGTGGCATTGTTTCTCATGTTACTACGCTACTATGTTACAGAAACAGAAGATCAATATTAGTTAAACATTTACCCGCATTTCCAATGTTTACGGTCACCAGGATATCTTGTTCACAATATATTTAATTTAATCACATATTCTTGGCTGTATTCTTTCCCTTACTTCCTTCTTCTTTTGGCATATGGGGCAAAAATAGTTGGATAAGATGGACGATATTGTAACATGAGATGAGGCTGCAGAGCTGTATGGCCACAAACTGGGCAATCCAAAATTCAAGAGCTCACAATTTAGTCATACTTACTTTTGACAGAATCACTGTGAATCCATTGTTCATTTATGATAACCTAGATAAAATGGCTTTTGCCATTATAACTAACATCACAGATATATGCCAAACTGTGGCCCCCGAATTTACTTTTTAAACTACACAAAGGGGGGCACAAATCAGGGCTGATTGTGATTTTTTTGACATTATTAGAAATTTTGCTCTTTCACATCATGTAGTAGAACACACAGATATATCAAAAACAGTGCATTTGTACATGTGCAAAGAGGTTTGATTGAACTTTTTTTTGGGCAAAAGAAAACCTAGCCAGGTCATGTGGGGTAAGCATAGCAGGAGGAATGGGGCTTGACATTTGGGTGTCTTCTACCATTAAATAGGCCTATGTGTAAGATGTAGCCACCAGGCTACATTCACTAGTCCCTTTAAAACTGGCAGCAGCTACGCAACTCTATTGAAAAATGAGTTGCCCTAGCCTTTGCTTGGAACTAAAATATTCACACTTGACAAGCAAATTGAAAGTTCTGTTTATTCTGAGATCTAATGCCAAATCTAATTATTTAAACCAGCCATACTTCTGCTACTGACTGGGATCAGAAAACTTCACTGTTTTAGTTTCCACATACTGCACAATGCAGGCAAGTCTGGACATGTGCAAAGAAGTTACTTTTGACTGTTTGTGAAAAGCAAACATTTAAATTTATTTGGAAGCACTGTATAAGGCGCTGGAAAGATTCACAAGCATGCTATCAGAACTATGAGGATATTGTTTTCAGAAAAGACCGAACAATCTGGGGCTGTTTACTGCAGAGAACAGAAGGCTGACAGATGATCAAATAGTGGACTTTGAAATTATTTAGTGGCTTGATTGGGTAAAGGTAGAGGAGATGTTTCCACTTGTGGGGGTGAGAATGGGTTAAGATAAAATGTTCTGACCATTTTTTGTGACAAGGAATCGTGCATACATTATAGTACAAAGTGCCTAAGTCACTGTACATGAGGGGCTGGAAAATTATACCACTGTACAAGATTTTGAAGGGGATAGATAGAGTAAACAGGGCTAAGCTTTTTCCTAGGATGATACTCAAATAGCACGAGGGGTCACAGGCTTAGGGTGAGGGGGTAAGGTATAATTTGGATGCTAGAGGGAGTTTTTTCACACAGAGGGTGGTGGGGGTATGGAATGCGCTGCCAAGTAAAGTGGTGGAGGCAGGTACTCTGGAGTTATTTAAGAAATACTTAGATGGGCACATGAACAGAATGGGAATGGAGGGGTATAGAAAACTGATTTAAAATAGGGATCATGAGCCTTGGGAGTCCCTGGGAAGTGTGTAAATAGATGATGATATTGATGTACTTGTTTTTATCTTACAGGTGCTTTGGTCCACCTTGTTGTCTAACGAGGGGCATACACGCGATGGGTCGTGAGAGGGCTGCTCTTGGACCTTTTTTGAGAGTATCCTACTGCTTCACATCGTTAGTGTATGCTTGACCTGGACCATCTGATGGGCAACACGACAGCGCAGTGACTATCGCTGTGCTGTGCAGATACATGGATTTGGGCCTGCGTCTGTGGGAGTTTGCGCATTCTCCCCGTGCTTGCGTGGGTTTTCTCCGGGAGCTCCGGTTTCCTCCCACATCCCAAAGATGTGCTCTTAGGCTAATTGGCAAAACAAATTCTCCCTAAATTGTCTCAAATTTGGTTTTTAATCCATAGATCTATAAACATGGACAGGGATCGCGTGTAGAAGTGGGAACATCGAGGTGGCGGCGCGGGCTCGTTGGGCCGAAGGGCCTGTTTCCTGTGCTATTTTGTTCTTTGTTCTTTTTATGTAGCGAATTGCAAATGCTTCCAGTTCACTTCAAATGGGTGGAATTATTTGACTTCAAGTGGATAGAAGCATTCATATTCCCTCTGTTTACCTTCTTTTGCCATCAAGACTGTAGGCTTTTTATCAAATCATTAAGTGACCTCAGAATTTTGGCATTCAATACGGATTGTGATGAAGACTATACTGACAACAGAAAATCACCTCATATGAATAACTATCTTTCATTTAGCACTTCTAATTTTTTTTACTCATTTGTAACATAGATGTCCCTGGCTGGCCAGCATTTATTGCCCACCCTCAGTTGCCCTTGAAGGTGGTGATGAGCTACCTTCTTGGACGACTGATACAACTGAGTGGCTTGCTACCCCATTTTAGAAGACAGTTGAGAGTCAACCACATTGTTGTGGCTTTGGAATTGCATGCAGGCCAGACGAGGTAAGGATAGCCAATTTCCTTCCCTAACGGACATTAGTGAACTAGATGGGTTTTTCTAACAATCAACAATAGTTTCGTGGTCATCAGTACATTCTTAATTTCAGATTTTTTCTTATTTCATTCAAATTCCATCATCTGTCTTGGTGGGATTTGAACCCAGGTCCCCAGAACATTAACTATTTTTCTGGATTGATAGTCTAGCGATAACAACTCTAAGCCATTGCCTCCCTTGTTTCTAAAATTTGGAGTGCGAAACAAAAATTAATTTTGCATCAGAAAACATGTCATAGGGGTTGGTTATATTCTAACCTGCAATTTTTATATTAAAAACCTACCTTGAATCTAACTTACCCAAAATTCCTCTGACTAACTCTCACTAACTTTAACTCCTAATAACTCACTGACTTTTAATAAATCATTAACTCTTAACTTCCCACATGCTATTTCACTCTCCCGCTTGATATTTCCCTTTCTCGACCCTCTCATTGACCTCTTCCCTTTCCTGATCCTCCCACCTGCCACTTCCCTCTCCTAACTGTCCTGCTGGCTGCTTCCGTCTTCCAACTCTCCCACGACAAGCAAAAGAGGAAAGTTGCAAACGGGAAGGAAGGGAAAGCAAAGCTGTGAGAAGGAGAGTTGGGGTGGTAAGTTGTGAAGCAGCAGTTTGATTTTTTTTAAAAAAATGCCTGAACATGCTAAAAGCACACTAAGCCAAAAACACACTTTTACAATGCACCTTAAAATGTAAAACAAAGGAGCAGTGAGAAAAGGAAGGCAGAGATTGGAAAAGCATTTCAAAGTGCAGAATTCTATAATCAAAAAGTCAAATTTCCATCAAAAGATAGAAATTTCTCACCCCTGGAACTTGGAGACATAAATTTATAATAGTTGCTAACTTGCTGATAAATCCAATAGATAATTCAGGAAGAACGTCTTTAGCGGAAGTGTGTTAAGATTGCAGAATAGGGGTTGTAGAACATAGAACATTACAGCACAGTAAAGGCCCTTCAGCCCTTGATGTTGTGCCAAGCTATGTCCGGACCCAAGATCAAGCTATCCCACTCCCTATCATTCTGATGTGTTCCATGTGCTTATCCAATAACTGCTTGAAAGTTCCTAAAGTGTCCAACTCCACTATCACTGCAGGCAGTGCATTGCACAGTCAGGAAGGATATCAATGGAGCGGATACAACACCAGCTCACTAGGATGCTGCCTGGAATTCAGAAATAAATGTACTAGTCTTGAAGGATTGGGACTATTTTTTTCAAACAACAGAATTATAGGCTTGGTGATGAATGACGAATATTCCAGAGACTAAAGCTCCAGGAACAAGGGTTTAAACAATTTAATTGAAACCAATTAATTAAAATAAAATCTGGACGTGAAAGCTAGTATCACTAATGGTGAATATGAAACCATCACTGAATGTCATAAAAACCCATCAGGTTCACTAATGTCCCTTTGGAAAAGGAAATCTACCATCCTCACCTGGCCTGGCCAACGTATGACTGCAGAGTCACAGTAAAATGATTGATCCTTAACTGCTCCATGAAATGCAAGCCCCTCTGTTCAAGGACAATGAAGGGTGGGCATTTTATGCTAGTGATGTCCACATCCCAAGAATTTTTAAAAATGTGATTAGCAATGCTTTGACCTATATGATTGCAAGAAATGGAACAGAATAGATTAAAACACATTGAAGGGTCAAAAGCACCAGAGTTAGATAGAAATGAACTACAAGCGATTTAGGTCTTAGAGAGCATTTCCTCAGAGGATTGTGAGCGTATGTAGTGTGTGACTGTATTACTGATGAAAGCAACAGTCAGTTTCAAATTCTGGCTCCATTGCACCAGGATGAGATGAAAAACGGCTCCTGGTCCGTACGGATCACCATGTCACTCGGCATAATAAGTGATCACGCAATTGGCACATGTGAAACATATGTGTTCAGCTGCATGAAGGACCAGCCCCACTCCCCCATTAGCAGCATTATTTGAAGGTATCATCATGTCATTTGCAGGCAAATTGCTTTTGATAACTGTTGGCTGTTCTAGAGTTTAGTGAAAGTATCGGATTGTAAGAAGAGCTGTGAAAAGTTGGTTAGATCAGCAGGGAATGGTGCTGAAATTTATAGAGTTGTATGTTTCCGAAAAGCTCTGTATACATCATTTAGTCCCAGTCATGGCAACGAGACTTTAGTTCCTCTTGGGCTAGCGCATTACACTGAGGTGGAACAGAAACCATAGCAAAGACAAACTGTTCGCAGAAACAGAAGGGAGAGAGCTCTCAGCAGGAGGCTGCACCAATATGGGATCTACAGGGAGGACTTTCTTAACCTGCACCTAAGCCAGAAGCAACGTATTCAGAGACCTCACAGAATTGTGTCAGGTCTCAGAACTGGAGCTACAAACCAGTTCCCAGACTCCTGCCAAATTAGTGTTAACTCTCCCGAAAAGCACTAGCAAATCGTCCCACAAAGAACTTAGTTCCAGCCCTATTTAGGTGCAACCTGTTTGGTTTGTACAGGTCCCATCTCGCTCATATGGCTAAATGTCCCTGGAATTTAAAGGCCTCATTCCTGTATCATGTTTCCAGCATGCATTCAACTTTTTTATTCTTCTATTTCTATACTCACTTCCACATGATACTGGGAGTAATCTGAAGATTAATACTTTTGAAGTTCTGCTTGCTACGTTTCTACCTAGCACCCTAAATGTTGACTGACATGCTGCTTCTGCTTATGTAATTTGTACCAATGTGTACTACGATTCCTGGCTGGCTGTTCACTCTCCCTTATCAGGGCATTCTGCAGCCACTCAGTGACATCAATAATCCTGGCATCTAACACGCAACACACCAACCTGGATTATAGGGTTTTAGAATGTAATTTGCTCAAATATTTTAATAAAAATGGCACTGAAATGTAATTCCCATATTTTGAAGATCGCTTTGAGTTTTGATGTGATAATTGTACTTCATCTGAAGATTTTTGAGGAAATTGTTAACTGCCCCTAGGAAGAGTGATGCTACATATAAACGACTGAAGAATTCATTCGCATTCTCTTACATCTTCTCTGATTGCAGCCTGCTGCCACGCCATCATGAGAGTCAATCCCTACTATTTTACAAAGGAGATCATAAGGGGATTGATTGCATTGAGTGCAGGTCACATGTGCTTTCCTACATGTTTTGCACTTAATAGCGATACTCTCACTGGGATGCCATCTTGTAAAAGTGGCATGCTACTGCATTCTGACACAATTTATAAGGCTATACGCTCTTCTGTCATTTTTCTGGATGACACAAAATTTTCTTAAATTTATCAATTGTATGACCCAAACTATTGCCTTTGGCTTCTGCCAATTCACCAGACAGTGATTCCAATCCCCTCAATGACTCCATCTGTGGTTGAATCATATTGTTCACATTCTTAGCGTCTGAACTGACCCCGAGCTATGCTCCTTAATCCATGTTTTTTTTTGATGTTTTACCTTTATATAAATACAAGTTGTTGTTTCTAAGGGAGTAAAAAAAATTGCTAAACAGATATTGAAAATGGTACACACCGTTACACTGAGACCTTGTCATTACATGAAGTAATTTAAAAGCTACAACAGAGGAAGTATTCACAATAAGGAAGGAGGCAGATCTGAGTTTCTGTGCATTGCAGCCCAATTAAATCACTATCACCACCACTCCCTAAGTCATATCAGCCTCTATTTATAAGATAAAGTCATTTTAAACTCAAGTACACAACGTACGGTCAATCACAAGTCAGGGGAGGTTCAATTCATCAAAAAAAAAGCATGCTCATATCAGAAACTCATGTCAGAAAGTCACCTTTCCACAATTACCAATCGATCCCAGAACCAACACACAGGGACAAATTGCTTCTAAACCACATGCTTTTAAATGGAACAAGCTATAAAGCATGGCAGGGTAACTTTCTAAAAACTACAAGCAAAATCTATTAGACAATAAGCAGTTAGGTATCTCACTCTGATGACCTTAGTTTACTTCCGATCACAGTCTTTGCACTGTAATAAAAAAAAACACTTGCTTAGAAGCAGAATGGTATGCTGTTATTAGGAAATACGTCCCACTGAAAAAAATAAAGAAAATGTATGGGCCCAATTAGTTCTTAATGTGAGCAGTCTAAATTCCCAGGCCCTCTCTGTTGGTTATTTTTTTAAACATTTGTATTTCCATAATTTATAAAGCTATCAGAATTGATGTGCCCTATTTTTGCTATCTTACTGGTTCTCCAGATAAAGCATCAGTACACTTTCACTTAGTGTGTTTAGTTAAATAGAAATAAAATGTGTCCTTCGAGGTGAATTCAGCGTAATCGGTGTAAGCTTTATGTGTTTAACTTGAAGGTGTTTCATGAATCTTTCTTCCTTGCAGAAAGACTGAGCGCAATTGAGCTTCCTGTACACTAGCCTCATGAATATAGCGAGTTTAATTTGAGATCGCCCAGTTGCTATGTGGGACCAAAACATAGGCTTCTGTAGCATGTGTCTGAGCAAATAGAAATGCAGCTTCAAGCACATTGTATTTTGCTATTCAATCTTCAGAACTGTTATAACAATGACCCATATGAGAACGCAATTTAGTGATAGTTGAAGGTTCTTTGAACACAGCGTGGAAAGGGGAGTAAAGAAAAATTACATTGATACCAATCATATTTAGGCCTGATATGATAAGTTGGGGAAACTGAACAAGATGGAAAATCTGACCGAACAGTAAATTGCAGTGAGTGAGTGTGGGCCTCTGACAGTTTAGATGCACTGAATGTGTGTGTATGTATATCTTAATAGGCTGAAGTTTGTTTGGAATGGAAAGCATCCTCGGCTTAGCTAATGTGGTGCCAGAATTCCAATTTCAGAAGTTAGCATTCAGGGTATCAGGGCAAAGGGTGAGAGGTCATGTGCTGGGTCATGATAAAAGGGCCAGAAAGTAGGTAGAGGGGCACAGACTGAAATGCAACATATGAGGAGCTATGACGTAGCATGGCTTGGCATGGATGGAGCATGCTAATTATGTCAGGTGGTGTAAAGGGACATGAGGGATGAGGCATGTTTTTTGTTGATTTTTCTTACAAGTCCTGGAGCACCGAAGTGGGCCATTTGTAGTCTGCATCTGTACTCAGCAGTCCCTATGGCTATCTCCAAACTCTCTCTGGCTTGGCTCCAGAGGCTTGACTCTTCCCAATACTTACCCCCTCTCCCATCCCCGCTGCAACTGGAACCAAAGCACAACACCCGCAACACTTTCTCCCAAGTCAGGTTTGTGGTGTCAGGAATTGCCCCAACTGTGTACTCCTGACTTGAAAATGAAATTTCAGTTGACAGTGTGTGTCTGGGTCTCTAGTGGTTAAGAAGCAGTATAGTCTGGGTCTCTGGCTGTTTAGATTCAGTATATATCTGAGTCTCTAGATGTTTACATGCTGTGAATGTTTGAATCTCTAGCTATTAAGCTAAGGTCCATCCTGAGTCTCCAGCTATTTCAATGCAGTGTATGTCTGGGTCTCAGGTGTTTAGATGCAGTATGTGTCTGAGTCTCTAGCTGTTTAGATATTGTGTATGTCTGGGTCTCTTGTTGTTCAGATGCCAGGGTTTAATATGTGCAATGTGTATCTGGTTGTCCAGATGCAGTATTTGTGACTGAATTTAGCTGCTGGATGCAGTGTATGTCTAAGTCTCTGGTTAATTAGATGCAATGTGTTGTGTCTGGTTATCTGGTTGTCTAAATTTAGTCACAAATACTGCATCTAGACAATCAGACACACACTCCACATATTAAGCTTGAGACCAGACACATGGCATCTAAACATACATGTGTGTGCCTGGTTCTCTCACTGTTCAGATGCAGAGTGTATTTCTGCTTCTCTGGCTGTCCAGATGCAGTGCTGTGATGGAATTTCTGATTGTCTAGATACAGTGCATCACTACTTGTTATATGTTGCTTTCTCCTTGCAGTCATTTTGTTCAGAATCAGGAAGTCTTGCATCCGCAACCTTATCCCAGCAGCAACCTGTACACGTGAGCAACTGAGTCTACAAGTTTGGCCCTGGGACAAGGAATATTGTTTTACATTATAAAGGTGGGCAGGCAGATAATGATTACGTTGCCTAGAATCAGAAGTAAAACAGTGTAATTGTACAGCTAATTTCCATTCAAAGCAATGTTTAATGTAGTGGAGTGGTTTTGTTACAAGAAGTTAAAAAATTAATAGCCATTTTATCTGCTTTAAGAGTCATCTATTCTGAATATGAATTAATTGGATCCATGTACAAATTTTTTTTTTGTTACTGTCTACATAGTAAGCGGCCGGGGGAAATCAGTGAAAGGGCTGTTTCCTCATTCTCTTGAACTTTCCACTTAGGTTTTGGTCTCCAGGTCCCCTATCCCGCACTATGGAACATGTTGTCGGTTAAGGTTTTGGTCTGTGATAATTAATGCAGACAATCTGGCAATTTTAAGGGATGAACCAAGGGATGAACATATGGAAATCGATCTTGTAAAAATATGCCAACTATTTCTTGGAGATATACTTTGTACCTTTATTATAAAGCAATCAGGAAAAAAATAAGTTCTGTTTGGCTGTTCACATCACTGAAAATGTAAAATATTTATTGTGGTTTTGTTTTAATTTCAAGTTTATGTTTGTACTGTGGTCGAAAATCTTGGGTTGGGAATGCATCCCCTGACATTACATATATTAAAATAGGAAAACTTACTTCTGTGTTTAAGATTTAAGCAGTGGATTCCAGAAACATACCATACTAGTTAAAATGGGGAATTCCTGCATAGAGTGAGTGTATTTCCTTTGTCAATTCGTAAAGACACAATTTATGGAAATTGACATTTGGAAGATCTTACATCCAGTTTCTATAGCTGCCTCTATGTTTCCCCAATGCCTGTGCCAGTCAGGGTTCAATACAGCCAGCATTAGGAAGATCTAGTATGAATGAATCTTTTAGTCTTTAATCAAATGGTTCAATGCCTGTAAGTTAGAAACCTGTATCACTGGCACAGGAATTAGTGAAGATAGAAGCAATTTTCAACACATCTCTAATGCTATCCCTATTTCTAGTTTTTATACTAAATAAGAATCCTTTACACCTTTTTGATGAGTATGAATAGTTTTAAAAGTAGTACATACTTGATATAGTAGGGCACTTTGTTGGGAGATATTGCCCGCTCCCAAGGATCCTGGACAGAAGCTGGAAACAAGAAGCCAAAGGAAAAAAAGGTCAAGCCCGGAGTAAATAAAAGGAATACGTTAATCATTAAAATGACTATTTTTATACTCAGCTCAGCAGATCTCCATCTGTTTTGCTCAGCTGCCCATGAAGAAGGGAAGATTAATTTAGTGGACTGAGAAATTTTACCATAATCTGTTTGAAATTGAACCCTTTCACCACAAAAATAACGGTGGAGCACATGGGTCACAAACCTAAGGAGTCGATAATTACAGTATGCATTGCTTTTAATGTCATCATCCCATTTTGTAGCAAAATATAAACAGTACAAACATATTTAATAAATCACCAGTGAGATTGTTTAGTAATATTGCATTACCCACTGCTATTATTATAACTATAATATTAATATGATTCAAAAGAACTAAAAAGAAATCTGTAAAATATTGTGAAAAACCAAATACAGGGTTTGAGACTAAGTGCGAGTGAGAACAAGAAATGTTTTGCATTGAGACGGCCAGCTGGAAAACACACCAAATCATCCAGCTGTGACTTAATTAGTTACGTATCCGAGTGCTTTGTGCTATTTTCTGTGGTGGGGCAGTCCTGGATAACATGTAGCTAACTGTCATCTCCAGGTGCCATATTGGTAAGGTGTTCAATATCACTGACCTACTATTGAAGAAAGAAAATGGATCTCCTGAAAATGAAGATGGATTTTCTAGAACATACTGATGCTGGAAGGTAGATCCGCTTCAGGACACCAAATCTAGAAGCTCCTCTGACTCACTGCTGTGGTATCCCAGGGTCCAGGGTTGCAGAAGGCCTCTATCCTGAGCTTCAGAGGCAGGCTCAGACATTGTTCAGATGAGTCCCAACATCTATATGCCAAGTTGTTCCAAACATGTTTCTCACCGGCATGTTTTCCCCCGCAACATTGTGGAGAATCTGACATGGGAGGTTAGGCCTTCATTTCATTAATAAGATGCAAATGACGTTCACAGTGGCGTCTGGTGAGTTTTCCAACCCACCATGGCCAGCACCAGCAGATGATCCCACTGTAAATTCATGCTGGCATGAAACTACTTCCTGGTTCTCCCAGCATGGCCAACATCAACCATGCCAGTAGGAGCTTGCGAGAATTCCACACGCAGCATAATGCTCTTGTTTAATTATGTCCTTATTCTGACTGAAAGTGCAATGAGATTAGTGAATAAACATTCAAGTGTTATATCAAGATTTTTGGAGATTATCATTTGAATGTCCCTATTCTGCAGTTAATTGTCAACTATGGCTTAGTGGTAGTATACTCATCTCTGAGCCAGGAAATGTGGGCTTGAGTTCCACTCTACAGACCTGCGTGCTGAAGGAGTGTTGACATGTCGGAGGTGCAAAGTTTCAAATTAAATCTTTAAGTGAGGCCATGTCTGGCTTCTCAGGTAAAAGTACCCCCCTTTCAAAGAGTTCCTGGTAATTATGGTCTAAAACTTATTAACTGGTTGACATTACATTGCCATTTGTAGGCTTATGCAGTGTGCCCCAAATTACAATAGTGTCTTCAAAATTGCTGTAACTTTCTTTGGGATACCCTGAGATTGTGAAGAGTACTAGTGTGAACCCAATGGCTTTCTGTATAAAAGTATCATTTGGTCCATGCGTGCAGGTCACCAAGATCCCATTTCAAACACTAACTTCATCTGAACAGCAGTGATGAATTTGGGTTTATGAAGTTTTAGTACTGCTCAAAATAAACTAGCAAAATTTATTTTAGTTTGTCACAAGGAAAATATTTTGTTAATGTGACATTGTGGCACAGTGGTTGGCACTGCTACCTCACAGCTCCAGAAACCTGGGTTCGATTCCCAGCTTTGGTCCCTGTCTGTGTAGAGTTTGCACGTTTTTCCCGTGTTTGTGTGGGTTTCCTCTGGGTGCTCCCGTTTCCTCCCACAGCCCAAAAATGTGCAGGTTAGGTGCATTGGCTATGCCTAAATTACCTCTTAGTGTCCCAGGGTGCGTGGGTTAGAAGGATTAGTGGGGTAAATATGTGGAGTTACAGTGATAGGGCCCAGGTGGGACTATTGTTGGTGCAGACTTGATGGGCTGAATGGCCTCCTTTCGCACTGTGGGATTTCTATGATTCTAGAATTTCTTGCTCCACATCTACTTGGAGTTGATAGGGGACAGTGCCAAGTGGAAATTTAAAAAGGATAGAGTGACAGTGAGTGATGGGAATTATGCTATTCTCCCAAAATTAGCACTGAAATTATTGAGTACCCAACAAAGTTGGTAAAAGTATATTCCACAATGTGAATCTTATTATTTCTACTGTTAACAGATGAAAAAGTAATTTTGAATAAAATTGTACTATTCCAACAAGAAAGGAGGCCACATGAATATTGGTAAATTATATAATGGCACCAACAAAGTGACTAAAACCTGCAGCAATGTTGAAATTGCTAGAGCAACCTTTACAGAAAGGAAAGGGGTCCAGTTAATGATCTATTGGCATCATTACAGTGCACCATGAATATTCACAAACTTGCTTCCCGTCATGTTTACTGATGATAAATAATGCAGTGTTAATGAAATCCCTGTACGTACATGATTTTAATTTTTGAAAGGAAAACTGTATGGTCAGTCTATAAGAACATTTATAAACTTTATTAAAAAACTCCACTCAGAAAATCTACCGAATAGCAGCAGAAGCAGACTGCTTTGTAGTATCATACAATCCTACAGATGGAGAATTTCTCCATTATACAGCAGGACTGACAGCCCATGCTCTTCAAAGGCATTGTTCTCAAATAGTTCAGAAAGATATCTACAGCCTAGTGAGTGGAAACCTTCCTGCTGGTCTGTACAATCATACGATGTTTAGCTTACTGATAACCAGGAAACGGTTCATGTGAAAAGACATGCAAAACTTGGATTTGAATTGTGCCTTTCACAGCTTCAGGATTTCCCAAAGTGCTTTGCAGACAATTAAGTGTAACAATGCTATCACAGTTATAATTTATTCTGATATAATGCATGGTGTATTTAAAGAATTTTAACACCCCCAGAGGTCCAAACACTGCTTCAATACATTGTCCCTCATACGAGCATTACCATCACTGGCTGCTTCAGAATTAAATGTATTATAAGCTGCCTCGACAGCTCTGATCAGAAAGCACTGTGCTTTCTGGTGACAATGATTAACATACAATAAGTAGACATTTATCCACAATCTCTTCTATTGTATACATACAAAAATCTGAAAACACTTGCCAACAGATTCAAGAACAACTTCTTCCCTGCTGTCATCATACTTTTGAATGGTCCTATCATATATTAAGCTGATCTTTCTTTTCAGCCTATCTGTAACTGCAACACTATATTCTGCACTTTTCCTTTATGTATAGTATATTTTTGCCCGTATAGCACACAAGAAACAATGCTTTTCACTGTATCCCAGTAATAAGTGACAATAATAAGTCAAATCATAATAAATTTTTATTCAAGCCCTTTATGAGGAATCATTACAGTGGGATATATTTGAGGAACAAATCATTTTTTGAAGGATAACTGTTTAAGTCCTGAACAGAATCCCCACCACTCCCTCCACCACCACCTTTGTACTGCTCTCTTAATGATAACTTAGCTTTGGGAAATGGGGTGAAGGTTGGGGGCGTTAAAATCCTTACAGCGGCCTTCTCATCTGATTTTCATACCATGTACTATATTAGCAGCTGTGTCTTGACCAACCAGTGAAGCCCAAGCACCAGGTAGAGTAGGCCCTCATAGAAATTCACAGCATTGAACACACAATCTAGCCTGAAGTTTTTGTGTGGTCCAGAATGGGTGGGTGTTTCTGATATTTACTGGAAATGGTAAGAAAAAGATTTGTCTTATTTGCTTCCAATGCCCATTCCATAACTACTCAAAATTTAGGTGATTAGCAATGTTCCCTCCATGCTGTCTGGCCATGCAGCAATCTGATTGCTTCCACAAAGGCCAAATGCACAACTTGGTCCCTTTAAATGACCTGCATGACTGTGTTAAAAGACTGAAGAGCTTTGCACTTAAAACAAATAATTCATGCATTACAAAAGTAAAACAGAGCTGGCATTGCTGATAAGCTCGGGAAAATCTGTGCTATGATGTTAAAGTAGAGAGAAAAATAAATCATGATTTCGAATCATGATCCTAACAACTGTTTGGTCCCACCTTGTCTCCTGTCAGACTTGAGGATTGCCAAAAGATAGGAGTCCTAAACACATATCTGAGACAATAAGTTTAACTATCATGCTCCATGTTACTCAGATTAACAGATGTTGTTTGGTTTATCGTGATTTTGAGTTTCATGTAAAAAGACTTAATTCAAATGACTTATGTTCTAATACATTGAAGCAAGAGTTCAAAGAAAATAAAAATGTTCCTTCTGTATAGTGACTGGAAAATAAACCATGTTAAATTGTCCTGAATGCCTTTAGACACCAAGTTATAACATATTTGAATACACTTGTAAATAGAAAAAAAATAAAAATTAATGGATTGTTTTATACATAAAAAGAACTTTCAGAATATCATTGTAGAATCACTCCAGAATAATATGAATCCATTACTTACTAGACAGGAAGTGTTGGGATGTGGGACCAAAATCCCTATGAGCCTCACTCAGTTGCTTCAAGCGTTCATCTATGGACACCTGAAGAAAAGAAAGAGAAGGAATTATTAATATGGTTGAAAGGGATGTAGCCAACTATCAACTTTATCAATTGTATAACATTTCTGCATTAATCAGCTTTTCAAGGAGCTAAAATGTGAATAACACTGGTAGGTCAATCTTCATTTACTATGACTCATAATTTTTTACCTTAATTTTATTCCTTTTAGACTAAAAACCTAGACAAACTCCATGACAAGAAATTAAAAAGAAGATGGCTGGGAATGTCATTAATTTCTGTTTTAACTCTACTGGGATTTTTTTCCTTTGTTCTTCCAGTTGTATAATAATAAAAAAACTATATTTTTAATAGTTATCCATATGAGAACTTACTGCGTTTTTCTGGTTACAGCTTTACCTAAAATGGCAATTTCAATTTATATTTTTGGTATATCAGGCTCTTCAAGGAGTGTGTGTGAAGGGAAGTGGAACAATTTTCTTTTTTTTACACAGTTACATGGGAATTACAACACATTTTACACTGCCTCAGTAACATTCCTTAGTCTCAGTCTCAGGAGGATGCCTGTCCATGGCCCTCAACCAATTCCTCCATTTCCTACAACTTGGCTGCCTTTTAACTTTCCTCAATCAATGTGCAAGTTAATGCCAAATTAGGGACAGATTTGTCCTGTAATGTTTATGCCAGCTGAAATAAATTTGCAATCAAGTGGTCTGTACAGGATACAAATCCAGTTCAGAATGAAAGACGAATGTTCTGACCCAAACTACTTGAATTCTTTCTTTATAAACTATATTGATACTTAAGAGTGCAAATGAGCAAAGGAGTCTGGAGTTTAAGTCAGGGTTATATAACAAATGGTTAAATTAATTTTGTGTTCTATCATCAACTAAGATCGTTACAAATACTGTACTGAATAGATGAAAAGTAGTCCCAATCCCACCTGACACACTGAAATAAATAATCAAATTAGTCTTGTGACTGACATAAATTGCCAGCAGTTTTAAAAAATTGTGTTTGTATTTTATATGGTTACCTCAACAAGGGATAGTGATGCTGCGCAACTCAACAACAAATGTTAACACCTGCTCTTTTTACTGCTATCTTAGCAAAAATGTGAACTTGCTTATATCAGCAATCTTTTGCAAATGTGCAGTATAACACTACTGACTAAATAGAAACCATCAGCTTTTTGTTGAAGATCAGTTGGGTCCATCATGAAGAATGGCTTGGTCGTAGCACCACTGACTGTGCTGGCTGAGTCCTTGCAAAATCATAGAAGGTGGCTATTTGGCCCATTGAGTCACATCAGTTCTCTGCGAGGGTGATACTTTTAATTCTGAAATGCCAGCTATGCCTTTCAGGCATAGCTGGCAGCTTAGGCTTGTGATGGTGATGAATGTGCCAACCTCAAAGAATAATTTGACCACAACATCACCAACCTGCCTGGATTCTTCTTCAATGATCACTCACTAACCCCATTCACTGGTCATGGGATCAGTGGGTCCTTGCATAGCTGATGAGCCTGATTCTAGAGTCACACCTTTCACCGGGAGAATTGGTCCTTGGATTTGAGATATTTGGCATTCCTTTTTCAGGATCCATTCCTATCCTCTACAAGGGTGATCCTTCTCATTTTATTCCCCTGCCCTTTTCTCATGAAAGTCATAGTCTGCAGCCTGAGTTTATGGTAGGTGATGAGTGTACCAGCCTGAGGGAAACTTGTTGTCTCGTGTTCTCAAATAGTTGTGTTCTTTCAATCAGAAGATTCATCCAGTTGGGTTTCTTCTAAGCAAGGGTCTTCCAGGCATTGACAACTATGTTGTATTTCTTGACAAGTGCCTTCAGGATGTTTCTTAAGTACTTCCTTTGTCCTTGTTCATTTGTCTTCCTTTGACTCCATGACCTGTGACATGGGGTTAGTGAGTGATCACTGAAGAAGAATCCAGGCAGTTAGAATAGTGATGTTGTGGTCAAGTAAGTTATTCCCTGAAGTTGACACACACATCACCCATCACAAGCCCAAGCTGGGTGAAGATGATTTGCTTTGACAGTTGGGCCTCTGGCATTCTAAGTACATCGCCAGCACAGCAGAGTTTGTTTCAGATCATCATGGTCCTAATGCTGGTGCTCTTGGCTCCATCAAGGGTGCTGATGTTTGCATACTCTGATAATGAGAATCTGTCTCAGGCAGCATTGATTGTGCCTCTCGGGGGCCTTGAGGTGGCCACTGTATGCAGTCCAAATTCCTGAGCTATATTAAAAAGTTGGGAGGACAACTGCCTATGAGAATTGTAGTATCAATGTGAATGTCATGATCTTCAAAGACTCTCATCCTTAGGCATCTGAAGGCCCACAGATTGGATACAATGTTGGATCTACACATCAATGGCAGCCTCCGATAAGAGGGAGGGATAATGTTCCATCCTTAGCAGGGATTCTCCAATGATCTTGATGGAAGAGGAAACCGGATCTTGCCCTGCAGCAGGTTGGTGAAGGGCTTGCATCTTCTTGAGATTAAAGCTGAGACTGAATCTTGAACATGCTTCTGCAAAAACATCCAGCGTGGCAGGGAGATACTCTCCTGAGAAGGAGAAAATGGCGTTATCATCCACTTGAGTCAATGTCAAATGGAATAGACGATAGGGGTTAGCAATACATCATCCTTATGGAGTTCAATTCCATCTTCATGCTGAGCATATCCTACATAAAACCTCACAGAATTACCAGCATGCTAAGTTGGATAAATTAAGAACTGATCTAACAGTTAAAAATTGGGCAACTTCGAGGTATTGTGGACCATTAGCAGCAGAATGATGTTCCACCACAATCATAGCTTAGCATATTCCTCAATCCTCTATATCAAGTTGATGATCAAACCTGGTTCAGTCAAGAGCATAGAATAGCATGCCATTTACAGAACAAAGCATAGCTCAAAAATCAGATTCTAACCTGGTAAAGCTAACAGCAGAAACATTACGGAAAAGGTTAAAAAAATCTCACAGCCACTGGAACCTTTGTCTGAAGAGCCTGGTGGTTTTATCAATGAGAGTTCTGTATCTGGAATGACACACTGAATGCATGTTGAGAGTCTGGTTCCCATAAAGCAAGCTTAACATCGGACAGACTGAATGAAAGAGAGCGGCTACTGAGGATTGGCATGGAGTGAAGGCATCATAAATAATGTCAGGATATGGGCGTAGACTTGTATAACTCATAGTCATGCCTAAAAGGAGTCGCACTTTTAGGGAATGGAATCTCTTCCCAATGTAGTTGAGAGCCTGGTCTTCTCTGGGAGCAGGCAGGGTGAATGTATGTGCAGAGTTGTGTTTATTCTAATGCTGGGTTGAAAACTATCTCCAGCTATGAACTTCATTACAGATGTTCTCTTTACCACTAGTTTTGACATGGAGATTTCCCTAATGACTGCAGCATTCAGTCCCATTCCGAACTCCTCAGATACTAAAACAGTGCCTGCAAACAGAAAGACCTGAACAATATTCAGATTTGGCCTAATATGTACCAGGTTACATTTATACCACACAAGTGCCAAGCAATGACAATCTCCACCAAGAGATAAATTACTACTTCCTCAAAATTACCAATTCATTGCTATTACCAAATCCTCCACCATCCAAATTGAGGGGTTATCAATAACCAGAAGTTCAACTGGACCAGCCATCTAAATACTGTGGCTACAAAAGCAGGTTATAGGCTAGAAATTCTGTGGCAAGTAACTCACCTCCCAGCTCCCCAAAGCCTGTCAATCATCTATAAGGCAAAAATCATGAGTGTGATGGAAAATTGTCAATTGACTTCGAAACAAAATAGAGTTAGGAGGTTAGATAAGTTAGTTTGATTTTGTGGTCAGGATAGTAAAATGTAATTATTATTTTGGGACATTTAAAAGACCAAAAATACAATAGATATATCTTGTGGATTGAACAGTGCTATTGTTCAAATAACTACAACAAGTAACGCACAATAATCTCATAGACTTAGCGACTGCAGAGTGAAATTCCACAGAATGGGTTTAAGGAAACACCATTGTATCACTAAGGGATGCAATGACTGAGAGTCAAACCCCATTATGTGTCAATGTTCACGCCACTAGGGGGATTTTGTATGGGCAATGGGAAAACTGATACTGTAGTCAGCTGATAGAAACCTGTGGTAAGAAACACTTAAAACATTTTAGGAGAGCAGCCTCATCACCAATAGTCTGGGAAACAGAGACCAGACAGAGAAGAGATCCCACTCTTCAAAGGTAGAACATTGCCAAGACAGAGAAGTGGGCCCATTTCTCTGTCATTTACCTACCAATTTAAACAACCAAGCCGGATCTTCACTATAGAGTTTCAACTGCACCTCAAATGGAACAAAGCCAGAAACCAGATGTTGCAAGAAGTAAGCCGCTCCAAATTTGTCATCATAAACTTTTAACTTCCATTTCCTCAGTGAAGTAAAGGAGAATCACTGGGCCTACAAGTTTCGAGTTTCCATCTCAAAAGATAATTGTGATTTTTTGGACTCTTTAAAAGTGGAAGTGTATGAAGTGTATTTTGTAATCAGCTTTTCTTGTGTATATTTGTGGGTGGGTGATGCTATGAATACATTTTGCTGTCTAGAAATAAAATTTACTTTTCCTTTTCCAGCTCACATGAAAATCTGCCTTGTGTCTATTACTGAGAGTCACAGCACTCAAAAGATTTAAACGTTTCTTTAAAGCACGTTTTCCTGTAGCCAGTCAAGAAGTCGAAGAACACCATCCTAACATCTATCTGTAACTCTCTCCACTTGCCTGGGTGACTGCAGTTCTGATTAACCTATGCAGGACAAAGCAGCCCATTTACCACTTTTCAACACTTGCTCCTTCCATTACTGACACACAGTAGCAACAGTGTGTATTGTTTATAATATGCACTGTAGCAACTTGCCTAGACTCCTTCAACAGTACCTTCCAAACCAATGGTCTCTACTTCCAGAAAAACAAGGGCAGCAAGAACATTGGAATATCAAAATCCCACAGCTTCCTGACAGCACAAGGATTGCAATAGTTCAAGAAGGTGGTTCATTGCTAACTTCACAAGGGTAATTCAAGATGGAAAATAAATGTTGGCCATCGATGACTATTCTTTTTAAAATCCTGATTGAGCAAGTGGCAGATATTAGTCAGTCTCTCCCTGGAGAATGAAGCCATCTAAGTACACTGGAGATAGGAAATCCAGGTTCCTATAGAGCCTCAGAGTGTAAAGCCTCCTCGACCCTTCCCTCTATTATCCTCTTTTAACTATTGTTGTTGTTTGGGGCCTCATTTCACAGCCCCAAAAATAGCACAACACCATTAGTTCATCAAGCCTAAACCCAAACTTATTTTAAGGGGAGATGAGCATCCTGACTGCTAAGACAATGACTTAATTGTTGAGGTTAAATCCAGGGGACCACAGACATCCCCACACAAATTTAGCAAGCATGTCCTATTTCAGGTGCATGATGGTCATATTAATATTTAAATTAATGATGTGCTCATTACGGCCATCCACCAGGGCTGGCTAAAAATCTCCCAGAAATAGTTTAACCAGCCCCAGCACACATGCAAACAGAAGATGGGGCTGTCGCCCTGTTAAATTTGGATGAGAACATTTGTAACCATGCGGAATTTAGATCCCAGGGAATCAGGTCATTTTCAAAAAACTTTGCATTTATATAGTGCCAAGTGTCCCAAAGAACTTTACAGCCAATGATGTAATTTCAAACTGTAAGCTGTGTCAGAAACATAGTGCCAATTTGCATGCAGCAAACTCCCACAAACACTACTGTGATAATGACCAGATCATCTGTTTTCTGTATTGCTGATTGAAGAATTAAATTGGTCAGGACTTCAGGGATAACTCGTTGTTTTTCAAAAAATAGCAATAGGATCATACACGTTCACCTGAGAGGTAAATAGGTCCTTGGTTTAGGATGTCATCAGAGATATGGCAACTCCAACAGTGCAGCATTCCCTCAATACTGCAATAGAGTGTCAGTGTTGATTTTTGTGCTCAAAACCTGGATTGGAATTTGAACCCACAACCTTAATACTCAGTGGCAAGAGTGCTACCAACTAAGCCACCACACAACTGCTGCCAGATGGCAAATTTTAGAATAAATAGGAATGAATATTGATTGACTCAACATTTTGGCCAGTTACATTTTTGAGGCACACAAACATTAACTGTTGCAATTTACAATGTGACAGGAACCTTCCAAATATTACAGAACATTAGTTGCTTTATAACTTACTCCTTAGTCATTCCAACACTGTATATCACACCATTGCAACAAAATGCACTGCTTTTTAAGAATTGAAATGCCTACAATCAGACCACTTCAATCACCAGAGAATCCTTGCTGTAAACATCAGCTCTGATCGAGATTTCTTTTGGTAACCTATACGACGACTTCAATCATTTGAAAATACTGTCCTTCCCTGCTGACTGCCAGCTGCTGAAGCAACACAAAGCTTTTTCATACGGATCAATATGGAATGTGATTTGATCTTCTTCCCTTTCTTTCTTAGCAAAGCAACCCCAAACAGACTACTCTCCTATCCAAAGATAATTACTGGATTAAATTACAAATAGATTACTATTGGCGTAATTAATAAAAAGCAGAAAGAATCTGGATGTTTATTAACCTACAAAACACCATAAACCTGACATGCATTACCTTTGATGTACTAAATAGGGTACAAAGCTGAAATTTGAACAAATTATCTTCAACAAATATGTTGGAAGAATTGTCACAACAAAGGATCAAAAATCTTGCAATTGTTTATAAATTATATTTTTATATTCTTCAAAAATATTGAGCATGCTAATTGTTTAATGGTTATTTTATTGCAAAGTTTTCACTATCTACCAAGTCTTTGCAGCAAGAAGCTAGAGGAATCCTCTGAGAATATTGATGCCAGGCCTTTATAATTTAAACAGATTTCTCCAACTACCTAATGGAATGCAGACTGTTTATTCCAGTGGATTTTATGAAGAATCTGTTGCAGAAGGAGTCAACTCTGACGAACTGCTGAAACTGAACAGCCCTGTGAATTAACCTTGGTGGAATTTAGTTCCAATGTTAACTAACATTGTTAGTAAATGATGTTAACTGGTGGATTGGTGGACTGAATGCTACAATGAATGATGTTTCAGCACCAGGACCTGCACTTAAATCCAACAATGGTGAGATAGGAGGTTTTCTCTCTTTGCAAGCAAATTAAGTCTGAGGTCTTGTGAAAGGAGCTCCCAGTGAATGTGAATATGCAGCATAGAACTCCCTGGAATTAGGGGGCTCATTTAGAGATGAATGACCAATATCCAGAATGGAAAATTCATATTGATGCTTTATTGGGGCAAAGTTGGATCAAAACAATGGGAGCTTTATCCTATGTATAGGTACATCAGGTTTCTTTGATGCTGATCTGTAGATCTTTTATTTCTAATTCCAGAACTTAGATTACAGAATTTGCACATACTCTGCATGTCTATCCCATCAAACTGTATGCATAAACCTATTTTTATTTTAACATGAGTTCCCAATAGAGAATGTGCTACTGGAAATTTTCATTAGCAGCTTGAAGAGTGAACACTGTCCGACATAAAGGGTAGAGTAGTGTGAAAATGGAAATTAAGCAATGGATTAGCTCTGGTTGGAGTAATTTGAAGAAATGTTATGGAGTGTTGTGGAAAAAGAAAAATATTTGTGAAACTGAAAGGAAGAATCTATAAGACTGCTATGAGACCAGCCAAGTTACGTGATGCAGAAACTTGGGCAGCACTAAAAAAAGGAATAACAACTTTATACTAATGAAATGTGGATGCCGAGATGATATGAGGAAGGACAAGGTCAAGAATCAGTATATCCAAAGGTGTGTAAAGATTATGGAAGCATCAAAGAAAGTAACCAAGAAGATATAGAGAGAGAGAACACATGGTGTGACAAGTGATGGAAATGAGACTAGCAGGAAGAAGGAGAAGAGGAAGACCTAAGACCAATTGTAAGGGTGACATGGCAAGAGACTTAAATGTAGTGGGACTGGAAGAGTAATGGGTGACTGATAGCAAGGTGATCACTAACACCAAGGCAACCCTAAGAAAAATGGGAGATGCTAAACAAAGATGAAAGATGAAGACATAAAGGGCTGCAGCAGCAATTTAAAGAGAAGTAGTCAAACGGGAATGGTAAAGTTCTTGACTGGCAAAAGTCACAGAATGTACAAGTCACAACATTTAGAATGAACAGGCTAGTACTAATATGTTTTGCCCACTATAAACAATGTCTTAAGTACAGAAGAAAATAGTGCACTTTAAGGAGGGTGCTTCGTGACACTACTCAACAGCAGCACATGCTAAGTCAAAGGTCCCAACTGACTATGTTGTTAACCTGCTACACAGCTACTACTGGTCCACAGAAAACTTTCAGACTTCTAGCTGCTTCATTGTTTACCATTCAAAGGCATTATGTCGCAACTTGAAAATTAAAACACACGCGTGGTGACATGAAAGGACTTTACAGGTCAAACTATTATAACATAATCAAACTGCATAACGCACAAACTGATTTCTTTTTCACTCCCACTGGCATTGGGGTACATTTAATACTGGATTGAGATCACAGAATGCAGCAGCATCAAGGAAATGGGCACGCTGTTTATAGCAGTGAAGGAACCTATGCTCAGCCTGTCTGGATAAAAAATAAATTCTTCTCTTCCCAGCCCCACAAACATTTACTGCTCTAAGTGCTGAGCTGTACTGGGAGATGATTTAATTGATATTACTTGAACCTATGCTTGTCAATTATATGTCAGCTTAGAGAATTGATGTATACAGACTATTCCACTTTGACAGTATCACAGAAGAGACAGGTTTTGTCCATGTTCCATGTTCATACACATGCATTTTTAACAAGTGGATAAGATCAAGTCCAGATTTAGAACCTTGGCAGATATTTTCCTCCTTTCTGGGACATGGAGGCCATTCAACAGTTTCAGTACTAGCTCTGATGAAGGTCATCCAGACTCGAAACATTGGGGGCGATTTTCCCAAAAGCTCTGAATTGGAGGGAAAACTGGATTTAATATATCATTAATGACTTTGAAATTCTCCAATATATGGGCAAATGCAATATTTTAAGTAGAGTAAAATTTATAATCATGAATGACAATTCTTTTTTTGCTTAGGACCTGCTCAGGTGCTATGTCATAGAGGTAATGCTTTTGGAAGCTGCATTCTTCTGAGGAAAAAAAACACCTTTTAGATTTTAAAATGTCAATAAATGAGCTTCAGAATAAAATTGTTACTTACAAGTGGACATTTACACCCACAAATGTCCACCTTCTTCCCTGACCATCATTTTCCATGTATTTTTGGTGAAATGGTGGTGCATACAATTCTGAATAAACATTGTAAATCTGTTCAATTCAGTTCCCCCAGTAGTTCTGCAAGTTTACTCTTTGAGGAGTTAAGCCATACAATTCTAAACTGTGCCCAATTAACTAATGCTAGGTCAGGCCAATGTTTATAATTGATCTCTGCAGCCTGATTTAGGAGGGGGCTGCCATTCTTGATCAATCTCGGAGATTTTTCTGCAAGACTGCGTGCCTGATAAAGACATGATTAAGCTTGACCATGATATTTTGCCAATCCCCTCTCCAGGTTTTCCTGATACCAACTTGTATGGTGCATGTATTAGCTACATGAAATCAACCTTTTTTTGGCTCGGGCATATCTGGCTGTAAAGTCATATCCTAACAGTCAAAGCCTTCAGAGCAGAGGATAGGAGTGGAATATTAGTGATTAAGTCCCTCAATTTTTTTCCTATATTGAAAATAGTGACATTGATGAAATATTCTACATACATTTAATAATGTGTAAAAAAAAGGCAAACCATATCCTGTGTTAATGTAACTTAGGAGTGGTGTTGAGTCCTGTAAACCAGGAGGGTTCAGTGTGTTTCGCTGCAAAATTAGTTGATGTCAACTAGGTTTAATATTGAGGCAAAAGTAAAATACTGCGGGAATCTGAAACAAAAGCAGAAAAAGCTGAAAAATCTCAGCAAGCCTGACAGCATCTGTGGAGCGAGAATAAAGCCAATGGTCGCGATTCTTCCATTGTGACCTGCAACTTTTCTGGTGGTCGAGGTGGGGGATGCACATCGTTGGCCTTGTTCCAGGATTTGCGCATGCACCAGAAACACATACGCATCTCCCAGAGCCAGCGAACAGTTACCAGTCAGATCACACTGGAAACCTATGGGAATGCAGGTTTGAATCTTAAATGAACTGCTTTGTTTTAAATGTATTTTAAATCTAATTATCAGGAACTTTCCAATCCCGATTGTATCTCCCACCCCACCAGAGGCACTTCATTCTGGCAGGGTTCAGACTAGCTCCCCACATTCAGGGAACTAACAGGAGACCATGCTGGAATGAAGGGAGATGTGCATGCATTTCTGGTGTGTGCGCAAATCCCGGAACAAGGGAGGCAACACACATCTCCCACCTCAACCACCAGAAAAGTTGCAGGTCGCGATGGAAGAATCGCAATCAGGGTCCCCTTAGGGCGTCTTACAGCAGGGGTTGCCCCCTGAGAATGGGTACACAGATGGTAAATACAGTAAGGTGGCTCACAGGTTGAAGTCCAATCAGTTAAGTCCAACAGTCCTGGTGGTACCAGCCTGTGCCCCCAGCAGTGCCCAATGGGCAAAGTTCCCATGCCCAGGGGGCACCTTGGTACTGCCCATTGGGCATCAGGCAATGCCAAGAGGGTAGGGCCTATTGTGGGTGGGTCCAAGGGGGATGTGGGTCCCACTCCCGCTCTGCAAAACAAGATTGGTCTGGGACGGAGGGTGGGCAGTGATTGTGATGGGCTGGGATGGTGGTCTCCCAGGTAGTCCTGCCTCTGTGAGGGGGTTCTGATCCTGGGGCAGGGTCTGCCGGGTGAGAGAGGTAGGGGATTGCAATTGCTGTGGGGGGTGGGTGGGGGGAAAGCTTTGCATCAGGGCACTCAAGGGCTGGCCTGGGAATTATTGTGGGGGCGCAATTGGGCCGTAGGGGGCAGGGGAGGGAATGGGAGGCGGGAGCGACAACACAGCAGTGGTCCCAGGTTGGCGAGTTCAATCACTGGCCAGCCAACGGGGAGTCTGACAGATCGGGACCACTGCGCATGCACAGAGTTCCAGAATTGTCAAACTCCAGTGCAAATTAGCCCCAATCCTCCTAGGTTTTTAATAATATTCATGACTATGATTTCTGGAGATTTGGGTGAGAAGCTGAACTGACAAAACAGTCAGAATCTAATATGAATTGGAGAGATATTGGAAATATATGTTAAGTTGCTGTGTGAATGCAAAACTTCCTTCATATTGTATTTTATCATATTTCACTGCTGCTTTTATGACTGTATACGTGTTTAGAATCACTTTTAAAGCTGTGTACATCTGTACCAATGGAACTCATTATCCCTTCATTCTGTAGAAGATGTTACCTTCAATTTCTATTTTCCATGTTTATCTTAAATGAACTGCATTTGACATATATTAGCCATTTCCCTAATTTGCACCTGTCCTCTCATCTTAAAACTGATTATTTTGTTTCATGGCTCATCTTTTCTGAGATGGAAACATCAAAGGAATGTGGCTTTCTTCTCAGGATATTCTAACCAGTTCTTAGCATGTGCTAGCAGCTGTTTCGTTATTTCGACAACTACAATTACTGTACGTATAATTTGCATTTTTGGTTCAATTCTCCCTGAATTTTACGTGGAGGTGCCATGTCCAGCAGGGGTGAGCCCACTTCCTCTTGATTGGCTGAGCTGATTTTATGGCTGTCAGACTGTTAACTCGCTCAAGGTGAACTTCCAATCAGATTGCGAGCAGCTGTTTAGTCCCGGCATTGCCACCAGAAGTAATGGCCACTGCTGCGACCCTAGGCAGTTCCCAGTGACCAGTGTCTATGGAACCGGATGAGAAGGTAAGTTGGGGTCTTCTGAGTGAGGCCAGTCTGAGTGGGGTGGAGGACCAGGTTTGGAATGCAAAGAGGCTGGAGGCTGAGGTTTCCACTGGCCACAGGGTGCCTAAAGAGGTGGGACTCAGCCTCTATTAGTCTACAAAAATTGACCAGTTTAGGGCCTCAACTGGCCTAATGGGGAGCTGACTGACATCTCTCAAGAGCTGGGAAAATAGCAGTGGAGGAAGGTCAGCGACGGGCATGGCACCACCACCATGGCACCCAATATTACGCCCTTTGGGGAGGCCTTAAAATCCCATCTGATGATTTTCACACTAAGGGGGTAATTTTAATTTTAGGAAATGGTCAGTATCAGTTTAACTTCCCATTGCATAAACTCGATTACTTTATTGGAAATGATAGCCAGAAAAGAAGAATAATGATAAATGAATGAGTCAAAAATCATCAATGTTTTTTTCAAGAAAAGTCCGGCATATTCAATATTTATAGAATCTCTACAATGCAGAAGTGGACTATTCAAACCATCAAGCCTGCAGCGACAACAGTCCCACCCGGCCTCTGTTCTCATAACCTCATATATTTAGCCTGCTAATTCCCTTGATACTCAGGGCAATTTAGCTTGGCCAATCCACCTAACCCACACAACTTTGGAGTGTGGGAGGAAACTGGAACACACAGGGGAAGCCTGTACAGACATGGGGAGAACATGCAAACTCCACAGATTGTCACCTGAGACTAGAGTTGAACCTGGGTTCCTAGTGCTGTGAGGCAGCATCGCTAACCACTGTGCCACCCTGCTGCCCATTTCATTTTCTCTCTGTTCCTTTCACTCTGGGTTTAATGTAAAATGGTTGCCATCACTTCCAGTTAGAAATGAGAAAAAATATTCAGTGCGATGGATGGACTTTCGTATACATTTTAAATAAATGTATTTCCCTTCGCGCACACAAATAAATGGAATTGAATATTTTAATACGAGTATACGCACCAGAGCACTTTTTTGGTATTTCTGCAAATATCTTTTTAGCAAAAAATTTGTGCAATGCCACAGCATCAGTTTGAGCCAAAATGTGTTGCAGAATTTCTTGCAGCCTAGAAGAACTTTCTGATTAGATAGCAAGCTTGGTGTATTTAATTTATAGCATCTTCCAAGAAGTGACAATACAAGGAAATACTGAGCATGACGTTGACTCTGAATCTTAGTACTAACCTGGCTTTACTAAAATAATGACTCCTAGTAATAGGTATATTAAATAAAAACGGAAATGCTTGATACACTCAGTAGATCAGGCAGCACCTGTAGTCAAAGGAAAAAGGCATGCAAAATGTTACAATCTTCCTTTCAGGTCAACAACTCTTCATAAGAAGTAAAAGATATAACGGATGGAACAAAGATAAGGAGGAACAGAGCTTGGAAGAAAGCAACAGAAATAAAATGACTATATACATACCTAATCTGCTGATTGTATTCCTGATGCCCACCTAATTTTTTGATTTGATCTGATTTATTGTCACATGTATTAATATACACTGAAAAGTACTGTTATTCGCATGCTTTACATACCGTACATAGAGAAGAAAAGGAGAATGCAGAATGTAGTGTTACAGTCATAGTTAGGGTGTAGAGAAAGATCAACTTAATATGAGGTAGGTCCATTCAGAAGTCTGATGGCAGCAGGGAAGAAGCTACTCTTGAGTCAGTTGGTGTGTGCCCTCAGGTTTTTGTGTCCTTTTCCTGATGGAAGAAAGTGGAAGAGAATGTGCCTGGGGTACCTGGGATTCTTGAATATGCTGGCTACTTTTCTGAGGCAATAAGAAATATAGACTGTGACAATGGATGGTTTGCATGATGGACTAGGCTTTGCTCATGACCCTCTGTAATTTTTTTGCAGATTTGGACAATGCAGGAACCACACCAAGCTGTGGTACAACCAGAAAGAATGCTTTTTATTATGCATCTGTAAAAGTAGGTGAGAATCATAGCGGACATGCCAAATTTTCTTCGCTTCCTGAGAAAGTAGAGGTGTTAGTGGGTTTTCTTAACTATAGCATAAGCATAGAGGGACCAGGACAGATTGTTGGTAATCTGGGCACTTAGAAACTTAAAGCTCTTGACCACTGTGTCCTCATTGATGTAGACAGGGCATGTCCTCCACTACGTTTTCTGAAATCGATGACTATCTCCTTCATTATGTTGATGCTGAGGGACAGATTACTGTCATCGCACCAGTTCAGCAAATTCTCTATTTCTTTCTTATCCTCTGTCTCATCATTATTTGATGTCTGATCCATTATGATAGTGTCATCAGAAAACTTGAAAATCGAGTTGGAGGGGAATTTGGCCACACAGTCACAGGTATAGTAAGGAGTATAGTAAAGGGCTGAGGACCGAGTCTTTTGGGGCACGAGTTGAGAATGATCGTGGAGCAGATGTTGTTGTCTATTCTTGCTGACTGTGGTCTCTATGTTAGGAAGTTTAGGATCCAGTCACACAGAGAGGAGCCAAATCCCAGGCCACCAAGTTTGGAGAAGATACCTTGTACTGCACTGTTGTGAGATTGTTTTTAATAATTGACTTCTGTTCCATTATTCTGCTACAACCATTCATCCATCATCTGTGTCTCATGTACAGCCTTCATTGCATTCTCCATCTTATCACTTGACTAATTTTTTTTAACTTTCTTGAGCCTTTAGTCATCACATTCCCCCTTTCTCTGGCAGTCTTCCTCTTCATAGGCTGTTCATTTCTAACTTCTTCTGGTTCTGTTGAAGGATCGTAGATTGGAAATGTGCTGTCTCTTTTCACCACAGGTGCTGCATGAGCTGCTGAGTATTTCCAGCAGGATATGTTATTTTTATTTCAGATTTCCACAACCTGCCATTTTTTTTTGACACACTAGAAAATACGTGATGTGTCTCAGGAGACCTGATATGGAGACAGTCATTGTCATTTCTCTAGCAAATGCAGGAACTTAGCAGAGTCAGGGGTAACTACTGGTAAACTTCTCGTCAAGGTGGATAAAGATCACATGGAAAATGCAAAACTTTACATTATAGGCTCTAAATTTTATAATCAATATGTCCAGCTCAGATAAGACACAGGTTACATAGATATACACAGAATCAAAGGAACCCCCAATAGAGTCGGAAAATAGAAGGCGGCTAAGAGGAGACCTTATTGAAACATATAAAATGATTAGAGGTTTAGATAGGGTGGACAGTGATAGCCTTTTCCCTCGGTTGGAGAAAGCTAGCACGAGGGGACATAGCTTTAAATTCAGGAGTGGTAGTTATAGGACGGATGTCAGAGGTAGGTTTTTCACCCAGAGGATAGTAAGGGTATGGAATGCCCTGCCTGCTGCAGTTGTAGATGCGCCAAGTTTGGGGGCGTTTAAGAGGTCCGTGGATAGGTTTATGGATAATAAGGGAATGGTTTAGGTTAGAGGGTCATTGCTTTTTCTTAATTGGTCGGCGCAACATCGAGGGCTGAAGGGCCTGTTCTGCGCTGTAACGTTCTATGTTCTATGTTCTAATGTTCTATGTTCTATCATTCAGCCCAATATCCTGCAATGCTCGTGGAGACGTATCACACCTCTGGAGAAGCTTTTCCAGCACAGCTTTAACACTGGCATCTCCCTATCAATGTGGCAATTTGTCCAGGTATTACCTGTTTATAAAAAAGCTGGAAATCCAACTTGGCCAATTATGGCTCCATCAGTTTGCTATTGATTATTGGTAAACTGATGGAAGAGATTATCAACAATGATATCAAGCGGCACTTTCTTAGCAATAACCTGCTCACTGATGTTCAGTTTGGGTTCCATCAGGGTCATTCAGCTCCTGACCTAGTTTTAATCTTTGTTCAAATGTGGACCAAAGAGTTGAACTCCAGAGGCTCGGCAAACAGCATTTGACCAAATGTGGTATCAGGAAGCCCTAGCAAAACTAGAGTCAATGGGAATTATGGGAGGGGGTAGAGCGGGGAGGTAACTGTTTGGAGTCATGCCTGCACAAAGGAAGATGGTTGTGACAGTTGGAGGTCAGTTATCTCACTGCCAGAAGTTCTGAATGTACTGTTCTAGTTCTTCAGTTACTTCATCAATAATTCTCCTTTCATCATAAGGTCTGAAGTGGGGATGTTTGCTCATGATTGCACAAAGTTCTGCACCATTTCTGATTCCTCAGATACTAAAACACTCTATGTTTAAATGCAGCAACACTTGGACAATATCCAGGCTTGGGCTGACAAGTGGTAAGTAACATTCACACCACACAAGTGCTAGAAAATGACCATCTCCAATAAGAGAGAGCTTACCATCACACTTTAACATTCAATGGAATTACTATCACTGAATCCCTCACTATCAACATCCCACGGCATTACCATTCACCAGAAACTGAACTTGATTAACCATATAAATACTGTGGCTACAAGAGCAAGTCAGAAGCTAGGAATTCTGCGGTGAATAACTCACTTCCTGACTCCCCAGAGCCTGTCCACCATCGACAGGGCACAAGTCAAGGATGTGATGGAATACTCTCTATTTGCTCGGATGAATACAGCTCCAACAATACTGAAGCAATGTGACATCATTCAGGACAAAGCAACCTGCTTGACTGGCACCTCATATACAAGGTATATTCACAGGATATTGCCAACTGGAAATTCCCTTCCAGCCACTCACCATCCTGACTTGGAACTATATTGCTATTCCTTGTCACTGCGTCTAATTCCTGGCTCTCCATAAATAACAGCAGTGTGGGTGTGCCTATACCACATGGACTGTATGTTTCAAGAAGGTTGGTCACCGCCACATTTTCAAGAGCAATTTGTGATGGGCAACAAATTCTGGTCTAGCCAATAAAGCCTACATCCTGTAAATGAGTTAAAAAATCCCAATTCTGTGCCTTTCCCAAATATCTTTAATTTTTTGACAAATATTTATTCACTTCACCTTCAGAAGCTATTTACAAATTATGCTTCTATAACTTGTCTGTAGTGTTTCACATACTCAAAACATTAATGTAGAAAAAACTCTCTTCATTACAATAATTTATGTTCTCCACTGAACCACTCACTAATTCGTGAAAATATCTTTTTTCTATTCAAATTCCCAAAATCCCTCATTCTTGTAAACAGTTCCAGTAGATCGCTTCTTAAACTTTTCTTTTCCAACACAGAAACACCTCCAGTTATTTTGGTTTGTTTCCATAACCAAGGCAATGCAACGCAAGTTCATACAATATTGCCTTGTCTACAAGTCTTAACCTGAATTGGAAAGGCACTCCTGTCCCCACTGCACACAGCTTTCTTTAAGACCTCTTTAATGTTCTTGTTTTCCCTAACTCAGACCTGCCTGTATGAGCATAACTCAGTCATGCTTTGGTTTTACTGGCAAGATGGAGTGGGCTAATTTTTTCTGACATTTAAAGCAGCATTATGTCTAGGCATATACCAACTGCGTCATGTCTCACTTGAACTGAGTGACATTCTGAGCTCTGGAAGGGCCATGACATAGAATTAAGCACAGAAACAGGCCATTTGATCCTATCAGCCCAAGCATTTATGTTCCATCCGAAGACTTTTTCCAATCTTCCTGATGTATACCAGCAGCATAGCCCTCTAATCATTTCTCCTTCATATACTTGTCTAGCTTCCCCTTAAATGCATCTATACAATTTACCACAACACTCCCCGTGGAAACAAGTTCCACATTCTTACTACTCTCTGGGTAAAGAACTTTCTTCTGAATACCTGAATCTGCATTTGATTTCTTTGTGATTATCATACAACAGCCTCCATTTTGCCCTTCTCCACAACTGTCCATTCTATAAAAACTTCCATAATTTTAAAGCTCTCTATTAGGTCACCTTTCAGTCTTCTTTCAAAAGAAATGAGATCCAGGCTGTTCGTACTTTCGCGATTATACTTCTTTTCATTCTTTTCAGTGCCTCTATATTCTTTTTAAAATAGCATGTCAGATATTTATTATTATAACCCGAGGTATTATCATCAACTTTTGTAAATAAACAACTTCAAAGCTGCTCATAGGTACACTGTGTGCTGTGACAACATGATATTAATCAGTTCCACTGACATTTTTCTGGCTCCAGTTACCGGACTAATACAATGGTAGGATGGAGTGAAGTCATGAAGGAATGAGTAATGACAGAGGTATACTGGATGGGAGTTTTGGAAATCGTAATAGTGTGTCTGATAGGTGAGTAATACCCTTCTGGACAATTAAAGGGTAGAGTTTCCAATACAGAATTCTGTATGAGTTGAAATGTGGAACTTGGAATGCATTTGTGGAGAACATTGGGGAAATGAAACCTCTAGTCGTAGTTTCAGCGGCACTGATGGTACAGCAGAAATGTATTTGATAAATTAATATATTAGAGCAAAAAAGTGGTAATTTTGAATTTTACTGATTATAGGGTTTCATGTTCATCCCAAAGTCAAATAGGACAATGAGATTCTGCACAACTGGACTGTTGACTACGGGAAGGGGATGGAGTCAGCAGGGGCTGAAAGATGGCTTCTGGCATGAATGAATCAGACCTCTGTAGTCTAGCCAGTCAGATGGGCAATCAACCAGCATAACAATAATCATGGAGTGCTAGTGGTTGTGATGGAAGATAAAGCGATGTAGCGCCAGTACAATTAATGTTGAAGCTATCCATATTTTGTCCCCAGAGCTGATGGAGAATAAGAAGGACAGAGATGACTACAAAGATTCCGACAGAGAATCAAATCACTACACTTTAAAGTTATTCAATGCATGTGGAGAGCCAGGAGACATTTCTAAGGAGCAATGGTAGGATATTATGAAAAAACAAGCCTTTCTTTACATCTTGATTGCCAACCAATAATCCCAGAAGGGTTTTGGGTGAGAAAAGTCACTGATCTTGGCTTTTATGCTCCCCATGATAAAGCACCCTGTTGATGTTCACTTTCAAAGACATCAGGTGGCTGCTCTAAAGTGTATTGAAACAAGATTAACAGCAGTGGAACTGTACCCCACTGAAAGGGAGGAATAAAGGGTAGATTTGGAAGGGAAAAATTAAATCACTTCTAACGTCAGTCTTTAACATCATACATTAATTTTTTGGATCATTTTTACCACATCCCTTTTGTTATTAATGCCTTGTTGTTGAACAATTACCAACATTTTCTTTGTATTTTTATACAAAATGTTTTCAAAGTTACTATAGACAAGTTTTATCCGTATGGATAGGTTTCAACAGAACATTAAATGAACATCAAACCATAGAACCTTAAGAGTCATATTGCTATTGCAGTGCAGGCTCCATGTGTGCATAAAAATGCAGAAAATTCACCCAGGAGCTATTTAATCGCTATAAGAGATCTTCATTTGCGCAGAACTATCACAGTCATTGAGGGGCTCAAATTTGACAATCATAGAGGTATTTTACTAAACCAGAAAAAAAGTTTGCATGTGTATGGAAATCTATATATACATAAGTATAATATATGTATCAGATCTCTGTTGGCATGTGTAGAAGAATTATTACCTTTTCAACTTCCCTTTGCTGATCAAAATAGAAAATCAGATATATTATTCTGCTATGTAAGGAAGGTAAGAGGGAGAAAACATAGAATTATCAACCAGTTAACCTGACAATAACAGCTGGAAAAATATTAAAATCTGTAATTAAGGATAGGGTAAGTGAACACCTTGAAGATTTTCCACTGTAATGAGTAAGCCTGGCAAACTTGATTGCATTTTTTGAGGTGACTAAAGTGGCGGACAAAGGAATGACAATGGATGTTATTCATATGGTCTGTGAGAAGCAAAAGTCCCTCACAGATTGTTAGCTGAAGTTGAAACTCATGGAACTGAAGGCAAATCATTGATCTGGTTCGGAAATTAACTGAGCAGCAGCAAAGGAGAATAGGGATAATTGGCAGAACGTGACCTGTGGCATCACATAGGAATCTGTGTTGGTGCCTCAGCTACTCAATGCATTTATTTACTATTCACATTATTGCACAAAGAGTTACATATCCAAGGTTACCTTTAAAACAAAAATTGGAGGCATTGTGAAGAATGTCGATGGAAGCATGAAATTACAATGAGAGATGAATAGATGAAGTAAATGGGCGAAACCGTGTTAAATAAATTTTAGTGTGGTGAGGCCACACACTTTGAACTTAAAAAGCATGTGTCTAAGTATTTTCTAAATGGTGAAAAGCTAGAAACAGTGGAAATCCAGAGAGACTGGGGATTGGGAGTCCACGTATGCACATAGTTAAAAAATGAGGGGCAAGTGCAGAAAACAATCAAAAAAACTGATGCAACGCTGAGCTGTGTAACTTAGAGAACCAGAATACAAGAGAGAAGATGTTATGCTATAGTTAATCAGAGCCACACAATACAGTACTGCATTCAGTTCTGGGCACCATACTTTAGAAAGATATATTGATCTTGGAGGGAATGCATTGTAATTTTACCAAAATGACTACAAACATTAAATTCTGAGTAAAGGTCACACAAATAATGCTTGTATTTCTTGGAATTTAAGAAGTGAAGTGGTAATCTGATCAAAGTTTTCAATAAGTTAAGAGGAACTGATAGGATAGATAGCAAGAACCAAGTTCTGCTGGCTGGGAAGTCTAGGATAAGGAGACGTAGTCTAAAAGTTGCAGTCAGGCATTTCAGAAGTGAGTGACATTAGGAAAAACTGCAAATGTTTGGAGCTTCTTTGCAAAATGGCACTTGATATATTGATATATTTTTCTTAACCAAATGTTTTAAAGGATGTATAATAAAGATGATGCACGCAGATACGCCACAGATCTCAATGATTGGCAGAACAGATCAAGGGGCTAAATGGTTGACTTCTGTTAGTTACTGCAACAAAATGGGAGGATCTAGGATACTGTTGAAGCATTATAACATTTACTGTAGATGAACATGTCAAACTGTGTGCCTTCTGCCACTTCCTGTCTGTGGTCTAAAACATTAGTAAATGCGAATTACATTTTTCCTCTTATTAAAAAGCATTACGCCCTCAGGTGGCCAACAGAGCATGTTACAGGTCTGATTTCCTTGGAGGGGGAATTGTATCCAACCTCTAAAATGGAGATATAAGCTACTGGACCACTTGGAAACTTGCATGCGGCTCTGTAAAAGGAAGTTCACCTTGCAGTCTTCTTCAAACTGGAGGATCGACACTTCCCGCTGCCTAGGAAAAACAGCCAGCATAATTAGTAACCCCATGCACGCCGGCCATACTCAGTTCCACTTCCTTCTGTCGGGAAAAAGATACAGAAGTCTGAGGACACGTACCAACTGGCTCAAGAACTGCTTCTTCCCTTCTGCCATCAGACTTTTGAACGGATCTACCTTGCATTAGATCTCTATGCCCTAGCTTTGACTGTAACATTACATTCTCCAATTTCTCCTTTCCTTCTCTTTGAAATGGTATGCTTTGTCTGTATTGTGCACAAGAAACAATATTTTTTAGTGTCTACCAGTACATGTGACAATAATAAATCAAATCAAATAATCATTTTGTATTAATTTTATTACACGTTTTAACAAAGTTTTGATTATCCTTATACAGAAGCATGGACACCATCGGTTTTCTTGCTGAGAGCAGCAGGGCAGGATTGCATCTGACAAGAAATCACAAACCTGATAACAGGTGGAACAGAGTCCAAAAACCTTGGGAATGTGCTGGTAGTATGAAAGGCAGTTAAAACCAAACACAGATCTTGGTGCAAAAGAATGAAAAGTAAATCTCCTAAGTATTTCTGAGTTACTTCCAGAGTCTTTAAGCTCACAAAGTTTAAAAATTCTACTTCGATCAGCTACTGTACCTCAATTATCCCAGTTTAATATGCTAAGCATAAAAGGCTCAAAAAAATGCCAGAGAACTCAGAGAAAGAGTTTTAAAGATGTAGTTGCTGCAAAGGACAACATCCACCTATTTCACTGCTAAAGTACAATCTTCCACCGTTCCTGCATGTCATAAATAGATCTAACGCATCAAAGGAATTCACTCCCTTTATGTCCAAATTGCTGTCAGCTCTCTTGTTTGTTAGAAACTGATTTACACTAAAGTTGAAGAGTCTTAAGCAAACAAGAGTTTGAAGTGAACACAGAAGGTTATACATTGCGTGCGAGACAGACAGGGAAACAGTAGAAAAAAATGCGAAGTGTCCTCAGCAACTTGGAGAAAACAATGCGGGCCAGAGGTATAAGAATTGGCATAGTCTGCAACTCGATAAAAACATCCATAGGTACAATGGAAAATTTAGTGGCACAGATAATTGGCCATAAAAAGAGGTGAAAAACAAAAATGTGAATTCAACAGCCAATATGTCAGATTTTTCGGTAAAAGTCAACTCCAACTGAGTGCCTAAAGGTTTAGAAGAGTGGTGTCCTTTCACTATTCTTCCAATATAGAAAAGTAGAAATTGGAGTAAACCAGACAGAATCCAACACAAGCATTAGAGTTCTGTACTAAATAGGTTTGGTTGGCTTAGTTCAGTGTCTAGCTGATAGGAGCCCACGGGACAAAAAGGAAATAATTGGGCAAGATTTCCTTTAAATCAACAATCACATAAAGAATAGTTGACATAGGAACTGGAAACGTCATACCTTTGTAACAGTATATCCTTAGCCTTTCTAAAGTTGGGATGAAGGTAAGAGCAAAGAGAGTTTTCATCTGCTTCTGGCCATGAATACCTGATGCTGACACTTGACAATAAAAGTGGATATATTTCTCACTCTCACATTCAACATTTTTCAATTTGGTGGACACAAGGAGTTTTGTGTCTCTTACAAAAATATTCAACCCACCCCTCCATGGGAAAGCTACTTTCAACGAGAAGACAAAACATGTCTTGAAATTACGTTGACTCAAATTCATATTTAAACCCTTAACATTTTCCAGTTGATTTTACCTATAGTTGTCTGAACAGAGACATTAATCAGTCTATTGCAAGTGGTTTAATGTCCAGTTAAAACAGAGGAGTTTTACATGGAAACCATACATTGTTATTGCATAATATTAGTTGCTTTGGTTTCTGCCTGAATGTAATAAAAATGGTCAATAATTATAACAACATGAATATGTTTGATAAGTTATTACCTGAGATTTATCTTGTTATTGTCAAATTTAACCAGGGATATTTGAGGTTCTGCTGTATCTTTGAATTGAAACATGAGCAAAATAGACATATATTGCTAGAATTTTACGAACTCGCCCTCCCACTGGAATTGGTGTGGGCGAGGCTCCCAGAACAGAATTTTTCATTGTCCTTGGCACTATTTTATGAGACTCACCCGAGTGAGGTCGTTAAATAGTGCCAATTGAGTAAAGAATAAGGGTCACATGTTTGCATCACAATTGAATGGCTGCCAACAATGCTGAGATGTAATGAGCTCCTTGTGGCTTACAAAACTAGAAATAAAAATACACATTGCATCCAAAAAGGATAATATACATTCTCCTTCTCATACCATCCTACCAATGTAGGATTACTTCCTACATAGACCCTGATTTCCAATTTCAAGTGGAATATTTATCAGTCCAAAATATTCAAATATGACCTCAAGTGACTGGCAGACCTTTAAGCATAGTTCATGATCCTGATTATGATCTAGAAAAGCACAGGATTGGACTCAGCAATAATGTCTTGCCATTGCCGAGTAAACCTGATGTGTGAATCAGAATTACTTAGGCGAGACGACCAGCTCCACCACAATCATACCCTGCATGATTAAAGGATTTTAGACCGGAAAAGGGGCAGGGAGAAGAGAGTAATGAAAGGAATGAATTGCACCAAAATGATTGAAAGGTTCTCGGTCTCCTTTCTTTAAAGGAAAAAGCAGAAAAAAGGGTGATTAGGGAGTGAAGCACACAAAAAGAAGTGAACGGAGCTCCAGCCAAATACTCTGCAAGGTCATACGGGTACAGTTAAGAAATAAAGCAAGTCTTGAAACAATAATTTGTTAGAACCAGCTGAGCAAAAATAGCTTGAAGCAAGAGTGCCGAAGTAACACTGTGAGCTCCAGCTTCACAGACAGCTCCCTCTGGCGATGAGGTGAGCACACTGTAACAGCATTTTCTAACTATTTTCATTAGGAAATATATGGCAACATCTTTACAGCAAGGGTACCATACTTAAAGCAATTCCTGTTTTTCTTTTGTGCTCCACTTCTTTGATAAAGATCATTAGTTTTATTATTCTATCTAACTGCATTCTTTGCTTTGGAACTTGGCAAGCCACGTTCTTGGACATGCCCCAAAGACACAATTTATTCTACTATATAGAAGGTCTGAGAAATGCAATGTTCAGTCACAAATTGAAATTTTACATTCTTCGTGTGTAAGGACAAGGTTAAATACTAATTTGTTGCTGCTGTGCCAGCATCAAACTATCAATGCAGTGGATTTTCAATTAGTTACATCACCAGATAGATAGAGTATGGTCTTGGGAGAGAGAAAAAAAATCAGGATTCTATTTGTCATATGCACAATGTAAGTGAGATAAGATAATCTTAAGAGCAAAGATTTTCTGGGGGTAATGGGGATTTGGCTGTAGAGATGTCTGCTGTTTATTCTCTCTGATCAACAGTAAATAATTGGGAGAATTTTCAGAAGCAACAAAGTTGTTCAGGATTGACTCCATACTCTGTGTACTGATAGATTTTACACCATGTCAGATTTGAGCCCATCTACTTTGCTGCACTATCAAAACATTTAACTTTGTTTCACTCTGATGAGGTATTATGTGCCATTTTCTACATTAGGCATGAAAGTACATACAAAGCAAAGGAATAAAGGTTTGTACATGTTTCAACTTTTGTGCCAAGTATGCTGTTATGGGACCATATCAAAAAACAGGTATCTGCTGAGTGAGCCTATTTAGCAAAGAGATAAACATAGAAACCAACAAGAACACTTGGCACTTTTTATAGTCCCTTAAACATGGTAAAATATTCCAAAGTGTTTTATAGGAATATTATCATTTAAACCCTGAGACAAAACAATGCAAGGACTGGTGATCAAAAGCTTGGCTAAAATGGTAGTGTAAAAGAGAAGAAAAATTTTCTACAGAAAATGCAGATGTGTGGAATAGAGGGTGATTTAGCTAATTGGATTAGAAATTGGCTGGCAGATAGAAGACAGAGGGTGGTGGTTGATGGGAGATATTCATCGTGGAGTTCGGTGACGAGTGGTGTGCCTCAGGGGTCTGTTTTGGGGCCCCTGCTGTTTGTAATTTTTATAAATGATCTGGATGAGGGTATTGAGGGATGGATCAGTAAATTTGCAGATGATACTAAAGTTGGTGGTGTGGTAGATAGTGAAGAGGGGTGTTTTAGTTTACAGAGTGACTTGGACAAGTTGCAGAGCTGGGCCGAGAGGTGGCAAATGGAGTTTAATGTGGAAAAGTGTGAGGTAATGCACTTTGGCAGGAACAATAAATGTGTAGAGTATAGGGCTAATGGTAGGGCTCTTAATAGTGTTGAGGAACAGAAGGATCTTGGTGTATGTGTCAATAGATCCCTGAAAGTAGGCAGTCAAGTGGATAAAGTTGTTAAGAAGGCATATGGAGTCTTAGCTTTTATTGGTAGGGGGATTGAATTTAGGAGCCGCAGCATCATGTTGCAGCTGTACAAAACTCTAGTGCGGCCGCACTTGGAGTATTGTGTGCAGTTCTGGTCGCCACATTATAAGAAAGATGTGGAGGCATTGGAGAGGGTACAGAGGAGGTTTACTAGGATGTTGCCTGGTATGGAGGGCAGGTCCTATGAAGAGAGGTTGAAGGATTTGAGGTTGTTTTCGTTAGAAAGGAGGCGGCTAAGGGGGGATCTTATTGAAGCATATAAGATAATTAGAGGTTTGGATAGGGTGGACAGTGATAGCCTTTTTCCTAGGATGGAGAAAGCTAGCACGAGGGGACACAACTTTAAATTAAGGGGTATGAGTTATAGGACGGATATCAGAGGTAGGTTCTTTACTCAAAGAGTGATTAGGGAGTGGAATGCCCTGCCTGCAGCTGTTGTAGATGCGCCAAGTTTGGTGGCGTTTAAGAGGTTAGTTGATAAGTATATGGATGAGAAGGGAATGGTTTAGTTAGGAGGGGCATTGCTTTTTATTTTGGTCGGCACAACATCGAAGGCCGAAGGGCCTGTTCTGTGCTGTATTGTTCTATGTTCTATGTTCTAAAACGTTGGAGAGGTAGAAAGGCTAATGGGGAAATTCCAAAGTTGAGTCCAGACAGTTGCAAGCACGGCAAAGGGCATTACAGATACACACAAGGCCACAACTGGAGGATCACGGGCCTGAATTTTCAGAATGGTGAGTGCTCTGCACTGACCTCAACAGGCCTGCTGTCATTTCATACTCAACTGAGCATTGATTGGGCAACAGGCGGGACTTCTGGAGGGAATCCCATCCATGCAATTTTCCACTCTCAGAACCCACCTTAGGGGAGTGTAAAACTTTGGTTACAGAGTTTGTGAAGGGTTAGCTATCTGGAAGAAGTTGCGGAGATAAAGTGGGTTGAGGCAACAAAAGCATGTGAACACCACAATGAAAGTTGTAAATCTGAGGAATTGCTGGACCAGATACTAAATCAGTGACCGCATGGATAATGTGTGAATAGGTGTTGGTGCAGGTGAGTATTTTGGACAGCAGAGTTTAAATGAATTTAACATTATCAAAGATTCAAGGTGAGAGAATGGCCAGGATATGATTGGATTGGAATACCAACAATTGGAGCTAACAAAACCATGAATGAGAGTTCAGCAACAGATAATCAGAGATATGTGCAGAGACAGATGATATTACTGAAGTGGAAGTACATGGTGACCTTTGAACACTCTGCATCAGTAGGCAGTGGAAGTGGAGCCATTAAATATTTTTAAGGCGGATGTAGATGATTTCTTTTTAGGCAAGGGAATCAAAAGTTAGAGGATAGATGGGAATGTGGAATTCAAAACAAAAACACATCAGATTTGAACTTATTAAATGGTGGAGCAGGCTTTGGAGAGCCAAATGGCTTACTTCGGCTCCTAATTTGTAATTTGTATGTTTATATGAAGTGGTGCTTCATAAGAACATAATAAAACAAAGTATGATACTGAATTACAAAAAGAAATCTGATGACCAAAGGCTTGGTCAAAGAGGAAGTTTATAAGGAGTGTTTAAAGGAGGAAGATGTGGCAGATTTGTAGGGGAGGCAATCCCAGAGCTTGGGGCCTCAAAATCTAAATTTGTGACCCTCAATGGGTGCGCAGTTATAATTGGGAAAGTTCAAGAGGCCAGAATTAGATGAGTGTAGATATTTTGAAGGGTTATAGATCTGGAGGAGTTTACAGCAATTGGGAAGGACAGCACCACAGAGGGATTTGAAAACAAGGAGGAGAATTTTAACATAAAGACATTGCTTGATAAGAAGCCAATGCAGGTCTGTGAATGTTCCAAGGACTAAACGAAATGGCTTCTCCTCTCAAGCCTTTATATACCAAGGATGATAACTATGGCAAGCCTATGGCCAAACTGCATAAAGGCACTTCTCGAAACAGGACCCATTTCGTAAGGAAAAGCATCCTGCATATATTATCATTTGCATTTGCAAGTCAGGCACATGTATAGACTACATAAAATTCATTAGCCATGTACAGGAAACTAGTTATTCAAGTCCAACACACTTCTGTCTATCCCTACACATACGTTGCACACATACATTCAGGTCTTTTCGTGTTACATGTGCATGTTGTTATTGGTCATTTGTCTGGTGCTCACTCGTTCCTGAGATAATGTTGTCTACTTGAGGAATGTTGCTGCCATGGTGAGTATTGCTGTGGATCATTACATTTGCTGGAAAATAGTTGACCACTGGGAGTGATGGTCATGCAATTCTTTATACGGTTAGTGAACTCGTATTTTCCTCAAATCTTCTGCTAAGGAGCAGTTTCTCCAGTTACATGTATGTATCTGTGGTTACAATACATCTGTTTGCTCATTTTCATTGTGTATGGTTGAGGTTACGATTTCTCCACACAGGTCCCAAGTTACCAAGTGGGCTGAGTTTTCTTGAGCATGTTGAATGTTTGCATTCTGAACAGCTTTCCAATTTTCAGCTCTGGCAATAATTTGGTAGCTTCATCAAAATGAAATGTTGCTTTCTGTTGTTTCACTTTGACTTCATCACTCATTCCAATTACTAATTGTGGCTTCAGTGGTGTTTTAGCCATTGAAAGTGTAGTCTTCATAACATTAATCACTGAACTGGACTACTTTCCATGTCCTCAGTAGATGTGTTTTTCCACTCTAGGATTGCCTTGTAAACATTAAAGCTGGAGTAAGTTAATTTTTTAATAATCCCTTTGGCAATTGTCACTGCCACCTCAGGCTTTCCATTTGACAGGGGATAGTGTGGAAATGATGTGTAGTACTGAATCTCCCAATCAGATATGAAGCGTTTGAATTCTTCACTCAAGTATTGAGAGCTATGATCTATCACTATAATGTCAGGAATGCCATTTCAACTGAAGTGTGCTTTTTCAGGCATTCTACAATCTTATGATAATCATTGACATCAGATCATCTGATTCCTAGTTGTCTGAATAGTCAATGGTGACGAGATAGTCACTTCCAAAGAGAGTGGAAAGATCTACTCCAAACTTCATCCGTAGTCTGGGATGTCATGAATCATTAGTGATTCTTTAGCTTGCTTAGCTGAATGTTCATTTCAGGCATTACATTAACTGATGTGCATCTTGACCCCATTGTTCATGTTTGCCAGTACAGCATTTCTCTTACCTTTTTCAATTCCTTGATGGCGTGTACAGATTCAATACAACATAATTTTTCTTATCTCTTGAGAGATAATGGCTCTAGTTTCTTTACACAAGACGCCATCTTGAGCAATCACTTAATCCCACCGATACCCAATATTCTCTCATAACAATAGATGTGTCCCTGCTGGTTTCAGGCCATTCTTTCATTATTATTTCCTGCAGCACATGATGAGATGCATCTTGTCATATAATCTGCTTGATCTGAGCAAGATGATTGAATGTCACTGCTGGGCTGAGGACTTCTGGAATATGTTGTACTGTTGCTTCTTGCTAAATTTGGTAGAATTCACACTCTATACTAGTGTCATCAAGTTTCTTCAAAGTGGGTGCAGTTCTTGACAGATGTACATCTGCTTCTCTTGCTTGAACTTCACATCCACATGTTGTCTCTGCAAATTAAGTAACATCCTGTGCTGACACTGGAGCAGAAAGAAAAGGTTTGAAAAAAGATTCTTAAGTCATATTCCCAGAGATTAGTAGACCACCCACAATCACGTCCACTCCAGGAAGCCCATTGACTATCTCTTGCTGTCAGCATTAATACTCTTCCAGAGCAGCAGAAATGCCAATCAGCATGCACAACGATCTGTACCTTCCAAATACTACTCAAAACATAGTCAAAAAACTGCTGTTTCATTCAACTTCACTTGCCAATATTCATCCTTTGCACCTTGAAGGGTCTTTGCCTTGGCAAGTTGTGACAAAATTTCTTCAATAGTTGGCACGTAGTAGTGAGATTTCTTCAAAGCTGTATTCAATTTTTTTGGATCTAATCATGATGTGAGCTCTTCAGGTTTTTCACTACTACTATGATGCTAATTCAGTCTACAGGAGTTGTCACATTCCTGATTACTCCCATCTCTTCAAGCTCCTGTATCTTGTTTTTCAGACCGAATTTGAGAGCATCAGGAACTCCCCTCAGAAAATGCTGAGTTAGTCTCACACAATCATCTACTTCAACATGGTATTCACATCCAAGACCTGTGAAAACATCTTTGCAATTTTTTTAGTATCTGTTCAGTAATCAAGGGCTTGGTGCCATGAAATACATTGGAAATCTCGTCTGGTACATGGAGGGTTCCAGCCTAAGCTTTTCACTTGTTTAAGCTGGGATGAGGGGATTTTGTTTAATGCTTACTTTTGGAAACTTCAGGTCTTCTTTTTTCCAATTGCATTGGGCTCTAAGATTAGTTAGCCCTCTCTGTAGCTGTGTGTGTGTGTGAGTGATTTGTGAGTGAGTGAGAGAACAAGAAAGCGAGAAGGCGAGTGAGACAGCGAGCGAGAGAGCCAGTGACTTTGACATTACATTATTCTTATTTTGTGGTGAATGTATTTGCTCTTTGATTCAAGAAAACCTTGCTTTATTGTCTCCTTACTGTTCACAGCTTAAATAGTTAAATATGTACTAATTTGGAAAAGGCATATTCTCATGGAAAAATAAATTTTAGCCTTTGTTATGACTAAGCATGGGATTAAATAGAGGAGAATCAGTTCACCTCTTCTCACTTGGTTATATGAAATACCTTCTAAATTTTGAAGGTCAAGTTTTTTCTATCTGTGACTGAAGAAGTACACATCTGCTATTTTCCCACGGACTCATCACATTCCCTCCTTTTATGTTTTAGAACATACAAAGTTTTAAGCAAATAGAAGTTTATAGTGCATATATGCTCTCATGTGCCTTTACTTATTAATAGTTTAGACTTCAGAACATAAAGGTATAAAGTCACCTCAATTCCCTTGCATATAGACTGCTATAATTAGGAATTCTGGTTGATAGATTTCCTATTCTGTTAGCCAACATTTGTGATTGTGGCAGCCCTTCGACAAGCTGTACAGACTTTCAGTGATTTAAGATGACCTTGCTTTTTTATGTCCTGAAACTTTCCCCATTGATCAGCCATTGTCACCTAACAAAAGCTTTCCTATGTGTTAATAGCTTATTTATAAAAAGTGATCAGATATCTTACATTTATAATCACAGTTTGCTGCCGACAGCAGTTCCAAAATGCTTACATGTGGGACACAAGGGAAAGTGCCATCCAAAGTGATAGAAAAGGGGAAAAAATGGTTTGGATTTAGCCAATGGTGGAGACAAGAGGTGGCATATTTTATAGCAAATTGAAGTGTTCCAGCCAGATATTATACAGGCCAATGGAGGCACTGATCACTTCACTGGGCAGGACCAGAATGTCTGATATCAGACTTACAAAGCAAATGCTCTACTCTGAATTCAGTTGTAGCAGGAGACTTCCTGGAGGACAGCAGAAATACTTTAGGATGTCCTTTTTTATTTTCCAGTAAAAGTCAAATACCTTCACCAATTCATAGCAGATCCTAGCTTGTGACCAATCAAACTGGGGAAGGCTTATTTGGGCAGGCACCAGAAACTTTAGTGGGAATGCATAGAGGCAAAATTGAGGTGCTGAAGTGAGAACACAAACCTCCAAACCAACTCATCCACCCAAACCTACATGTGGTAGTCTGCAGTGTGTATATTGGACTTATCAGTAATCTCAGAACCCATCAAGTCATCCTTGATTCCAAGGGACTATCTAGGAGAAGATACAGGCTGGTAATGCAGCTTTAATTATTCCTAAAGGTTGGAAGTTAACCACTTGGTACCAAAGGTTCGTTCAGCTGATTAGACAAATGAGTAGCAACCTATGCAGATCAGGAAAATCCCAGTTTTGATCTATATTCTGTGCCAAATTAACAGATCTTGTCAGGCATTACAGTGACTTTAGAGCTCCTGAGATAAAGAAATATATCAGCCAAAAGTCCTTTCTTTCATTTGAGTGTTTTGAATCAGACTTTGCTGTGAGTATGAACATGGGCAAGAATGGGATGGGAACAGAATCAAGCTTGACTGTCATATTCCCCAAGTTTGCCATCCTGCCATCATTTACTTTAAAAGTTTACACGATTAAGGGCAATTCAGGTAACATTTGGAACAGTACACCCTGCATGGACTCAAGCCTTTCAACTCAGGGAAAGAGTAGATTAATGTAAATATCAATGTTAAGGAAAAAAAATTGTGCTGTGCATTTGTAAATAGCCAACTTTGTTAGAAAAACCAATACCAACCTTTCCAGCAAACATTATCCTGTAATGCATGATAGCAACACACTTCATTTTGAACCTCCTCACGTCAGCACTTATTGATCAACAATTATAAGGATATTTGTTTAAATTTCAGCCTATCAATGCACAAGAACAAGAAATGGATTTGGCAAGCCTTCCTCAATAATGCATTTACATTGGCATTTGTTTAGCTTGATTTCTGGAAGACTGACATCTCGACCAGACAGCTTGTGTTTAGACTGATAAATAATCAGGGAAGTGTCGGCCTTGAGAAAACACAACATTAATGTGAGGAGCTATGATCAGGTATTCCAGCAGTAAATAGACTCACCTGCAAGAGCTTCCACCGTGTATTCAAGTCCTCTAATTGGTTTAGATTGTATGGAGATAGCTGGATGTCTGGTGGTTTGAACTGACGGGCAAGGTCATTCATGTGAGTCACATTCTCTTTCAAAGGAGCGATTTCTGCTTGGAAAGCCTGGATCCAAAAGAAGGAAAAAAAAATCATGTTGTGTTCAATTTACAATGTCACCTTACAATGATGCATATTTTCAGATGCTACAACTACAATGTCATATACAGCGGAATGGATTAACGTGACAATATTCTGGAACTGTGATGCTTGTTTTGTCAGGTAGGTATAAAGCAGATGTCAAGTAGATTCAAACAGCACAAGGAGGATCCATGTCAGATTATTTCAATTAAAAGCCACACTCATAGTTGTCAGTTGGAAGAATCCTGTCATATTATAAAGCATCCACTTAAATTAGCAGACTTTAAAGCAAACACATCTCAGGTTGCTTCTTTGCCTTCTCGGAACTTCTTTCATTTTCACATGTAATAAGCAGAAGGAATCTCTGAAGGCTTCATATAGTTAATCTAATCATTGACAGATTTAACACTTGCTGACTCTAAGTCTTCTATTTACGATTAATTTTACTTTTTACAGATGTCACAAACCAGTCAGTGTTTACTACTTAAGCAAAGGAGGAGAAAAGTTAATCATATTTCTTTTAGGCAGTTCATGCTCTTAATGACAAGTTTGTGCTGCTGTTAAATCAGTGAGAGAGCAATTGGGTAGTTTAACTGTAATTGCATCAAGTACAAATAACACAAAGCAATTTTACTTCCTTTTCCTCACAAATTTTAAGCAAATGAGAAGAAATCTGTTGTGTAGTTTCTGCTGCAATAAGGCTGCTTCAATATGGTTGCTAAAGGAAGGACATGCTTGCATGATTGGTATCAATCTATTACTCTTGTCTCTTTAATGTGGAGTTGGGAGCAGCAACAGCATGGTGATGAGAGTTGGAGCAGCACTGAGAAATGAGCAGTCTTATACAGTTAGCTATGAGTGAAATCCAGAAGCCAGGCCTTACTGTGGGAATTAAATTTTTATATCCATGAAGGTTGCATGAGGAATTAGAAAACAAGGATTCTTACTGGATTAATCAAAAGGGAAAGCAGAAGGAAAGTTTAGACATTGGAATATTTCATCAGCTGAGGCTATTGAGGTCAAGAACAAAAAATTGTTTCAAAGCAGAAGGCATACATGGATTGAGTTTACAGGATAGAATGTCAACACCAAGGACTGAATGATCATCTCCTGTGCTGTAATTTATATAAATTAGTTAAAGCTTTCCTTGAGATTTGCTGAAAAAGAAACATGTTGAAATTTTTTGTCTTGTCCTCATCAAAGCACCTCGCAAGAATACTGATATGAGGGGATTGTAACAAATTTATACCATATGAGAGGAAAGTATTGCTTGGTTGATAAGCAGATAGGTAGAGGTGTTGCGGTGGATAATGTACCAGGTAACTGACAGTTAATTGCCAAGCATTGTTTGAAATTTAAATCAGACAGTTTGACTCAGATTGGTTAAGGCATGCTCTGTGGAATTAGTCAGCTAATGGCTGTCACTTATTTTGCTTAGTTGGAACAGGCACAATGTGTGAACATATTCTTTCTGTCTGCAAAGCTTTCCTTTACAGAGACCAGACTGAGGGAATGGTTTTTGTGATGAACTGAGTTTAGGACCATGTATCCTACCCCAACACTGAGCGGGATTTCTCAGTTTGGTTCAGGTTTATTCCCATCACTCAGATTTGACATGTACAGTCGAAGAATGGAAGAGCTCTGACCGATTCTCAGTTTAGAGTTACCATCTCCATATGGAACCAGAGTCTAAGGAGATAAGAAGAGTGATTGAAATTGGTCAATAGGAACTTTGACCACACTTTGTGCAATGCAGGAATTGTGATTCCAGTTTCATGGTGATTGTCAGTGGCTTACAGCACTAGTTCTCCAAAAATAATGAATTGTTCAGCATTCGAGTGAATAGAGATCTAAGAGAAGAATGATCATAACTTTGTGGGTGGGATTTTATGGCCTCATTTGAACAAGACTGGAAATTCCTGCCCGAAAAGTCTGTTGTCCCCCACCTCTCATTTGCTCTGATTCTGTGTTGGACAAGGTGATAGAATTTTGGTATGTGTTTTATTGCACCAGGTTGAAATTTGTACTTTAAGAAAAGCACATTAAGATGTAGTTCTGGAGAAGGATAGAGCAGCTTAGTTGAAGGGAACATAAGAACATTGAAGATGTTCTCAAGAAGGTGGAGGAGGCAAGATTGTTTGTTTGGCATATTGTTTGCCAACAGCCGAATTCTCTTGTCCCTCTGCTATCAATGGGAATTCCCATTGGCATCACCCCACAGTGGTAGGAAACTCAAGGACAGGGGTGTGCTGCAAGCGGGACCAGAGAATCCTGCTGACATGAATGGTCAGAGAATTCCGGCCTATAAGTTGCACTTATAAAGTTTGTTTAGCCCAGCAGACCTTCTTATGGCATTTCATTACAGAGGCTGGGTCACTTGTAAGTAGTTGAATGTAGAGTAAATTTGATAATTACGACCAAATTAAGGGTAAATACTGTTTTCAGTGCCTCAGTGAGGATCAATGAAGTAGATTGCCATTCCCGCCTGATTTTCAAATGCTAAGTGCATGCAATAAAAATAAACAATTTTTTGAAATTCTGATTTTACATGGAAAAAGTTGTTTTGAGGGTTCTTATTTACCTACTCATTTATGGCTAGTCCCAACTAATGTCCTAAGAATCATTTATTAATGACCACATGCAATCTAATACACTGCATTGGACATGATGAAATCAGGTCTACAGTTCTGTTTTCCTATTTTGTAAAGCTATTAAGTGCAATCAAACAGCTCAAAATTCTAGCAGGCCTACCCTCTAGGTGGATATAAACGACAGTAAACTTTGTTGGTCTCTGTAAATTATTATTCTGATTAAATCTGATGCACCAATGGTGCATGTCAACTCAAATTACAACTCATTTTAAACTCAAATTTAAATGAGGAATTTTGACCTGTTCAAGGTCACGCCTTTTCACACTTGAGATACCATTTCTGAGACTGTATTAAAAAATTAACAGTAGCGCATAGTGCCGTGTGATGATGCTTCAGTACTTATTAAGTTTGCAGCTGAAATAAAAGGTTTAGGGACGGGAAAAGAACACAAATCACCCCTCAGTGCTAGAAGCTCCTGTTGTTTCCCTGTGGAGTCACTGAATGTATTAATGTTATAAAAGCACAGCTAAATAAGAAGTCATTTTTCTCTGGTTGCTCACTACGGTATAAGCCCCCCCCCATCCTGCCAACTCCCCCTCACCCCTCCAGGATGAAACCAAGGATATGAGAAGTTGCTTTTGTATTGGTTCTGGTGAGATATCATTGCAGCTGTAGCTGCAAGAGGGTTATGCAACCACTATCAACCTCAGAGCAAATCTGTTAAATTTTCCAACTGATCACCAGGAAGTTCTGATTTTTAGTGGGCTTATACCTAGGGAATTTAGTACAATTAGTAATATACAGTGGATTAGAGTCAAGTATATGAAAGTAATGATCTGATTTAAAACCTGCATTTCTATTGATTTTCCAGCAAAGCCTAGTATTTCTAGCACAAGTTGTAGAATTGAAAAATGGAGTGAATCATTTTTACTATTTGTGACAATCAGAAATATAGGCTATATAAAAGTATCATCTCATTTCATTCAAATGTTCCATATATTTTTTCATGTTCTCCCTTCCCCAAAGAACAGTAATGACAGTTTAGCAGATCTGTTCTATCCCACATGCTGTCAGCAACAGAATGACTTGCCTTACTCAATGGCCACTTGTGCACACTTTTTAACAGAGGCAACTGAAGAATCTGGAATGAAAATCCAGGCTATATATCCCTAGGCATATTTCTCCTCAACTCTGGAACTGAAAATAGTAAGAATAATATGTGCAGGTAATAGAAGAGTGTAAATCAGCATTGGCATCACCTTGGTACAAACATACTCAGTTATCTCACAGTTCTGTCTCTCTTGTGAAACTCAGTCCAGTGCCTGCCACTTTGTCTTTCTCAAAATTGCTGAATATAATCTTTGGTCCCAGATGCCACATACAGTAGGATTGTAGGCTGACAAATATAATGACAATGAGAATCTTTCACCTTTTGTGCGGCAGTTCACACACATACTGACTTGTCCCTTGCTAAGAACTGAAAATGTGTAATTTCAAGTGTCAACAGCATTCAGAGATGGTCCGCCTTTCTGAGCAAACATTAGCTCTATATTTCTCCTGAGGGCAGAAGTGGAGTTAACTGAAGACTAGACTGTCTCCCCCTTTTCTCAAATCCCTCGATCCCATGGTCAAATAATTCAAGCAAACAGGTTTGCTGCAGGGTAGGTTTCAGGAAGGTGCTAAGAACTGGCTAGACCCCAAAACCTTCTCACCCAGAAATACTTACGCAAATTTATCTGCATCATTTGCAAAGCCTTAAATTGGAAATTTCTAAACTAATTCAAAAATTCTATTTTAAGTTCTTTTAACCCTGTCCTTACTTTAAACCAGCAGTACTTATTATGGAGGCAGAAGCCACTTACAGCTGACCTCCCCTTTAGCAGAATCACTGCTCTGCATAAGTCCATCTATGAAATGTTCAACTGCGAGATGCCACCATACCTAAGATGTAACACCGGTGGGTCTTTTTTCCATTATTTCTCTTTCATAAGAAAAAGCAAAAGAGAATTCTCTTAGACTGAGGTGAGGCTCTTATAACTGAATTGAGGATCTTATGACTGAGTTGAGGAGGAACTTTTTCATTCAAAAGGTTGTGAATCTGTGGACTTACTGCTCAATGAAACAGTTGAGGCTACCTTATTGAATGTTCTAAGGCAAGGATAGGTAGATTTTTGAACAATATGGGAATTAATGGCTATGATAAGTGGGCGGGTAAGTGAAGCTGAGTCCACCAAAAGATCAGCCATGATCATACTGATTGGTGGAACAGGCTCAAGGAGCCAGATGGCCTACTTCTGCTCGTAGCTTTATGTTTTTATGTTCTTATATTATGTTCTTAAAAGTGCTATCCGAGATGTACAGCACAACAGCAAAATGCTGATAGGTCTAATGATATGATTGATTCCCCCTTTTATGGAAAAAGTAACTGACAACATGTCAGTTGCTATTCAGAGTGACACATTCAAAATAATATGCTCAAACATGTGGGGAATTACAAGTGAACACCCAAGTTCCATCACTCCATTCTGCTTTATGTTGAAGACAGAACAGTAAGTTGAATATAGCATTGTGGCACAACAATTTCAAAGACTTATGAATGTCATTCCATATTCCACTTCCAGCTATTTAAATGTTCAAGTTAAATTAAAGATGATTACACAATGAAAATGGTAAAACAAGTGCATTATATATGCTTAATTCTGGTGCTGCTTTTTCATTAAATTATTAATATTTCTGACAAAATACTGGTATGTTTACATGCCTACTTAAGCATGCTTTCCTGTTGTATCAGTTTTTATAAACACCGAGTTGAAATATCTTGTTTCTTCAGTCAGTGTTCTATGCTCAAAGTCAAGCAACAACCTAACTAATGAGTCAGTCTCATTTCTATTCTGTGAGACTCTCCTGATGTCCCTGACTAATTATAGTGCGCTTTCTCACGAACTTGATAAATTGATTCAATTTCACTCATTGACTCGCTTATGCTCCAATAAAATTGCTGTAATGGTACCTGAATACCTGATAGCAGCACTACCTAAATGAGTCTTCTAAAAATTTATTAATGCCAAACACCTCAATGGCTTGATTTAGTAAAACAGCACAAAGGAACATTAGAAATGTCAACTCTACATCGTCCCTGTGAAACTTCAATCAAGTCATTGACAACAATGGTTCTGCTGCTAGAGTCATTTGTCTTGTGAACTATCATCTGCTCATTTAACATAATATTTTTGGTTTGCAAGGAAAAGAAAATCTTAAAAAAAACTCTTTCCATTTGCTATTACCAGACATATTAAAATAAATAATATTTTGGAACCTAATGAGCCCACTGAAGTAATCTTGGGTAATGGTTCTTTTCCTGCTTGAATGCTGATAAATTCTAAGGGAATATTAATAATAGATTACAAAAGAAGGGACAGAGGTTATTTTTCAATGGCCACTGTTGTGAACAGCATAACCACCTCCCCAAAAACCTGTCTTGGGACTATCTCTATTCATATATAATTTCTGGTTACGTCAGTGAAGGTGACATTAATGCGGCACAACATTCAAGTATTTGGGTAAGTCATTTGGCAAAACAGCATGTTCTGGGAAAAAGGCTATTGTTCAAAAGAAATGGAAATGTGAACATGTATGTAAGCTCTCGCAAAGGCTTTTGAAACTTATACAATAGAGTGTGGCCATTCAGCCCACTGTGTCTGTCCTGGTTTTTTGAGAGAGCTTTGTAATTAGTAACACTCTTCTGCAGTTTCCCACTTGATATTTTTGAATCTAGATCCTATTACATTTTGCAAGTTACAGCTGATCTGCTTCCATGATTTTTTCAGTTAATGCACTCCAAATCACTGTGCAAAAATGAGTTGGACACAAGTTTGATCCTTTATCGATACTGGGTTAATGCAATAGTAGTTAAGGGATGTCATTCAGCATTAAATTCCCCAAGAAGTGGATGACCAATTTCTATCCCAAAGGACTTCAATATAAAAGCACCAATTCAGTTCTATTTTATAATTAATATTTTGAGATTCTCTTTTTATTGATCATTATGTCATAATTCACATAGGGATATAAGTAAATGCACACTACCTAGCACCAGTGGAAGTATCCCTCAGTAAGGAAATCACTATTCATTCAGATGGGGTTTCATAGCACAGTCAGGAGAGAAGACTTATTGTTTAGATGAACACCATGGAGTTTTAGCTCCATAGGTTGCATATCCTTTTTTTTAACAAAGGTTCCCAGAATTGCGGCCAACTTGATTAGCATGCTGAATTGTCTGTTTGGCTGGAAATTAGACAGCACAAGACCACAGCCCATGAATAGATTAGTCCAGTATTTATTGGGGGCAGAGGTCACATTGACAGCTAACACGTGATTGGGAGGGTTAAGGATTTAGGGGGAAGGGGGCAGGGTGAAATCAGAGGGGGCATGGAGATTTGGATGGGTGAGAGCTGGAGATCACGGGTAAGACTGAAAGGGGATGTCAGTGATGGCAGGGTATGGCAGTTCTTGATCACAGTGAGTGGATGGAGTTGGTCAGAGGGAAATTGTGATCAGGATAATCCTGTTGTGCTTGGTGGAAACTCTCAGGCCCACAGCAATGTTGTAATAGGACTTAGCTGATGGATTCTGCTCCTGCTTTCACCCACTATAGAACCTCCTGGATAAGTTTCAATGAATGATCACCCATTTCTTAACCTGGCTCTGGTAAAACCAATTTCATAGGTGGAATCTTGTGCTCTTTTCTGTGGTGGTTTTGGTAGTGAGGGGATTTAATCAGACAGCAGTGTGGTAGGTAGAGACTCCATCAACTTTCTGCCTCCACTAGGATTAAGTGAGTGATGGGAAAGCCAGTGAATAGCTTTTCTGCCCCACTCCCAATTGAGGCCCTTCAGTGGGAAATTAATGACTTCATCCTGCTGCCACTAGTATTAACACAGCAGTGGACAGTGGACTCACCAAGCATAGAGAACAACAAGCAAACCCATGCAGCATTGCTTGTGGGCTCCTAGGAAGAAGTGGGGTCAATTGTTCAAAAGATACAGCTTACAATGGGGGGAGGGGGGGGGGGAGGAGGAGGAGGAGGAGGAGTCCTGCTGAGAGCCACCTCTTTGCTCTTGCTGCTAATGCCCTCCTTCCTCCCCCATAACCTTCACCCTTTCTGCCATCACACACTTTGGCATTCGGAAGCTTTGGGTGATTGTCTTACCTGCAGCAGACTCCAACACTCCAGCACTGCTGAGTACAAAAGAGCTGCCCGGTCTCTGACTGGCAAGCAATTCAACAGGCAAAATTTCTGTTCCTAAGCTTCCGGATCCTGGGATAAGACCTCTAAGTACCTGAATGGTACAAGATGTAGTGAGCCTTCTCAGAAAGAGGTGATGTGTGTCTCTCCGGTTCTCTAATCAGCAGTCAAGACCTTGGTTGCCTCCACAAGATTCCATCCATGCAGTCTTTTGTGATACAAATGGGATGCATCCATCCCATCAGGTCCATGTAGACTCTTAGTGGAACAATCAAGTCAGTCCAACTTCCCCACTCAATCTCAGGACTACTGCATGTTTACTTCCTTCAAGCACCTTCCAATTTCCTTTTGATCACTGAATGTTTCTGATCGAACAAATTTGAGGACAAAGAATTCCAGTGCAATACCATTAGCTGCATAGAAACTTCTTCCTTACCTACTCCTTCATCGCTTATCCATAATCATAAATGTCTTCCCTTGTCCTTGTACCAGCAGCAAATGAGAAGAGATTTTCCTGACTATTTTACCTAAGCCAGTCATAATCTGTAACCTCTATCAAATCTCCCCTCAATTGTCTTTGTTGCTCAAAGAAGAGCAACCCAGCATTTCCAACTTAACCTTGTAGCTAAAATCCCCCATCCTTGAATCCATTCTGGTAAACCTCCTTCTTTCAAGGTCCCTCTCATCTTTTCCAGACGTATGGTGACCAGAACTCGATGCAAGCCTTTATATGAGTTCAACATAACTTTTCTGCTTTTAGACTTAATGCTCTATTTACAAAGCCCCATAATCCAGATGCCTTACTAACCATTCTCAATATGTCCTGCCAACTTCAAAAATCAATGCACATGTACACCTAAGTCTCTCTATTTCTGCACACTCTTCAAAATTGTACTATTAAGTCTATGTTATCTCTCCCTTCCCTTTTCCAAATGCATCAGTTCATATGTCTCTATATTGCATCGACAGGATGCAAGACTGGGCGGAGAAGTGGCAGATGGACTTCAATGCGGATAAATGTGTTGTGGTCCATTTTGGCAGATCCAATGGGATGAATGAGTACACTATCAAGGTAGGAGTCTTAGCTGTGTGGAAGAGCAGAGGGATCTTGGGGTCCGGGTCCATAAGACTCTCAAATCGGCCTCCCAGGTGGAGGATGTGGTTAAGAAAGCTTACGGTGTACTGGTCTTCATTCATTGAGGGATTGAGTTCAGGAGTCAGGAGGTAATGCTGCAGCTTTATAGGACCCTTGTCAGACCACACTTGGAGTACTGTGCGCAGTTCTGGTCGCCTCACTATAGGAAGGACGTGGAAGCTATTGAAGGGGTGCAGAGGAGATTTACAAGGATGTTGCCTGGATTGGGAGGCATGCCTTATGAAGACAGGTTGAGGGAGCTGGGACTGTTCTCCCTGGAGAGACGAAGGTTGAGAGGCGACCTGATAGAGGTTTACAAGATGTTGATAGGAATAGATAGGGTGGACTCTCAGAGACTATTTCCCAGGGCTGAAATGGTCGCGACGAGAGGGCACAGATTTAAGGTGCAGGGAAGCAAGTACAGAGGGGATGCTAGGGGAAAGTTTTTTCACTCAGAGGGTGGTGAGTGAATGGAATCGGCTGCCGTCGGTGGTGGTCGAGGCGAACTCGCTGGGGTCTTTTAAAAGACTTCTGGATGAGTATATGGGATCCAATGGGATTGGGGGTTATAGATAGGTCTATGGCTGGTTAGGTTTTGATGTGTTCGGCACAACTTGTGGGCCGAAGGGCCTGTTTGTGCTGTAGTGTTCTATGTTCTATGTTCTATTAAATTCCATCATCAATTGTCTGCCCATTCTATTATATGTTCAGTTGTATATAGCTTGTATTATCATCATCACTGTTTGCTACTTCTCCAAGTTACCATTAGTAAATTTTGGAATTTTACTCTATACTCCAGTTATATGTACTAAAAATAGCATTGATCCTATCACTGACACTTGAGGAATACCACCGTCTACCATCTTCAAGAGTGAAAAACAACCATTTGCCGCAACTCTGCTTTCTGTTCCTAAGCCAACTTTATTTCTACTTGCCCATTGATCTTCCATTTCCATTCATCTCAATTTTGTCAACCAACATTTTATGAGGTACCTTGTCACAAACATCCACATACATAATGTCCACTATATTCCCTTCATCAATCTTCTCTGTTACTTCATCAAAAAAAAAATTCAATTAGATCAGTCAAGCACGATCTACCTTATACAATTCAGTGCTAGCTCTCCTTAGTTAGTTCAAGTCTCTCCAAATAAGTTTTGTTTTTCTGATTATGGATTCTTATCCACCACTGAGGTTAACCTAACTAGACATTAGTTGCCAGGGCTGTTTAAAGTTTAGTTTAAAGTTTATTTATTTATTAGTCACAAGTAGGCTTATATTAATACTGCAATGAAGTTATTGTGAAAATCCCCTAGTTGCCCACATTCTGACGCCTGTTTAGGTACACTGAGGGAGAATTTAGTATGATCATTGCACCTAACCAGCACATCTTTGGACTGTGGGGGAAAACTGGAGCACCCAGAGGAAGCCCACACAGACGCAGCAAGAATGTGCAAACTCCACATAGATGGTGACCCAAGCCGGGATTCAAACCCAGGTGTCTGGTGCTGAGAGGCAGCAGTGCTAACTACTGTGCCACCGTACCGCCCCCTCACACCCTTTCCTGAATAAGCATGTAACATTTGTCACTCTCCAATCACCTGGCACCTCGCCATTTCTAGGCATGATTAAAACATTAAGCAAATTCCTGTTATCTATATTCCCATTTCTTCAGCAATCTGGGAAACACACCATTAAGACTAGATAACTTATCTAATCTAAGCACATGTAGCCCATTGAATACCTTCTTCTTTTCAATTTTCACAATATCCATTGCCTCCATTATCTCTGCTTCTGCCAGTATTTTGTTAGATTCCCCTTCCTTAGTCAGCATCAATACAAAGTACTTATTAATATTCTAACCTTGCCTTGCATCTCTAAGCCTATATCACCCTCTTCTACTTGCTTACTATTTGCTGGTAGAATATTTTTGGGTTGTTTTTGTGTTAATTGCCATCCTATTCTCTCTTTGTAGTCCTGTTTTCCTCCCTCTGAACCTATTGTATATGACCTGCTTTTCATTGCACCTGACGTACATCATTAACTATCTTATTTTGTTTCATCACAATTTCTATCTTCCTCCTTAGCCAAACAGCCTTTCTTCTGGCCCCTTTACCCTTCATCCTTGTTGGAATATACCTACCTTGTACCTGAAACATCTCTTCTTAAAAAATTACCCTCATTGTTTTTCCTGCCAGTCCCTGGTTGCTACTTCTCCAAGTTACTATTAGTAAATTTTAGAATTTTACCCTATACTCCAGTTATATGTACTAAAAATAGCATTGATCCTATCTCTGACACTTGAGGAATACCAAAATCTACCATCTTCAAGAGTGAAAAACAACACCCTGGCTAAATCCTTCTCATTGCACTGAAATTAGTCCCCTTCAAATTTAGATTTGTTGTTAAACATTGTGCCGTCTTTTTCTCTATTACTAATCTAAACATTATGATGCAATGATCACTCTTACCCAAATGCTCCTTTTTGATCCGTTTGACACAGCTGATATGCCAGCACCGCATCCAGCAATCCTTTCTTTCTAGTTGGGTTGAGAATGAGTGGCCAGGTTTTAAATGGGTGTATTCATGTTTAGGTTTTTAACAGTTTAAGCTCCAACCTGATACAGACACACCCATATTCGGGGATTAAAATTACCCCAATGTCTCCATCAGAAGGGAAGAGGAGAAAATTAGAGAAACCAACAAATGATTTCTCTGTTTTGCATCATCAATTCCCCTAGCTATCAAAAGCTGTCCCTCTCAGAAAACATTCTCAATACATAAGCATTTAATTTACTTTTCCATAGTTCATAGTTCACTTCTGTCAAACAATGGGTAATTTTTTCCTACAATTACCTGACATTTGATGTCATCTTATACAACTCACCATTTTTAACTCCAGTTTATTCTGTCATCCCCATCATGGAATGATTAAAATGCCACCTATATTGGATTTGAAAGCTAATTTTATAAATTTTGACAGATAGACATATAAAGGTGGAAATTTCCTGTGAACAGTGGGCAAGGCTCACTGCTGAGATTACAATTTTTAAGAAAAACAATCCTTTGAAGTCAAAACTCATAAGTGAAAGCAACTCATGCCACAGTAGGCCATTCACTCCACCCCCCACCCTCTCCTCCCAGTATCAGGAAGTTTTTCTTTGCACCTAACCCTAGGAGTATCCGATTCTGGCACTCAAGGAAAAAATGTTGCATTCGCAATTCCTAATATTGTTCGTAGTAACAGGTACATAGAATGGAGGGAAAATTCTTTTTCCCACATGTTCAGCAAAAAGATAGATGTTGTTAGCAAATAGAGCTCCAATGGAAGTAGTCCAATAGCAAAATCATTTGGAACAACTATGACATATTAACTGTTTATAGTGAATTCTGTCAAACTTCAATAGATTATGAACTGTATGCAAAATGACAATATACTAAACCTGCTTATTTTTTGTCAACCGTCATTCACACTGCAGGTTAATTTGTTGGCATTTACCTTGACTTTTTCAATATGGTCTTGCAGTGAGTCTATCAGCAGGTCTCCCACAGGTTGCCAGGTATCTTTGACAGCCTCAGCCTGTCTCAATTTACGGTTCAATTCATCCATTGCATCTTGTAATTCCAGGAGCCTCGCCAGGGCCTCATCTATGCGCTTTTGCCAATCAACAGAGCGAGCGCTCAACTTGTCCCACTCGATTTTTACCTCCTCGGCATGCTTCCGAATTACTCTGGCAACAGTTTGGGCATTCTCTTCTGGTGTTTTCACTGAATAAACAGGAAGGAGAATTCTGTTTAGACTCTGAAGCTCACAAAAAGAATGGGAATTACTGCAATTAGATGGGAAAATTCTTTACTTTACTTTAAATTCTTCACTTTAAAACATTTGGCCAAAAATTAGTTCATGCTTCCTAATGACTACTTCTTGGGTTTGGCATCTGTTTATGCATTGCACTTCTGTGATGCAGTTTAGTTAAATTTTCTCCATTCAAGACATTATAAAAACAAAGATTTTCTGACTTGACTTCACATCGCGTTCAGAAAAGAAGACAGGGGATTATAAAATGCTTCATCACAAAGAAATTATTAAATTTTTAGGTGGATCATATATAATTAGATTGTAGGGTTAACAATTGTGACAGCACCATCAGTTCAAGAATTTTGCATTACAGGGTAGCATTTGGGAATTTTATGCAGAAGTCAGCCTGCATAATTTTCCATCAATTGCATGGGTTCCATCAGAAGTGCCAAGAATTCTGTACCAACAAACACTAACTTTCATAATCTGCCCCATTAAATTCTGATGAGGGCTATTTCATGGATTCACAGCAACCAAACAATGCAGCACCCCTCTTCCTTGCAGCTATACGATAACCCTGCTCTTTGCTTTTTTGCTACGCTGTTAAGCTAAGCATTAGCCAATCTTTAGAATGCAGTGAGTTTTTATGATCTTCCAAAAGCATGGCAAATCTTGAGGGGAAACGGGTCATATCCATGTGCCACCAAATGAGTGGGTCACACAGGAATACGTGGAATGCTGTTGTAGAGCGTAATCCACTTTTTCTTCCACAAATTTGAAGACTACAGCTGTGAATCAAAAAACTTAATGTGCCACCAAATGAGTGGGTCACACAGGAATACGTGGAATGCTGTTGTAGAGCGTAATCCACTTTTTCTTCCACAAATTTGAAGATTACAGCTGTGAATCAAAAAACTTAAAATGTTTTATTGCAGCAGGAATCTTTAGAATTGAATTTAATATTCATGGGCAGGAGAAATAAAAGGTTAATCAAGGCTCTCAATACTGATCACCATCCAACAATTGAAATTTGTACATGCGTGAGTTGGAATGAGAAAAGGACTGGGCTCAGCTGTGACACTATTTACAGTTGAATAGTTTGCCAATATCATATCCTGGATTTATCCATGAAAGGGCAGTTACTTGGATAAATTACTCAGGAGGGCATAGTGTCAGTGGAAAGCTCAGTTGACATGCGTCAGCATTTTCAAATGAGATGGGACAAAGAATGGGCAAAAAAATTAAAGCATTCCCATGAAATCAACATCTCAATCATTTGCAGTGGCAAACATTGAAGTCCAATCTATCCAGTGGCCAATACAGCTGCTCTGAAATAGCTTCATTGTTTGTTGTCCAGGAATCCAACCCTGCCAAAAATTCTCAGAGCGCAAATTTACTGAAACCATGAGCAGTGATGATACCATCAGACAAATTGGCATGAATAAATTATTGGGCCTGACATCATGACAGAACTGAAGAAATCCTTTTTCTATGAGAGCCAGCTGCACCAGCTGGCAAGCAGAATTGCAAGATCACATTGATGTATAAGTTGCACTTGCAAGTTTGGAGATCATTAAAATTTAACACAGAAGTAGTAGTACTTTCCTGTAGTTTCCATAATGGATAAAATTAAAAAAAACACAAAACTTGCTAAAGCATTTGAAATATAATTTCACACTTTTAGCTTTAAAGTTGCCACATTTCCCTATCTTCTCCAAATTGTTGATTTTTGCTAACTACCTTTCCATAGACATGGAGACATACCTCATATCTTAGTCATGTGGCTAATCTTCCCGTGCATTTTCTAACATGATGGTGAGGATTAGTATTTCATAGTTCCAGCACTTCCCTCCCTAACGTCATTTTAACAAAAAAATGCAGCAGTTTTTCACTGCATCATTGATAATCTGCTACCTATTAACACCAAATTAAGGCTTGTTTTGTGCTGTGGATTTGTATTCCCTACAAGCACATTTTTAGTATTCAAAATTATTTTACTTAGATTGCAAAGAACCGTCACAAAGGAAAAACTTATTCTATCCATCGGAGCTGCAATCAAACAAGTCCCAGAAGGAAAAGAGCAGAATGATAATTCACTGTGCCACTAAGTCCTGTTTGATCATTTTATCTTCTGCACTTGAGTTACTCTGCCAAGGGGGACGAAATAATGGGCTGCTCTCAGCCCTCTGCAACGTTATGTGATGGATGGCTAGGAGGTTCATAAGTGATGCACCAATTGATGCTCCTTGAGTGATGGTGCTTTGGCTCCATTTATTGCTATCCAGTGATGTTCTAGCCAACAAAACCTACCATCTGGGGACTTGCAAATGTGAATCCAAAATCTATCATGTTGTGCAGACTATTTTTTTTACACCAACTACAGCAGCAAAAACCTTACCGAACCATACATACCAATTCAAATAAGGAATGGCTGTTTGCTGGACAAGGTTTCTCCTTGACAGCTTGTATATGCATGAATAATAACTCTGAGATACATCAGCAAGTCCTTGTTACCTCAAATGTGCAGGCACAGATATTGAGAAAAGGCAGATAAATATCAACAGAAAGGATTTGATGAAAAAGAGCTTGCACTCAATTGGGATTTTTTGTGTAAGAAGTCAGAGCTAACATAAGTATTATTTTATTTGTCATGCAGTTTAATTAATTGTTCACTATTATTAAGCTTGAATCTAGCACAAAATACATAGGCACAATTAACAAAATATAATCTTTAAAAAGTACAAATATTTTGCAAAGTTTTTGTTAAGCAATTGAATATTCAAATTAAATCCAAGGTGTGATAATGGTGGATATTTTTTTGCCATTTTCAATTGATTTAAGCAAGTTTAAGATCATGAGCTGTGATAACTGAAATATTGTGTTATCACACAGTTTCTCCATTCTCCAGCAGCGAGTTTCAAATGCAATCAGAATGAAGCAATGGAAATATCTTTTCCTAACTGCAGATGGTAAGGGACCTATGTGAGATGGATTTGGGTACTCTCAACCTCATGTGCTTCCCCCACAACAGAAACCTGTCCACAATTTGCACAATGGCAAAATACCTCAGCACCCCCCCACCCCCGTTCCCCAAGGCACAGGAATGATGAGGTCAATTGTTTTTGCCTATCATATCCCTACATGATTTGTTAATGACCAGTTTTATGACCAGATTAACAGAAAGCAAAGATTTGCTTGCTCCTTGTGGGTTAGTGCCACATCAGGTCTATGAGAAAATAAAACTTGACAATAGGATCATCTGGAGTATTTTATTTGGTGCAGTGTTTTAAAAACAGCCAGAGCTCCAGATGTCTTTCATGGTTTTGGAATCTCTCTCACCATTTTTATTAAATCTCACTGTTTTTAATGGTCCTTAGAGATAAACACAAAAGAATAGAAACCCACTAAGCCTGCTGTTATGCAGAACTCTTCTTTAAAAAGAATGGAGTTGTAAGGATAGCAAATTATTTAATCCTCTGTATTTGAGTCTACTGATAACACAAAGCCTCATCTCATCATTCAGAAATCTGCAAGACAACATAACTATCCCCAAGTGAACATAACTAAATGGTTTTCAGCAAATCACACAGCAATGACTGAATAGCTATTAACTAACTTTTATTGTATTCTGAACACAAGCTGAGTAATTACCTTTTGGTGATGACAGAAGGCTTTCAGGTCCTTCAATAGGCTGATCAGCTAAGAACACACGTACTGTGTCCAAAACACTCATGACCACTGGTTCCTTTGCCTTCAACTCCCGCTTGAAAGTCTGAAAGTATATAGCACATTAGAACTCAATTCTACAAGGATAAAATAAGTATCAAAATTAAGTCATCAGTGAAAGAAACACTATTTAACCCTCAGGAATTATAACTCTCATAAATGTTACACATTCCTCTCTGTGGCTCACCATCTTAATGTGGTGCAAAGGCATGTGCACTCTGATAATCACTTAAGCAACGTTATTGGGATCTCTTGCTATTGGTAGGGTCTCCCATCATAGCCAGACAATGGCCTGGCATAACAGGTGATGAACAGTTATGTTTTATCCCCGGCTGTGAAAGTGGAAGAAGGCTGCAGTGGCAAGGTAGCCTTGGTCATTATGGTGTAATATGTCACTGAAATTTAGCTACTAAATCTATCAAGATCATGTGATGAATGATGATGCCCCAAGTTCTCATGTAAACAAAGTCACATGCAGGTTTCTACTAGGGTCAATTTGCCAAGTTCAGCGGAGGTGTAGAATTGTCAATTGGGACAGGATGGTGAACCTGGGGATCCTGAGGCAAGGATCTGCACAGAGGTGACAGATGCATGAAGGTTGCTGGTCATGAATGTTGGGACAGAATTGTCTTTGAGCAGCTGCTTCTGTGACTGCACAGTCTTCCTCAGGATACTCTTTGCTTATGCCAAATGGGGAGATATCCTAAAAACAATCTGTCCCACTTGCTCTTAGTGGTGAATGGCACTCTGCAGGATCACCATTTTTGTGGTCAAAGAAAGAAGACTCTAAATTTTATGAATCAGAATGTTAGAACACACATGGATCATCTCAAGAGTGACCATCCAGAAAGAACAATTGCAATTGGATCACATGAGCTATCTAGACTTGAAATTAACATCACCACCCTCAGTAATACCTGCCTTCTTGGTGAGGGGCAGCTGAAGAAACAAGTTTAGGTGTGGAACAGGATACACATTACTGTGAAGGAAAGACTAACAGTGACCCTCATTGGATGCATTGCCAGACACCACAATTATATAACTGAAAGGATCATGACACTTCAGCTCAGCCATAAATCAAAATGCCACCTCCATCAGCACTTATGCCCTACCCTGACTCTTGACTCTGATGAAGACTTTAAGGAACATTTCTACTCTGACCTTGAAAAAGTCCTACTGGCATCCCTAAATAAAAAAAAAATCATTCTTCAGGGGGACTTTAATGTCAGGATTGGCCATCAATCTGAGGTCTAGAGCAGAATCTGAGAAATATCTGAACTATCTGATCCATCAACAGATGCCTTCTGGACAGATCATAGACTTGTCCAACTGGTGATGAACATCTGCTGAGCACAAAGACATCGCAAGGCACAAAAGTCAAAGAGGAAGAAGATAAATGTTTCAGCATTAAAGTAATTCAGCCAAAGAAAGTAATTCCAAGTGCACTGCTTGACCAACCTGGAATATCTTCACATATCCAACTCAATTTAAGAATGGTAACAACACATGATGACAGCTGTACTAGATTCCTGTGCCCAGACCATTGGGGTCAAGTGTCCTTAACACCATGAGTAGTTCAATGAAAACAAACCTGAAATACATGACTCCAAGAACAAGGACAAGTGATTATATTGCCTGACACAATAAGGCAAAGTCGCAACTCAAGAAGGCAACAATGAAACACCTCAAGGATGAGTTCAAAGACAAATCCTGAAGTTAAAGGACATGTGGTGGGAATAGAAAGACCATAAAATCCAACAACAAACTGACCATCATGACTTACAATGGCTTTTGAAACCATTAGCATAATCTATAAGCCAAAGTCAAATATCCCTTAGCTCACAGGATGATGTTTATTTTCTTCACAATGACAACTGCCACCAATTGCTGGATAGGATATTTTCATCTTACAGATTTGTAAGGATAAAAGACTCTCCCTGCCATGTCTCCCCCCACCCCACCCCCCACCACCACCACCACCACCCAAACATCTCTCCTGACTGCAAGAATGCAACAATTCTAACTATCTGCAAAGAGAGTGATAAATTGTGTTGTGGAGACTATTGGGCCATTTTCTTCTAGTCATAGCAAGGAAAATTCTGACATGCATTCTTCTGAATCACCTATTTCCTGTGGCTGAGGAAATCGTACCAGAGACACAGTACATCTTCAGACTTTCCAGAGAAACCTCTGATGTTGTCTTTGTCATCAGATAAATCCAAGGATTGCAATCTTCAAACTGACCATTGCCAGGTTCTGTGGATTGTGTTCAAAGGTTTGGATATCTAAGGATCCTCAATACAATCCTCAATGATGATATGATTACAACTATCTTGAATGAAAGATGTGAAAGAGATGCCTTCAAAAATCTGGACCAGGATCAAGTAAGGCAGTGTGATTGCCCCCATCACAATCTACATGATACTGACTATTCAAGTCATGAAAGATAAACTGCCCTCTGCTGTCAGCATTGAACACCGACTAGATGGGAAAGCTCTAACCTCAGTCACCTCCATGCCAAAACCAAACCGACCACCATAGAGGTATATGATTTATAGTTTGCGGTTGATGTAGTGTCATTTGCTATTTTGCAAAAGGTTTGCAAGCCACTCTTGATCACTTCAATTCTGCATAAAAGAAAATCATCCTGTCTTTGAATATTGCCAAAACCAAAATTCATATATCAACATTCCGTCACACCAAAAATCAGTGGGCTTTTGGTTGGGCCACCAAATCTTCTGCAATGAGTCCTGCCAAGACAGGGTAGAAAATCCCAGTCCTTGTTAGCCAAATATTCAACCTTCCATAAATGTTGAAAGAGTGGTTCTGCAATGTGCTGAGCTGAGCACCTTGATGACTGAATGGTCACCATAAAATAAGCTTTCAATTTCATATTTTATTAATTGAAGCTGAATGCCACCAGCTGTCATAATGGGATTTGAACCCAGGTTCCCCAAAGCATTTGCCTTGATCTCTGGATTGCTAGTCCAGTCATGTTAACACTGCATCATTGTCTCCTGTACTTCAGCAAATATCTATGCTAGTGCATTATTGGTGTAAGTACACTAAACTCAAGTTTCTTGCATGCTTTGGAGTTATGTAAACAAAAGGCAGAGAGTTATAACTTGAAGAGATATAAACAATCAAGGATATTTGTGTGAATCAATATTTTCATGCAAGTCCAATGTAACTCAGTAACACAAAATCTCTTTGCAATAAATCATATTGGTCTTGTATCACAGTTACCCTGGAAAGTTCTAGGACATTCTTGCTAACATCTTCAGATACGTCAAGAAGAAAAGGTAGGAGGAACTTATTGTTCAGGAAAACTCCAGCCAAAGTTACATAAGGTCCAGCTGTCACAATTCAGAACATTACTTTTCATCAAGTTTCAACAGAGACTCCCCATCGAGATTGTGAAAGCTATTGAAAATTCCAGTCAATAATTCTTTCAGTCAATTCACTGCTTAATTAGGCAGTTAACACTAGTGTTTTACCTCATAATCACATAAAACTTCTCTGTATTTAAATTGTGTTAAGACCCAAACTGACACCAAAGCATGTTGATTGAGAATATCTTCTCAAGGAAGTATTGCTTTGTGTTGTTGTTGGGACAAGCCTTCACTATCTGGATTCAGGCTATATGATAATTGTAGACTTAGTGCAAGACTGCTTTACAGTCCCCCCGTAGTTGTTGTGTGAATACATCCTTTGGCAATGTTTCTTTAAAGGATTCAGCAGCATTGATCATTATAGTTATAATTTCAATTTCATTCATAATCCTGTGGCCAGGAGGAAAAATTATTTTGAGTTACCCCAGCTTTATCTAAATTCTCTACCATAGTGGCTTAATTAAATACACGAAACAAAAAAAAACATTGCTCTTCCATGATTGTAAGATGATTCTGAAAATTAAACCATGCATGTCAACAAAGATGCATTGTTCATTTTGGGCTAAAGTGCTAATGCAATGTGTTGCACACTTCCCAGCATCACTCCAGAACCTGTGAAGGTTAAATTTCAAATCTTTTAAATGAAACCCAAACGTGTTTTTCATCACCTAGCACAGCATCCTTACAAGTTGCCATTTGTTATCCTGTAGTGATTAATTTTACGCTGAATGAAGTTGGCAAGCTAAGCACATTTTGTTATTTGCAGTGATCAATTCATAATCTAACTAAGAAGGGTATATATTCCTCAAGGGATGGAAGAGGTGCCATTTGTCTGGCAACACCAATCAGTCCTTGCAAGCAGATATGAAGTTAAAACATTCTTTTACGACAGAAGTTTAAAGCAGTAAAAATATCAATTTTTCCTTACACGATGAACATCATTCTGTTGTTGTACAGCAGGAACATCCCCACCAATAGGTCTTTGCCTTGTCAGTTCATCGTTCTTCAAATTCAACCATGCTAGTAAGTCCTGGAGAGAAATGTGTAGTCGCTTCCACTGCTCGGCACTCGTCTCCAGACAGGCTCTAAAACGGTAAAAATAAACCTCAGCATTGTGTTCGCTCAATAAATAACACAAAAATAAAAAAAAAAGTGGGCTGTGCAAATGGCTGTACCTAACTGCAGCCGAACAGCTCTATTTGAGTGTTGCTATTCCATAAGATGTAGAATGTTTCTACTGTGCTTCCAGTACCATATACTAAAACAAAACAGTAAAATAAAAACTTCTTCTAATATATTATTCAAACACATTTCTTGAAATTCTCTCTGCAAAACATGTGACAAGAAATGGAGCACTCTGAGAGAAATATACCAAATCACTGAATATTGTTCATAACCTTCTCAACATAAATGAATATTCCAAACATAAAGTTCTTTATTTTTTTCAAATAAAACAAACAACGCAAGATTCTGTGTTGGTATAACACATGCAATGTGTTTCACAAAGTCAGCGTCAGCTTCAATTTTATAGAAAGCTTTATCTTCTATCCCTCTCCATGAATGCTGTAAAAACACTGACTGGTGCATTGCTACACTACAGAGATTCAAAAAGTCCAAGCTTTGGTTCTCAGTCATTTAAGTTAAAACATTCAGCTTCAAGTTCTTCAGAGACAGGACTAAAGTCAGTGAAGTCTTTCTTTTTGATTGCTACCCAATGACCCTTGCTGGAAAAGATGCAAGTGTGAACCTTAGAAGGAAACATGATTGGTTGCAAAGCAATTGGGTGCTATTTAGAAAGGGTGTCCCAATCTCTCCCTGCTTCCCCCACATCAGCAGCATGCTTGCCTACAACTCTGCTAGTGGGAACCAGTAGTGATTCTCACTGGGCCCACTCCACTACTGCAGGTCAGAAGATTTCTGGGATCTGGAGAATCCCACATTGAATGGGCTAAGCATATTTGAAAGTTATTTAAATATGCTAATTGGCCTCATGCTCTTCCTGGGTGGGATCCGATTTGCACCAATAGCCAGGGACCAGGATGATTACAAACTATTTGGCACTGGGTGCTAAACCCATCTTTAGGTCCACAAAACGGCAGGATTGTTGTGATCTGCTGTAGGCATGGTGACGTCAGAAAATCACTCCCATTAACAATTTGCATCAGCAGGGTACAAGAACCTAAAAACAATTGTTTTAAGTCACAAAGTTAGTGTTGATTCATAAAATGCTTTTTATTCAAGCAGTCTGTTCCTTAGCACTATACTGAACATTAATTTGAGAAACCAATTCTGATGACTTCTATTCAAAGGTAGATAGTCACCGACCTTGTGAAACGATGGACAGAATTACTCCCAAAAATGGCAAAGTGTCAGGTTCTGCCTAAAAACAGATACATTTCCTCCAGAAAAACTGGCAAGTTTTCTCTCCACATTTTCTAACCTTTGTCAAAATAAAAGCAGGGGGATAGGTTTTGAGCCATCATTCCTGCCTTAAGACCAGCAAAACCGGTTCCACAGAAATCAATCTCAGATTGAAAATAAAGTATCCCCTGCCTCATCACTACTAGCATCCGGGCATCAGAGCCCTCTCCCCTCTCCTAACATAAGCAGGCAACCCCCTGCCCCCAATGCAGAAACTCCCCCTCCACCCAATGCAGACATCCCTCTTCTCCTCCCCCTCCACCGCACAATGCAGGCAACAATTCCTTCCTTCTTTTAAGGGTAGCCACCCCATCCTCCCCCACTATCCCCAAATGCAAACAATCTCCCCTCCTCCAGCCTCTATAGCGATTCCCACTTCCTACACCCAATCCAAGCATCCCTCTTCCCAAGCTGCAGGCTTCCATTGTTCAGCTCACCCTCCCCCACCCCCAATGTAGGCATTCCTTCCCTCTGCAATGCCCCCCATCCCCAAAATCAAGCATTCCCTCCCTCCACACCCTCCCCCCTCCAATGTAGGCATTTCACCCTCCTCATCAATGCAGCTGGACCCTCCCAACACTTCACTCCCAACGCAACCACACCCTCCTCCTCTCAATCCAGGCATCCTCTCTCCTTGACCAATGCAGGCGTTCCAACCTTCTCCATGACCACTGTAGATATTTTCCCCTCCTCCCTTCCTCACCCCAACACGTGTTCCCCCTCTCCCATGCAATCATTTCCCCCACTTCTGCACCCCAACACAGGCATCCCTCCTCCTCCTCAAAGTAGACACACCACCCACCTCCCAATACAGGCATGCCCCTTCCCTCAAAAGGAGACATCTATCTTCCACCATCACTGTGCCCCATCCGACATTATGAGAAGCCAAGCCTCCAAAGGGGTTCCGCATATATTTGTTTTTTTTTGCTTACTGTTCAAGTATATAGCAAATACTGCCAACTGACCACCCAAGAATAGTGATCTTCCAGCACAATGTAGTGTAAGGTGTTTCTAGATAATTAAGAGAGGCTAATGAACTTCATATTGATTGAATTCTTGAAGGAAAATTAACATTTCTACCGCATTTCCTATTAGACTGCTATGAAACACAACACTTAAATTTAATTATTTTTCCTAAAATCTCTCAGTGACAAAATCGCCTCTTAATACCAACCTCCATCTCCAAGGTCCTTGAAATATCATAGCCCACATCTGCAACTATATATCTCACCAATTTACTGCCTGAATTTCTCCAATCAGATTTCGACCTCTCCCAAAGTAATAAAATGACCCAAACCAAGTATCAAATGACTTTTTCTGTGACTGACTGTCATTACATTATTTACATGCTTCTTTTGCAACTCCTATAAAGCCTTCAACAGTGTTTATTGCATTTATACTCACCAACTCTTCTCCTGTTAGCTCAGTTCCATGAGATTGCTTTCACTCAGTTCCACTCTTACATACATAATTGCAACCAATTTTATCTCCAGTAGTCACTTTTATTGCTCACATGGCACTTATCATCTTAGAACTCTCTCAGGGCCTTATCCCTAGTCCCCTCCTTTCTCTCTAGCAATCTATCCCTTAGTGAAATTATCCATACATGGGAAAACTTTCACATCTGCTCTGATGTCACACAGTTCTACATAATTTTCAGCTCGATTCCCTAACTCCTCCTATACACCCAACTGCTTCTCTGGTCTCAGACCAGTTGTTTAATATTTAGTCTTGCATGAGTATACGTTCTTCTAGACATTGGAAAACCTAAAGCCATCACCTTCATTCTCTGCCATAAACCTGGCCAACTTTATCCCCTCTACCAGCACTGTCTGAGCCTGATCCAGACTGTTTACAAACTCATCAGTGTCCATTTTTCAAGTGAAGCAACTTGGGAGTCATACGGTGGCCCTGAACAAAACTTGGTTTGGTAGTCAAGAATTATAACAGAACTGGACGAGATGTGAGCTTACTTAAAGTGACAAAAGATCCCACAAAATTACAACAGATCTCCTACTGTTGATTTTGGTTGAGTCAAGACCTTCAGAAGCCAAAATTCTGTGAAGATAAAGCAAAGGGAGAGGAAGCCACTATCAGGTCTTCTCTCTCCATCATGGGCCATAGGAGCATGCCTGGCTTTACTTCAGGGATTACAACCAATTTCTGCAGGTAGCATAGGGCAGCAGGATGATAGACAAATGTGCCAGGAACCTAGACTTCACCCACCAAGCCAATATTTGGATAAGTGTGCAAGGAAGGAGTGGCCAGCAGCAGTGCACTTGTGATAAGTAGTGGAATTTTTTCAGCTTGATTTTGTACAGATCACAAAAATTTCAGGTTTACTCTTGTTTGTGCCGTTCACTTGATGTAAGCTAGGGTAATAGTTTGCTACAATCATCCAAAAACAGCAGGAAAATGACAAGTCACTATTACTGCTGCTGATCATTAGTCAATGACTCTCAGTCAACAGGGCACCTGTCATGAAATCAGGTGCAACAAGGACAACAGAACTTGTGTAAAATGGCCCATTTGGTGAAATAGCAACAGGCAACAGGTGCTAGTGAAACAGGCACATTGAGACAAAGAGGACAACATATTTTGAAAAGACAAAACATCTGCGGAAGAAACCATTTATGTGACAATACACTTGTACGTGGTGCCCCGTGAGTTTTCCCATCAACCAGGTTGGCAGCTCTGCAATGGAGTTATGAGAGCAGACTGTTCTCCAAACTGAACCAGTAGAAAAAGAAATCAAAATGCGCATCAAAACCCCGATAAATTGGATATCAGTGTTTTCTCTGTGAATCAAAGCTGTTAAGCTATGTAACTTTCTTCTTGATTCAGTCATTAAAGCAGATCATTTAATAAGCAAGCTTGTGTGAAAGGCCAAAAAGGAGCTGACATATTTATTAATAGCCCTTGAATAATCCTCTATTTCTGACTCCAAATGACAGAAAAAATGTCACTATCGCGATCTGATGTTGCCAGTTTTTGAACAAGATAAATCTTTCTGTCAATACATTTGCTTTCTGAATAGGGTTTTTATCATCCATAAAGACTTATTCAGTTTGACATCAGCTGAAAACAGTTGCTTGGTTCACACATGAACTCCTACCCCAAGAGGCATTAGTTATTGCCCAAGAATGATTGTTTGGGGGGGGGGGGGTCTCAGTGATTAGCAGCAACGCTGATCTTGCTGAATCAAAATCCAGATTGCATTTTTAAGGCTGTGCATTTACTGTTTATGTTGCAATTCTGCAACATTGCTTTGCAGAAAGAATCCTCAGGTAAATGATTTTAAAGCAAAGTAGATTGAAAGCTGGGATGAACTGCTGGCTTTCATTAAACCAGCAGGCATGACATGGAAATTAAGTGGCTAAATTTATGATGCAGCAAGTGGTGTTGAGACTCAGCTCAGGCAGGCTGCCTCACTTAACATCAGCTTTGCGTGGGCTGCTGCAATAACTGTTCTGTTGACTTTTCAGTGCTAAATTCTAACCAGCACAAAGGACACGGGATGGACACATATGCGCGGACAGATTGTGCAAACTAGGCGCAGCAATGTGAATCAATATCTCGAGCTAACCGGTAGCTTTAGCATAGAAGTATCATTTGTGAAAACATATTTGCAGCATTTGTCAGAATAGCAAGAGCAAGCAGCAGTAACTTGGATGCTTGGTGATACCAAACATGTTGTTCATATACTCTATCAGTCCTTAAACTTTTTTCACATGGTGTCCAGTTGACTCCATTAACTGACACAATCAGCAAACCATGCAAGGTCTCTGCTATAGAAATCTGTGCTGAGTCTGCTAACCTCTTATGAGATAGAAGCCAGGCATATGCGGCCTCCCTGAGCTGGGATGATGAAAATCACCTAAGAGTCCTGATCTCATTGTTCTTCCACGAATACAGTTGGAAGTGAGGCCACATGCAATCAGATGAGAATTAGGGTGGTTTAGCTGTAATGCTCCATGAGGTTGGATAACTGGCTGATGATCACTGTCTGGGTTCACACATGAATAATGGTATTATTAATTGAGTAAAGGAAGGTGAATGGCATCTCTGTATTGCTGCAAGAAAACTGATGAAAAACGAGAAAAAAAATCTGCACCCCTCATCCAAAATATAGCACTCCTCTTGCATGAATACTTTTGCTAGAGGATATATATCTCTTGTAACTAAAATTGGTTCTGTTGCATCATATGCCTGTAAAACATATTAGTAAGATGGATAATTTACTTCTTTAAAAAAAGCAGCATTGGGTATGGGCAGTTTACCCTGACAAATGAGCTTTAGGGTGTCACGTGACTTATTTTGTGGTTTCTGTACAAGCAGAGTCAGATGTGGCTGTGATATCTGTGGGAAAATATGTAAAATATAAATTGCCTTCTCGGGTGTTGATTGCTTCTCTCCGTTTCAATTGAAAAGACTTAAAGTAACAATGAATCTTGAATGAAATGTACAAAATTTGTACAGGGCTTTTGATTTGATTCGATTTATTATTGTCACATATATTAGTATACAGTGAAAAGTACTGTTTCTTGCGTGCTATATGGACAAACCATATTGTTCATAGAGAAGGAAACAAGAGAGTGCAGAATGTAGTGCCACAGTTGTAACTATGAGGTAAGAAAGATCAATTTATTGCAAGGTTAAGTCCATTCAAAAGTCTGATGGCAGCAGGGAAGAAGCCGTTCTTGAGTCAATTGGTACGTGACCTGAGACTTCTGTATCTTTTTCCTGACAGAAGAAGTGGAAGAGAGAATGTCTGAAGTGGGTGGGCTCCTCAATTATGCTGGCTGCTTTGCCAAGGCAGTGGGAAATGCAGACAGATTTAATGGTTGTGAGGCTTCATGGTAGATACAGGAAGTTGGGGGTCTCAGAATAAGAAATAGGTCATTTAGGACAGAGGTACGGAAACACAGTCAAATCATGTTAAATCTTTGAAATTCTTGGTTTGTGGAGACTCAGTTGTTGAGTATGTTCAAATCAAAGGTTAACAGGTTTCTAGATACCAATAATATTAAGACATATGGGGATCGTGCAGGAAGATGGCATTAAGGTAGAAGATCACCCATGATTTCGATAAATGTTGAAGTAAACTCGAGGACCTGAATGGGCTACTCCTTCTCCTATGTTACGTTGTACTGGCTATATGAAAATAGAACTAGAAATGAAGATATTTTGGTAGAAATCAATGCTGGAATGTTGATGGGATATCGACCATCCTCCATTGTGCAATGAACTGCTTAGTCAAAAACTCATTGTGAGAACTATGGAAACATTGATACTGTTGTCACATGACAAAAACATGGCTTGATTTATCAGATATCGTGTTATTCTAATAACAGTCCAGAAACTCAGTTCAGGATATGCAAACCAGAGGGACGCCATTTTTTCCAGCAACAGAGAAAGAGCCCTGCCTGAAAAATCCACAGTAAGAAGTCTCACAACATAAGATGAAAGTCAAACAGGTTTAGTTGGTAGCAAAAGCCACTAGCTTTCAGAGCGCTGCTGCTTCGTCAGGTAAGTTCACAAACAGGACATGTTAAGAGACAGCATTAATGCTCTCTTCACTCATTGTCTGCATCTTTAAGACTTGATTACCTGTAAAAACTCTCATTCCAACCATTATTTTGCAAACTGAGTTTGTGTCTTTATATGCTATGTTTACCCCAATCCAACGCCAGCATTTCCACATCATGAAAAATCCACCACAGGGAGAGAAATGGGGCTAACTTGTTTTACCCACAAGATTATATTTATTCATTCAAGGTGCAGCCATGATTTTGATTGAATTGTCAGAAAACTTATAACGTTAGGAATACTGTGTGAATTCATCAGCAGAGATCCTTTTTCATCCAATGAACTGAAAGGGAATACCTTGGCCTGCAACGCTTTTGACAGTCACTTTGGATAGAGCAATAGTAACTTTAAGTAAATTTAAGTGTATGCTACATTTTTAGAACTCATTTTTCTTTGGGTGTGTGGTTTTATGTATATGAGAAATGGCTCTTTACTGCAATTACTTTTTGGATATTTAGAAAATGAATATGTATCCTTTCCTTTGACTCAAACTTAAAATGAACCTTTTTCACGTCTGCTTTTAAAAGTCATGGCACTCAAGGGGTTAATACACTTCTCAAAAATATATTCTGTTGCAATCAGTTGAGAGGCGGGAAGAAAAGGGAAATCATTCAACGTTTTTCCCTTGCCCATAGCAAAATACACTGAAATACGCTGAAAATGATACGCTGAAATGGCGTTTCATTTGCTGTGAATATTAGTATTCATATTTGCAATTCAAAATAGTGACAGCAGCTGAAAACTGTGTGTCGAGTAATTACTTAATCTGATCAATATATGAACAGGCTAATAGGATTTTTACTCTTTACAGTTAAAATGTGTACAAATTTAAATTGAAAGAAATGTGAGCAATCCCCACCACTGAGACATGGATTAAAGTATTATGGGACTTAATACCTCTAGAAAATTGACCTATTCACTGGGGCTAAGACAGGATCAGTTTGTGAATGTGTGTTCCCGGCACGGTTCCCCACTTGTACCCCCCATTTGAGCCTACCACCAACCCCCTGCATCTGGATTTCTACAAGCATGCATCTAATTCAATTTCACCTCTAAGGGAAAATTGGTATGTCCTTCAAACTGCGAACAGTGGATTTTACATCATGTGTCTCTGTCCGTTGCATGCAGAGAGGTATTTCTAGCAACACAACTGTTACTTCACAAACATGGTCTGCGCATTAGAGGACAACCTGCTGACCTTGAGAAATAAAAATTCCTATTAGATATCAGTGGTAGAAATAAAATCTATAAATGTGGTATGTTCACTTGAAATAAAATGAAATATCAGTTTGTGTCCATAAGTTGAAAATACATGTTTATGCTTTTATAACAGATCTGTGTTATTTATTAGTAGGCAAACTTGGTTAAAACATATAAAGATAAAATAAATGAAATGTGTGAGTAAGCAGTCTAGTGATGATTACAGGTTTGACTGACTGACAGGTGCTTGTAAGGAAGCTTAGTCTTCAGAGCAACTCTAAATCCTATTACAATAGAGTAGTCAGTATATTGGATTTATTTAAATGAGAGACTGATATCATCTAGCTAAAGAAATGGAATCATCTCTGGGTGCTGTAGGATGTTTGATACCGTGTCAAGGCAATCATCACTTTGCTAGAAGACAAGATTTGTTTTTATTAGTTTTAAAGAAAAACAAAATAAGAAATACTGATGTGAAAATCCCTTAACAAAGCAATGTGTAGCAAGTTATCTCACTGACATCAAAAATTACCATTCGTGTCACTAATATAGACTTGCTTGATGATTTATTTTATGGACATTGTGCTCTAAACAGAAATTAATATGGTGAGCAATTGAACATTGTTTTACAGTTTGTGCCCTGTTTCAGCATTTAGTAGTCCCTGTTTGCTTCCTTGGAGACTCAATGAATACAATCCAATTTTGAATGTGTGGGTGTGAGCCATGTTGATCAGTAAGATCCCAATTTTGAGTTAGCCAATCCTAACCTCACTGAATAGTATTCAAAAACCCCTTGACGAATCCCATACCAAGAGTTTAAGGAGAGGGGGAAAGGACAAAAGGATGGGCACAACAATGGGCCAGAGTTTCTGCATTCGTTTTCCAGAGTCCTGCTAAAAAAAAACTTGTGAGCCTTGGATGCAGACTGGATAAAGATTAGCTGTGAAGTTGTGAAACCTATGATCAAGTCATTTGCTGGTAGTGTGCCCAAGATCATGTGAAGAATGTGAAGTTAGGTTAAGTACTGCAAGACTAAGAATGCAAATAGATTCAGGATAAAATAGGAGGGGGAAAAACAATAAACAAGACCAAACAGTTTTTGACGGTCTTCCCACAGCATGATGACAATTTAGCTTTTTATTCCAGCCAGAAATTATGTAGATAACAGCTCTTCTCTACATTCATAAAGAGAATGTACTGAGTTGATTAGTAATGCAAATTTCAGGTCACATCTGGTGCTGTAAATTATTTTTATCTTTGGTTTAAAGCAAGTTTCAGATGTAGACACTGCCATTACTCCAGTGCAATCCTATCCAGAGGAAGACACGCAGACACATCTGCAAAGTGTTTCAGAGCAAGCTATTCATAGCTGTCTTAGTATTTGAATCTCTGCAAAGATAAATGTAACAAATGTGACACTTACTATTTACCTGAATACAGTTAATTTAATCTGTGGTTTTTGCCCTTTATGTCGTGCAGTGTAATGTATTTGTCAATCTATTGCTGGTCTCAATTTCCTACATATGCGTGTGCAAATTTCTATGTGTCAAGCATCATGGTTATTGCTGATGACCCTGGTGAAGTTGCAGAGGACAAGCAAATATCACTGTCGACATAAATCTGGAAATGAAAAATACTCCAAAAATTTAACTGACCTTTGACAGCACCAGAGTCATAATGTACAGTGTCATTTGGAAGGTATGTTGATTTATATAAGTAACATTAAAGTGTCATTAATATTGAATGTTAATGAGGCTCATCAACTTCACTGAAGCTTCAGGCAGGAATTCTGCACTTTGACTTACTAATGAGGTACTTCCAGAGGCAATTAAAGTTTGCTGCTTCAGATATGTGCTGTTTACAGCCTTGACATTCAGAATGAAAGGGAAAAAAACGCACCATCGCAAGACTATTCCCTGTTGGAATCGGACTCAAAAGTCAACCATTGAGATTCAGCTAATAGAAGAATATGCAATGCTATTGGCCATCAATACCTACTCGAGAAAAGCCAGACATGTCTGGAAATTAAGCTTTCAGTTGCAGCACATATTCTAATATTCGGTTTTTTTAGATATCTCACAAATGGCGGATTTCAAGTAAAACAAATTATTTATTAATCACAAGTTGGCTTACATTAGGATTTCAATAAAGTTACTGTGAAACTCCCCTACTTGCCACACTCCCGCCACACGATGTTTGGATACATTGAGGGAGAATTCAGCATGGCCAATGCAGCTAACCAGCACACCTTTCAGACTGTGGGAAGAAACCAGAGCTTCTGGATGAAATTCACACAGATGTGCAGATGCCATACAGACAGTGACTAAACAGGGAATCGAACCCAGGTCTCTGACGCCATAAGGCAGCAGAGCAACCACTGTGCCAGCATGCTACCCATCAGCTTTCCAAACAAGAGCCCATGGTAAAAGTTCATTTTGAGTGAACCAGCAACTGACTGCACTGGGTCCCTGCCGTGGTTCTGCATCTTCCGCTTGCAGAAGGTGGTCAAGGTCCGGTGTGCCTTCACACTCAGATAGCGAGACCCTACAGAGATACCTTTATGCTGAGCCCTCTCCATGATGGTGTGCCCTAGCGATGTATTTCTTCCGCCAATAGCACAGCCTGAATTATGACGTGCAGCTCCTGCACATCAATCTAGAGTTTGTTTTGATGTCCTCGTGGGAGTTTTTTTCACCAGGACCTCCTCACTGTCTAGAACACAGCCACCTCGCGACATAACTCTCTGCCATCAGGGGGAGTCAAAGAAACCTGAACGCAGAATCATTGGATGTAACTGCAAATGATTGCAATGTCATGTTAGTGGATTCCTGAAATACATCCATTAACATATCAGCAGCAATACTGCCAGATGCTGAGCTGAGATTTATGAATATAAAGAACACAACGCTGTTTGTTACACAGTGTTGCACTGTTTTCCAGACAATAACAACACTGTCGAGTGATTTCCAGTGGGAGTGAGGGCAGCCGAGTGAACCCCAAATCCAGCAGTTCAGTGTGAATGCTTTGTGCATTAGCTTTCTGCAAAGACTGTAAAATTTATTATTAGTTTTTCCAAGACACACTTCCTATATCAAGCAAAGAAGAAGACCACTAAAAAAGTTATTTTTCTTGGTACAAACATTACTCCTGTGCAGTGATAGGACTGAGTTTTTCCTCAATGTTACTGCACTTGCAACACTTGAAACCAGTTTACAGACTCATTGGAGAATATCGAACGCCAAAATATTGTGACATACAGTGAAATGGAATAACTAAAGTTATCATGGATTTTCCTTTTTTCTGCACTGTGACGAGCACTGTAATGAAGAGATTAACTAAGACTCCTTCCCCCATTCTTTTTCCATTTAGTTTTTTTTCCCTCCCTCTTGTATCCTGAAGCTTATTCCTGAGTTAGCTGTATTTCCAGGGATGTCAGGCAATAGTTTCTCCAAGGACCTATGAACGTGAGCCTGAGAAGTGAGCATCAGGTGGTCTATAATCCTTAGTAACACACAACACCGCACATCACATTTACCGAACTGCTGTCAGGGGAAATAGTGCATCCAATGTTTTATCTTATAAATTGTAACACAACCATGGATTCCTAATAATTTTGAAATAACATTTTGAGGCAGAAATGCTGAACTTTTACCTTTACACAGGAATCAAAAGCAAAGCTTAGTCCTTCCAGGGGAGCGCAGCTGAAAGGTCTTACCTAATATTTAGCGATTTTTTCCTGAGTTCAGTCCAATGCAAGTTCATGTCATCAAGACGCCTCTGCAACAAAACCCCATCCTCTGCACCTTCCAGACCTTTAAGTATTTTCTGTCCATTCTCATCCAAGTTATGGTAAGTGTCAGTATGAGCTTCAATTTCTGTCTGAAGATCCTGTCAAAGAAGGAAAAAAAAAACACATTGCTTCTATATTTCTCCATTTGTCAAAAATGGACTTTCACGATCAGAACAATCATTGAACTGTGCCTGACTTCACATTTTATTCAATTTAATGATAAATTGGAAATAAAATTGACAACAAAATAAAACAAAACAGAAAAAAAAACGCATTCCTGACACCACTGACCTTTACGTAATACGTTTTTCTTTGCAGCATTTTTAATCTAAACCTTGGAAGGATGCAAAGGCTTTGAGGCGCCTGCATTGTGCCCAGGATAGTTGCTTGAGAAAGCGCAGATCCTTGTCCACTTTCTGCTCAGTAATGTGCGGCTGGATAAGAACCAGCCTCAACATTCAATATTGCATAACGAGACCAGAGAATACAATACCATCATTCAGGGCAGTGGCCTTTTAGCAACACAACAGTTGAATAGACCACTCATATAATTAGCTTTGTTTTTTATAGAAATAAAAAAGCATCACAGTTCTCAGTTCTTTTTAAATTTTAAAGGATTATGGCATGTGAACATTCCTGAAACAGATGCTATGCTCCTAATTTGCAAATAGCTTCGCACATCCGAGCATACTAACCCACCTACAGGTTTGATTGGGCCAACTGTACTATACTGAGAGAGCTTTTTGCTTTTCTGTACATTGGGCAATTGTTTTCTTTTCATTCTCATGATCCTTCCTACCTGCATCTTCTCAAAGAAGGAAATATAAGGTGAGGGTATCTATGTAGGTAAACTCCGATACCCCAAATTGGCTGGACCATCAACACTGGACAGTTCTTAAATGAGAGATAGTTCACTCATCAGACAAATAGTTGAAACATTTATTACTGAATCATTAACACAACTAAAAACAACGAAACATGCCTGCTATATTGGCTACTGCAGACAAATACATGTTATACCTCAAAGTAAGATAGAAGATACTGAAATACAAAGCATATCCATCAGCAAATTCAACTATTGCTCCAAATACAAATCCTCAGATAATGAAGCAATGTGTGCCAATTTACCATAAAATATGGACGCTATTAAGCCTTGTACTGATAAATGGCAAGCAAATTGCAGATCTTAGACAAAAATAATCACGAAAAGGAAGTGTCAAAGCGTTTTCTTTTCTTGTTCAATGGCAATGCCATTGCTAAATCTTCAACATCTTGGTGCTCATCACTACCCAGAATTTGAATTGGAATAACTATGTAAATGTTGTGGCTATCCTAATTCAGGGGAATGAATAAGGTATGAAATCACAACTATCTTAGGACTCAGATGTCAGGACCCAGCCTCAAAAGCATAGTGCTTCAAGAGCATTAGTCCCTTGTGAAGGAGTGATTTTATGCACATGGTTGAAAGATGGAGAAGCAGAACTCTATTATCTGTATTTGTAGCTTCCTACAAATGCAGAAAGCTTCTCTCAACCTGTACATGAGATTCGTGAGTGAACAGACATTTTAAATGTTATAAACCCAAAATAGGTGCAGGAAAGATATTTAGGAGCCCAAGCTTTCAAAGGGATACTTGAAGACAATAGAGAACTAAGATGAAAGCAGAAAGAAAGGTATTTATGAAAATGAATTTTCAGCTACAATTCATTGCTGTGGAGGCCAACTCCTGTGTTTTAGAGTGTGTGGAAAATCTGCAATTTAATTGAAGAAAACAACTCAGTCTTGGGCCAGGAGAATATCTGAACTGAGAAACAGTTTGTTTTGGATCTCCCTTGGGAAAAAATACATCAGGATTAGCTCTGGGAAGTCATGGATTGAGCTTTTGTTTAAAGTGAAAGCAATTTCTCAGTTTGGGCAATATTTCCTGGATTTTATGGTCAACAATTTATAGATGTTGTTGCCAAAAAGACAGTTTTATTATGCACCCTTTATAAAGCACTCATTCCTGACCACAAACTCATATTAGTGACATTACTGATGGCAAAGAATCACAGAATTCCTATAGTGCAGAAGAAGGCCATTTGACCCTTTGAGTCTGCACCGATTCTCCAACAGTGCATTCCACCCTATACCCATAACCCCACATATTTTCCCCTCTAATCCTCTCAACCCATGCATTTTGGGATAATAAGGAGTAATATATTAAGAGCAAGAAAATGACCAGGAAAAGAGTGGGACTCATTAAAGACCAAAGGGACAATCTGTGCTTGGAGCCAGAGGGCTCGGGTGAGCTCTTAAATTTTTCATCTTTATTCATTAAGGAAAACGCCATTATAGCTGGAGATTTTAGAAATTCTCTAGGGCACGTTTTAAACGTATTAGTGGACATGCAGGTGCCTGAACCCTAGGGTCTGATGAGATGTACGATGGGAGGGAACAGAGGAAATTACAAGAGTCCTGACAGAGATAGTTAAATCTTCGCTGTCCACAGGTGAAGTTATGACGTGGAGATGCCAGCATTGGACTGGGGTAAACATAGTAAGAAGTCTTGCAACACCAGATTAAAGTCCAACAGGTTTATTTGGTAGTAAATGCCACTAGCTTTCGGAGAACTGCTCCTTCATCAGGTGAGTGCAGAATTCTAATCACAAACAGGGTATATAAAGGCACACACAATTTACAGAATACTGAGTAGAATGCGAGTCTTTACAGCTAATCAAGTCTTAAAAGTGCAGACTCTCCACTCACATTGTCTGCACCTTTAAGACTTGATTAGCTGTAAAGACTCGCATTCTACTCAATATTCTGTAAACTGTGTGTGCCTTTATATACCTTGTTCGTGATTAGAACTCCCACTCACCTGATGAAGGAGCACACTCTGAAAGATAGTGGCATTTACCACCAAATAAACCTGTTGGCATTTACCTGGTGTTGTGAGACTTCTCACAGGTGAAATGCCAGAAGGTAACTAATGTGGTACCTTTATTCAAGAAGAGCAGCAGCAATAAGTTGGTAATTAGAGGTCAGTTAGTCTAATGTTAGTGGTAGGGAAATTATTGGAAAAATTTTGGAAGGATAGGATTAATCAATTCTTGGAAAGTTAGGGATTAATCAGGGATGGTCCAGAAGGTTAGAACCCATGGAATCCAAAGGCAAAATTGGCCTGTTGATAGAAGGCAAAGGGTGATGGTGGGGTGGGGCGGGGTGGGGAGGGGGGGGTTGTTTTTGTGATTGAAAGCCTGTGCCCACTGATGCACCACAGGGATTAGTACTGAGGCCCTTGCTATTTGTTACATACATTAACAATTTGAATGTGACTGTGGAAGGTATAATTAGTGAGTTTGCACAGAATACAGGAGCAGGGAGATCTGTTACAATTTATAATATTTATAAATTTAGGCTACAGTTGGAATGTTGTGTGCGTTATGGTCACCACACAATTGGAAGGATATGCTTGCACTGGAAAGGGAGTACAGCCAGGTTCAATTCCCAGCTTGGGTCATTGCCTGTGCAGAGTCTGCATGTTCTCTCCATGTTTGCATGGGTTTCCTCTAGGTGCTCTGGTTTCCTCCCATAGTCCAAAGACATGCTGGTTAGATGCACTGCCCATGCTAAATTCTCCCTCTGTGTACCCGAACATGTGCCAGAGTATGGCGACCAGATAATTTCCACAGTAACTTCGCTGTAGTATTAATATAAGCCTACCTGTGAGAAATAAATAAATAAACTTCACAGGAGATACACCAGGAAGTTGCTTGCTTGGGATGCAAAGTTTCAGCCAAGAGGAGGGGCTGGATATGCTGGATTTGTTTGCCGCAAAGCAGAGGAGGCTGAGGAGGGATCTTTTAGAGGTATACAAAATTATGGGCAGCATATAGAGTCTAGATCAGAAGAATCTTTTCCTTGTGACACAGGAGTCTAAGACCAGAGGAGAAGGAAGTGGATTAGAGGGGATCCAAGGAAAATCTTGTCACTAGATAGTGTTGGAAATTTTGAATGTGGTGCCTGAGAGACTGGTAGAGCCACGTACTCTCACAACATTCAAGAAGCATCTAGGTGATCACTTAAATCACCAAGGCACAGTAGATAATGATCAAGAACTAATAAGTGGGATTAGTTTAGATTGGTATTTGATGGTTAGCATGGACATGGTAGGTTGAAGGGCCTGTTCCTGTTCTGTATGACACTATGACTATTTCCATATTCCTTAATTCACATAGTCCCCAAAATATTATCAACTTCTGTCTTGACTAAGCTCAATAGAACAGCATTCACAACTCTCTGGGATACAGAACTCGAAAGTGTCACAACCATGTGAATGAACAAAATTGTCCTCATCTCAGTCCTAAACAGTCAACTCCTTACCATGGAGACTATGACCCTCTGTGCCAGAGTTTCAGCAGGGAAATATCTAATTTGTCAAACCTCCTGATAAATGCTTATACATCAATTAGATCACCTGTCATTCTTCTAAATCAAAGAAATATAGGAAATGGTTTGGAAAAGAGCACCCTTGCCATCTTCCCCATGTGCCCCCCCACCCCCCACTGCTTCCTCATTGCGCTCATTCCCTTCAAAGTACTAAAACGGTTGTGGAGGATCTGAGTCAGTAGCCTTTAAAAGCACTCCACTGCAGCAATAGGCAATCTAGATTAGTGGGTGGGCCACATAAGGGACTCTCCTTCACCTCAGTGTGCTGCGAGATTGAAATTTGTTAACTAGCCATGGCCTAATGAATAAGATTGAATATACACTAAGTATTATAGAGTGAGTTGTAAGAAATGTTTAATCATTCATATATTAGTAGAACTACAAATGTGGAAAACAAAATAAATATTTATGCTTTGGAAGCAGGCAGAGTGCAAAATTCTCACAGTCAGTGTTACCATAAACAGCACGTTAGACCCATGGTCTACGTGCGTACACTTCAATCATACCAGGAGGGAAAAGAAACAATGTGGCTGGAAATTAGCAGAATGTGACAATCCTGCGCGTGAATGAATGTCAATAAAATATTTCTTGAGCTGCACTCAGAACTTAGATGGATCTCATGTGGCCCTCAGGCTGCATACTTCCCACCACTGGCTTACAGTCTCAAAACTGGTGGTAATTCAGAGACAAACCCAGATCCCTGTGTGCATCTTCCTGAATATCAACTCATGTACGTAATATATAAAAAAAAATACATGCATATTACACGTGTATGCTTTTTATATCAATGCATATTATTTAAATCAATCCACAAGGAGGGAAATGGAACAAATTCAATCCAAGGCAGTTTATTTATGAGTCAGAACAATAGTATATATGGTAAGTTACCAGTAGAAATACTAAGTCACATATATATCTGGATATTTGAAATGCATTGTTTCTTATGAGGCTGAAGCAACCCTTTACAACCTGCATAAATTCATGGATGATAACTGGAACAACTTTTCTTTCAAAACATTGTATGCACTTTTACTCTGCCATGAAGTTATTTATTATAGCTGTTCATCTTTTTGATACATTTCCTATTCTATTCTTATATACATCATTGAGCAATAAACGTTTGTTTACACCAAAGATATATCACTTTAATTGATTGTGAAGCCCAAAAGTTGCAGAGCACTCATAAATGGTTGTTATAAATATATAACGCTTAAAAATGATTGCTAGCAATATTATTATAGCCACAACATAACTTGTTTCAAATTCTTCTTTGTTTTAAGGGAGCTAACCTGTTAAAATGAGAGAGTGGAATTAAATACATTGTGTAAATATGAAATTTTTGAATTCTGATTTGACAAGACAAATTAGGAGTAAGGGTCGGATCCTTCCGTGGGGTATGGGAATCACTGGCAAGGTCAGCACCTGTTGCCCATTCCTCACTGTCCTTAAGAAAATCATGGTCAGCCATCCTCTAGAACTCCTGCAATCCATCTGGTGAAGACATACAATGCTGTTAGGAAGAGAGTTCCAGGATTTTGAACCAACAACAATGGAAGAATGGCAATGTAGGGAATGACTCTCCCATTGCGGCCCCCAAATTTTTTGGCGTGTGTGGTCCGGAGAATCGTGTGTTGGCCATTTTGTGCGATTTGCACGTGCTCCTGATGCATACGCGTCTCCCAGAGCCAGGGAACAGTCACGCTCAGAACTGCGCTGGAAACCGGCGAGAAGAGGCACAAGTGATTTAAATTTATATTTTAACATATTTTAAATATATTTTACATGTGATTATCCATACCGGGCACAATAGCATCTCCCAACCCGCCAGAGGTACTTCATTCCGGTGAGGTTTTGGGAAACTAGTGGAAGACCCTGCTGGAGCGAAGAGGGCAAACAGGGTCCCCCAGAGGGTTGGATAGCAGGGGGTGGTGCCCCCTAGGCATGGCCCGCCCTGGTAGTACCAGTCTGTGCCCACTGGAACTGCCCATGCCTAGAGGGCAGTTTGGCACTGCCCACTGGACATCGGTTTGCTAAGGGAGCAGGCCTATTGTGGACAGGGTCTATTTGGGCAGGGCCTAGAGGCAATTGGTGGGGTTGGGGGTCCCGCTACCACTCTGCATGGGAAGCGGTCTCGGCTTGAGGGAGGAGCTGTTTGAGGGGCTGGTCTGCTGGGGGGGGATTTGTCTTCCATCGTGGTGGGGGGGGGAGTCAGCAGGAGAGAGGTGTCTGCTAGGGTAAGCGGGATGGGGTTATTGCCATTGCTGGGGACAGTGGGGCTGGACATGGGAGTGGTCTGAGATGGGGAAAGTCGGGGCTGGCCTGGGAATTGTGATCAGCCTATGGGGTGTTCCTGCAGCACTGTGGGGATCCTGGACTGGTCAGTGATTGGGCTGGCCAGCAAATGAGGAAAATGATAGATCAGGGCCAGGGCACACGTGCAAAGTTCTAGAGCTGTCGGACTGTAATGCGAATAGGCTCCGCGGTTTTTAATGATATTCATTGTGACCTCTGCATTGCACACAATGGAGAGATTCAGGATTGAAGTTGCACTGAAAAGATAGTGGTGATCTCGAACAGTTTTCCCACCAATTCAGCACTTTTGGGAGAATCGCCGCATTGTTTCAAAGCACAACAGTGTGTGGCTTTTAGCGGAACTTGCAAGTGACAATGTCCCAAGTGTCTTTTTTTGCATTCATTTGTGGGACATGGGTGTCGCGGGCTGGCCAGCATTTATTGCCCATCTTTAGCTGCCCTTCAGAAGCAGGTGGTGAGCTGCCTTCTTGAAATACTGATACAACCGAGTGGCTTGCTTGACTATTTCAGAGGGCAGTTGAAAGTCAACTTCATTGCTATGGTTCTGGAGTCACATGTAGGCCAGACCAGGTAAGGACGGCAATTTACTTACCTAAAGGACATTAGTGAACCAGATGGGTTTTCCACAATTGGCAAAAAGTTTTATGGTCATCAGGAGATTCTTAATGCCAGATGCGTGTTATTAAATTCAAATTCTATCATTGCTGTAGTGGGATTCAAACCTGGGTCCCAGAATATTATCTGAGCTCCTGGATTAATAGGTTAACGATAATACCACTAAGCCATCACCCCTCTTAGAGCCCTTGTTGTACTTGGTGGTAGAGATTCAGGTTTCTGCAGCTGAATGAGTGTTGGTGTCTGTGGTGGAGGGGTTAAATTTTTAAGGTGGTAGACAGGGTGCCAATCAAGTGGGTTGCTTTGTTCTGGATGTTTTTGAGCTTCTTGACTGTAGTTGGAACTGCACCTATATAAGCAAGTGGGGAGTATTATGTCACACTCCTGATTGTTGCCTTGTAGATGTTGGACTTATTTTGGGAAGTCAGAAGATGAGTTTCTCATCGCAGAATTCACAGATTCTAACTTGTGCTCGAAGGCATAATATTTATATAGCTGTTACAGTTCAGTTTCTGGTCAATGTTAATTCCAGAATGTTGATGGTGAGAAATTCAGAGGTAGTAATGCATTTGATTGTCAAAGGGAGGCACGGTAGCACAGTGGTTAGCACTGCTGTTTCACAGCTCCAGGATCCTGTGTTTGATTCCCAACTCGGGTCACTGTCTGAGTGGAGTTTGCACGTTCTCCTCGTGTCCGCATGGGTTTCCTCCAGATACTCCGGTTTCCTCCCATAGTCTAAAGATGCGTGGGTTCGGTTGATTGGCCATGCTAAGAAATTGTCCCTTAGTGTCTAGGGATGCGTAGGTTAGGGGGATTATTGGGTATAATATGTAGGGATATTGGGTTGGGCCTGGGTGGAATTGTGTTCAGTGCAGACTCGATGGGCCAAAGGGCCTCTTTCTGCACTGTTGGGTTCTATGGGAGATTATTAGATTCTCTCTTGTTGGAAATGGTCAAAGCCTGATACTTGTGTGTTGATTATTATTTGCTGCTTATCAGTCTGAGCCTGAATATTGTCCATATGATTGTCAATGGCATCACTCACAATAATTTCCAGGCTGAGTAACATCCTCTTAATGATAAAATAATAATGATTATTTTGAAGGGAACATCCCAGTTGTACAACTGATTTCTTACAACTAGGATCCCTCATTTGCTTGTGAATGCACAGGCAGGAAAGAAACAAGTCCCAGTTTCACACAGTTAAATATTCATAGGCACATTTCCATATACATTGGCCAGTATCCTGCAAGTATAATAATTCTGACGATATTCTCCTCTGGTTCTCGTATTAAATGCATTTGAATTGAATAAATGCTACCAAGGCAAGAAAACAGATTTCTCTGATCCTGTCTTATTATGTAAAACAATAATGAAATGGACTGTTTTTGAAATTGACTGTTGGAACTACATCTACCATGGATATTGATAAAATAAAATGTATTGTAATCTTCGGTTAGACCCAGAATCATTTCACAGCATAATTTATTCAAGAGGGCTTAATTTTCACTTTGGGCACGATGCCTTGAAGCTTGTGCAGTGATCTGCAATACAAAGCAATAATGCTGTATGGGCTTCTCAAGACAATCCAAGAAAGAATTTGCAGCTTTGATCCATCAGTTAATGCTCTATTTGCTCAGAACAGGCTTTGTAACTTAATGCATTGTATACATTCTAAAATGCACTATAACCATAAATTGAAACATCAAGCTATCACCTGGATGTTGGGTCCCAAGTGCAGATCTAAACACTTTTTTTAAAAACAGCTATTATTATGCTGTAAACCCCACAAATAGGGCAGAACTGTGGCACTGCTGCCTCACAGTACCAGAGACCTGGGTTCAATTCTAGCCTTGGGTCACTGTCTATGTGGAATTCGCACATTCTCTCTATGTCTATATGGGTTTCCTCCAGGTGCTCCAGTTTCCTCCTACAATCCAAAGATTGATTGGCCATAATAAATTGTCCCTTACTGTCAGGAGGATTAGCAGGATAATATGTAGTGTTAAGGGGACAGGGCCTGGGTAGGATTGTTGTTATTGTAGGCTCGATGGGTTGAATGACTCCTTCTGCATTGTAGGGATTCTATGATTCTAAAATACATTTCTATTTTTAGCAAACCTTATGTTTTCTGTCAATATGTATGTTGCTGAAAATACGTTAGTGTACCTTTAAGAGATGTTTTTTCTAAATCAGGTTTTCTGCAGTTGCAAGCAGGCCTTTTTGGCTTCAATTGTTTCTCATTATTGGCACCAGTGTTTCTGGAGGAGTCTTTTTATTATTACTTAAATGGAGGTTTGTTTATTTTTACTGGGATGTTTATGACCTTGCATTGTTAGAAGAAAAACTGGTTGGCAGGGCAAGTGACAGGAACTTTTTCATCTTTCTGTTTGGCTGCAATTTGGGTTTAGTTTTTAGATGGGACATTAAGCTGGAAAGAAGTATCTCTCTCTCTCTGGTTTTAGAAATTCTGTTGGTCATCTAAAAGCAAAGTCTTATTGTTCTGGAGGAGGGAATCTGCTGTTGCTGGTTTGCTGGGAGTTCCTCGTGTTTTGGGAAGCTGTTCTGAATCTATCCAGAGAACTGTAAGCTTCATCCAAAGGAGTCAGTTACAGTATCACATCAGCATTAGTCTATGCTGTATTAAACCTGTTTGAAGGATCTTGATTTTGGGATTGGTTTGATTGGGTCAGCTCCAATATTCGTAAAAGGTTATACATTATCATGGTTGTTTTGGTGTTGTCTGTAATTGATAGAAGTTATTGTTAATATTCCTACTATACATGTCGACTATATTCTTAAATGAACTTTGTTTGATAAAAGCTGTCTTGTGGGTCATTTGAATCATACCTGAAGTGAAGCCTGTCATGCTTATCCTAGCCAAATTCAAGATGCAAAACTTATGATCCAGGCAAGCTCCATAAAACACTCTGGAGTTTTTGACCTGAACCACATAAAAGATATTTTGTTGAAGCTTTTCATGTTCAGTGACTGGCTGCCATTGTTCTATGTTCTCCATTGTTGTCCTCTTGGCAACAATTCAACCAGAATCAGCTTGCCAATCAATCAGCACATCCTTTTCCTGTAATATAAATTGTTGTGATCGTTTGAAATTATGTCTTCCTGCGTTTGTCCTAATGCAAGACTAAAAGCTCTTCTCAGCAATATTCAAGTAAATTACAAGTATTGAGCATATATTCTAGGCTGACTCTGCAGTGTAATGATGGAACACTGCTAAGTTAGAGGTACTGGAATCCATCTTTTCAAGTGAGTTTTTCAGACAAGATTCAAGCTCTGCAGGCAAACAATGAGATTTCTCTTTTTGTTCTCTACTGACATTCGCCACAATTTGACTACTGGGTAATTTCACATAATTGCCAGATGAACTTTGCAGCAAATATTCTAACAGTTTCAACAGAATATTTGAACATTTGGACTTAGAGACACTCATATTTGGTGTACCTTCTTCATCTATAACAATATATGTCTCCACAACTGACAATCTTAAAAACATCTGTCCAGCTCATCTTCAAAATAACTAACTAACATACCAGTAACGGTGTTAGATGGATCAAACCTTCAAAGAGTTGACTTTCATACAATAAACAATTATTTTGAAATAAGAGAAATGACAAAAATCTCATCCTGGCACAAGCTTGCTTATCTTGCAGCTCAAATAAGAAAATATACCCCAAAAAGTCATCTATCCTTTCTATTTTCAGATGCTGATGGACTGCTTTAAGTTTATGCCATTGTCCAGCTGTATTTAAAAAAGTAGAAATTTCTTGTCATGGCTGCATGAACAGACTAAATCTTCCATTAAAATAGCATAGAGGGGAATTTGGTGCCAGAGCAGTGAGGATCCAGAAAACAAAACAGGGTCAATGGCAATTTTTCTTCTTATAAATCTTTAATACACATTAGCCATCGTTGCACTATCACAATGCGAAGTGGATATTATACAAAAACACTGTAAATTAATCTATGACTAATTAGGATCACAAAGACCAAGTATAGATTTTAATACCGAACACCTCTGTCAGGAAGTTCAAGTCAATTTACAAACCTGATTATTAAGCAGATCTGATCCTTAAAAAAAAAACAATTATTAACTGATCAGTAGCATGCCCTGTTGTATCTGCCTGACAATAGCTCAAGATTGGTCCCCAGTTATTAATTCACAGTTCTACTTAAATTGACAGTAATGTGTATGTCAGTACCCAGTGACCATGGTACAATAAGGCTACGTTTGGAGATTGTAAGCTCCAGAGTAAATAAGAGAGAGTCGGTAATTCATGAAAGTACAAAATCTGCTTCAACAAGGTGACTTCAACCTTGTTGCTGCAGATAACGTCTGACAGTCTGATGGTAGTATATGGCACTCATATTTTAAATCAGCGCTGCCTGCAGAAACACATTTGGGAACATTAATCTGCTGTGAACAACAAAAATGCCACAAAGTAAAATTAAGAAGCAGAAGACTCAGCTTTAGAAAACAACAAACCTAAGACAGGGGATCATGCAAACACTGAGGACAATAGAGTTTGCCTCCTTACCATGACTGTTAATCACTACAAAGATACTGCACCATTAATATCCAAACACAGAATTGATGAATCTTTGCTAATTAAAATTTGCCATGCTTCATAGAAAGACAAACATAACTTGATTGCAAGCTCTTGAATCTAACATGGAGCAGAATAAAATCATGGACCATTTATTTCATAATTGGTATGTGCCAATCTGGAATCATGTATCCTAATAAATGACATGTTCCATCTGTTAAACAAGCACTGGGAAAGATTCAAGCTTCACACATGCTGCTGATGTAGCCTCTCAGATAACAGTTACCAGAAATTAAAAATTCAGACCTAATGAATAGGACCAAATTTGGAACATACAGCACAACAACAATTAAGCACAGCTATTGTAAATTCTTATTTATAATATGCCAATTTTATTTATCTATTTTATAGATGCATTTATTTTACAGATTCTTCCAAGATATTTAATGGACTATTGAAATTTTAACTCCGCAGCATCCAGTGGACCACCTGTGTTTTTATCACACAGAGACAATAAATGCTCTGGCATAAACTGCGATTACCAATACACTGTTCCATTGATAATATGAGGATTTCTGCCTGAAATTCTTGACAAATCAAGTTCCTAATTTTAGTCATACTACTACATGGAGAATCCTTGAACATAGAGAAATTGTCAGAAGGTTCCCAACCAGATGAAGCTGATACAGTTCCTAGCAGCCAATTCAGAAAGATCAAAGTCTACATCGGTGAGTAACTTTTCACTCTCTACAATAAGTTCCATCTTGTAAATATAGGTGGCAATGGAAGAGTCAAATAGGCTATTATTGTATTTCACAGGAATTACCTTAAAGGGGAAATTAAAACAAACTGCAGCCAAATATTAATGCAAAATATTTCACTTGATCAATGAATTTCAACTCATACTGCTACAACTATAAAATAAGTTAGAAAAACAGTTTGCTAATTTTTGTAATAACATACAAAACTTTTAGAGAAATATGGGGATATGGGGGCAGAATGAAAAACAACACAGGATGAAGCATATTGGAATATAAAATGTCATAGATCAGATGGGCCAAATGGCCTTCTTCTGTTTTATGGATTCTACATATCTTAGGTCAGTTTCTGAAATACTGAGTTATACTTGTGCTTTCATTTATCACTACAGGGCATTATTGTATCAACCTCTAATTCAAGAGAATTGAGATAATTGGTTCTTTGATTTGGCTGGTGGAGGGGGTGGTCTGGGTGAGGGCAGATGGGGAGAATGAGAGGGAATGTGATTATTGGTATATGTAGTGAAAAGAGAGGCCCCATCACCAATGTTTGAACTATTATCCAACAGGTAGTTGAAGGAAGAACTATCACAACACTTTGCTTTATTATCTTTCAGACATCTCTATCCATGCCAAATTCTTTGCATAAAATGACCTCTAATTTTCTCAAGCACGTTCATACGTGCCATTTTATCAAATGCTTTTCTAAGCCCAGATAAACAATATTTATCACATTTCTCCAAGGGATTCTGGTCCTGAAATTATGTGAAGGTTCTAATTGGATTCCACCATTACTCTGGCAGGATATTTCTCATTCTGTAATCACTCCTCGACCCCAACTCCCTTCTCCTGCCTGCCAAGCCTCCACCACATGCTGTGATCTATTCTGATTGCCAGGATTCATCCCTGGTGGTGCCTAGCTGGCACATCAATCTGGCCATCTCACATGAATTTTGAAAAATCAGGTTGGATATTCCACTATTTTGTCACTGAGCTCTTCCAGATCATTAGGTGTTGTATGTTTATATAAATCCTTTTGCATACTGCAGCTTGTCATATTCATGTGACCTTTGATGTCATTATATGTAAATAAAGATTTTGTGCAGTAGCCACTTTACACACCACATGGAAGAAGGTGTCAGAAAGTGTACAGCTAGGATTGAATAGATTTGGATATTTGTAAGAGAGCCAATAAAAAAAAAGCCAGAATAATTAAAACTTTGGTCTGTAAACTGTGACAGGACATTACAGCTGCCTAAGTCACTATGGTTTTGAATTGTCCAGTTTCTGCTCTGATTGAGATAAAGGGATACTTCAGGAGGAACTGCCAGGGACAATGGCAAAAGTATAAGATTGTTACAGAGTTGAACAGAAAATCTGAACCAATAAGCGCAGCAATCCTGTAACTAGTGATGGGAGAAGGAGTGCTGCCAGCTATGTTACATCCTAGACCTTAGTGAAGAGCAGAAAAGCCAAAACTGTGAATTCTGGAGACCTTGAGGACTCATCTTGGAATCAATATTAATGTATTTTATGAACTCTATGTGCTTAACAATTGGAGCTCTTGAAAAGAGGAAGAATAGTGATCAGTGTGCAACTGCAGTGAGACATCTTGTTGAGCCTTGAGAATTTAGGCAGCTAAAGGATGATGTGATTGTCTGAGGAACAAGAAATCCTGCTGTAAGAGCACGTCTGCTCAGAAGAGAAACTTAGGGTTAGATTTAATCCATTGAGGCGAGAAGCTCAGGTTATGAAATTTCCTGACTTGTCTCATTTAAAGGGGACCCCCACCCGCCATATTTTCATTCTGGGAAGATGGAGGGAGGATGGAATTAGGCTTGACGCCTCTAGAAGCATACTTAGAAAGACTGCCTTGGTTCCCTGACACTACAGAGTTTTATAAAAGGCTAACCTTAATTCCTCACATTGCCTCATACTGTCTACTCCCCCTGCCAATTCCATATTCCAAGCCATCAACATGCCTCTTTGCCACCTTTATGCTTCGAGATGGAGGGCACTAAATGCCATCATTTCAGCTAAAACAAATCAAAACCTTGGACTCATTACGCTTTAAACAGCAGAAGAGATTTGCTGTGTTTTGCATAAGACCAAGCCATTGACAGCTGAATAGGTTCTGATAGACAACTATCTTGTTCAGATCAAGCAAACTATATGAGAAGCAACACTTGAATTGCAAAAGGAAGCTATGATGAAATGATAACTTAAAACTATCAAGTCCATAGCTGTTGCTGTAAGAGAGAATCAGGAATACAAATGGCTTCCCAAGATGGCATCTTGTACAGTTGGCTTTGATAGCTAGATAAGCATTACTAAAAGTGTGAAGGCGGATAGGCAATGGCAAACATTGAAAAAGTGAATGGGTGAACTGCAACAACTGTTTATTTCTGTTTGATGCAAACGTAGAATGGGAAAGGTGGCCAAACCATGGGAAATTAGGGATAGAATTAAATCTAAGGAGAAGTATACAAATTGGCCAGTAAAAAACAATAGCCCTATTTATTGGGAACAGTTTAGAATTAAGCAAAGGAGGACCTATGTTATTGACTAAGGGGAAAAATGAATGTGAGAGTAAGATTAGGGGAACTGTGAAAACAGACTTTAAAAGTTTCTACAGGTATGTGAAGAAAAAACAGTTGGTGAAGACAAATGTAGGTCCCTTAGTCAATAATAAGCAAATTTAAAATGGGGAACAAAGAGATGGTAATAAACTAAATTCTGTCTTCACAAAGGAGGGCACAAATAATATATCAGAAATGTTGGGGAATACAAGGTTTAATGAGATGAGGGAACAATATTAATAGAGAAATGCTGCTGGGAAAATTGATCGAAAAAAATCGATCTAAATATGTTTCATCCCATTTAGTTAGGGCTTGACTTTTCTGCTGTGTATTGCCAGATCCAGACCTAATACAGTGACAATATTTTCCAACAGACCCAAAGGAGTTCTTTACAATGAAGTTCAAATGCATTTGTAACCATGTGCTTTCAAGTTATTCCAGTGGGCTGGGATTGTTTGAAGACCAATATATCCCTAGGAACTGATAATATACATCCCAGATTACTTAAGGAAGTAGCCCTAGAAATAGTGGATGCATTGGTGGTCATCTTCCAAGATTCTAGAAGTTCTTGAGGACTGGAGGGTAGCTAATATAACCCTATCATTTAAAAAGGGAGGTTGAAAGAAACCAAGGAATTATAACCAGTCAGCCTGATGTCAGCTGTGGGGAAAACGCTAGCGCCATTATAAAAGGCTTAATAGCAGAGCATTTGGAAAACAGTGGGAGGATTAATCAGCATGGATTTATGCTTGCCAGCGAACATGCTTTGACAAATCTACTGGAATTCTACGAGGATGCAGCTAGTAGTTATGAGGAGGAGCCAGTGGATATGGTTTATTTGGACTTTCAGAAGGTTTTTGACAAGGTCCCACAGAGATCAACACATAAAATTAAAGCGCATGAGATCGTGAGTAGTGTATTCAGGTAGATTGTTTTGAAGAATGGGAATAAACGGGTCTTTTTCCTAGTGGCAGACAGTGACTAGTGATGTACCAAAGGGATCAGTGCTAGGACCCTAGCTATTCACAATGTATATTAATGATTCAGATGAGGGAACTAATATAATATCTCCAAATGAAACAAAACTGGATAGGAAGGAGAGCTGTGAGGAAGAGATGTGTCAGTATAATTTGGACAAGTTGAATGAGCAGGCAAATGCAGGACAGATGCAATATAATGTGGATAAATATGAGGTTAACCATTTTGGTAGCAAAAACTGGAAAGGAAAGCAGATTATCTGAAAGGTTACAAATTGAGAGAAGGGAATGTGCAATGAGACCTGGGTGTCCTTGTATACCAGACACTGACAGTAAGCATGCAGATGCAGCAGGAAGGGTAGAGGAACAATGGTAACATTGGCCTTCATCATGAGACGATTCATGTTTTGGAGCAGGGAAATCTTGCTGCAATTAACCAAAGCTTTGGTGAAGCCATATCTGGAATAGTGTGTACAGTTTTGCAGTTTTGAAAAAGATTGTTCTTGCTATGAAGGGAGTGTAGTGAAGATTTACCAGATTAATTCCTGGGAAGGTGGTATTGATGTGTGAGGAGAAATTGAATTGGTTAGGATTATATTCGCTGGAGTTTAGAAGAATGAGATGGGTTCTAATAGAAGCCAATAACATTCTAATAGGATTAGACAGGGTGGATGAAGGGAGAATATTCCCGATGGCAATGAAGTCCAGAACAAGGAGTCATAGTCTGTGGATGCAGGTTTAGCTCTAGGATGAGAAATTTCTTCACCCAGAGACTGGTGGAATTCTTTACCATAGAAAGCAGTTGAGCCAAAATGTAGTACTTTTTCAAGGCGTTAGATATAGCTCTTGGGGCTAAAGGGATCAAAGGATATGGGGGTGAAGGGAGGAAATGGGAATAGATAACTGTGTTGGATGATCAGCCATTATCATAATGAATTGCCGAGCAGGCTCAAAGACTTTCTCCTGCTTCTTTTCTCCATGTTGGTTCTGGCACTCATGCAATATACTCAATGATTCCTTAACTTCGCCATTGATCACTAATTTTAAATTTTGTCAAAATCTTTCTGAAATATATAGTAAAAATTACTCTTTCTTTGTCATTATTCCAGTAATGCAGTCCAAATCACCAGCAGATTAGTTGAGCGTGACATGCCCATTTTTCTTTCCTCTGTGCAGTACACTTGTCAGTATTAAATTTCATCTGTCATTGTTCTGCCCACTTACATATTTTATCCAGCTCATATTGTAATTTTTCAGCTGCCTCATTTGAGTTATTTTTATTCTTTTATGGGATGTGAACACCGCTGGTGGGGCCAGCATTTATTACCCATCCCTAATTGCCTTGAATTGATGTTAGGCCATTTCAGAGGGTACCTAAGAGCCAGCCACATTTCTGTGGATACCCAATACAGGTAAGGATGGCAGGTTTCTTTCTCTGAAGGAAATTAATGGACTAGGTGCATTTTTGTAATAATTGACATTAGACTTGCAATTTGTAATGAAATTCAAATTTTATCATATGCCATGGTGGGATTTCATTTGAATTCAGGTCCCAGGGTCTCCAGATTACTAGTCCAATAACAACACCATTGTGCCACCACCTCTCCTGAGTCCACAAGCTTGTCCAATGTAACCAATTTGCTTTGGGGTTTCTGAATCTGTCACTGTATAAGAGGTCCAAAAATCATCCCTAGGGCATTCCATTCAGTGTTTCTCTTCACCTTGTCATAATTAGTGAAATGAATACATATTTTCTTCTGCCCTTCGATTAATTTCCAAAATTTATCCTGAACAAGGTGTACATACATGGAAAAGATTAGTTCATCTTGCTTTGGCACAAAGGTGAAGTGAAATACTATACCATTCAGAAATTTGTTCAGTGCCAAGGTTGATTGACAACTTCCAGTTGATTAGTACTGTGAACCATTTTTTAAGCCTCTCAACCTAAAATCCATGTTTCCCATATTGACAAGTAGTGTGCAAAACTATGACAGTGACCTTGAGGCAATTTACATCTCAGTGCACAAGGAACAATCCTGTCTCTCCTTGCCCACAAGGAAACCCGAGAAATAAACTTAAAGCATAACACACTGTGCTCCTTATGTGCCTGCCCCAGGATTCTGCTCCCTGCACGATTTAGCTGACACAGGGTTTCTTTCCTCCCCACCTTCTTATTCGGGTCTTAGTTTACAATTGCAGATTGATTGTTGATGGTAACAAGGAATCATATTCTTTGTCCTGCTCATCTGCTCACAAGAAACATATAGGAACACGGCAGGCAGGAAGCAGGATCAGAGTGGATAAGTGAGTCCTGTTATTTAAATGCATCATACCTCTTAGCTTGGTTCCTGCCTGGTGGGGGCAATTGAAATCAGACCAACGGGTTACAAATTGAGTTGAATCTTAGAAAGGCAGTTAGTCTTCCAGCAAGACATTGCCTATTTAGATGTCTGGAGGACAGAATTAACATGGTAAAATCAACATTCTAACTGGGTACACCATTAGTATTGATTCCACTGTGATTTGATTTACAATCAGGCCATAAGTCTGAAGCACAATTTATTCTTCAAATAGACTTTCCTATTACAATGCTCAGATAGTGTTAAGAGAGGTCTCAAAGGAGAAAATAAATGAAAACACCTGCTCTTCAGCACTGGCTAAATAATGTCACATCACACTACAGCATCTACTCTTAACAACATTGATTAAAAAGAGACAGCTTTACACGGGTACATGATCTGCTTGTGCAACCGCATCCCAATGAAAAACTCATATCAAGTGCAGCACCACAATATATAAGGATTCTACCTGAATATATTATTGACATTTAAACCATTTGTGGAGTGACTATGTGCCGCTGGCTTTTTCTATCCTCAACATTGCCTGAGACATCAGATTCATTCCTTCCATCCCTAATTTTTTCAATTTTATATTTTATCTGTTACTATATATCATAAGATTATAATGAGGACACAAGATACAATGGTGGGGGAATATATTTCATAATAATATCAAGGAACTACATCTTAAATTTAATGTTTCAATTCAATATTTTGCTTCCATTGAAAGACAATACTTTAACCAAAGGATCATAGCTTTAATTTGTTCACCTGAACAGGAAGTAAATTCATGATCATGAATATTGGATATGATACCACATACTGGAATTAAATTGTGGGTTATGGCATTAGTATATAAATACTGAACACACTGATGCACGATTACTTTATTTTTTAATGAAAGGTTAACTTAATCCGCTGGTAAATGTACTATGTACCAGTTACAAATTAAAATACTAGTTTTAAATAACATACAAATGTAGCAAGTGGTTATTTGCTAATATTGTGAGCTATAACTCCTCGGCTTTTATTGTTTATATAAATCTTCTCAAGTATTCTATAATTATTTCTTTGGATCAAAATATGCAGAGTTAATCTGGCACTATGTGGTGCTGTTTGCAAACATTTATGACCGGGAGTTCCAATTATTGATCTCTGCTGATGACAATGGGGCACAGGATAGGACTTCAAATGTTCCCTGATCTATGAGATAGAAATATAAAAAAAAACAGTCGTGGTTCCTGCATCTATTTCATGTCATTTGATTTCATTAGTAGTGCACATGTAGGTACAAAATAAGGATATGATTGGGCTGGTCTGTGATAATCCTTGCTGTTAATTAACCTTGCAAAATTCAGCCACAACCAATTGGATGATAATTGTAGCTACTATGCAATCAGAGCCTCAATTTGAGTTCTTGTCTTCAAGAAAGGAACATCAAGAGGACAAAAGCAACAAAAAAATTGACGAAACAACAGTTTAGCTCATAGTAAAACAGAATTACATTGAAAGGAAACTTAAAGTATTTTGTTCCAAGTATTCAAAAGAATCCAACAACATTGCCATCTCAATTTTAGATGTAAATTATTTTTCTTCCCCCTTTACTTGAAAATGCTAACGTAAATTTCTTGCCATTATCCAGAATCTCATCCAAGTCATAATGTTTTCTGAGCAAGCTATTGGACCATAGAGCTCATACATTCAGGTTTAATTCTGGCCCCTCCAAACAGTGACCAGTGGTGCTATGTAGTGTCCCCAGCTACCTGTGCTCATCTATCTGAGAATGACTAATTCAGCATACAGACCTAGATCAACATGGCTCAGTTATGTGCTAGCTTCCCCAACTGAGCCATCCATGTCTCACAGGATGTTCCCTCACTCCCAAGAAAAATCACATAAGATTTCAGTAGTTTCTTTTTCAAATCTTTGAAGAACATTCAGAAATCATCAAGGTGTTACCATTGCACCAAAAAGTCATGCAACATAGCCGACTATGAAGGCATGACCAGACAAAATTAGATCGTACTTCCCTCACAGAAACAAGCCAAAAATTACCATAATCAACCCACAGCAGACAGTTTAATTGCGAGATGTGATTGCATACCTGTCAACATGAACAAAGTTGGGTCTTTTCTCCAATAATTTTGTTTTTACAACACAAATATAAGGGTCAAAATAGCAAACATTTTAGTCAGATACTGGGAGGCTTTCTGTATACACTTTTATTAAAATTAAGACTTGTTCTCCTTAATTTATACTCAGCAGTTATAATCATCAACTGCATGTGTTGGCCCTTACCCATGTTTGTTTATATAACAGATAGAACTGAGAGTGTGGGATGGCAGATGTGCTGCACCTAAATTGATCTCAACATTAAAACCATTCCTTGATTATATTGCTCTCTACCAGGAATATTTTAGCTTCTGAATGTGGAATTAATAATATTCATGCAGCATAACACTTACTCATTTCATAGATGCAGTCTTTTTGGCAAAAACAGAGACAAGTACCAAACTAAATGGCTAGTTTACACTAGGCAGTTTATTCTCAGCATATTTATAACTGCAATGAAAGCATGCACACATTAAACTCATGCTGAATTCTTGGTCCCAATTCATTAGAATCGTAGCACAACAACAGGTTAAGCACCAAACATCGGCTAACAGTTGATATCAAATCATTTATTGTGAAACCATGAAGATGTTTTCTCTAGCTCATAAACCTAATCTTATACCTATTCAAAGTCGCTCGTAAACTTAAGTTTGAGCATAGTATAATTGACTTTACAGTCCAGTTAAAATGTACTCACTGTACTGAAATTGTATTTGTTCCAATCCCAGGAATTCCAGCAAAGGTCTAGGTCCATCCTTCTTTATCTTCTATTACTGTTTTCAGCCTATTCAGAGCTTACCCTAATATTTGTTTCTGTGCCTTTCTCTTTAAAAAAAACCTCGTTCTAGTTTGCCACTGATTTAGAAAACATTCCCTTCAGCTTCATGCACACATACTCACAAAAACACAGGTTGCAATAGTGCTAGTATACAAAGCTTGCTTTCATTCAGCAATCCACCCAAGGTCTTTCTGCCTATTTCCACGGCAATCCATTTCCCTCCAGGATAAAGTAGAACAGCTACTGCTGCCATTAGTTCCGCTCACATCCCACTGCTTCCAATTAGCACCAATTTCCCCTTACAATACAGGCAGCCAGAAGGGCACGGCAGAAACAAAAAGGCAGCAGTCTTAAAAGCTGGGAGCAAAGACAAGAAAGGTTTTCTTCCTTCCACCTGCTGAGTTATTAAAGCTGCTGCAGCAAATACAGTGCCATTCTCCTGGGCTTTGCTTTTCCTGATGTGGGGTTAAACAGTATTTTTATCTAGAGTGTTAATTAGCCTCATATACATTTCTGCCAGTTTCTGCAGTTCTTGCCAGATCCTCTGGTCTCATGCTCCTCAAGGGAAGCTGTGTGTAAAAATAAAAAAGCATTCCCTCTGCAATACCCTATTTTACTTTGTTCTTTTATACAGTAAGATGCTGATAAATCTTTTACTTATTATGGTTTTTGAACATGTTTTTCCTGTACCAAGCTGCTGCACCACCCCCCCTTGTCCCACACCACCACTGCCTTCAATGGACTCGTAGTCATACTGCTCTGTAATCATTAAGAAGTGCACTTAAACAACTTGGGGTGATTGCCCAGACCATTCTAAATCATGCCATTGTGGAGAAATGCCTCCATTAGTTTATGCAAAAATCACCTCCCACAGTTCAGACTGGCACATTCCAAAGTCCAAGATTATGTGTTGAGGGATACAACAAAGCTTGAAACAGCTGTCACAGAGGTTCAGTGGGAAAGGCCACTGTTGAAAGCTCTCCTGCCACAATATACAGAAGGGTTAGAAACCATGTAAAATCCTTGGGCTGTGTGTGCCAAAGGATGTTTGACATGAAATATAAATGTACACTGAAATTATACATTTGCACAAATGTAATGATGAGTGTGGTGAGGCATCTCATTTACAGTTTCGAAAGAAGCTGATCTGTACTGCGTTTTCAATAATGTCAAATGTGAAGTGCTATCATGCTTAATATTACAAACTTTATAATAGAGTATATTTTTGGGGGGAAAATCACCTTGGACAGCTCAGATGAGGTCAGCAACTTAATATCTGGGAAGCTGTAAGCCCCTACCCAAAGCCTATTGATGCAGTTCTTTTAGTGCATGAGTGTGTAAGTGCAGTGTATCTGATTGTTGTCTAAGGTATAAAGTAGGTCAAAACAGCAAAGATCGGGTGCCAATGTCACTGGAATGGAATACTAACAACAGCACTCAGTCTGTGGTTGATTTTTGAAATAAAATGTATTCAGCTCTCAGAGTTACAAAGCCAATGAGCAGAGTGGACAGAGCAAGCCCTCATCCATCTCCTTGCTTTCTCCAAAAACCAGTACAATTCAAATTGAACCCAATTCATTGTCTCTACAAAAGAAACAAGGTGGAGCCAAGCTGACAGGAAGAGACATACCAGATCTTGGGCTTAGTCTGCAATTGATCTCATATGCGTAATTTTCTCACCATCGATTTAAGCAAATGAACAATGTACTGGGAATGAAACAATTAAAGGAAAGCATGACGATAGTAATGCAGGAACACCTTAAAAAGACTGCAGAGGAAACACAGAAGGTAGGAGCGGGAATAGGCCACTCTGCCCTTTGAGCCTACCCTGTCATTCATTATACTGAGATGTCAGCATTGGATTGGGGTAAACACAGTTAGAAGTCTCACAAGACCAGGTTGAAGTCCAACAAGTTTATTTGATAGTAAACCCACAAGCTTTTGGAAACAGTGTTCCGTCATCGGATGAGTGGAAAGTTTTGATCAGAGAAGGGCATATAAAGGCACACACAGTTACAGAATACTGATTAGAATGCAAGTGTTTACTTCTTTGATCAGGACTTTCCACTCACCCGACAAAGGAACAGCGTTCCAAAAGCTTGTGGATTTACTATCAAGCAAATTTGCTGGACTTTAACCTGGTGTTGTGAAATTTCTTACTGCCATTCATTATCATAATTGATCATCAAATTCAATATCCTGATCCTCTCCCCCCTTCTTGAAATTAGGCAATGCTTAGGCCTCAACTATATTGTTAGTGAATTGCACCCATTCACTTTCTCTGGATGAAAATATTTCTACTCACTTCAGTTCTAAAAGGTTTACCCCTTTATAAAAGATTATTTTACAAATGAAAAGGCACCTCTCTCGACAAGTATTTTCACAGGGTGGCATGGTCTCTTTAACAGCAATTCAATCAGCTCTCCTTTATTATTTTCAGTTCATACAGCAATTAATAAGAAGACATTTCTGGCAACTTGAATGTTTTGACCAAAGGGATCTGTATTCACACTGAAACAAAAGAGGAATCTATTCAGTATCGACAGCTGTTCAAACCAATCCAAAGAGATCGGGAACATTTTGTTTTCACAGATGAAGAGGAAGTAGCAAGTTTCACACTTTTATTCACATTCCACGGATTCACCAAAACAGCTGCAACTCACAGATAGCAGAAATAGCGAAAGCATTTGATTCAAACTCCCAGAAGCAAATGTGGGAGTTTCACATAGAAGGAAATGAATATGCACGTTAATTAGGGCATTCTCACCTCCTATAGAAAGGAAAGAAATTCAATAAAACAGGAATGCTCATAAGCATTGTAGCACTTGTACACAATATATTGCATGATGAGTGCCACACATCCTTCTGTCACTTCTCTCGCTTCAAAATAAAAGATAAATTCAGTCATATACTTTTACATGAATATAAATTTCTGTCCAACATCATCACCAAACAGGTCTAGTCTGCTTTGGAAATGGTGACCCACCTGGATCATGATATACCCAGCAGAAAGATCACTGATACTCCAGTGCTACTTGGAGATATGATTGCCTGTGTACATGGCAGGATGGTGGACACTCATCTAATCAGCTTGGCCTGGGAGAAGGCCTTTGATAGAATATCATACACATATATATGATGGATGTGCTCTCCAAAATGGGTTTTTAAGGAGAGAATCTACAATTGGATCGATCTACTCTGGCTAAATATCATACAGCTGTAATCAGGAAACAGAGAGCTTTCTGCTTAAAGCTGCAGTCATGTTTAAAATTCTTTTTTAAAGTTTATTTAACAGAGTCACAAGTGAGCTTACATTGAAGCAGAAATGAAGTTACTGTGAAAATCCCCTAGTCACCGCACTCTGGCACCTATTCAGGTACACTGAGGGAGAATTTAACATGGTCAATCCATGTAGCCAGCACATCTTTTGGAGTGTGGGAGGAAACCTGAGCACCCGGAAATAACCCATGCCAACACGGGGAAGATGCGCAAACTCCACATAGACGTGGACTCAAGTTGGGAATTGAACCTGGGTCCCTGGTGCAGCAAGGCAATAGCACTAACCAGTGTGCCATCATGCTGCCTTTTTTGATGAAGTTGTCCTCGCTGTGTCCTGTTTCTGCATCGTAGAGAATCCTTTTCTGAGTCCATCGGGAAGGAGATAACAGCACTGACAATCCTAGACAGCAGAGGTCAAAGCTTCTATGTACACAGAAGATGTCACCGTCCCCTGCTCAGATCCACTACTGGTCTGCAAAATTAATGAACACCCATTGCTTCAAAGGCCAAAGTACATCACAGTAAAAAGGAAATAATTTTTTTGGGGGAACTGGACGAACCAATTCTCTGTTCCTTCATCATGAGGTCAGATTGCCTGGGAATATAATTTGGGTGGAATGGGGCAAGCACCAAGAACAAGAAGGAATTAACAGTCCAAGTTAAACAAAAATTGGTAATATGAGAGCAATTGCACTGAATACAATTCTCTGCATTGTAGCTAAGAAACTGGTTAACAACTGCAAGGTGTTGGCATATATTGAATCATAGAATCTGTACAGTGCAGAAAAAGTGCTCATCAAGCCAGGACTGACAATAATTCCACCCAGGCCTTATCTCAGTAACCTCATTTATTTACCTTGCCAATCTCCCTACACTAATGGCCAATTAATCTAACCCACACATAGTATGTGGGAAGAAACCAGAATACTTGGAGGAAACCCACGCAGACACAGGGAGAATGTGCAAACTCCACACAGATAGTCACCCGAGGCCAGAATTGAACCCAGGCCCGTGGCGCTGTGAGGCAGCAGTGCTAATCACTGTGCCACCATTCTGCTCCCACATGGTAGCCCCTCTCCTGCTCCTGTGCCAATACAGTTACACAACAACATTCAACTTATCAGGAGATTGAAAATGGACTGTATGCGCAGAGACATGATAAAAAATTACCAGATAAAGTGAGAGAAAGACAAACAATGTGTCCTCATTCTGATGGTTACTTTTGTGTGACTCTAGCTGCACCAAGCTACGTCAACCCTCAGTATGCAACACCAAGGCCAGGGTTTTTCTGACCTCATGGAGATGGGTTTGGAGGTGATGAGGTAAATAGGGGGAGGAATACTGAATGGCTCTTTGATTTATTCCCATCAACAAGAAAGTTACCTTGGGGTAGGCAAGATGGGAATTGGATGTCTGCTCCAAGGAGGCAGATGGCTGATTTAAATTCTTAAGGCTTTAATTAGGTGTGGTATTTCAAGAGGTGATGTGACAGTGATTGCCTTTGGCAGCAAGATAGTATGTGACTGAATGTGGCATTAAAGAGACTTTGCAAAACTGAAATTAATGTGAATCAGGGGAAAACTCCATCTCACTAAGGAAGACAACTGTAGTCATTAGAGGCTGTTCATCTCAGTCCCAGGATATGCAGATATTTCTCAGGATAGTTTCCGAGGTTCAAACAACTTCAGCTATTTCAATGGCCTTTCCTCAATCATAAGGTCAGAACTGGAGATAAAAACAAAATACTGTGGATGCTGGAATCTGATGCAAAAACAGAAAATACTGGAAAATCTCAGCAAGTCTGACAGCTTCTGTGGAGAGTGAACAGAGTTCCCGTTTTGAGTCTGGATGACCCTCCAGAGTAAGAAGTCTGACAACACCAGGTTTATGTTTCTACATCAAGACCCTTCAGAGCCATGGGCTCTGACAAAGGGTCATCCAGACCCTTCTCGGAGGCATTTCCACCATTTTGTAACATTTTCAAGTGGAGCCGTGTAGCCCAAACCGTCCACTGATTAGAAGTGGGCAGCCAATTTACATTGTTAAAGCCACAATTTGGGTTGAATTTGCATATCTCATTAGCACTTTGCTGCTGGGGGAGCAGCCCCCCTGCCGTGCACCGGCCGCAGCCCCCCCCGTTCACCTGCTGCAGCCCCCCCTGCTGTGCACCGGCCGCAGCCCCCCGCTGTGCACCGGCCGCAGCCCTCCCGCCGTGCACTTGCCGCAGCCACCCCTACCTCACCGTGCACCTGCCGCAGCCCCCCCCGCCATGCACCGGCCGCAGCCCCCCCCGCCGTGCACCGGCCGCAGCCCCCACGCCGTGCACCGCCGCAGCCCCCCCGCCGTGCACCGCCGAGCCCCCCGCTGTTCACCTGCCGCAGCCCTCCCCCGTGCACTTTGCCGCAGCCACCCCCCCTCGCCGTGCACCTGCTGCAGCCCCCCCCGCCGTGCACCGGCCGCAGACCCCCGCCGTGCACCGGCGGCAGCCCCCCCGCCATGCACTTGCCGCAGCCCCCCCGCCGTGCACTGGCCGCAGCCCCCCCGCCGTGCACTGGCCGCAGCCCCCCCGCCGTGCACCGGCTGCAGCCCCCCGCCGTGCACCGGCCGCAGCCCCCCCACCGTTCACCTGCCGCAGCCCTCCCGCCGTGCACTTGCCGCAGCCATCCCCCTCGCTGTGCACCTGCCGCAGCCCCCCCCGCTTCACCTGCCGCAGCCCCCCCCGCCGTGCCCGGCCGCAGCACCCCCGCTGTGCACCGGCCGCAGCCCCCCACCGTTCACCTGCCGCCCCTCCCGCCGTGCACCGGCCGCAGACCCCCGCCGTGCACTGGCCGCAGCCCCCCTGCCGTGCACTGGCCGCAGCCCCCCCGCCGTGCACCTGTCACAGCACCCCCGCCGTGCACCGGTCGCAGCCCCCTGTCACAGACCAGTAGTTTCCCCGGGTCCACTGATTTTGCCCTTCAGATTTAGGCATCTGAGTGTGTTTCCAGTTTGAGATGCCCTCACAGTTCTCAGTCTGCCTCAGCAGTGCTCTGATCTCCCAGTGGGGTGTCAAGGATTTAAGAGTGGCCAACTCTCCAACTGGATTGACAGTATGGACAGCTCATTTGATGTTTCAGACTGTGATGCTGATCTCACTGCCGGCAAATTGACGCTCAGGACTCTCATCTGGTCCTGGCATCAGAGTCCTGAAACCTTGGCAAAATCTACCAAACAGCCTTAAATGTAAACATTAGACTCATTTTTAAATAAATTGTGAACATGTCTTCGTAGATTAAACCCTGTTCTAAAATGGTCCTTAGGAAAGTGATGATGAAGCCAGCAACTAGCCTAATGATGAGTGAAATGCTCCAGCTGTAAAAATGTAGTTAGCCTTTATCAGATAACGTGTACCAAGAATGGGATTGTGCAGGTTTATACAACTGAAAGATTCTGATTTTGAATTCTTGGAATGGAAAGCTTTGACAGAACATGGGAGTCAATGGCAACAGCACAGAAGGAGCTGAGTGTGCTAGCTGCTCATTTTACATCATGGTCATTTTTTCTTTTCTCTTGGTTTCCTGCAGTGAGGGACCGGGTAATTTTAACTGCTAGGAGTCATTCAAACGAGTCAAATGGATTGCTCACCTGAAGCAAGCAGGGATGATGTGGAAGCTGGCAGACAGGAGCAGCATTCCAGAACTCAGGAATCCATGTCGGCTGTTCCTGCTAGTTAAATAAGTTGATCCGGAGATACCTGAAGGGATCACAGTTAGGGAAAGGGGAGATGCCAAGTTTTCTCATGAAGGAACATGTGAACGTCTTTAGCTGTCAGAGCCAGTGAATGAGCCAGAAATATTCTCTCTGATAATGATAACATTTGTAAGGGGACAAGAGGGTCACAATACTGCCAGAAATTTTAAGTGTGGAAAAAAACCCAGAAAACCTTGGAGGGAGGAACTGTTTTTTTCTGGTCGATAACTAAAGGCCATAGCTGGCAGACAAGAGAACTAAAGGGACATAAAGAGCAATTATTTCACACAGAGGGCTGTTATGATCTAGAACGTAGAACCTGAAAAAGTGGTGAAATCGGATTTCATTGGAACTTTCAAAAAGCAATTGGATATGCTTCATCAGCACTAATTAGAAGGGTCGTGTGGAAAAAAACTGGGGCATGAGTTAAATTGCATAACACAATGAAAAGCATGTTCAAGCACAACAGGTTAAATGGTCTCCATCTATGCTGTATGATTCTCATGTCCACAAACGCTGCCTGAATTGCTTGAGTGTTTCCAGCATTTTTGATCACAACAGTCCAAAAGGTTCTTTCAGTCTCTTCCCCAAACAGCCACCTCCTTGATTTCCAAATTTCTCTGAAAAGCAGGCTAGTCACAGACATGGAAACTGAGTACACTCCAGTATCAGAATGCACAGAGCTTCTAATCAGTGAGTGCATTGCTGTAATTGAATCATTGCTGTGGCACGAAACTGCTTTGAACACTGTAACGTTATTAGAAATGTCATCGTATTTCCATTCCTGAAAGACGCTATGCTTCGGCAGCAATTTGAAAAATCACTTGCAGAGCAGAGTGCTCCATGCTCCATTCATTCACAACAGAACTCATTTGTATGAAGTTTGCAGTTCATAGTGAAGCCCTGTTTATCTCAGGCCACAGCTTTTAGACGCACTGTGAAACTGAAACCCTTGTCGACAGCCACAATGATATGTTGATAGGGTTAAAAGAAGGGATAGGAGGAGGCTCATGAGGAGCGTAAACACTGGTAAAGACTGGTTGGGTCAACTGGTCTGCTTTTCTGCTGCATATTCTCCATAATGCTATGCACTTCAGTGAATAAGGGCTGAGATTGTGTTCATCTTTAACACCTTTGTATGACATCTGTCTTACTCCTGAATGTTGACCAGCAGGTACGGCTTTGTTGCAGTCACTGGAGATCACCAGACAAGAAAAGGATTAAAAGATCATTGATTAACCTCACTCAGATTGATTTTAAGCTGAGACTCAAATAACATATCAACATTTCTGATTTTTGTAATAAAGAAATTGAAAATGCATTTGTTAGACCTTTTTATGCTCTTTTTGGTAAAAACGAAAGTTTGTCAGTGGCACCAACGAAATAACAAGTATTTTCTTGGAACTTATTATGAATATTGCAGATTCTCTGATTAGCTACACTGCAATTCAGAAAGCTTTGCCTTCGTCTGTTAAGTCATTAGGCACACCCTAACCATTATAACCAGATAAACAAAAGTTAGAGGATGTTATGGTCTGGTACTGACAAAGAATTCTGAAACATTTGCAATTGCATGTTGAAGGGAAATGAACACGGAAGACACAATGGGGGTGTTTTACAATCCACTGCATTTCAGAGGTTGGGATTGGGGGCAGGCAACTGGATGAAGTCCCAAAATGCATTTTACACTGCCGGGATTTCCACTTGCAATTGTCCTCACCCTTGCTTCAATGTTGGGATCCCTATTTGAATATATTTAAATATAATAGAATAAGATGTCTGTTGGTCTTACACCTATTTAATTGTCTATTCACATCAGCATGCCCTGGATCATAACAGATGCCCCATAATGTACACCTGGTGAGCAGAACCCACTGGAGACATATAGGTAAGTACAGACCCCAGAAGGAAAGTGTCATGCCTGAGTTCTGTCTGGTGGGCAATGCCTGGTGAGTGTTCTTTAGGGTGGGGGAACTGAACTCTTTGGTGGTGGGAGAGAGTTTCCTTGGTTACAGGGTTTGGAGGGGGGGAGAGTGTTCTTGGGCCAGTGGCTTCCACCTCATTTTCCTGCCAACTGAAAAACTCGACAAAAAAAAACTTTCAGCCCAATATGTGCTTTGATTGAGCAACAGTACCAAAACTAAAGGCAAACATTGTGACTTCAGGCACCATGAATGTCTATCTTTTCATTAACTGGGCACAAATTTCTGCTTAGCAGAAGGAAATAAAAATGATTTAGGAAACTGACATGCATAGTACAATGGCTTTGACAGGAACTGATCTGAGCAGCTAAAGATGATATTTGATCGGCTAATAAAATTTCATATGGTCAGGCACCTCCTCAACAATAATGGAAATTTGACAAAGGGAGGCAAACGCTGAATTAAATGATCTGTGTCAATCCAATGTGTATAATATGGTGCTTTTAAAATAAGAAAAACACAGCTACTAATATTTTATTCATGTGTTGATTGTACACTACGTAAGTGTTACATACCGTTGGGGGAATCTTACTCTTAAACAAAATTATTTTCTGGTGAAACTTGCCACTGCCACAGATTAGTCATCTGGTCTCATGTTCACATTTCAGCAACACCAATAACGAATTCATCTCTCTCTACTTAAACCTTAAGGATCACTCTCTTTCTATTTCCATTTTAAATAAAGACAGTGATGATGAGGACTAGGTGCAGCAGATAAAACTGCATTACATTTGCATCTTGAAATAACATTTTGCACCAATATGGCCAATGAAGTTCCTATGCAACGCAATTCCTATATATACAGTCCATGGCCATCAGGGAGGTTTGATTTATCCACAATGAACAGCACAATTCTGGTTTGCATTTCCATCAAATTAATCAATTTAAAGAGTGAAAGGAAGTGGCTAAAGGATAATTTTTTTAGGAAAAAGGTTAAGTATAGGAACAGGTTACTGAATAAACCAAAAAGAGATGCATTTTGTGTGTCATGATCTCAATAGAGAGCAACTTGTTTAGTTTTTATTTTAAGAATTCAAAACCCAGCTATTTATTAAAATAATGAAGCCACAACATTCATTCTAAAGAAAAGAATTTCACAACACCAAAATCAAAGAACAGGAATACTCATAACCATTGTCTACTATAATTGTCAGTTAAGTTAAAGATATTGAAGTACAACAGATACAGCTACTTGTACTTTATTTCAAATTTCTTACTCAACGTCTCCCTCTTTACTGTCTAAATTCCTTTCAGGTCAAACACCATTTCATTAGCACTTCCTTCAATTTGATAAACTGTATTCACTACTAACTTAATGGTCTTCTTCACATTAGGGGGACTAAACGCAGACTGGGTGACCCCTTTACAAAACACCCCCATCGTTCTGGGCACTTGCCATTTTAACTCAGCACTTTGCTCTCATGCCCATATGTCCATCCTTGGCCTCCTGTATTGCTCCCATGATGCACAACACAAACCATAACACCATCAACTCACCTTCTGATTAGGCATGTTACAACTTTCTGGGGCCAACACAGAGTTCAACAACTTTAGACTGTGAACTTTCCCCTCCAATTTGACCCTCTTTCCTTGGTTTGTTCCAGTACAACCTCATCTCCCCTCCAAAGCCATCCATCCCTTGTTTTCCTGTTTTGCTTTCATTGAGCACTGACTTTTGTTCTCCCATTAACATATTCTGCTATCTTGATGCCACTGTTAGCATTCTTCAGTCCTTAATGCCACATTAACATTCTATTTGTGTTGTGTCCGTGACATCTTTGTCTATCTCTTCTTACCTCTGACCTATCTTTGATCTTCTGTTCTGCCCTGCTTCCTCCACTCACTGTATAAATCATTACTTTTCTATCCCTTTTCATTTCTGTAGAAGAATCATATGAACTCAAAACACTAACTTTGTTCCTCTCTACACAGATGCTGCCAAACTGTTGAGTTAATCCAACATTTTCTGTTCTTGTTTCAGATTCCAGCATCCGCAGTACTTTGCTTTGAAATGTTATGGTTCAGTTCAGAAACTCCAAAGTGCTGTATGGAGCCTGCCTGGATCATAAGTTTTGCAACTTGTTTTTGGCTAGGAAAAGCATGAAATGTTTCACTTGGTATGATTCAAATGACCCACTAGTGAGATTTTATCAAACAAAGTTTATTTAAAAATATAGTTAACATGTAAGGTAAGAAAATTAGAAAGAACTCTCATCAATGACAAACAAGAAACAAAATGACATCTATGATGTATAACCCTTAACAAATATATCTACTGTATTCCAATCAAACCAGTTCCGTAGACCAAAAGATCTTTCTCACTGGTTTAACATAGCAAAGGCTAATGCTATATGATACCGGACTTAAGTCCTTTAGATGAAGTCTGCAGTTCCTGGAGAGATTCAGAACAGTTTGAAGTCAGAACAGTTTCCCAAAACACCAGGGACTCTAGGCAGTCACCAACAGCAGATTTCCCCTTTAGAAAGGCAAAACCTTTGTTATCAGATAACAAATTTTATGAAATTGGGCACACAATATGGAAGTAGACTAAAATTACATTCAGAGCCTCTCTACTAAAAGTCACAAAGGAACAAATGGAGGCCAGCAGGCAAGAGCATGCTTTCAGAATGCAAATGAGGGCCAGCACACAAGGGAAGCTGAACAGGATGGCACCTATAGGAACTAACTGAAGAAACACATCCCCATCCCACCAAATCAGCACTTTTAACCCAGTCAAGCAACCTATGGAGATACCTAAAGATTAGCATAGCTAAGGAAGCAACCCTGGCCCCTCAAACTTCCTGAGAATAATCACACACTCTTTGTTCAAACCCCAGAGATTCTAGACCATTAATAACCAGACAAAAACGATTAACACACACTTAAACCAATTGTCACAATACCTGAAAACATCAAGACAGGATGGCTAAAGTCGAGTACTGTAAATAAAGCATGAGCATTTGAATTGCACAATACACCAAAGTTCAGGTATAACTGTGGTCCATTGTGGCGGGTCTTTAGAGTGCTTTCAGGACAGTTCAATTGTATGTCCTGACTGCACCTCCATCGACGTAAAAGAAAATAAAGCTGTGCTGTTATTGAACTATGCTGTGTCGTTTCGCCCACTCGTGCTAACACCTTGTTTTCAGCTAACCAGTAGAATTTCCAAAACCAGGAAGAGCGAAATAGTTAGAGAGAGAGCGAGAGATTCCTTTTCTGCTTGCTTTCCCTTCTAAAACTTAACTCTAATTGCAGCCAAACAGAAAATGAAACTTTAAACTTGCTGGAAAGGAAAACAAAGCTGTCCAAAAACATATGACCATCCTCCTAACAATGCAGGATCATAAAACAAGTCAAAGTTAAAATAAATAGACTCCATTTTAGCTAGTGAAGTAGTAATAAAAGAACTTCTCATAGACAACATGGCAGGAATGAAACCAAACTGAAAAAAGTTTGCTTACAACTGCAGAGAACAAGATTAAAAAAAAAACTTTCTTAACGATACACTAATATATTACACTGAATCAGAACTTCCCTGGTTCTAATACCCTTTAAAATTGAAGTCTTGCATCCAAGAATTCTCTCTCATCCATCTCAGCTTAGCTATGCCTAGAAGTCCAATTCACTGTGAGGAGTCCTTCAGTTAATATGAGGTTTAAACTCTTTCAGCCAACATACACAACTTCAACTGATTCTGGTTGAAATAGATGCTTGCTGCAAATATCTTCTAAAACCAGAAATTAAAATCATTCCTGAAACAGAATCATACCCAGAAACTACTCACCCCTATGATTACTTTCATGTTGACCCTTTATTACTCTACTGTTAATTTCTCAAGTAACTTGTTCACCTGATTAGTTCCTTGATGTAAGTGCCTGTTTACTGTAAATCAAGGAAACCCAGTTCTTAAAGGAACCAGCATCCCAACATGAAAAATACTTTTCTTTTGAAAAGAACATTGCCCATCATAATGTGGTCAAACATAGAGATGCTTCATAACATCCAGAAACTGGGACATTAATACACCATTATGTCAAATGAGGTTCTTATACATGCAGCTCCATGGCCATTAGAGGGCTCTCAGGGTCCAAGCCCTCCAGAGGATGATTATCAAGGGCATTACAGGCCACAGAGAGCTGGCCACCTCCACTTCCAATGTACATCCTAGGGCAACACCAAGACATAGTGCCACTACAACTTCTCAATTTTAGGTGGCCTAATACTAGGATGACATGGGTGAAGGCAACATTGGGTAAATAGAATATTTAGAAACATTAAGTCTCACGTTCACAAGTTTTCATATTATCACTTATTTTGAAGACATTTTTATTGGCACCAATAAATGTTATTTCACCTGACACCTATGATTAATTTGCCTCTGATTAGCCTCTAACAGAAATGCACTTACCTTAACAGTTGCTGGAAAACCCTGTACATTGATGCCAGTGGGGGAGGCCCATCAATGCACTGCTACTGAGAAAAATCAAAGCGTTCAAATAATTCACTGGCAACAGCGGGTTGCATGCATTGGCAGTGACTTACAATATCTCCATTGCATCCTCAGAACCCAGTTGTGGCTACAGGTATTGCTGTTTGACAAGTCCTGGGGCTGCAGCACTGCCACTTCAAAGAGTTTCTAGACCATGCCCATCAGCAACAGTGCTTGATGCTGTCTGCACAAGGACTTAGAATCAATGCTAAGACCCGAGGTCAGCACTTGCAACCCCTCCCCCCCCCCCAACCACGGCTGCCACAAAGCAATGGAGCAGCACGGAACAGTTTGAAAGCTCAGACTTACCTCTTCCCTCATTGCTCAAATACCTCAATGCGACTTTTATATTTGAGATGTTTTCATGATCAATCCAGCTGCAGTGAATGCAGCTGTTAAGGTAGGTGAGTTGGGACGAGTGGGAGTGAAGCTCACTAATTGCTTTGGAATGAATGCAAAAAAATGCAGATTGACGTTTTTCCCATTTTGGGCAGAGTCCTGATCATGCCTTTTTTTTTCCCCTTGGTAAAATGGGAAAGGGAGGAAAACAGGCAACATTCCTGCTAGTTGCATTACATCTAATTTTAAAACTTTTTCCTGCCGCAAAACGGATGCGATGAGGTTGTGAAATTCCAACCATAGCCTCAATTGAAAGCTCCATCTGAAAGACATGAATGACTGATAGCATTCATTCAGCATGGCAATGGAGTGTCAATCTCGACGTCTAGAGTGGGATCATTCCATCAGCTACCAGGTTAGATGGACAAAATACTGCTGATGAGCAACTTTAAGTTAGAGAACTCTGTGAACAACATGAAAAGTAGGACAGATGCAATTGCTATTTATATATTATAGAAACCTTTGAAAAAATTGACAAACTCCCCGAGTCTCCATTTGATGCAAAGGCAATTTGAGGGAGTTTGACGGTTAATATTTTAATTCTTAAATGGTTGATGATTTTGAGTAAGTGCAACAAGACAGTCATGATCCAACCTCCTGATTGTTAACATTTGCACAGGGGCAAAATAAACAATTTTCAAAATAAGCTCACCTGTGCACAGACCTGTGACTCTTTCATATATAGAAGAATTTGCCATCATCTTCAACATAGACTGGATATGGCTTCAATGACAGTTCTCACAATGTTTATCATTTTATGATTTTATGTCTTATTCAAAATCAGATTCCTCTTAAATAGTAATATTTATGGTTTGGCTAGTCAGGGCAAAATTAAGCTCAATATTTTTGATTAATCAGTTCAAGGTATTTTCAATGAATCACTCAGTTGCTTTCCTGAAGCGAAAGGCTTTTTACTGATTATCACTGATGTATTGTGCTACGTGAGCTAACCTTCTGCCACGAGCTATTGAAGAGATTCCATTAGGAATAGCACTCCAAGATAAAGGTGGTAAGATGGAAATGGTCTGTCCCATCATCAGAGACTACATGACTTGTGACTGAAAGGACCTTGCACTCCATACAAGGAATATTGTCACATAAGCAATCTTCAGAAACAACAATTTCTTCCACTGGCTAAAATAACAAAGTACTTGAAATTACAGTCACTTACTTAATTGTTTTTGCTTGGATTTGTACAAAGCAATATTTTGCTATTAGGGAATAATGAATCCTCAGCATGATAATTATAAGGTAAGAGCTAATAGAGACTTTTATATGGTTGGTGCAGCTTGGACTGTGGCACCCTGGCGAACACAAGAGACGACACACAGCATGTTTAAAATAAAGTCAGACACTTTTCCTCTGTTTGTCATGAAATTAGTTTTCCTTTATTTTTAATGATTAGGTAGCTCTTCTCTTCAGCTTCTAACCACAACTTCCTGATGGATCTAATCACCACTCTTTTATCTCAGCCTGGCACACTCTGGAGAAAGTGACCAGCAAATGCCAATAGTGCCAACTTACCCAACCTTTTTGCATAAGGGGTCACATTTTAATATTTTTCTCACTCAAGGAGCTGATGACCAAATTTCAGAAAGGGAAGGTTTGGCATCACATTTAATGTGAATTTCAAAAAAAAAGTTGAGATGTGAAGAAAGGAAGCATTTGCTGAGTAAAAATAATGCAATGTCAAAGCATTAAACTGGTCATTTTAAAAAAGAATAATTTATAAAGATAACCAATAAAGTATGAGAGCACAAGTCTGTGTGTGTGTGTGTGTGTGTGTATTTGGATCACACCCGATCTCAGGGCACTCATTCACTCACATAACCACTGTGTACGGTGTTTGAGGACAGGGGTGAAGGTGAGGGGGAATGAACACACACACACACACAGAGTCTGACTCTCTCCTGCATTTCCAGATCCACTCTCTCTTCCACATTCACTATCACACCCTCACATCTACTCTCCCAAATTCACTCACCCACTCTCTCTCCCCCACACTCTCTTTCCCCACACTAACTCACCAACTCTTTCTCTCCCACACTCACTCGCCCACTCTTTTTCCCATATTCATTTTCTCTCACAGTCTCTCTCCCACACTCTGGCCGGAATTTTACCAGCCCCCTTGCCATGGGAATCGGAGTAGGCAAGGGGTGAACAACGGAAAGGCTCTTTGATTTCTGGTGGGATTTTACGGTTTCAGGATGAGCAAAGTCATAAAATCCCACTCTTTTTTGCCCGCACTCTCCCTATTTCTCCCTCGCACGCTCACTGCCTGTCTCTCCCTACCTCTTCCTCGCACGTTCACTGCCTGTCTCTCCCTCCCTCTCTTGCATGCTCGCTCGCTCTCTCTTTTCCTCGCACGCTCGCTCTCTTTCCCTCGCACGCTTGCTCTCTCTTTCCCTCACACGTTTGCGCTCTCTCTCTTTCCCTCGCATGCTCGCTTGCTCTCTCTTTCCCTCATACTTTTGCTTGCTCTCTCTTTCCCTCGCACGCTCGCTCTCTCTCTCTTTCCCTCACACTCTTGCTTGCTCTCTCTTTCCCTCACTCTTTTCCTTGCTCTCTCTTTCCTTCGCATGCTCACTCATTTTCTCTTACCCTCGCACGCTCGCTCGCTCACTCTTTCCCTCATACTCTTGCTTGCTCTCTCTTTCCTTCGCTCGCTCACTCACTTCCTCTTTCCTTCGCACACTCGCTCACTCTCTTTCCCTCGCACACTCGCTCCTCGCTCACTCTCTCTTTCCCTCGCACTCTCTCCTCTCTCTCTTTCCTTCGCACATCGCTCACTCTCTCTCTTCCCCTCGCACGCTCACTCACTCTCTCTTTCCTTCGCACACTCGCTCACTCTCTCTTTCCCTCGCACGCTCACTCACTCTCTCTTTCCTTCGCTCGCTCACTCACTTTCTCTTTCCCTCGCACGCACGCTCGCTCACTTTCTCTTTCCTTCGCACACTCGCTCACTCTCTCTTTCCCTCGCACGCTCGCTCACTTTCTCTTTCCTTCGCACGCTCGCTCGCTCACTCTTTCCTTCGCACGCTCGCTCACTCTCTCTTTCCTTCGCACGCTCGCTCACTCTCTCTTTCCTTCGCACGCTCGCTCACTCTCTCTTTCCCTCGCACGCATGCTCGCTCTCTTTCCTTCGCACGCTCGCTCTCTCTCTCTTTCCCTCGCACGCTCACTCTCGCTTTCCCTTGCATATTCACTCACTCTCTCTCCCTCTCGCACATGCATTCCCTCCCATATCCCTCTCTCACTTTGGTGGGTGTGCAGCCAATTGGACACCTGTGTTGGGACATTCACTGTCACCTTAAATGCCATTTAAGTGGTCAGCTCTCATATTTCTAACAACTACGAGTTGCAAAAGCAATCACTTCATTTGGCTAGGAAATGGCATCTGGGGCACATTGTGTTGGAAATTATTTTTTCTTCTTGTAAATTAAGTAGCCAATATATGCAAAAACTTTGGCATAATGGACTGTCTGTTATAAATAGCTTTATTTTATGTAGTTTGTCCTGCACTGATATAGGAAAGTCAATAGTTACAGCCAGTAAATACTATAGCAGTGAAAACCCCAGTGTTAGAAATACAATATTAAATACAATATTAATTTAATAGTCTGGTTAGATTTTAACATTTCCTGCCAAGCTAGATCCTGTATCCAGTCAATGAAATAACCATATCAAAGTTTCTATCCTTAATCTAATAACAACAAATGACAATTCTAGATGTCTGAAACTACAAGATTGGATTTTATCACATCAAGTTATGTTTAACATGGACTGTTTTACCAGAATTGAAGCGTTTTCTGCTTTAATGAGAATTTGGCCTTTTCAATGGATTAACATTTCAAACTGAAAGTCTAGATATACCATTTACGCATTTTAGGCACAAAGGCAACTTAGGCAGGACATGCCCAAAACCTGATCTCTGAGCCCACATCTTCCAGCAACGATCTTCCCCTCTAAGTCAGTATACATAGGCTGAGGTACAGGTAGTAGGAAGTCACAGTGCCTGGGCTGATGGTGACAGCAAAATACTGGTTTGGCTCTCATTTCAGTGTTGCAATATAACTTATTTTTCACCTGTCCATTAATGCAAATCTTTGTAATAGATCTTCCCCACTGTTAGCCTTACTCTCTAGCAACTGTGACTGAATTTAAGTGAAATTATGATCAACAAACTTATTCTTTGAAGAAACCATACTTACTATTTAATAAAGTTCACATCAAAGATTATTGTGGAAAATGAAAGCCCATAGTATCGGGGTAATATATGGCACGGTTGGAAGACTGGCTGGCTAACAAGGAAGCAAAAAATAGGCATGTAATGAGTGGCATGCTGCAAGGTTCAGTGTTGCGACCTTAATTGTTTAAAATTTTTATAACTGATTTGGATGAAGAGATCATTGCCAAACTTGTTGATGAAACAAAGGTAGGTAGAAAAGTAAGTTGTGAAGATGACATAAGGAGGCTACAGAAGGATATAGTTAGGTTAAAATGAATGTACAAAGATCTGGCAAATGGAATATAATATGGAAAATATGGAATTGTCCATTTTGGCCGGAAGAATAAAAAAATGCAATGCATTATCTTAATGGTGAGAAATGGCACAGCTCTTGAAGTGCAGAAGGATCTAGGTGTCCTAATATATAATCACAAAAGACTTGTATGCAGGTGCAGCAAGTAATTAGGAAAGTTAATAGAATGTTATTATTTATTGCAAGGATAATTAAATACAAAAGTAGAGAACTTATGCTACAGTTTATGGCACTAGTGAACCACTAGTCTGGAGTCGTGTGCATAGTACTGGTCACCTTATTTAAGGACGGTTGTAAAGTGTTGGAAGTAGTTCGGAGAAGGCTTGCCAGATTACTACCTGGAAGAGGTGGGTTGTCTTATAAGGAAAGGTTGGACAGGCTAACTAGTCTAAAACTGGGGGTCACTGTTTAATAATAAGGGACGGCCCATTTCAAATGGAAATGAGAATTTTGTTTCACACAGAAGGTCATGAGTCTGGCACTCCGTTCCTGAAAAGGTTTGGAGGTAGAGTTTTTGAATATTTTTAAAGCAGAGATGGATAATTTCTTGGCATGTAAGAGGATGATAAACTATTGGGAGTAGACGGAATGCAGATTTGAAGTTATTATCAGACCTGTCATGATCATATTAAATGGTGGAGCAGGTTCAAAAGGCTGAATTGCTTATTCCTGCTCCACGTTTGAATATTTACCTATAAACAAACCACTATGAAATAGCTCATGAGGCTCCAGGAATAGTAAGTATAGATCTGATACTTCAATTTTTCAATTCAGTGATGCGTTTATGAGAAGGTATCCAATAGTACAAAGGAACAGAAGCAGATCATTAGCCCTTCAAGCCATCCCACCATCTAATTAAATAATGGCTAATATGAACCTCAACTTCTATTCATCTTCACATCTTTGCCTTACAAATATGTAGAATTTGCACATTTCCCCACAGAAATGGAGAAAGTATTACAGGGGATTCTGCCCAAATTCCGCTGCAAATTCTGGCTGAAGTTATATTAATCTCCCAGAAAATGGCAGGGTTCATCTTAATAGTGCCTTGGCTAGTTCTGCTATGTCTAAAAGGGATAGATTCCATTCCTTTCCTTTACATGGTGCATATTGCTAGGTAAGGCAGTGTGGATGAGAATCTCCCTAGGCTGAAGGCTCCTGCCTCTGTGTTGCATTTCACAGTAAAGTTTTACAACACCAATTTTAAATCCAACCAATTTATTTGATAGTAAATTCGCGAGCTTTCGACTTTATAACTTTCGTCAGGCAAATGCAGTGTTCTGGTCTGCAATAGCACTCATATCCACACAGACAGTTACAGATTGCTGATTAGAATGCGAATCCTTTCATCTAACCTGCTATTCAAGTGTTAAAGTGGCTAACAATGTGTGTGAAGGGAATCCTGAGCATTGGTTAGAGAATTGTGTATTTTCTCCAGACAGCACAGTAAGTGAGGTTTTTTGCTAACCCAGGCAAGTTACGGGGGTTACAGATAGTGTGTCATGAAGCCAAGATCCCTGTTAAGACCGTCCTCATGTGTGCGGAACTTGGCTATCAGTCTCTGCTCAGCAACTCTGCGCTGTCCTGTATCACGAAGGCCCCCTTGAAGAACATTTACCCGTAGGTCGGAGGCCGAATGCCCATGACTGCTGAAGTGTTCACCCACAGGAAGGGAACTGTTTTGCCTGGTGATTGTTGAGCGATGCTCATTCATCTGCTGTCGTAGTGTCTTCATTTCACACCCAGGATTGCTATAATGACCTACATGTTGAGCAAGTTGACGTGCACTGTCCTCCAGATGGGTGAAGGACTAAGGTCCAGGCCAGACAGGCAGCCTGGATTCCAAGGGAAAAAAAACAATTTGTTAAAAAAAACCTAGATCAACCTGCTTTTACAGGACAGCAAGGATGTGGATTGCAGGTTTAATGCCAGAGGACACCAGTGATCATAACCAACAAGGTTGCATCTCAGGTATATTTGCAAACTTAATTTTAATACTGAAATTCTATTATTAAGTTGGAAGCTGCTAAGGATGACATTTCACAAAAAATATAAATTGAATCATATCATATTAGTTGAGAATGTCACGTGGTACTTGATAATAAATGGAAGAGCAGCACCAGACAGTTAGTTATTCAGAACAAGTCAACACTGTTAATTAGAATCTACTCTGCTCCAGGACAATCACTTAACAAGAACTAATTTAGTAGGAAAAAATACAAGAAAAGTGTCTTCAAATATATGCAGTGCTCAGTAAACAATCATCAAATTTAAATCTTAACAAAAGAAAGCCCTGGAGTGCCCTTCCATTATTGATATAGTTCTGTAATTCAAGTGAGCTAGAATGTTCCAAACTACGGAAATAGTACAGTCTATTCTCAAAATGTTTGCTTGCTTGTCTTCTTGTGTTCTAGCTTTATCATGGTTCATGATTTTGCTGCTCTCTTTCAGCTGAGTCACGTTTCCCATTGCTGCTCTCTCCCTTTCCTGTATTCCTGCTCCAATCTTTTTCACGATTACAGAATTCTGCACTCTCTCCATCTCTTTCACTGATCAATTCCACCATTGCTTTTCCTCCTTCACATATTCTTTCTGCCACTGTTACTTTTTGTTTTTCCTGATTTCTGCTGCCATTTTATTCCTCACCAAAGTTGTAATTCAGTAAGAAGTCCCAGGACATTGGGTTAAAGTCGAACAGATTTATCATGAGCTTTCAGAGCGCTTCATTTGGTGAGTGGGTCATGATTCCAAATAACTCCAATGCTGGCATTTCCGCATCAAAATCTAAATTCCTATGGATTGCGCTCTCTTCCTTTCAACTCTCACTGTTACTCCCTCATTCCTGAGTCCAAGTTTCCACTTTCCTGAGTCCCAGTTCCGACTGCTGTCCCCTTTATTGAATTCCAGCTCCTACTATTACTTTCTATCCTCAGAATTGGCTTCCTTTTCTTCACTCTTTGCTTTCATTAATTATCCCTCTACCTCTCAGAGTCCAAGCTGACATAACTTTTTTCTGTGTAGCAAGTCTGAAGTCCAGGTCACATGACAGACTGATACCCAGGCGCAATGTATTTCTCTTTCAATGGTAACCTAGGATGGTTTTAAAATCACACAATCTACCGTTCTTCACCAATCCTTCTAGCTGTCATTATGCTCTTTAGTTCAAAGATTCTCAGTCTTCCGAAGATTTAATTAATTATTTCATCTTCTCCTATCCAGAATAAAATTGAGGCTAATGATAAATTTACTCTAGATCTTTGCTCTGATGTATTATGGAAGGAATGAATCTCTCAGCAAGAGTCTGAATTTCTTTCATGAGAAATTTTAAAAATATGTATATATTTTAACTTGTCTTCCCTCTACTCCCACCGGAAATACCATACTGGTGCTGGTGGGTGGGTGAAAAGGAGTGTGGAAATAATTTTACTTAAAACATTCCCAATGACAGTGAGGAGCTAGAGGTTTAGCCTAATTTCTTATTCATTATTACAGGATATTTTTAAAAGCACAGTTAAAATGAATATTAGTGGTTATTTTAAAGAGGCTAAAACCTCCATTAAAATTGCAGAGGAATTTGAAATAAATATTCATTATCCGTACAGTACCATCACCAGCAGTTATTTTAAGGTTTATCTCTATTACATTTCATACAGAGTGATACAAGCATTGGGAGACTTGTGTCTGGGAAGAAAATTGGACGCTTGCAATAAAAAGCAGAGAGCTAGTGGAAGAAATGAAAGATGAAGGTCACAAAAAAATTTCTAGGGACCATGGATTTCTCCACGGTTCAAAAATAAAGAACTATCTTCTATAACAAAATCTACTGTACAGATTAATCTGATTTGAGAGCAATATATTTCCATGTATCACATTGTTTGTACTGTGCACTTACTGACCTTATTTCAACAGACTACTGCAGCTTTAACATTATATTACATCAAGTCCAATCACCAGGCTATTCTCTGTAGGACCATGACCATCTTTTAATTTCATTTATTTTATGTAGTGTGTGTAGGACCTGGAATGGACTGCCTGAGATGTGTTGTAGACAGATGCAACAGTGGCTTTCAAAAAAGGAATTGACTCAAGAACAGCTTCTTCCCCACTGCCTTCAGACTTTTGAATGAACATATATTAAGCTGGTCTTTCACTATACCCTAGCTATGACATAACACTACATTCTGCATCCTTTCCTTTCCTTCTCCTCTAAGTACTCAATGAATGATATGCTTTGTTTGTAATAGCATGCAAGAAATAATACTTTCCACAGTGTACCATGGGAATCAGAATGGGCGAGGGGCAGACTTCAGGGAAAGATCCATGAGCCTTGGGTGGGATTTTACGGTTTTGGGACAAAGCAGGCTGTAAATTCCTGCCCAATATCTTTGTGAAAAGTGTTATACTCGGGAGAGAGCAATGATTTCAACTGATAGCTGAAAGATGTTGAACAAGGTCAGAGGAGCAACACGTCAGAGGAGTGGGGACACAGGACAAGGTGTGATCTGGTGGTAAGGTCTGAATCTGTGACAAAGATAAATTATTATTCCTTATCCTTCTTGGCCTGTCTGCAGCCTTTGAAATGGTTGACCACACTATCCCCCTCCAAACTCTCCCCACTGTTTTCAGCTAGAAGAGACTGCTTTAAACCAGCTTCATCCTTATGTTTTTACTATTGTAAGGGAATCATTTCAGTGGTTTCTCTTCCTGTTTGCCTTCATCTTCTTCGAAGACCTCTGTGCCTGACGAAGACAAAGAGTCGAAAGCTCACTGATTTACTATCAAATAAATTGGTTGGATTTAAAATTGGTGTTGTAAAAATTTACTGAGTCCCCCTCCTCACAGCTGGCTATAAAAGATTCCATTGCGTTATTTGGGAAAAGAGTAATTGTGTTCTCCCAGTAACTTGACCAATATTTTGCTGTCAGCCAACATTTCTGAAACAAACTATTTAGCTATTTTCACACTGCAGTTTGAGGAAGCCTGCTGCGTGTAAATTGGCAGCTATTTCTCCTGCAGTACAACTGCGATAACACTCCAGGACTACTTTATTGGCAGTAGACACTTTGGGACATTCTGAGGCCAAATAGAGTGCCATTAAAATGCAAGCTCTTTCCCTTGTTCACATTTACACTGCTGGTTTCAAACATATGGGCTGTATACAGCTGACGACAACACCCCTGTAAACATGTCACATTTCCCATCACTGGAGGCTGGGAAGTGTAATAATTTACATCTGCCCAGCTGCTTTCAGGCCTATTGAACCTGGCATGTTTATCTTCACTAGGCCTGCCAGCTGTGCAGGATCCAAGCAGAACTAGCACACCACGAGCATGTTATTCAGCTGGCTGACCTTTTAAAATTAATCATTGCTGGGATGGAAATCAACATAGCTGCGTGCCATTTTCGTCACAGCAATGTCACACATTATAATACAAGGGTGGTGGAGGATGCTTTGCAATTCAATTTAACCTGTATTACATCATATCACATTGGAAGTCCTATGCCATAAAATGATTTGACAAACACTCTTCAGTAGAGGTGTTACTTTTTAATAATTGTACCTACGGAAATGATAATTATTTTTAAAGAACACAGAGCCACAATTAAAGTAGTCATTAGGAAAAATTGAATACAGCGCGATTTCAAACATTGTGAATGTGTGTGCTACTTTTAACATCGCACTGATTGAGCCTCTCAGGTATGTCACAAGCTTCATTTAGTAATTCTATGGGAAAAATATCCTCATCATATGGGAAGGCAGTGATGTGTTGCAAATCCAATCATCACATTTATTTCCACGTTAAAACAATCCCCTCAATCAGCAGCACTGTCACTGATAATCTCAGGTAACTCCTGTTTTCATCTCAAAATCAGCTCCCCACAAATAGGAAAAAAGTTAACCATTAAGTATTTTCCTGTCTTGACCAATTCCTGCTCATTTGTCACAACACCAAAACACTGTCTTGGGAAGTTCTGAACAAGCTAACACACCCAAAAGCGTACAAGAAATTTATTCATGCATTTTTAAAGAATACATAATCCAATGACTGATTGAGTATTTCTGTTGTGTGGATTAAATTGCATTGTGCAAGGGTTCTTGCCTCTGGTTAACATTTCTGCCAGAAACATGTCTGTATGAATATTACAGACCAGTGCAGCATTGGTGTAAATTGTGGCACTCCCATGCCCAAACCTGCACTCGAAGAATGGACATGAGTAAACGGCCAGCATCTGTAGAACAGTATCTTAGAAAGACTATTTCAAGAAAGTAGGGATAAAAAAACCATAGTCCTACATAGTTCCATTTCATGTTTTCCAGATTACTTGATCTTATTTTACAAGGTATAACTACAAAAAGGATTGCACTTAAAATGAATATTTAAGCAGGATATAAAGAAAGATAAATTCAAAAGGATCAGTACATATTGATGTGGCAGTATGGGTGGATGCAAATTGACATCTGATGCCTGTGGCTGGTTCAGGAGTGGTCCTTGAACATGACCTGAATTATGTAGGTGAGCTGCCAGCATGGCTTTAAAGGCAGTTTTCTGCTTTGCAACAGAGAATTTCAGGCCTCCAGCTTCATCGGTAGCGCCTCGGGTAATTTAAATCCTATCCAGCCTGAGCTAAATGCACATACACACAGGAATGGGAACAGTTGTGTGGAGCTGGTCAAGAATGACAGCAATGGTGTGAAGTTGGAAGATTTTAAAAGTTAAGAAAGTTTTCCAGTACATTTTTTGAAATAATTTGGCCATTATCTGGTGGCCACTGACTTAGGCGATAGCTTTCACTGAAAGAACCTATTCTGCTCCCTGCAACTTGCTTTCAGGTGAGAAAGCATAGAAACATGGGAAAAGAAGGAGGCCAATCAGCCCATCGAGCCCGCTCTACTAGTCAATGTGATTGTGGCTAATCATCCACTTCAATGTCTTTTTCCTACCCTGTCCCTGTCACTAGCATTTAGAAATCTGTCAATCTCTGCTTTAAACATACTCAATGATGGTGTTTCCATAGAGTTTAGGGGAACCAAAACTACACACAGTGCAGTCTAATCAAGGTTCTATACAACTGAAGCAGGATTTAGCCAACCCTGTACTCAAATCCTCTTATGAGAAAGGTTAACCTACCACAGTCTTAAAAATTGCCTGCTGTGCCATCATGCTAGCCTTCCAATTTGAACTACTCCTCTGGTTCATACCTGCCTGACAAGCTAGACTGAATCCTCCCCAATAACACTAGCAGATCTCCATTCAAAGACATTAATCCCAATCCTGTTAAGGTGTGGCCTGATTAGTTTGCAGAGTCCCATCTGCCCCAAAATCAGTCTCTATGCCTGAGAAATCTGTTCAAAAAGAAATAATAGACAACTTATTATCATGACTTATCAGTGCCTGCTCAACAGATATTTGGTATAGGCAATAAATGTTGGTCTTGCCAGCAACCCTCAATCCCAAGACTGAATAAAAGAAACAGGCTTATTGCTCATTTTAGGCTGTTGTAAGGGATAGGGAAAATTGGTGCAATCCAATTAGGGTGGAGTATATTGGAGCCCAATATTAAAGCACCTTGTATTCATTTTATGTCATAGAATGAGTTCCACAGGGTACAATTTCTACTCCAAATATTTCATTAAGTGTTCTGCCGTTGTTAGCATGGATTTGGTTTATTAAATTAATTGAAGAGCAATATGTACATACAATGATTCACTATATTCACTGCTTTGAAACATTACACTACAGCCAATTGGCAATATGTACATTTTTATTAATCAAAGCATAGGCTGAATCCCTTATTAAGTTGAAAGTAAACAGTGCCTGAGAGGTTACGTGCAAGCCATGATTAAGACTGCTGAACAGAAGGCTGTTTTGGAGAGACTGACTGTTTATCACAGCCAGATTGAATGTAATATTACTTGAAAGATGCTTAATTGAGTTGCTTGTTTTGGAAGTCCAGTTCTCAGCTTAGATCTATCAGTGCAGCAGAACTAACCAATGGGAATCACAGAGGAAATCATTATACATGGAATGAAGATGTGCACACAATGTTTTTTTTTGAAAGCTTGTTTCTCAAAAGATTGCATGTACTTTGCCACATTGAATATGAAGACACAGTTTATTGGATTAATTTTAAACAATGGATATGTGCCACATGAGATTAAGAGATAACTGTAGAGCAGGTGGTCAGGTGTACATTGGGATGATGTGGACACAAGAAGTGATGGGTTAGTAGCATGGGAGTTCTCCCCAGCATGGATAGTCACACGTGCAAAGATTGTTGAATAAACCCTTCTGCCTAATTGTTGAATAAACCCTTCTGCCTGTTAGTCCTTTGTCATCACCTCATTCAACCTAGCAACTTTTACATGGTGTCAGCGCAGGCTGAGATGATACAGAGGTTTCGTTGCATTGACCTGCTCACTTTTGATGAGAACACCATGGAGAACTGGACCAAGCTGAAAAAGGATTGGCATATCTACTCTGGTGCTGGCCTATCTGATAATCAAAAAGCACACAAAAGTATGCACTGTTAAACTTAGCAGGTCTCGAGGCGGTAGAAAAATTTGAATCTTCCGTCTTTCAAAGGGAGGAAGTGAGAGTCTGGGGTATTGCTAAAGAAATTTGAACAGATACACTTTCTGGTGCAACTGCCCATGCCAGTACTCTGCATATTTAAACATTTATGTTTGTGCTTGGTACATTGTAAATAGTTTATAACCTGGCATGGCTTTTCTACATAATCATATATCTGGAGTACCAGTTGTGCCACCACAACAGATAAGGTGAAGACTGGGTGGCAACACACACATCAGGATGATAATAGACACAACAGGTGATGTTACAGACACATCACTTGCTGTGTCTATAACATAGTAACATGGGTGTTCAGCCCCAGTACGGGCAGACACACAGCATGTAAGAGCTACCAGGATTTTTGAATAAATTGTTGTGCTTGTTAGCCCTTGTCACCAGTCTCTGCTCTCCATTTGCATGGATGAGAACGGCTCCAAAAACACTCAAGAAGCTCGACATCATCCTGGATAAAGCAGCTCGCTTGATTTGCTGAGTCAATATCTTGGAGTTCTATCCCTAATGCTACTGTGGGTGTATCCACACCCCACGGACTGAAGTGGTTCAAGAAGGCAGCTCACCACCGCTATCTGGAAGGCAACTAAGAATGGGCAATAAATGCTGGTCTATCCGGTGACACCCACATTCCATAAATGAACTTAAAAAAATCCCGGCAGCTTCTGCAGAACCATATTTCAAAGTTAACTTCACTACTCATCCAAATATTACCACGAAATAGAAAGATGTGCAATTTTCTGTCCGTAGCCCAGCTCCTTTTGTAACCTTCCCGGCTAATTGCTTATTTCAATGTCCTTTTCAATAACGTTAGAGGTTTGATATGCCTTCCCTCTTGTTCAGGTGCAAGATATGCAAAGGTCACCAGAAGTGTGCAGTTGCCATGCCTTGAGCTAGCTGGAGGTCTTCATAACTTGTACCATTTCCAAAAACATGTTCTGATTTGCCTACGCCAACCTCTAAAATGAATGGGAAAAAAAACTAATTAAAGTAAAAATATTTCTTAGATTTCACGTTTCACATGGGTGGCTCTGTGGTACAATGATTAGCACTGTTGCCTCACAGTGTCAAGGATTTGGTTCGATTCCTGGCTTGGATCACTGTCTGCACATTCTTCCTGTGTCTGCATGGGTTTCATCTAGGTGCTCCGATTTTCCCTCAAAGTTCAAAGATGTGCAGGTTAGGTGCATTGGCCATGCTAAATTGTCTTTTAGTGTCTTGGGATGTGTAGGTTAGAGGGATTAGCGGGATAAACATGTAGGTTATGGGGATAGGGCCTGTGTAGGATTGTTGTCGATGCAAATCCAATGAGCTGAATGGCCTCTTTCTGCATTTAAGGGATTCCATGATTCTATGATTCTGCCTTTCTGCCATATCTTGTTGCAGTTGCAACCCAGCTTTTGAAGTGATGAAAGCTAGCCATTAACACAGAGGGCCTGACATTTGCAGTCACTGCTATTCATTTCAATAGTCTCAACAAATTAGAAGTAGCTGCAATTACTTGTATTTATTTATTTCGTCCAGTGGCCTCAAAGGTGGAGACTGAGGTTAGCAACAAAATATTACAACTATGCTCTGGATCTGAGAAAACATATGGGCAATTCAACCAGTGAATTGCTACTGTGGAATGGAACATAGAACATTCATTCCTCGCTCCACTGAAATGGATGCCACTTTGGTTGGTCCTTGTGCAATCTTCTAAAAACAATTTGCTTCAGCCAAAGAGTGTGAATCTGTGACTCTTTACCGCAGGAGGCCAGATCATTGAGTGTCTTTAAGACAGAGATAGATAGGTTCTTGATTAATAAAGGGATCAAGGGTTATGGGGAAAAGGCAGAAGAATGGAGATAAGAAAAATGTCAACCATGATTGAATGGCGGAGCAGACTTGATGGGCCAAGTGGCCAAATTCTGCTCCTATGTCTTGTGGTCTAAATGAGGCAATGTAATAAAAGGAAGATTGGTGGCTCTTAGAGAATGCTATAAATATTATTCATGGCAAGCCTGCAGTCAATTTTAAAAATAAGCTTGTGAACTGTGCTGTGTCAACTAGCTGCAAAAAAAAAGTGAATTTGCTTTCTGGAAATCAACTGCTTGGGTTAACATTCATTAACCTTTCTCCAAATTGAGCTTATTGAATTTTCTTATTACAACTAACAGCTGACCTATAAAAGAGCTTACACAAATGCAGAACACAAACACAGGAGGCAAATTAGAACAGCACAGACTCACCTCAGAAAATGTTTCATTTACAAGCACAAAAGATAACAGTGGCTTGAAACCATTAAACAATTAATTCCATTAGCCTCGAATAGTATGTCATCCAGCACAATCTCAACCTTGCCAAACAAAAAGAAAAGCTGAATGTATGAAAAATGTGGTGACTACACAATCTGTGGTTCTTCTGATGCAGCTCTGGCAGATTTTCAGTAGGGGCAGAAATTCCAAAATAAGGCTATCAGTGTAAAAAGGCAACAATTCCTAATTCCAGCAGTACCCATGTCCTTGTCCTCTGAATAGTCAAGTTGATCACTGGTGCCTTGCACACAGGTGAAATCACAGCTTACAGTCTGCTAAAAAATTTCTCTTGATCCAGACTGAGTCCTATCACAGGTCCTGAAAAGACAAATCTTTGAGGTTGAAATAATAACAGCAACAAATGCTTATAAAGCAGCTTGACCGTAATGAAATACAAACAGGCAGATGAATTATGAGTGGGAGTAAGCCATTCTACCTTCGAGAGTGCTCACCATTGAATAAGTTCACAGCTGATCTGATTGTTGCCTCAATCTATTTCCCATCTATCCCCTTTAACCCCATTGTCAATTGAGAATCTATCGTACTCAATCATAAACTATTTAATGACCCAGCCTCCACTGTTCCCTGGGGAACATAATGCGACAGACATACAATCGTCAGAGAAAAAAATAAAAGGAAGCCCTTAGGTTTTGAACTTTGTCCCCTACTCCAACCGTTAAGAGGAAACATTCTCTCAGCATCCACCCCGATAGATCCCCTCAGGACATTTCGTTTCAATGAGATCACTTCTCATTCTTCTAAGCTCTGATGTCCCAATCTATCCAACGATTTCTCAAATGGCAACCACTTCAATCTAAGAATGAACTGACTGACCTCCTCTGAATTGCTTGTAATGCGATCATATCCTTCCTTAAGTAAGGAGACCAAACAGCACAAAGTATTCCAGATACGATCTCACCAATGCCCTAACTGCAGCAGAACTACCTCTCTTCATGCCTGAGGAGAAGTTGTATGGTACTCGAAATGTTAACTCTGTTTCTCTCCCCATTGCCAGACCTGTGGAGCTTTTCCAGTACTTTGATTTTATTTCAAATTCCCAACACTCACAGTGTTTTGTTTTTATGTTATTATGACAAACCTCCCTAATTTTATATTCCATTCCCATTGCAATGAAGATCAACATTCCATTTGCCTTCCTAATCACTTGCAGTACTTGGATACTGTTTTTTTTCTGTGATTTTGGAAATAATTAAAAGTACGAATGACACAAACAGGAAACCCAAATTTCTGCATAACTGCCAATCAGTGAGGGACTTTGTGAGAAATCTGAGGGGGATGCCAGCTGGTGAGAAGTGGCTTTATGTGGCGAGCTAACCATTATTTATTGAAAACACTAGACTATCATCTGTCCGTCTTTTCTTTGGCTGTTTTCTTCCTTGTCTCTCTTTCCTGTGGGTTCTAAGGTCCCTCCATTCATTGTCATCATCTTCAGCTCTCAGAAATAATAAGCCTTTCTTTTGTCACTGCTAATTTTAAGGCATTATCTTTGGTTACCTGTATTTGTACGTGGATATGTACAAATGGAGGTGATGGTGTAGTGGAATTATCACTCGACTGTTGATCCAGATACTCAGCTAATGTACTGGGGACCTGCGTTTGAATTCCACCAGGGCAGAGGGTGGAATTTGAATTCAATGATAAGATAAATCTAGAATTAAGAATCTATTGATGACGATGAAACCATTGCCGATTGTTGGAAAAGCCCATCTGGTCCACTAATGTCCTTTTGGAGGGAAGAAAATCTACAGTCTTTACCTGGTCTGGCTGACATGTGATTCCAAAGCCTCAGCAATATGGTTGACTCTCAACTGCCCTTATGCAACAAGGGATGAGTATAAATGCTGGCCAGCCAGTGACACCCATGTCCCACGAATGAATAAAAACAAATGTATATTTCTGACATTCAGAATGATTGAGCCAATTGAAGTAACCCAGCAAAATGCTTTTGTATTTTAAAATGAAGAAGGTTGATTTATTTCTCACACACCCGGGATGTTAACAAAAATGTGGAGGGGCTATTCTTCCATCCTGCTGCACAGCTTTCTTAATACAATAGGCCTGAAAATTCATGAGATTCATGCTGGGCATCTGTTTATCTCAGCACCAGACTTCCAGTGTCATCAAACCCGTGCTGATTTTGCTGTGTGACATATGCAGAAGATAATTTAGATATATTTTAAATAGCATTAGCAGGCCCGGGATTGAAATTTCCAGACCCACTAACCTCTTCCACTTGCCCGTCAGGAGTGGTTCACTCCAGCAGGGTTCACTATAGTGCCCCACTTGTGGTGAATGGCAGCCGGACTCTGCTGTAATGATGTGAAGGAACAATCAAGGTCCTCCCAGATGGTCAGGGGTGAGGGGTGGGGTGCCCCCAAGCATTACCACCTTGTCAGTGCTGGCCTGGGCCCAAATGGCACTGACCAAGGGCCAAAATATCAATGCCCAATGGGCATTGAGCAGTGCCAAGAGAGCGGGGCCTAATTGGGATGGGGCCTTTGGGGCTGATCTGTAGGAATGGATTGAGTGACTGAGGGAGGTAGGCCAGCGATTGGGGCGAGGGGAAATCAGCTTGCTTGGGGTAGGGAGAGGTAGTTGGGGCTGCAGGGTGGCAGGGAAATCAGGAAATAGGGCTGTGGGATGAGGGGAGGGGGTCATGGTTGGCCTGGGCATGTTTGGGGAGGCTAATCATCAGGCTGTGAGTGGCATGAAGGGTAACAATCAAGGGTTGGCGTGCTGGCCAGTGATTGAGCTGGCTAGTAATCAGGAGGCTGGCAGACAGGGGCCACATCTGCCAATCGCTGGGCTGATAGATTGGTGCATGTACAGTGGCCTGCTCAGCACTATGATGCTGGCCTCTCCAGCAGGAATGGGCCCTGCCCACACCTTTTTAATGAGATTCACACTAGTGCACAGAGTGTGAGAGATTCATTTTGAAACTCCCACCTGGAAACTCCCCTGGTAAAAAGACAGCAGGATTTACTCCAGTTTTTATACGAATATGACACTTAAAGAACTTTTCTGGGAGAATCGCACCTATAATGTTTCAATTACGAGACTCACCCTCATTATCACACACAAAAACTAGATATAGCTGAAGGCAAAGCAATAATTATAAAATGTATGTATAATTCAACCTCTACTTCAGTGTGCGCTTGACTTTCATAGTCAAGTTATTGCTTTAGCTGGAGTGAGGGCCTCAAAATTGCAGAGAATTCTTGGAGAAGTTGTGATGGTTCCCATAGCTGATCAACCCAGGTAACAGATTCAAATAAAAAGTTAGAGATAAAGAGAGATTTACATGCAAACAAGGAGCAGGAATAGGCCATTCAATTCCTCAAGCCTGCTCCACCATTCCATAATATTATGGCTGATATGCTAGTGATCTCAAATCTGCATTGCAACTACACTTGATAACCTACTACCCCTTTGCTTACCAAGAATCTATCCATCTCTGCATCAAAAATATTCAAAGGCCCTGCTTTCACAACTTTTCAGGAAGAGAGTCCCAAAGACTCACTGCCCTTCCAAAAAAAAGAATTTTGCCTAATTTCCATTTTAAAAGGGCTACCTCTTATTTTTCAACAGTGATCTTTAGTTTCAGGTTTTCCCATGAGAGGAAATATCCTCTCCATATCCACCCTGTCAAGATCAGTCAGGATCTTATATATTTCAATCAAGTCACCTCCTCCTTTCCTAAACTCCAGCAATATAAGTCTAGCTTGTCAAATCTTTCATCATAAACCCACCCTTTCCAGATATTAGTCTGGTCAACCTTCTCTGAATTGCTTCCAATGCATTTACATCCTTCCCCAAATAAGGTAATCAATACTGTACACAGCACTGCAAGTGCTCTGTACAACTGAAGTGCAACCACCTTCCCTGTGTATTCAACTGCTTTCGCAATACGTGACAACATTCTATTAGCTTTCCTAATTACTTGGCTACCTGCATACCAGCCTATTGTGATCCATGCATTCTGGCACCCACGTTCGGATCTCTACAATTTCCCACCATTCAGATAATATGCTTATTTTTTATCCTTCCTGCCAAGATCTTTCAAGATATAGTAGGTAGTTGGTTTGCTACATCACTGGTTGCAGAGGTTGATGGCTTTGCATGTAAAATCCTCTTTCTCTCTGATCCTCTGGGTCTGTGACAGTGGGTGGAATTTTACAAGATTGATTCTAAGTGTCCAGCTAGAATGAAAATGGGAGAATTCCTGGTCTGTTTTTTGGGCAAGTTTTTGGGCCCAATCTTAGTCATTGAAAACATGGTGTTGTCTGTTTCTAGTTGCTGCAGGAGGTGGGCTGGACTTAATTCACCAGCCAGCCTGCAGAGGGAGCTAGTGTGTATGTGCAGACCTCTGATGCTGCACATGTTCAACAGCAACTGCAGGAGTCCAACAAACAGAAAGAGAGAGAGAGAAAGAGGAATTAGAAGCGGGGCCACAATCACCTCACCACCTCCTCAACAATCACAGGAGCATGTGGCCGATCTTGAATCCCCACAATGCATGGGCATCTAGTCCTCGCCGCACTGACCAATCCATTCCCTTTGCAGTGTGCGCAGCAGGCCCCCCCTCCCTCGATCAGGCCACCCCTAATAGTCCTGCCCTAATAGTCCCCACCCTCATAGCCGCCATAGGCCCCACCTCCTAACTGCCCAGTGGGATCCCTCCAATGTATTCTTCCTTGATACAGCTATGATGTGTCCCTAATCAGCAATCGAATTCCCTCAGCCCTTCTGTCCCATCTAAAATAATGATATCCCGGAATGTTAAGCTGCCATTCCTGTCCCTCCTTTAACCATGTTTTTGTAATTGCAATATCATAATTCCAAGCAGTAATCCAGGCTCTCAGTTCATCTGTTTTACCTGTTATAGTTCCTGCATTGAAGCAGACGCACTCCAGACCTCCTGTCCTGCTGAGCTCCACGGCTTCCCTTTGTCTGCTCTTAGTCTGCGCCATTTTTGTCTCAGTCTCACTTTCTTCCCCAGTCTCACTTTTTCTTCCCCTGTTTCTCTTTCCACAGATGCTGTCCGACCTGCTGAGGTTATCTAGCATTTTCTGTTTTATTTCAGATTTCCAGCATCTATATTTTGCTTTCAATTTTCTAAATCTGATTGGAGTGCTTTCAGCTTCTGACATGAGCTGTGCCTTCAGGAGCGAGGTGTGAGCTTGGAATCTCGGATTTCCAGATTATAATATGCTTTAACTTTGCTGATTATATTTTATTGACTTTCTATAGAACATTAGAAAAATACAGAGGTGCGACAGGAAAATAAACACTTATTAACTTCATGAATTGTAAGTTATTAACCTTCACATTCAATCATCGGGATGGAAAAGAAATCACTCAAAACTAAATAAAGGTCTAAGATTGCTTGGAACCCAAGGGTCTCCTCAAAGTTGACTAAATAACTACAGGATTTAGAAGGCAGTCTTTCACATTAATATTTTCCTGATAGTGCTTTTTCTGTCTGGCAAATATATTTTCTTTCCATTTTATAGCTTGTTTACGAGAACATAATTTTCCTTCTGTTGTATTGAAAAAATAACAGTGTAGAAACTGTGGGCTATTCTGCTATGTTACAGATGCCACGTATAAAACTCAAGTAAGGTCACCTTGGGTAGACTGTAATGTTTGTTCTCTCTCTTGAGTCTTATTTCAAATGCTAGATAGCCTCAAGGCATTCCACAGGAAGCCCACTAGTTACATAGTGTCAGAATACATAGGGTTTTACACACTCAGCTGGTTATCATGAATCAGGAGCTGTCACCACAATCTCAATTACTCCAGTGCAGCCTGAGTAAAAAGCTATCTGCTGCTAAACTTTTGTAAGATTCGTTGGCTTACTTGTCACATAAATGCAGCATCAGTGTGTAGCTGCAGTAGAATTTCAAAAACTTTTCCCTTTAAATGCAACAAACATGTTTAAGGCTATCATTTATGCATTAACTGTTACAGCTACAAAACAAATATCTGTACTTAAGCAATAATGGGAACAGTAAGAATGTCTGTTTGCAGTGCCATTAAGGCAGAAGAATGTCCAAAGCACTTTGCAGAAGTTTAATCAAAAAAAAGGCTGGGAGGCCCCAGAAGGGGCTATTAGGAGAAGTGACCTTTGTCAAGGAGATAGATTTGAACAAGTGTCTTCAGAGGAGGGAAGTTGAAGGGGTCTACAAAGGGAATTCCAAAGCACCACTCCGAGGTGGTTGAAGCCAAAGTTGTCAATGATAAGGGTGGCTGGGACACTGGGGTACTTCACATAAAGATCAGAGTGAAAGAAATCGAGGGAGGAAGTTATAAAACTGGAGAAGATTATAGAGATTAAGACAGGAGAGGCCATGCAGGAATTTGAATAATGGTAGGACTATCTGGGGCAGAATTTAATGAGTGCAACTGATGATCCGTCTGGTGAACAACTGGGAACTCCATGGAAAGCCTGGCATAATTACCAGGAGAAAAGGGAACTTCCATAATTGTACTCAATCATGGCCGCAGTTAGGTAAAAATGGCAGGAGGGGAGGGGACAGGATGCGAAAGGGGTCCTGAGAGGGGGTTGACAGCAAGGGAAGAAGGGTGACTTCCCTATGGGCCATTCAAGGAAGGCAGGAAGGACATGGGATCTCAATCCACATCTTCCTAGTCAATCACACAGCATCCTCCAGGCTCTGAACTTTCCTTGGCAAGTGGGGGTCATTAATTTCTGCTCCTGGATTTTATGATGTAAATTAGAAAATGACTTGCCTGTTAGTTCAATTGGTAATAGCACTACAGTCCAGGAATTACTTTTACAATCCTGAAAACTCACTGCTGAGTGAATTGATCTTCGTGATATAACTGGCCACATTTTTTCCCTTTATTGCTGAGAAACAATGAATCAGGATTTCTGCTCCTGCTCTCAATCTATTGTCCCCAAAAGTTCAGACGTGTGAGAAATGAGTGAGATACAGGTAACATTAATCTGCAGTGCTCCAATGGTTAAATAGCCTTCACACTCAACATTTTAGTGGTGTTGTGATGGATTGTAGATTTGGTATACAGCATGAATTTGGCACCTTTTCCATTGCTCCAGAGCTCCAAGTTTGCTCTCCCTTTCTCTTGCTTCTTCCTGTAAAAATCATCACTTCCATTCATCACCCAAATATATTTGCTCTTTCTGATGCTTGCACTCTTTAGCGTTTCCATCAAACTGCACACCCTCAAGAAGACACACTTCCAGTCCTCTGGAACTGCAAGAGTTGAATCACTGCATGTCCATATCCTCTATAACCTTCAATGAGGCAAATACAGTGCTGTTTTGTCTTCAAACTCTTGACTTTTCATGTCAATAACTTATTTCTTCTATGTTCTGGTTATACTGATGGTGTCTTAACCTCCTTGTGGTTTTCCTTCAAATAAGCCATTCTGAAAACTCTTCCTTCTCTCTGAATGTTGAAAACATTGACATGAAGGGTCACTGTGCTGATTCTTACTTTAATTTAATCTTATCCAAACCATATTCCATTCCCCTCATCTCCCAGTCTTCTCTCCCTCTTAGTATCCACTGGCTTTTAAAACATGAAATTGAAATCAGTTAATCAATGCTTTTTGATCTATCTCTTAGGCCCTCCAACTCTTTTGAACTTTGTTGCTGTAATGTATGATAGTCCCTCACCTAATTTGCTCCAGTCTTTTCTAATGTACATTTTATTATCAACCAATGATGAAGAATTTTGCTGACAGAAGAGAACAAACTAGCAGCAGTTCATCTGCTAAATGTTCTATAAAAATGATCTTGGACTTTAACATGTGTGAGAATAGGCTATAATATTTTGGATCAGAAGCTAAGCGGGGTTGGGGAGGGAGGTGGGAGGTTTGGTTTTCTCATAAACCATTCCTGGTTTAACTCAAAGTAATTTTAATTAGACTACAAGCCTTTTCCTTCTCTGACTGTTCACGTAATTAACCTCATCAAACCAGGAAGAAACTTCTGCTCCATGGCCAATGATTATCTGTGAACGTGTGGAATGCAATTTTAAACATTTCCATTCAGGCAAACAATATCATCAATTCTGAAGATGCATCAAATCTCCAAATGGACTATTTCTGCGGTTTCACAATCAAGGAATTGTACATTATACAGATCAATTTCACACAACTATCTACAGAATTAGATGTTTTTCATTTGAGTTCATATTTTACAAACTTACCGTTGTTTGGTGGGAAACCGAAGTATTGCTGAAAAAAGGAACATTTTGTTGAAGCTTTTCATCTTACACCATCAGGACATAGGAGTTAAGAGCAGGAGTGAGCCTTCTGGCCCTTTGAGCCTGCTCCACTATTCAACAAGATCATGGCTGATCTTTTTGTGACCTCAGTTCCAATTATCCGCCCACTCACCATAATTGTTAATTCCTTAACTGTTCAAAAATTTATCGTTCCTTGCCTTAAAAACAATCAATGAGATAGCCTCAGTGAACGCCCCAGATTCACAAACCTTTTCTGAAGAAGTTCCTCTTCAACTCAGTCCTAAATCTGCTTCCCCTTATTTTGAGGCTATGTCCCTTAGTTCTAGTTTCACCGCCAGTAGAAAAAAAGGTCCCTGCTTCTATCTTATCCATTCCCTTCATAATCTTACGTGTTTCTATAAGATCGCCTCTCATTATTCTGAATTCCAATGAATATAGTTCCAGTCTATTCAGTCTCTCCTCATGATCCAACGCTCTCAACTCTGGAATCAACCTAGTGAACCTCCTCCACAGCCAGTCTATCCTTTCTCAAGTAAGGAGACCAAAACTACACAGTACTCCAGGTGTGGTCTCACCAGTGCCTTGTACAGCTGCAACATAACCTTGCTGTTTTTAAACTCCATCCTTCTAGAAATGAAGAACAAAGTTCCATTTGCCTTTTCAATTACTTACTGCACCTCAAACCAACTCCTTGAGATTCCTGCACAAGGATACTCAGGTCCCTCTGCATAGCAGTATGCTGCAATTTTTTACAATTTAAATAACAGTCCATTTTGCTGTTATTCCTACCAAAATGGACGACCTCACATTTACCAACATTGTACTCCTCTGCCAGCCCACATACTTAGGCTATCTGTAGCCCTTTGCAGACTTTTCAGCAACCTCTGCACACTTTGCTCTGCCATTCATTTTAGTGTCATCTGCGAATTTTGACACACTGCATTTAGTCCCCAACTCCAAATCATTTATATTAATTGTAAACAATTGCGGTCCCAACACTGATCCCTGAGGCACACCATTGCTAACAAAAAAAAACACCCATTTACCCCCACTCTTTGTTTCCTGTCAGTTAACCAATCCTCTATCCATGCCAATACATTACCTGTAACACTGTGCACCTTTATCTTATGTAGCACCTTTGGTGCAGCACCTTGTCAAATGCCTTCTGCAAATCCAGATATACTACATCCATAGGCTCCGTATTGTCCACTGCACATGTAATGTTCTCAAAGAATTCCACCAAATTAGACAAACATGACTTGCTCTTCATGAACCCATGCTGCGTTTTACCAATGGGACAATTTATATCCAGGAAAATTCACAGCAATATCAATGTAAAGGAAAACAGAACAGTTATACTGTATGAAAAGACAATGCTGATTGGTTGGCAAATAGATTCTGATTAGTTGAGGCATTGCCAAGGAGAATGCACTGATTGATGTTAACTAATGGTTAACTACCACACATTGTATGAAATTTAAATTAGGTAGCTTGAATCTGGTTGTTACGGCATTGCCTTGAGGAATGCACCAGTGAATGGTTGTCATTTACACTGTTTAGCTGAAACAAGTGCAACATATACATATATTTTACCTATTTCAGTTAAACGAAATAATTTTGTTTTCTCTTACATTGGTATTTTTGTGAATTGTCCTCATGAGTACAGGACAAAAAGCTTCAACAAGATGTCTCTTTTTTACAAACTTGTTTGTATCATCTGAAGACAGAAAGTTGAAAAGGTGCTGAAGACAGTTCAGCCCAAATAAGTGTCTCCAAAATTTTACATCAAAATAGTTTAACAACAGACTTATGGCATTTGCCTCCAGTTATTAAGCAGAGCGGATTCATTGAAATAATATCTTTAGGTGATCAAAACTCATTTTTGCTAATTGAACTTCTGGCACTGACTATCATATGTACAAGAACAATGTTATTATGATTGAACTGCAGACATATTAGAAACACACCACCAAATGTACCTGCCACTGTTTTGTCAGCTTTCGAACAAGCTGTGCGTCATCCAACAGCCTTTCTTTATAGGTGGCATCTTGCAACACATTGGCAGTGGTCTCCGCTTCTGTAAGCCAGGCCCGGAATTTGTCCAAATCCAGATAGAACTGCTGCAGCAATCTGAGGGCTGCTTCCAGCGCAGCCTCCCTCTCATTGGCCCTGTGGAACCATTTATTTTCACACTGATTAGCATTCTTCATTAACATAGCTTTTTCATGAACAGTGTTGTGTGTCCAATTATGAACTCCATAACACCTTCAGCAGAGGATTATAAGAATGAGTTAGTGACTGTCACAAATTTAAATGTTTAGGGGATTTATCACCACACAACCTTCACCCATATTAGTCCCTTAATTAGGTTTATGTCAGTAGAAAGTAATTACACTTGACAGCATGTAAAAAGGTGCCGATGGTGGTTTACATGATTCTGGGTCTGTACCATGGAGTTCTATTACATTCAACACACTGGGTGGGATTTTCGCACTCCACACCCGCCTGTTGTGTCTCCTGGTGGTGGAGGCAGCTCGCCACCGGACGCCCATGAGTCCTGCTGACATCTACAGCATTTTGTGTGGCTTACCTGTCCTGTGGCCGGAGAACACTCCAGTGGTCACCTTCAGTGGCACCAGAAGATCCTGCTTGTGGGAATGGCCTGAAAATTCTACCCATTGTGACATGGAAAAGTGATTTTGTCCTAGATTTTCACATGGAAATTTAGAAATTCCAGTTTTTATAGCCAGGACTAAATTGATTTTCCTCAATAATTGGCTACATTGGATGAATGCATCTGATTAGCATATCAGTGCGCTCTTTTGGCATAAAATATTCAATTGTAATAGTACAAAATGTAAACGAAATAATAAAAAGCTGGTCAAAAAACAGGTACAGGTCTGTACTTTGCTATTGAATTAAATGGGATTTGTCACTGCCTGCTAAAAGCTGGAATTCCCTCACCGCTGTCACAACTCTGCTTGAAGTGGAGTGGAAAACTAGCTTGCACACATGAACGGCATATTAGCCACACTTCTGATGAAAACACATTGGTTGGTGGAGTTGGTAAAAATCTCGAAACAAATTAGTGGTCTACGTATGAAAAGTAGTGATTTCTATTTTTCGGGATTATAGGTTTTTTTTGCCATAAATGTGCACTGACTCAGTCTGAACTGGAAGAGCTCATTCTACATGGGACCCTTAGAGCATAATTTTATTGCTTCAGTCTGAGCTGGAATTGAGGCCATGCTCTACTCTGTACATTGAAAACAGTGCAGCAGACTTCAATACTGAAGGTAATATCTGTGAGTAAGACTTACTCTGGTTTTTATGTAGCAGCAACATCATAAACAGTTTCTCATGAAAATCTGATGAAATTTGCAATTTCTAATGAATTTGCAAAGCTTTCAAAAATAAATAAAATCTTCCTGCTTCAGTGATTCTTGCGATTAAGATGCACAGTAAATTGACTACTGAAAGCATTAAAAAAAGTCCTGTTCCTGCTAAGTATAACTGCACAGTTTTAGCACCATCCTTGTAATTTTCTTTCCACCTTCTCTCATGCCTCTATGCACCTTTTATGAAATGGTGAACAGAATCATAGAAACCCTACAGTGCAGAAGAAGGCCATTTGGAAGCCGCACTGACAACAATACCACTCACGTCCCAAATCCCACCCAGATCCAGAACTATATTAAGTGCTCGAAATGTGGTCCAAAAAAAAATTCATGCAAGTTTAACTAATTTATCTACTTTTCTGGAAAGTGGCTGTGGTATTTTTTATCACCTCTTTAATCTACTTTTAGTGATTTGTGTATTTGTTCACCTAGATCCCTCTGCTCCCCTATCTCAATCAAATTCTTCTTTCTAATACTTGACTTTTGTACTATTCTTAGCAAAAGATGATACATCACATTTATCATCTACATTGAAATTAATTTCCTGATTACATACCGTCGTTCCAATTTATTAACAACTTCTTTCATTATTTTCTCATTGTTTGTTGCAGTCCTCCTATGTATTGATTATCACCTCCAACCTATTGACATCCCAAATATAAAAATTGTACTCTTGATTCTATAGACTAAGTTATTAATATAAATTGTGAATAACAGTGGTACAGGCACTCAGCCTTGTGGGACCCCATGTTTCAACTTCTGCCACTCAGAATACGTACTTTTCACCACTACTTTTTTCCACTCAGGTAGGTTTTTCACTCAGAGGGTGGTGAGTGAATGGAACTGACTGCCGTCGGAGGTTGTTGAGGCAAACTCACTGATGTCTTTTAAGAGACTTCTGGATGAGTACATGGAAAAGAATGGGATAGGGGATTATAGATAGGTCTGTGGATTGGTGGATGTGATCGGCGCAACTCGTGGGCCGAAGGGCCTGTTTGTACTGTATTGTTACTTTTCATTTTCTACCTTACAACCAGTGCACTGTATGTTCTTTTTTTCTGTTTTCTCACTCCACATGCTCTATTAGTCTATGGACCAGTCAGCTGCCAAAAAAGTAACTTGATAAGTTACTCCAATTAGTTCTGAGAGTGATACATGCTGTAGCTACATTATAGGGAAGGAAGTAATTATTTAAGTTTGTGCATGCATATTCAATCAATTGCTTTGCCCTGAATAGTGTGGAACTTCTTGCTGTTGTTGTAGCCACACTGATAAGTGAAGCTTTTTCCATCACATTCCTGATGTATGCCTTGCAGGTGGTAAAGCAGCTTTGGGAGTCAAGAGGTGAGCTAGTCACCACAGGATGTCCAGCTTCAAACCAACTTAAGCAGTCACACATGTAGTTTAACTTCTGGTCACTCTTGACCAGCAGGACATTGACGATAGGGACTCAGTGATGGTATTGTCATTGAATCTCAAGAGAAGACAGCTTGGCTTTTCCTCATTAGGTTTATCCATTGCCTGACACTTGTGTGGCATTAAAGCTATTTGCTACTTATTAACCTAAGCTTGGGTTGTTACCCTGATCTTACAAGTGGACATTCTTCATTATTAATGGAATTATAAACAGAGTTGAGTACAGTGAAATTATTAGTAAACAACTGGCCTTTAACGTAGAAAATGATGATGGAAAGGTTACTGATGAATTAATTGAAAATAACTGGGGCTGAAATGGTTGGTTTCTAACATCCACAACCATCTTTACTTCGTAGAATTATAGAAATCATAGAAACACTACACTGCAGAAGGAGACCATTCATCCATTTAATCTGCACCGACAACAGTCCCACCCTATTCCCAGCACCTCACATATTGTTAATCCCTCTAACCTACGTACCCTTGGACACTAAGGGGCAATTTAGGATGGTCAATCAACATAACTCGCACATCTTTGTACTGTAGAAGAAAACTGGAGCATCCGGAGGAAACTCCCAAGTAGACACGGACAGAATGTGCAAACAGACAGTGATCCAAGCCAGGAATTGAACCTTCAGGACTGTAGAAGCAGCAGTGCTAACCACAATGCCACTGTGCCAGCTTTGACTCCAACCTCTGGAAGGGTGTCCCTTTAATCCATTTTAGCTTCAGATTTATGAGAACTCTTTGATGCAACACCCAGTTGCATGTTCTCAAGGGCAGTCACTCTCATTTAAGTGTGGAATTCCATTTCTGTCTTTGTTTGGACCAAGGCTAAATGAGGCCTGGAGATGAGAAGCACTGGTAAATACTAAATTGAGCTAATTATTGTAGAATAAGTGCCATTTGATAGCAATGTTGGCAACTTACATTATTTTCCTGATGACTGGGAGTAGGCTGACAAGGTAGTAATTAGTATTTACTTTATGAAGCCAGGAAATCACTGATCACTTGTTGTCGTGCTATAGCTATACTCTCTGTCTAGGCTGGTGAGCACAGCAATTCCTGGAACACAGTGCTATAGCAATACAGCCAATATGTTGTCAAGGAATGCAGCCTTTGTGCTAAGGAATATACTTAATATGTTATGTATGTTCTTAAGATTAATACTATCCTTATTCTTTAGATTAGCCTTGTTTGTAATTTTATATTACAGTGCAGTTATAATGCAAAAATAGTTTTAGTAGATTCTGTTTTGCCAGCTAATGGATCAGACAGAAAGTCAGATTCACATGAAAAGTTTAATTAAAATTGAATCGCTATTGTCAAACCAATGCAGGGCATTTTTTTTTGCCATGTTTCTTCTTTATTTGGAGCTAGTGACAATTCAAGCTAAACTGCTTTGATAGTCCAGAATGCACTGGAATATAAAATGGTTTAGAGTAAAATTAAGATTTGTTTTACCTTGCTAACTGCATGTATATCATTTTAAAGTTATGACAGCAGAAGGTAGGTTCCAAATATAGTATCAGGAAAAAACAAACAGTTTTGCAGAAATAATTTGTTTCTTTGAGAATCCTAGGAATCTCTGATTCAAGGTTAATTAAATTAAATGTAATACTTGAAGAGAAAGGGCAATTTCATGACTGGCCTATTAGAGTGTAGTGCTGTTACAAATGATATAGCAATAATGACAGCATAAGTGGGTGTTCCAGTATCTTTGGATTAAGTGCTAGATGCAGATAACCTTCTGTTCTTATAATTGCTGAGCAAAAGGAGGTCCATTGTTGAACACTGATACTATTGTCTCAACTATCAACGTTGCTTTTATGTTTTACGTATTAACCTAATGGAGGATACAATCCAAGAAGCTTGCTCGAACTTTATCAAAGAAGAGATATAAAATATGTAGAACTTTCAGTGCCTTGATAACTTATTAGGAACAAATCAGACTCCTTGAATCTAACATAGAGGCACAGCACAGAAGCAGGTTATTTAGTTCATACTGGTGTTTATGCTCCACACAAGCCTCATTTTTCCCTCCTCCAATTTAATCCTGTCAGCATAACAGTCTATTGCATTGTCCCTCTTGTGCTTATCTAGATTCCCTGAAACGTATCCATGAATGTGCATGGTTCATTTATTATAAGTATTGAAGAGCAATCCGAAAGGTTTGCAGAACATTTAGCTCTTTTTTCATGGACTAATTCTATTGTGATACAGAAGTTCTGTACGTTATATGATCTTGCATTTATTCTCAAATTTAGAAGGTTGAGGAGTAAGCTTATAGAAGTCTACAAAATATTTACAGGGAAATGGCTATGGTGAGAAGGATAACTAAAGTTGACTCCATGAAAAGATCAGCCATGGCCGAGCAGACTTGAGAGGCCAGATGACCTACTCCTCTTCTAGTTCTTATGTCAGGTACGCACACTAATAAACTCATTACCCCTGAGCTCACCATAATTTAATCAGGAATTAAGTGGCGGCTGCATGATTTCCCCACATCCTCAGAAGGCCACTAACCCAATTCCTGTTGGGATTTCCGGAAGGTATCTGGGGGGTGAGGGACAGAGAACACTCGGAAAAAGCCACTCCCCTGCCTTTACCTCCAAGCCCACTTCCCCCATCTCCTGTCTCCATCACCTCCACTCCTCCCTAAAAAAACACACTCCACCCAGTTCTCAGTGATCCCCAACTATCCTTTGCTCACCTTTGGTCTGGGATCTCATGCAAGACCTCTGGTAGGTAACTGCCACCAGTAGCACATCCAATGCTGATGCTAGTAGCATGAGGAGCCTCCAGTTTCTGATTGTCCAGCAATTCTCAGGGTGCAGGAATTGTGCCATGGGGGTCTTCAATGCAGGGCTAGCCCGAAGCTGGCCAAATAAGTGCCTGAAAAGCACATTGATTGTGTCAAGCCTTCACCACAGAACTGATGGGGATTCCCCATCAGTTCTCCAGCTACTGCGTGAGACCCCAGGCAGCTTGTCAAAATTTATGCCAGTTTGTCTTTAAATAAATATTTCAGTTGGTCAGTTTTGTAATACAGGGTGTTGGCAAAACCATTTCAACAGAAATGATGTACAGTTGAAAAAACTAATCTGGAGAGGAAAAAGCTATACAGGTCGCTGAGCCCTACTGACCTGTTGCACTCCAAAGAACAAAGAACAAAATAGCAGAGAAAACAGGCCCTTCGGCCCAACGAGCCCACGTCGCCATCTCAATGTTCCGACTTCTACCCGTGATCCCTGTCTTATGTTTATAGATCTATAGATTGAAACCAAATTTGAGACAATTTAGGGAGAATTTGTTCTGCCAATCAGCCTAAGAGCACATCTTTGGGATGTGGGAAGAAACCGGAGCACCCGGAGAAAACCCATGCAAGCACGGGGAGAATGCGCAAACTCCCACAGACACAGGCACAAATCCATGTATCTGCACAGCACAGCGATAGTCACTGAGCTGTCGTGTTGCCCATCAAATGGTCCAGGTCAAGCGTACACTAATGACGTGAAGCACTAGGATACTCTTGAAAAAAAAAATCCAAGAGCAGCCCTCTCACGACCCATCGCGTGTATGCTCCTTGTTAGACAACAAGATGGACCAAAGCACCTGTAGGATAAAAACAAGTACATCAATATCATCATCTATTTACACACTTCCCAGGGATTCCTAAGGCTCATGATCCCTATTTTAAATCAGTTTTCTATACCCCTCCATTCCCATTCTGTTCATGTGCCCATCTAAGTATTTCTTAAATAACTCCAGAGTGCCTGCCTCCATCACTTTACTTGGCAGCGCATTCCATACTCCCACCACCCTCTGTGTGAAAAAACTCTCTCTAGCATCCAAATTATACCTTACCCCCCCTCACCCTAAGCCTGTGACCCCTCGTGTTATTTGAGTCCATCCTAGGAAAATGCTTAACCTTGTTTATCTATACCCTTCATAATCTTGTACACCTCTATTAGATCTCTTCTAAGTCTACGTCTTTCTAAGGAAAATAGTCCCAATTTGCCTAACGTCTCCTCGTAACTCAGACCTTCCTTACTACTTATTTGTCTGTTAAAGGGTCTGATCCTGCTGACAGCTTTACCTGCATGGGATGGTGATGGCCAAGAGGCAGGGGTTGGTTTCCACTCTGTGCCCATCAGAAGCATCTCCCTGGCCAAGGTCATTTTCTTCCCTTTAAGCATCCAACTTGGCTTCTGGAATCTGGGCCTCCATGCCCTATGCCCCACCCATAATAGGAGACAGAGAGTAATACTGGAAGGGTGTTTTTCTAGCTGGAGGTCGGTCACTAGTGGAGTGCCGCAGGGCTCAGTACTAGGACCTCTTCTATTTGTAATATATATAAATGACTTGTAAGTGGAGTGTTCAGCAAGTTTGCAGATGATACAAAGATGGCTGGACTTGTGGATAGTGAGGAGCATTGTCAGGCGATACAGCAGGACGTAGATAGGCTGGTAGCTTGGACAGACAGATGGCAGATGGAATTCAATCCTGATAAATGCGAGGTGATGCATTTTGGGAGAAAGAATGTAGGGGGGAGGTATATGATAAAGGGTAGACCTATTAAGAGTGTAGAAACGCAGAAGGACCTGGGGGTGCAGGTACACAAGTCTCTGAAGGTGGCAGAGCAGGTGGAGAAGGTTGTGAAGAAAGCATATTGTATGCCAGCCTTTATAGGAAGGGGTATAGAGTACAAGAGCTGGCCTTTAATGTTGCAGTTGTATAAAACCTTAGTTAGACCTCATTTGGAATACTACGTACAGTTCTGGTCGCCTTACTACCGGAAGGACGTGGAGAGTCTGGAGAGAGTGCAGAGGAGGTTTACCAGGATGAAGGATAAGCAGGCTGCTCAGCATCTCCTCACCCTCTGCAAAACTTCAGACAGGTTGAGGACAGGCCACCCCTCGATTTTATCTCCTCTTACCACGCCCGCTCCATCCTCCTCCCCTCCCTCAAACCCACTGATTTGGGAGTATAAAAGTCAGTCCCTTAGTGAAAAAGAACTATTCATGCCTCATTCCACTTTCTAGTTCATACTACAGCACTTCAATGTAGATTCAAACCTTTTTTTTAAAATGTGATGATAATGCAAGATCTCTTGGGATCTGGTACACATCCTGCTTGACAACTCTTATTTACGTTCACAAACTTAAGATAGTCAGGAACTTGAGTGCAATTTTGATGCATGCCTACAGCTAGATTGACACATGCAATTTGATGCAAATTACATACTCCACTGTTCGTCAAGCAAACAAAAATAAGCTTCTCAAAATAATTCAGTGGAGACAATGGAGGGATAAAAGCAAATTACTGCGGATGTTGAAATCTGAAATAAAAATAGAAAATGCTGGAAAATCTTAGCAGGTCTGACAGCAATTGTGGAGAGAAAATGAAGTTAATGTTTTGAGTCTGGATGACTCTTCATCATCAGGGGGAGATGGGTGGAAGACAAGTGCGATTCTCTGGCTTCCTCATAGCACGTTTCTGATGGCAGGTGGCAGTGCGCTGTTTGCCAGTGGCAGGACCTTCTGGTCCTGCCGCTGGTAATGGGGATTCCTATTGATGGCACCTCTTATTGCTGGGAAACACATGATGGGTTTGCGTCGCCAGCAGCACCAGAAGATCCTGCCAGCGTGAATAGCCAGAAATTTCCAGCCAGCGTCTCTTCACAATTACTTTCATCAGCCAGTAGATTTGCCAACGCCCCATGACAGTGAAATTTGGATTGGGTATCAAATATACCTGACTAAATTGGGGATCTAACAGGCCACTATGGAAACCTGACAGCTGGTGTTGAGCAAGAGGAGGGGGTGGGTTTCCACTGTGGGATCTGACACAGATAATGTATTGGCTCTTATGAGTATCCAAGTCATTAGTTCTTTGTTATTTGGCAAACAGAACTTTTAAGTGAGTCTTTGGATTTAAGGACCTAATGGTAAATAGATTAGCTACGTTTGGGTTTGAACCCATTCAAGACTGATGAATGGAAAGTTTCAGCTTTTTATCTCCAGTAAATATTACAAATTAGATGTGCACTTGAAGCTACATCGCTAACATATGATATGTCCAATCCTTTTTCTAATCTGTGATGGGAGCACTGTTCCATCAGTCAATAATTAACTAGTTTACCAAGATACTTCTCAATGGAAAATGTCCAGATTACCCAGTATGCAATTATATAATTCAAGTGGAAGCTACAAGTTCAAACAATTTGTATAAATTAGGTATGTATCGAAACAATTGAATGAGATTCCTTCTAAAAATGATTGAAATGCATTATAATACCCCTATATTTAGGAAGTGGGAGAGAAGGAGCCAGGCAGATGTTGCACCAGACCATTGCCAGGAAGTGTAGAGATGTATGATGACAGAGGCAGATCAGAGAATGGTAGGAGACTTCTGGTGGTGGGATATGCAGGGAAAGATCAGTAGATGATGGATAAATTAGTGGGGGTTGGCCATGAATAGATCATCAATTGGACAGATCAGGGATGCATCGCGAGGGACCAGTCACGGGGTGAGTCCAGTCACAGGGTATTGATCACACTGAGCAGAAAACAGATTTCCCTGGAACACGAGAGGGTGGCCAAGATGGGGGAGGCAGTGAAGTGAAACATTTTTACCCTCCCAGCACATCTGAGGGGCTAACAATTAAATCTGATCATCCTAACCTCTCTCCATTACTCAGGTTTCCCAACTCCTGAAGAACTTGTTCTGCAGCAATTAATTTTAAATCAAAGCTAAAATTTGAACCATATAACCTCATTTAAATATATGAGTTAAGAAGTCACTTTGAAGAGCAGATTAGTCACCCACTATCCCACATTCCCAAACTTGCATTAAAACTGGAAATTTTAGATGCAGGTTAGGTCAGGTTTGCTGCTTTTGAAATTTTATCCTAATCAACACTCAATCCTTTTGCTCATCCTAGTTATTAAAATTCCATTCTGTTCATCAAGGACTATTTCTTGTGCTGGTTAATAAATTCCAGACTTCTAGCATAATATTTGTACATGGACAAGATAACAATTCCCACTTGATATTCAGTTCAGACATCATCCAAACACATTACTCACACTGAAGATGTGGAAAAAAACCTGACAATAAATATTACTCCATCAATGGCCCTCTAAATAAGGAGATCCCAAGGAAACCACATGAAAGACACAATAGCCAAGGCAGCGTATTATATACTTATCCAGCTATGGCTTGTGATTCAAATGGGGTTTTCCTAAAATCAAAGCTTGTTTTATTAGCTCCTAATAATGAAAATATCAGTGAACTCCAAATCTTTTGACACCCATCAGAAATAGAAGGTTTCACCTTCCCAATTAGAATATACAAATATGATCCATTGTTCTTTGAAGTTTCAAAGATTAGATTCACTAGAATTCAAAAGCTATGTGGGCTTCACGTCAGATTATATATAAAAGGTGTTGAATACGATCGAAGTTAACCAGTGTGTAAGTCATCTTAACTCACCTGAGCTCTGTTTAAGAAAGGAGCTACTGGTAGCGCATGATCAGTGAGCCTTGCACATGAGCACTGGGAAAGATGACATTCTGATTGAGACATAGCCAGAACGAGCGCGGTTTTTGGGAGTTTGGAACACAGTGGTAAATTGGTGCAGAGGGGAAAGAGGTACTTTTCGTTCCTTAATCTTTGCTTTCCAATTCTAAACCTTTAGAGTGGTCTTGTCTTGCTGCAATCATAGAGGCTACAAGGGAGAGAGCTGACTGGTGAGTAGTGGGTAAGGTCACATAAGTATTTATCACATTTTTTGCTTATCATTTTAAGGTCTTTTTGTGGTTTATAATTTGTAAGAGGCATATTCTGTAGTAACAAGGACCTGAGAAGAAGGGCCTTAGAGTAAGTGATATTAATTGCTTTAGGCATCTTCCAGAGGTCTAATTTAAAGGGCTAAGTCATGGCACAACAGCTCAAAGCCATGGTGTGTTTCTTGGAGTCTGTATGTTTTCCTTGTGTTTGTGTGGGTTTCCTTCGGGTGCTCTGGTTTCCTCCCACGATCTGAAAGGTGTATTGGTTAGGTGCATTGACCTGAACAGGCATCAGAATATAGTGTCTAGAGGAATTTCACGATAACTTCATTGCAGTGTTAATGTAAGCCTTACATGTGACTAATAAATTAACTTTAAGTGGGAAGCCAGGAACATTTCCAGTGCCCGGATCAGTCTGTGTGCAGTAAATTCCAACTAAACTGGCAGAAGGATGGGAACCTATGCAAGGAAGCAGAGAAGGGGGAATCAAGGAGAAGAATAGAATACAGAAAGGGGAATAAGAAAAGTCAATGGCAGAGAAATTAAGGACCAGAATCAAACAGGGCCTCAGTGAAAAAAAGCAGAAATGGGATACAATGTTAAAAGTACATGCTAAAGAATTTGTGCCTCAATGTGTGGATCATTCACAATAAAATGGATTAATTAATTGTGCAAATAGATGTAAACCAGCATGATCTAAAGAAGAAGAAAGAAAGAACAAAGAACAAAACAGCATGGGAAACAGGCCCTTGGGCCCAACGAGCCCGCGCTGCCACCCTGATGTTCCCACCTCTACCCGCGATCCCTGTCCATGTTTATAGATCTATGGATTAAAAACCAAATTGGAGACAATTTAGGGAGAATTTGTTTTGCTAATTAGCCTAAGAGCACATCTTTGGGATGTGGGAGGAAACCAGAGCACCCGGAGAAAACCCACGCAAGCACGGGGAGAATGCGCAAACTCCCACAGACACAGGCCCAAATCCATGTGTCTGCACAGCACAGTGATAGTCACTGAGCTGTCGTGTTGCCCATCAAATGGTCCAGGTCAAGCGTACACTAACGATGTGAAGCACTAGGATACTCTTGAAAAAAATCCAAGAGTAGCCCTCTCACGATCCATCGCATGTATGCTCCTCGTTAGACAACAAGGTGGACCAAAGTACCTGTAGGATAAAAACAAGTACATCAATATCATCATCTATTTACACACTTCCCAGGGACTCCCAAGGCTCATAATCTCTATTTTAAATCAGTTTTCTATACCCCTCCATTCCCATTCTGTTCATGTGCCCATCTAAGTATTTCTTAAATAACTCCAGAGTACCTGCCTCCACCACTTTACTTGGCAGCGCATTCCATACCCCCACCACCGTCTGTGTAAAAAAACTCCCTCTAGCATCCAAATTATACCTTACCCCCCCTCACCCTAGGCCCGTGACCCCGCGTGCAATTCGAGTCCATTCTAGGAAGAAGCTTAACCCTGTTTACTCTATCTATGCCCTTCATAATCTTGTACACCTCTATTAGATCTCCTCTAAGTCTATGTCTTTCTTAGGAAAACAGTCCCAATTTGCCTAACCTCTCCTCGTAACTCAGACTTTCCATACCAGGCAGCATCCTGGTAAACCTCCTCTGCACTCTCTCCAGACTCTCCACGTCCTTCCGGTAGTAGGGCGACCAGAACTGGACGCAGTATTCCAAATGAGGTCTAACCAACGTTTTATACAACTGCAACATTAAAGGCCAGCTCTTGTACTCTATACCCCTTCCTATAAAGGCTAACATACTATATGCTTTCTTCACAACCTTCTCCACTTGCTCTGCCACCTTCAGAGACTTGTTCACCTGCACCCCCAGGTCCCTCTGCGTTTCTACACTCTTAATAGGTCTACCCTTTATCATATACCTCCCCCCTACATTCTTTCTCCCAAAATGCATCACCACACATTTATCAGGATTGAATTCCATCTGCCAGCCCAAGCTACCAGCCTATCTATGTCCTGCTGCATCGCCTGACAATGCTCCTCACTATCTGCAAGTCCAGCCATCTTTGTATCGTCTGCAAACTTGCTGATCACTCCACTTACTCCCTCTTCCAAGTCATTCATATATATTACAAATAGAAGAGGTCCCAGTACCGAGCCCTGCGGCACACCACTAGTGACCGACCTCCAGCTGGAAAAACACCCTTCCACTATTACTCTCTGTCTCCTATTACCAAGCCAGTTACTTATCCATCTAGCTACCTGTCCTTGTATCCCTTGAGCATTGACCTTGTCAACTAACCTCCCATGAGGGACTTTGTCAAACGCCTTACTAAAATCCACATAGACAACATCAACGGCTCATCCTTCGTCCACCGTTTTCGTCACATCCTCAAAAAACTCTACCAGATCTGTAAGGCACAACCTCCCCTTAACAAATCCATGCTGTGTATCCCCAATCAGATTGCAACGCTCTAAGTGCCTATACATCCTATCTTAAGAATCCCCTCCAACAGCTTCCCTACCACTGACAAACTCACCGGCCTATAATTTCCAGGGTTATCCCAACTACCCTTTTTAAACAACGGTACAACATTAGCTATTCTTCAGTCCTCTGGGACCTCACCGTGTCCAAGGAAGAGACAAAGATTTGCGTCAGAGGCCCAGCAATTTCACCTCGCACCTCCCTAAGCAGCCTGGGATAAATGCCATCAGGCCCCGGAGGTTTATCAGTTTTAATGCTATCTAGAAGCTCTAACACTTCCTCCTTCGGTATGGATATTTCCCTCAACTGGTCCACAGCTCCCTCAGAGACAGGAGCTGTCAGCAAACCCCTCTCCTTCGTGAATACCGACACAAAGTATTCATTCAGGATCTCCGCCATTCCCTTGGGCTCTAAGCACAGTTCCCCTTCTCTGTCCCTAAGAGGTCCAATTTTTCCTCTAACCACACTTTTATTCCTAACATAGGAGTAAAAAGCCTTTGGATTTTCCTTAATCCTATCCGCCAAAATCATTTCATGCCCCCTTTTTGCCCTTCCAACTCCCCGTTTGAGCTCCCTTCTACTCTCTCTATATTCCTCCAACGCTGTCTCCATTCCCAGCTGCTTTGACCTAACATACACCTCTCGTTTCTTCCTAACCAAGTCCTCAATATCCCTAGTAATCCACGGCTCTTTAATCCTACCTTTCCCATTTTTCCTCTTGGCTGGCACATATCTATCTTGCGACATTTTCAGTATTTCCCTTGAAAGAGTCCCACATGCCTAGCGTGGATTTACCCTCGAACAACTGTTCCCAATCAGTTTCCATAAGTTCCTGCCTAATCCGACCGTAGTTAGCCTTCCCCCAATTCAGCACTCTGCCCCTAGGGCAACAAGCATCCTTTTCCATCTGTATCCTAAAGTACACAGAATTGTGGTCACTGTTAGCCACATGTTCCCCTACTACAACATCAACCACCTGCCCTGGCTCATTGCTCAGAACTAAATCCTAGAGTACCTAAAGCTGGGGGTTTGGATGGGCAGGAATTTGTAAAATGTGTGCTGGAAGGATCGTTGGAGCAGTATGTGGCTAGCCCGACTACAGCCCCTTCTCTAGTCGGGCTAGCCACGTACTGCTCCAACGATCCTTCCAGTACACATTTTACAAATTCCTGCCCATCCAAACCCCCAGCTCTAGGTACTTTCCAATCCACCCTAGGGAGATTAAAATCTCCCACGATAACGACTCTGTTCTTTCTGCACCTATCCAAAATGTCTTTACATATGCCTTCTTCAACTACCCGCGGGCTGTTGGGTGGCCTACAATATACCCCTAGCATAGTAATCGCTCCCTTTCTATTCCTCAACTCTACCCACAGCGACTCCACTCCTAACTCCTCTGTATTGTCCTCCCTCTGATGCTCTCTTTAACTTACAACGCCACTCCTCCACCTCTTCTGGACCCTCCTCTGTCATGCCTGAAACACTTATACCCAGGAATTTTCAGTTGCCACTGCTCCCCTTCCTTTAACCACGTCCAAGTTCCTCACAAACATTAAGGCCCTAAGTTCATCCGTTTTTCCCGTTACGCTCCTCGCATTGAAACAGACACACTCCAGACCTCCAAGCCCACCGGCACCTCCTTCTCCCTGGTGTATTTCTTCTCATCCAAGCTTAGTCTATCTCCCATCCCGCTCTCTACCGAGCTATCGGTCTCAGCCCCTCCCCCCTCCATATTAGTTTAAATCCTGCCGAAACACTCCAGCTAACCTCCCAGCTAAGATATTCACGTCCTTCCCATTTAAGTGTTCCCTGTCCCTTCTATACAGGTGCCCTTCTTTCACAAAGACTTCCCAGTTATCCACAAATATGAAACCCTCTGCCCTATACCAGTCCTTCAGCCACGCATTCAGCTGTGGGATCTCATTTCTCCTGGCTCCGCTATTACCCGGCCCTGGAAGCAGCCCTGAGATACCACCCTGGAGGCCCTGCTCCTTAGCCTACCCCCTAACTCCCTGAACTGCCTTTGTATATCCTCCCTGCGCTTCCTTCCTACATCCCTCTCTCCTACGTGAATAATCCTATCCACCTGGGTCCCCTCACCTTTCAAAATGCCCTCTACCCTGTCTGACACATCTTGCACCCCTGCTCCAGGGAGGCAAACTATCATCCTGGAGTCCCGCCTTGCACCACAGAAATGCCTATCTATTGCTTTAACCCTCCCATCCCCCACCACTATCTCCCTTTTAGCCCCTTTCCTCCCCTTTGAGGTACTCTGGTCCTCGTGCTTTGCCTTTTTTAACCATCCGTCCTCGATATTTTGGGGGGCTGCCACTGGGGAGGTCTTTGGACTGTCTCCCCTCTCCTTTTTCCCCTTCCTGTCAGTAATACACCTGTAAGGGTCAGGTTCCCCCGCCACCCTTAGGCTCCAGGTCTGCCACCTTATTCTGCCTCCCTTCCATGATTGCCTCGTTCTCCCCGACTAAAAATACATCTTCCAATTGCCGCTCTAGTTGCTTGACCCGAGCCCTCAGACGCTACAGCTCCAAACACTTGATGAATATGTGGACTTTCGGGAGAGGTCTTGCCTCCAGGAACTCCCACATATAGTTGGGATTACAAAGATATATCTGCAGAATGACCAGGGATGGGCAGTGAACATCCAGGAATATTCAATATTTAGGAAGGACAGACAAAAGGAAAAGGCAGTGGAGTTGCAATGCTAGTTAAAGGAAATTAATACAATTATGAGGAAAGCCATTAGCTCCAATGATGTGGAATCTGTATGTGTAGAGCTGAAAATCACTAAAGGCAAAAACTGTTAGTGGGGGTTATTTGTAGACCACCAAACTGTGGTGGTGGTGTTAGGAATTAAACAGGAAATTAGAGATGCATGCAATAAAGAAACATTTGTAATTATAGGGTGACTTTAATCTGCATATACATTTGCTTTATTTGTTAGCGTCATGAGTTAATGCAATGAAGTTGCTGTGAAACTCCCCTAGTCACCATACTCCAGCACCTGCTGGGGTACACTGAGGGAGAATTTCGCATGGCCAGTGCACCTAACCAGCATGTCTTTCGAACTGCAGAGGGAAACTGGAGCACCAAGAGGGAACCCATGCAGACACAGGGAGAAATGCAGACTCCACACAAACAGTGGCCCAAGCCGGGAATCGAACCCGGGTCCCTGCGCTGTGAGGCAACAGTGCTAACCACTGTGCCACCCTACACCCCACTAGACAAATCGAATTAGACAGTGGAGATAGGATGGTTTTCTGGACCAATATATTGAAGCACCAACTGCAGGACAGGCCATCCTAGACTGGGTATTATGTAAGAGAAAGGAATAATTGGCAATTTAGTTATGCAAGATTCCTTGGGATGAGCAACCATAAATTTCAATCGAGCTAGAGAGTGGCGTGGTTGATTCTGAAATAAGGGTCTTGACTCTTAATAAAGAAGACTACAATGGTATGAGGTGTGAGTTAACTGTGATGAATTTGGTTAAAGAGATGATGGTGAAAATGCAATGTCAAACATTCAAAGATCTCTTGCACGAACTGCGACAATCCTGTCTGGCACAAAATAAAATGGGAAAAATGGCCAAACCATGGCTTAAGTGGAAAATTAGAGATAGTATTAAATCCAAGGAGGAAACATACATATTGGTTAGGGGGGAAAAAAAACAGGCCTGAGGATTGGGAGAAGTTTAGAATTCAGCTAAGGAGGACCAAGGGGTTGATTAAGAAGGGATAAGTAGAGTATGAGAGTAAGACTGTAAGGAACGTAAAAATTGACTGTAAAAGTTGCTGCAGTATTTGAAGAGAAACAGATTTGTGAAGACAAATGTAGGTCCCCTATAGTCAGAAACTAGGGAATTTATCATGGAGAACAAAGAAATGGCTGACCAACTCAGTACATATGTTCTATGTTTACAAAGGAGGACACGAATAACATAACAGAAATGTTGGGGAAGACAGGGTTTAGTAAGAGGAGGAACTGAAGGAAATCAGTATTAATGGATGAATGACATTGGGGAAATTGATGGGATTAAAGATCAATCAATCCCCAGGGCCTGATAATCTACATCCCAGAATACTTAACGAAGTGGTCCTAGAAATATTGGTTGCACTTGTGGTCATCTTCCAAGATTCTATAGACTCTGGAACAGTTCTTTGGATTGGAGGGTATCTTATGTAACCTCATTATTTAGAAAGGGGGATAAAGAGAAAACATAAAATTATGGACCAATCAGCCTAATATTAGCAGGAATAATTGCTCCACTCAAGAAATGGTAATCCTGTGGAATTTGCTACCACAGAAAGAACTTGAAGTGAAAACATATATTTTCTCTTGGGGAGAAGCACATCAGAGGATATGGACGATGGCGGGATCAGGCTATTGAGTTGGATGATCAGCCATGATCATAATAAATAGTGCAGCCCTAATAAATAGGGCTTGAAAGGCTAAATGGCATACCTCTGCTCCTATTTTCTATGTTTCTATGCATTTTCCTTAGAAAAAGTTCCAGCTTAAGCCCACAATAAATCTGCTTTGTAATACCCTAAGATTTCATTGAAAAAGATGACAGGAAACAGAACAGAGCTTTGCTTGTTATAGTAAAGTTTCTACATGAAATCCATTTAAATCATCTTTACACAGGCCCAGTAAACATAAATCCACAACAATAAGCATTAAAGTCCCCCATACTTAGGTCCTAAGTATGTTGTAAATGTTCTTCTGAAATTGTGACTAAGCTAAGCTACTGAAGCAGAAGAGGGGGAGTGTTTTTCTATATCTGATCAGTATATGTCTGACCTGTGAAACACCTGATACTAATGGTGAGTATCATACAGTGGTAGGGTATTCCTCCCACAGTAATTACATAACTTACACAAAATTTAACTAAAACCTACAATGGATATCACAAATAAAACACTGGCTTGAAATAAAAGTTGAAATTTGTTTGAATGCTTAACTCTAGCCTATCTACCAGCTTTAAGGGAATCCTTTGTTTATTTTTGCATGCTTTAATGAGTTTTATAATTGTAAACTGTGGGTTTGCTGGTAAATCTATGTTAATCACACTGCTTGTTGCATAGACCCAAGCTCCGTCTGTACTTTCAATTTTGCACATCATGTGTATTAAATTCTGAAGATCAGTGAGGCACTCTCAGTATCTATCTGTCAAAAGAAAAAATTCTCTTCAATGAATAAGCTGGCAGCATTACAAAAATTGTCCAAAACGATTAAACTAAATTTACATACAGTATCTCACTTTTGTTCCCCCTGTGATTACATGGCAGTGATCCAAGCAACAGAACCTGAGCAGAGATCCAATTACAGGGTGATACAAATGTTATACGTTCGAGTCATTGGAGATTGTCATAGTGTCTCGGGCAGATTGCGTGGGTGGGCCTGTTAAACTGCTCTCACTTTATTTCACCCATTTGTACAGACAGGATAGGAAGAGAAACCAAAGAAACTCATGGAAAGGGCCTGCTGATATCACTGACATTTTCAGACCTGGACTGAATTCAAATGAGATAACTTAATTTCTGTTGGTTGTTAATGCATACAGAGTTAGAATCAGCTCTCTTTGTGCAAGCCAAGCTACACATACTGTCTGCCCCTGAGGCAGATGTCTGATAAAATACTATTTTACTGCAGAGTTTGATGTTGATCCATCAACATCTATCTGTTTGCCTATTGAAAGATGCAGTAGTCTGTGTAAATCCATTGGTTTGGACTATAGGCAATGAGCGCAGGCATTATTCTGAATGTGTTCAACTTTGAACAAAAATAGATAAACTGTTCTGAAGGGTGACTGAAAGACTTTGTAATATTTTACACATATGAAGAGAATAATTTATTGTGAATACATTTTCTATATCTGCAGCCGATGAACATGTCAGAAAGGGATTTTTGTAAATTGAACCATTTAAGTTGAAGGGTGTTTTCTTAGGAAAGTGTCAAGTGCAATTTTTGACAATGTTAATCCACGTGGCATTGTGATACCTCAGGGACAGAGGATTGTGAAATACTAGGTGATCTCCCATCATGTTGCACAAAGGAAATCTAAAGGGTAATGATGCAGAAAAATGCTGCTGGTTTTATAACAATTATGAAATGGTGGTAACTGGTTTAGAGAACTAAATAAACACATTTCAGCCTGCCTCCAAGCATGGGAGAAGCCAAAATCCTCACTGCATTTAAAAAGTTATGCATTTGAAGTGTTGTAACCTACAAGGCTATGGACTAAGAGCTGGAAAGTGGAATGAAGTTAGATTTTTTTAGCTGGCACAGACACAATGGGCTGAATGGACTTTTACTGTGCCATGAATTTGTATGATTTGATGAGGGATTGATGAGTGGTTCAAAGAGCAGCAAATAATAGGAAGAAAAATGTTTAAAAAAATTTGGAGGTAATAATTGCTGGACATTGGTATTGGGGATTTGAAAATGTTAGCACCACTGCCTCACAGCATCAAGGACCCAGGTTTGATTCCTAGCGTGGTGTCTGTCTATGTGAGGATTCTGCATGTTCTCTCTGTGTCTGCATGGGTTTGCTCTGGTTTCCTCCCACATCCAAAAGATGTGCTGGTTAGATGCATTGAGGATATGAGAAGTTAGAAGCATGTCTGAAACCATTTGATATTTAGAAACTAATTCTTTTCTTTCCAGATTAAAATTTGGCAAATAACCCATGGCAGTATTTATTTTTTCCATGACACATTGACCAGACTGTCACAATCTGATGCAAGAAAATTGCAATAACAAGATACTTGACAATTAATTCAATTACGTCCCCTTTCTCAACTGATGCCCACAAGCAAGGGACCATCAGCTTTAAACAGAGTCAATTAGACAACACACAAATATATCTTGGCACATGTGAACTTTGCATCTCTAGGAACAAGCAGTTTAAAATAACACTCCAGCAAAAGCTCACAATATTCTTATCTCTGAACTCTATTAGAAGATGGCTTGTTCCAAATATAAGTAAGTTTAAATAGATTTGTGTGTTTGATTTTAGATTTAATTGACAAAAGGCAATGCTTCGCTGACTGCATTGTCCTGCACTGTGTTTGAAAATACCACAGCTCATAGAAATGAAACATGGTGAAAAGCATTGGATGTGAAGACTACATTCTCTTGTCCTCAACCCTGAGCTAGACTGAGAATCCTATTCCAACAGTGTGCTACAATCTCAGTGGGAAACATTTCATGCCTTTAATGAAATAAGACGTTCTTTCAGGTCAACATTATTAAGTCAAACTGCAAACAGTTGTCAAATATCCCATGTTATCTGGAGCATTCCTCTAATGTTACAAAAACCTGAACATAAGAATTCTCACGTGGTTCTACCTGACTGGGTACTTATAAAAATGTAAATTATACATGGAGGTAAATTCATTTTTAATTAATTCACTGACAGTTACTAGGAAACTAGTAAAATCTTTTTGTGTTTATTTTAGAATTAAATATTTTCTTTTAATAAGCTCGACTCAAAACTTAGTATCCACTGCCAGTACAAGCCATGTGTTGTTAGGCTGCCACCATGGGTAAAGCTTTGTCTGGCTGATCTGCGGCAAGTTGAAGCATTTGATCTCTGGATTTGGCAAGGTACTTCTATCACGAGTTGCAGAATGATCTACCACATGCCAGTCTCCCTGGCATGATTTTGTACAGTATCACAATGAAATTAAGTTTAAAAAAGTAAATTCACCTTAAGCAATGATCAGAAGTTGCTGCCAAGATTTTTTGTGAAATTAATATTTAATAAAATTTCATAATATAAAAAATTCTTACAATGAACATTGCATTGCAGAGCCAGAACAGATATTACAAAATAAATTCCAAAAGCTGCTGAAGCATCTTGGTGCTTCCCTTTGTATCTGTGATTCTAAACCTTTGTGAATTGTCCTAAGAATTTGACTAGATGCTGGATCTATACCTTAAATTTTGCTTTCACAATTCCCTGGCTTCTTTTGCTTTTTACATTGCTTTGTGAAATTGTAAAGGCGATTAGTGGGTTAGTCCATTTGTTTAAAATCTATGAGATACAAATTTCTTCTTTGGGATAAAAATAAGACAAGTTGTTGCTTGAACACTTCATGTTGTAAATTTATAAATCACATGAGATGCAACAGAAAAAACAGGCCAAACGTTCTTGCCATTTTAGGGCTGAATTTTCAGCTTCAGGGTGGGTAGCAGGAGTTAATAAATTTCCCAGCTTGACAGGGTTTTTGATTCAAAGGGTTGGGTGCTAACAGGAGTCAGACTAGCAGCCCTGCAAAACGTTCAGAGGCAGTCACAGGCTCTACCAGGTGCTATAGCTGGTTGTTTAAAAGTCCCCCTCTGTGCTTTGGGGCCCTGTCCCAATTGTAATAAAAACACAATAAGGCCCTCTAAACTTCACCCTCCCCTCTCACCCCACCCCCAAAGTTCCCACCCATGCCACCATGTGCCCTCCACCCACTCCTATAGATCCTCACACTTTCTATTCTAAAATTATGGCACTTCCTTTCCGTTCACTCACTGTACACTGTATAGAAATAATGAAGGCTACAGATGTTTTCTTTTAAAAAAAGTCATTCATTCGTACAAATATCTTTTACTACAGTCCAAAAAATGTCAACATTCATACCCATTAAAGTATCAATAGCAGAAACCTCAAGCACTTTAAACCTCTCTCTAAATAAACAAACATTGCAAGATTGACAGAATACATCAGAGAGGCACAACTATCAATCCCCGGAGCATAGATATTTCAGTACTTTAATGAATCTGGAGTCTCAGTCAAGCTTCATTATGCATTCTTGGCATAAAAGACGTAGCTCAAACAATCCTTAAACAGCACTGGTGAAAATGGGAAATCCCGGGAATAAAGTTGGAAATCCCAGAATTGGGTTCCATTTTCACCCCTGCATGTAATTTCTCAATCTCGCTCAGCAGTCTCATTTGAAGCACCCCAATCATGCTTCAAATTGAGATGGTGCCTGACTGAGAATGATAAAATCACAGAAACATGACATTCATATTCAGTTTGCACCACTCACTGCTTTTGGTAGTGCAGCTCAGGCAATGACTCTGACTCTCAACAAAAGACCGAAGTGAAATAGAACAATTATGTTCTGAAGATATTGTTCAAATCTCAAACCCGTTTCAACATCTTCTTGAAAAAGGTTTCTTTCAAGTGCCAGCCAGGGAGAGAAGGAGCAAGCTCTAAAACTGGAGCAGATTGCATGGATATCGGGTCCAAGTCTAAACGATTTAAGTGAGGCCCTAGATTTCATTGAGTCGGGGACAGCCTCACATTCAGCCTGTCAGACGCACGCTTATCTCTCTCTCTGTTAACATTAGAACTAAATATCAATACATGAATTCTAATTTAAGGGTATAATTTCAGTTGTTGCATTCTTGACATAGAACGGCACAAGCAAATATGGAAATAATGAATATCAAGAATAGAATGGCCATTCTGCATTCCATCCTGTTTTCAGTTCATTTAAAGTTGGGCAGCCTGTGTATTGGGTGCAAACTCTTTAACACCAAATATTTTCTCATGCGCCTATAATGTGAATTATTCTGTCTAAGGACGCAAAAATAGAAAATCATTCCTCAGCTTTAGCAGGGCTCTTCATGAATATGGATGGTGCTTTCATGTTCTCATCAATAACATGAGACAATGGGTCCCATTTTACCATTTTATTTCTAAGTTCTGGGCAGATTTAAAACCGGAAGTGCTTCAGATCCGATATTTAGACCCGTTCTCGGATGCCTCCATACGCACTTTGCCTGAAAAAAAATAACGATTCTGAATCGTGTTGCAGAAGCCTGTGGGCAGGACTTATCGTGCCTGAAACACAGCAGCTGTGAATGGTGCCTCCAACTGCACATGTGCAGAAAAAAAATTGAAAGAACACTCTCTGCCACATCGCTCCCTGGCTCGATGAAGCACAACTCCCCCCCGCCCCCCAACTGGCTCCCACCAATATTGCCCCATTGCCCAATCCCCATAACATAATTGACTCCCTTATCCCCCCACCCACGCCCCTCCCCCATCCAGATTTATCGCAGGCCCTTCCCTCCCAATCATACGCAGAGAGGCAGCGGACCCCCTTTTCCCCCTACCAATCGTATGCAGAGTGGCAGCACAGCCCCCTCTCACCCACTGGTCACAGGCAGAGTGGCAGTGGAGCGGCCCTGTTGCTTCCTCCCCATCCTCACTGCTCCTCCGATTGGAGTCAGAGAGTCTTCTGATTCACCTCCCTGCCCTCCAGAGAGCCATCTGACCCGCCTCCCTTCTTCCAGAGCACCATCTGACCCGCCGCCGCCGCCGCCACCAAACCACGCCCCCCCCCCCCCCCCCCCAACCCGTCTCTTTCCCTCCACCAGGGCACCAGCTGACCGACTTCCTACCCACCACCAGTGAGCCTTCTGACCCGCTTCTTTCCTCTCACCAGAAAGCCATCTGACTCATCCCCCTCCCCTTTTACCAGAGAGCCAACTTACTCACCTCCCTCCTCCCATCAGAGAGCCATGTGACCCCTCCCATAACTACGTGTAGTCCCGATAGCAGCCTTTTTCAGAGGTGGGTGCAGACAGTGCTACTCTCCTCATGCCTGACTTTACCAAGTTTTTGTGCCTGTGAACGGGTGCAACTTGTTGATAAAATCGAGCCCAATGTTTACATTTCTTCAAAAGTGTCTTTTTACTTGCTCTGGAAGCTTTTTAAGTTTGGTTCTGAATAAAAGCACCACACCTTAATATTGACTCCCTTCAAGCATACTTGTAGAATAGTTGAAGTACAGATGCCATTAATTTTGATGTTTTCTCAGTTTGCAACATTTCTCACGTTTGAAAGGCAAACCCTGTAATTAGAGTGGCATTGTTTTTCGTGGCATCAATTGCATATTCTTATGCCCAAATATTTTCCCATACATTAATTTAAAGTTTATTCACAAGGCTGTGATTTGGTGGCAGCAGACCCCCTCCCCTCCACCGGTTTGAGAACAGATAGATGAAACTCCTCAGACCAAGGCCTCTCCAGGAGCAGGACTCATTCTTGCCCATAAGTCAATTAATATCAGTTCAGTGCTGTAGTAATAAAATATAGGATAAGTTATTTTATTTAATTACAATTAAAGTTATAAATGATTATGGGGAGAAAAGTTAACATTGGACCAGACCATAGATCATAGAATCCTACAGTGCAGGAAGAGGCCTTTCGGCCAATCGAGTTTGCACTGAACACAATCCCACCCAGCCCCTACTTCCATATTCCTATATATAATACCCACTAATCCCTCTAACCCATGCATCCCTCGACACTAAGGGGCAATTTCATAGCATGGCCAATCAACCCAACCGCACATCTTTGGACCGTGGGAGGAAACTGGAGTACCTGGAGGAAACCCATGCAGACATGAGGAGAATGTGCAAACTCCACACAGACAGTGATCTGAACCAGAAATCGACCTAGGACCCTGGAACTGTGAAGCAGCAGTGCTAACCACTGCGCTACCATGCCCTAGTAACTTTTAATTTTTTTTTTAAATGTTATTCCTTTTTGAAAGTTATAAAGCCAATGTGCAAAATGGACGGGCAAAACCCTTAATCCAACTCCTTGCTTATTCCAAAAAATAATTTAAGTTAAATTGAACCCAACTCATGGTTCCCACTAAAGTGGCATGCTAGATCCAAATGAGCAAGAACAGTCTTGGCACCCGAGTCCATACTTGATGTTAACCAAAAGGCCAAACAGATAACACTAGAAATGTTGTTGGTAGCCATGACTTGAGAAATGACCACTAAATAATTAAACGGATACTCCAGAACCCACCAATGATTCCTTTCCTTAATGTAAGGCACATAATCAAATTGGCACATAGTTTTGAGCAAAGTACAATAGCTGAATTGCCAAATTAAAAGAACAGTCCTCTCCTTTATTTATAGAACATGACTCTTTCAAAGTTATTCACCTGAGGCAAGATTTCTTTTTCAAGCTTTGGTGTGCAATGAATTTACAGTTTAACTTAAGTCATAAATATGGAGATTGCTTTGATCTGAAGGATCAAAGTTAAATGAGCTCAACACCTTTGTGATGTAACTGTGCTCTGTGAACTTACTACATGTGACTGTGAACAATCAAGAGGCAAGAGGACCTCTTTCATAGCTGACTATATAAGACAACATCTCTCTCAGACATTCATTTCTCATCACATTGAATGCACTTAGAGTGACTGGTTACCATCACCACCTTTGAATAAAAGACTTGAGTCTTGGTTTGCTATCTGTAAAATTGCAGCTTTCCAATTTACATCATTGTTCTCAGACATTGCATTTTTTAATAGTCTTTCCAATGTTTTCAATGTGACTGTTTCGGAATATGGCTCTACTGAGTTTTAAGTTTATGATTTCATTAACATTCCATTTCCATATACTGTATCAGTGATCTTTGGTAAGTGTCAGTAGGATGTGGTTTCTATTAAGCCAAATAAATCAATGTACAGATTATATCACAAATCTGACCATACAGTGAGTTTTTATCCAAGCATTTTGATATGCTGGTCTCATCTGGTGTGCCTCATTGAAATGGAGAAGCTTTGCAAGCCATACAGTATGATCACAAAGAGTACAAAGGATATTAACATTTTTATGTTCCCTTATTTTGTGAAGATGTTGCCAAAAAGAGCAATCTGCTTTTTTAAAAAAAGGGTTTCACAGTGAGGTCTTAAAAAAGTTAAATCTGCATGTCCTTATAATTTGCTTTAACCTATAATACTTAAATCTACTTTCACAATTTTAATTAGAATTGTTTACCTAACATAATAAATGGTTGCGGTCTACAGTACGCCTTGCCTGCACAGGAGTAGCGAGAGCCAGGTGCAGTGAAATTAAGACCCACTTAAATTAAACAATTCTGAAGCCAGGCAAGTTTCCAGGTACAAGCTCGTTTACATAATCTGGATGAGTGACTGATCTAATTGAGATCTAGAATTGACATCTTTCCCAATTGCCAGGCATGGGGAAATCATAGGTGATAACAGCAACTTAAAGGGGCATTGCATTAACATAAGAAATAGGAGCAGGGGTAGGCCACCTAGCCCTTCGAGCTTGCCCCTCCATTCAATAAGGTCATGGCTGATCTGATGTGGATCAGTTCCACTTTCCCACTTTCTCCCCATAACCCTTAATTCCCTTATCTATCAGAAATCTATCTACTCGTGATTTAAATATATTTAATGAGGTAGTCTCCACCACTTCAATGGGCAGAGAATTCCAGAGATTCACTACCCTTTGAGTGAAGAAATTCTACCTCAATTCTGTTCTAAACTGTCCCCTCCCCTTATTTTGAGGCTGTGCCCTCTAGTTCTGTTTTTCTTTCTGAGAGGAAAGAATCTCTCTACCTCTACCCTATCTAACCCCTTTATTATTTTGTAAGTCTCTATAAGATTCCCCCTCAGCCTTCTAAACTCCAATGATTACAGGCCCAGTCTATTTAATCTCTCCTCATAAGCTAACCCCCTCATCTCCGATATCAGCCTGGTGAACCTCCTCTGTACTCCCTTGTACTCTGTACAAGGCCAATTTATCTTTTCACAAATAAGGGGACCAAAACTACACATAGTACTCCAGTTGCAGCCTCACCAGTGCCTTGTACAGTGCAGCAAGACCTCCCTCCTTTTATATTCTATCCCCCTCGCTATAAAGGCCAACATTCCATTCGCCTTCTTGCACCTGCAGACTGAGCTTTTGCGATTCGTGCATAAGACCACCCAGGTGCCTCTGCATAGTAGCATGCTGCAGCTTTTCACCCTTTAAATAATATTCCCTCCTACTATTATTTCTACCAAAGTGGATAACCTCACATTTGCTAACGTTATACTCCATCTGCCAGGTCCTCGCCCACACACTCAGTCGATCCAAATCTCTCTGCAGACTTTCCATGCCCTCCACACAATTCACTTTTCCTCTCATCTTTGTGTCCTCAGCAAATTTTGTTACCCTACACTCAGCCACCTCCTCCAGATCATCTATGTATATAGTAAACAGTTGAGGCTCCAGCACCAATCCCTGCGACACTCCACTAGTCACCAACTGCCAACCAGAAAAGCATCCACTGATTCCAACTCTCTGCTTCCTGTTAGATAACCAATCCTCAATCCACGCTAACACTTTACCCCCAACTCTGTGTATCCTAACTTTCTGCAGCAACCTTTTGTGAAGTATCTTATCAAACACCTTCTGGAAATCTAAAAATACCACATCTACTGGTTCCCCTTGTTTCCTGCTATAAGGAATTAGAGATACCCACAGATGTTCGGGAGAATCTAAGGGAGCACTAAATGCAGTGGTTTCAGAAAGACAGTGGAAATATTGATGCATCATGTAAGTGAGCTTAATGATATCTTGTCCTACATTGATGGGTGCCTCACCTCATTTTTAGAGGTTTTGATAAAGTGAGTCAGGAAACACCATTTCTTCTGACTGGAAAGTCAGTGATATGGGTTCATCAATTTTAAACTGGCAGTGAAATGAGAGAGAGAGAGAGAGCGATCAGAAGAGTTTTATTTTTGCAACAGACTATTTAAACAAACAGTGCCTCACTGCAGTGAGTGGATGAGGCAAATACCATTGCACCGGGGAAAATGGTAAAAATACTTTAAACAGAAGAAAATATCAGGCTTTGGGAAGAGAATTAAACCATAGATTAGTTTTGGATTCTTCTAATAACTTTACTGTATTGAATCTTTTGGTCCAATATTCTTAAAAGTATATATCATATGATATGGTAGATGGTAATTGCTCGGCTGACGCAATCATAAAGGGGAACTTGGGAGACAAGTATCACAATTTTAAATTTTTAATTTTAACACAGAAAGGTATGTGTACTGAAGTCAGGTGTAAAGATTCCAATACTAGTTTTGGAAATTTGAAATATTGAATTAAGATATTTATTGACAAAAGAAAACTTAAGCACATAAGGTTACAAATACACTATTAAATTTAGTCTCTGACCATTTCCCAAAAGATTTCGATCAAATTAGGCTCACCTCCTTTTCGGGAATAATCCCTCTAGATTCTTAATCAATACAAATTCCAGTAACATTACTGCTCAGCACTGATTGTTGTTATAGGGGAGATATATCACAGAGCTTCTCTCACCCTCTCAACAACAGAAATCCAAGGATTGCAGCAAAACCTTGTTTTCTGGAACACACGTACATTTCTTTGAGGTGGCTTGAGGCAATGTTCTTCACAAGTCTGGATTCAAGATATCACAAGGCCACTCCTCTTTTATGGTTTTCAATCTTACCTTAAATATGTTTAACTTTCACCTTTGAACCCATTTTTTGTCACTTTCTTTGCAAGTTACCCTTCCAACAATATAAACATTTTTCATATTTTTATGGCCACTACTCTTGGGAAAATAAGCTGAATAACATTGCTTTATTCATTTATGATCCTTGTCAGTTGTAAATCTTCCTTTTATTACTTGTTGAAATTCAAAAAGGAAACACAAATATTATTTATTTCCTTATGCAAATTCCCAATCATGTTTACTTATATCCCATCCAAGCTTTGCACATCTCCCCTTCAAAATCCTCCGTTTACACCTAACTTTTTTGATGATTCAAATCTTGCAGTGCGTCAATATTTAAATTAGATGCGTACACAATCAAACATACAGTCAGTACAAACTTGTTTCATAGTATCTTATAGCAATATTGGAAAAAATTATATTTCTTTACACATTGTAGACTGGCAACTGGCATAGTGGCTGGCACTGTTGCTTCACAGCTCTGGGGACCTGGGTTCAATTCTTGGCTTGGGTTGCTGTCTGTGTGGAAATTGCATGTTCTCTGTGTCTGTGCGGATTTTCTCTGGGTACTCTGATTTCCTCTCACAGTTCAAAAGACATGCTGGTTAGATACATTGGCCACGCTAAGTTCTCCCTCACTGTACTCGGACAGGCATTGGAGTGTGGTGACTAGGGGAATTTCACAGTAACTTCATTGCAGTGTGAATATAAGCCTACTTGTGACTGATAAATAAACTTTAATGACTTTGCAATCGTGGAATAATGATTGCTTGGAATTTGAAGCGTTCATAGTTCTAGTGATTGCAACAGACAAAAATAGGCTTAATGTTAAAGATTAATTATTTAGATCTTGATAGATGGTGATGGTAGCTGGCAAATATTGTCCCCTAGCAGCCTCTTAAGCATCTCAACGTGACCTTATTGAGCTAAAGACCATCCTACTCTGGCAGCTCCTTGTGTATTGCTCCTCAAGCAACATTGTTTGTCACAATGTTGTTGCTTCACACTTGTTACTAGCAAATTAAGTATGATTCTCTGCAGCCCAAGACTTTTTGTGGCAAGTGATGGCCCCCAAAGGAAACAAGCCCACTGCCCTAAAGTTCAACGATAGGTATGTGCTGTCTCCTCCAGACAATTCAGAACCAGGGTGAGTCCTCTGCCTCCATGAATGAAGCTGGAGGTTCACCAACCTCATGACGCAGGCTTGGCAGGGGGTTGCCAGGGGATCCCAGAACAGAACTGCCCCATCCAGTGCTGAAAAAGGATGAATGATCTGGTCTGCCCCACCAGGGTAAATGAACCTTTTCCTCACTGTCAGAGCATATTCTCATTAGGTCATCAGGCATTCAATGGGTTTCAGTGCACAGGAATCTCTCAGCAGAATGGACATGACTATTGCTTCTCTCGCACACACGTTGGTATCTTCATCTTTTGTACAGGATGTCACAAGTTGCATCTTCAATCCTCTCATAGGTCCACTCAGCACATACACACAAGGTATGCACGCTTATCATCTGATCTTGCTCACAGTCTATCCATCTGATTTTATGTAGGACAAGGTCAACCACAATAAGGGAGAGAAATTCCAGACTGGAGAGGGGATTCCTGAGCTCAAGCCAGTCAACCACTTTGGGAAGCAAACATTGGCAATGACAGGTACTTCTGTACTGAAGGCAACATTGACTTCCCTCATTGAGGCAATGGGGGTTCATGCAGTAGTCAACACCCACCTGCCAACACCAAGTGCTGTTTAATGCAGGTAACTCTCCAGTTGATTATCCCTTTTCCTTATTGCATAGGGTTAGGTCAATTGGCCACGCTAAAATTAAATCTAATGTCAAGGTGATTAGCAAGGTAAATATAAGGGGTTAACGGAATAAGGCCTGGGATTGGGGTCAATGGGCCAAATGGCCTCCTTCTGCATTGTAGGGATTCTACAATTCTATGATTAACAGTTATTTCATCTACTCTCTTTATGTATTGAAATGTAAAGAAATATAATTGTTTCCAATATTACTGTGGGTACTGTGAACTAGACATGTGGGGACTATTGTGTGAGAGACTAATTCAATTGAAAACAGACTGCAAGATTTAAATCATGTAAAAGCAGCATTTGAAGTGGAAATGAACAAAGCTCAGATGGGACACAACTAAACAACATGGATAGAAATTGGCATGAGGAAATAAATAAAGTGTTTGTGTTTATTTATTGAATTTCAACAAGAAATAAAGGAAATTTACAGCAGGCAAGGATAATAAATGAATGAAGTAATGTTACTGAATGTATTTTCCCCAAAAGTAATATCATAAACACAGGATATTTTAAAATATTCTGGGAAGGTAACTTTCAAAGAAAGCTAAGAACAATGGGTTCAAAGATGAAGGAGAAAAATCATATTTAATGGAAGAATATAAAGAGGAATGGCCATATGATATCTTGAAGTGTGTGTTTGGCCAGACTTGTGAAGAACTTTGCCTTTAGCCACCCCAAAGAAATGTTTGTTTGTTCCAGAAAGCAAGGTTTTGTTACAAGCCATGGATTTTCATAGAAAAGGAGAAGGAGAAAGAAGCCCTGTGAAGTACTACCCCCCCGACCCCCCACCCTCCCACCCCTCCAAAGCAACAGTGGGTACTTTGTCAACATATTACCACAACTTGTATGGCCTAAGAAACTCCACAGACTGTTGCCTGAAAAAGTGTGTTAATTTGTGAATTTAATCAAGCTTTTTGGGAATATTGTAAGACTAAATTTAACAGTATAACTATAACATTTTCTTTAATTTTGTAAATGAATATTTTAATTTAATATTTAAAATTTTGAAAAGCGATATTGGAATTTTTGCTTCTGACTTCAGTACACATACCTTTTCAGAATAAAATTTATAACTATGGAAATTATCAAAGTCCCCCCCATAGGATTTGATGAATTGACAATTACCACCTACTATATTGTAACAGTAAAAAGCACTTACAATACATTTTTACATTCCTGGCTATCTGATTCTCTTATTTCACTTTGTCTCTTTTGATGAAAAATTTTGGTTGCCTTTTGTCGGTTTCTAAAACTCTCCCAATCCTCAGGTTTACTACTATTCTGAGTAATATTATCAATCTCTTTGTTTAATCGAGGATTCTCCTTAATTTTCCTAATAAACAGTGATTAATGTTAATCTTTTAGCTTTTGTTGTTTATGATGACATCTATATTGTTAAATAATTTTAATTGTTTATTTATATAATTTCCACTTTTTATTTACTACTATCCCTTTTGTCTAGATTCCAACTTTGTCCAATTACTCAATCAATCATAATCAGTTCTCCCCACATTTTATTTCTTTAATCTCCTGCTTCCTCATCTTCTGAACCAAGATCCTTTCTTACCATTATCCATATGTCACCCTTTATTATCAAAACAATTCCTCATCCTTTGCAGTTTTGTCTGTCTTTTCAAAACGTTGTGTGCTCTGGAATGTTTATTTTCCAACTTTAGTCACTTTGTAACCATGGTAGGAATTACTGCACAACCCGTTGCTTGTTTCGTGGCGGCAGGAGGCATCCTGCCATTGGCTGCCACTAGCTTCTTACGGTCACGCCACTGTCAATGATGTTTCCCCCAGAATGCAGCCCTTGTCACCATGAAATCCGGGGCATGGGTGTGTTGTCGCTGGGACTGGCTGATCCTGCCGACATAAACAGCAGGAAAGTTCCGGGCTATATCTCTATACTGGTAATTATATAAAACCCATTTATTTTTATTTGAGCTGCTAGTTTGTCTTATTTACAGATGCATTCTGCATTCAAATGAAGTGTCTTTAATATTTTCCTGACTATTGCTATTTGCATGGACTTTACTGGCTGATGGTTGATGATCTTACTGGTTCTTGCTAAACTTTCTGTCCCTTCCTGGTCCATTCTATTTGTTTTTACCTAAAGTTCTACTCCATTCTATTGCCTCAGCTTTTCCTCTTTAAAATTTTACATCCCCCTTTGCCTAACTCTTCCTTCCCTTTTATTTCAAAGCCTTAGCCACAGCCTTAGTTACATGATACTGATTCCCACATCAGTGCAGCCCAATCCAGTGGAACAGCTCCCACTTCGTCCAGTATTGGTGTCAGTTCCTCATGAATCAAAACTTCCTCTCTATACATCATTTTGTGACTTCTGCATTTGCATTTGCTACTGGACCCTTTGTCAATTGGCATGTAACTCAATCCCGAGATTATTAAATTTGAGGTTTGATGTTTTAAATTAGACCTCAAATTCTCAACTTCCCCAGAGAATATAATTCGTTGTTCTACCTATGTCACCGGCTTCAACATGGATCATGACAACTGTATCCCCCCCTTCCCATTTCAACTTAATCTCCATGAGCATATCGCTTTCGCCTTGGCACTGGGCAGACAACATAATCTTAAGAACTCTCAGAGAATAATGCTTATCTCCCTGATTTTACTGTCCTCTATTACAACCACATTCCTTTAATGGCTTCTTACACCTGGTGCTTTGATCAGTTTTCCTATCCACCCTTCAGCCACCCTGGATGAGAGATGTAAAACTAGCTGCATTATTCTCTTCTACTGTTTCTGCATGTCCTTGACCATAATGGTGCAGTGGTTGTTTTTGAAAAAAAAATTCTTTGATCAACTGCTTAGTATGTAAATATTCAACAACTTAGCTGAATTTATGACTACTATATTTGGCAACTTGCTGAGAGCTAGGCAAAAGTTTCAGGGCTGCTACAACTTTTTTTTGCCATGATGTAGAGATGCCGGCGTTGGACTGGGGTAGTAAGAACTCAGTAAGAATTTAGCAACACCAATTTTAAATCCAACCGATTTATTTGATAGTAAATTTGCGAGCTTTCGACACTCTGTGTCTTTGTCAGGCAAATGCAGTGTTCTGGTCTGCAATAGCACGCATCAGCACAGACAGTCACAGATTGCTTTGTCACAGTCTTTGACAATCTGTGACTGTCTGTGTTGATATATGTGCTATTGCAGACCAGAACACTGCATTTGCCTGACAAAGACACAGAGTGTCGAAAGCTCGCAAATTTACTATCAAATAAATCGGTTGGATTTAAAATTGGTGTTGCTAAATTCTTACTGAACTTTTTTCGCAACAGGTTTCCTCTGGAGATTGTGTGCTGCACATTTTGAAGTACGTAATTATTTCTTGAAGAGACTCTGTTACTCCGGTAAGTGGTGACAGTGAAGGACAAGGATGTTTGACCATGGTTGACAGAATATGAGTGGATTTCAAGCATCATCCTCTTAGATCCTACAGAATCTCAAGCAGAATCACATTTCCTCATTTCTGCATCTGACTCCTTTGCCCCAGAGAGGCCAAGTATAGTCAAATTCCCAGTGGCATCACAATTATATAAAGGCCAGGCTGCTTATAAAAATGACCTGACAAAATGATTGCCACAACCACACTTCATGTTCAGATGGCTATGATCATTGTCAAAATAAAAGTCAAAAGGAAGCAGTTTCTTAAAATACCAGCCAGGATACATAGTAGAGCAGTTTATTTGCTTATGTACATCATAGTCAATACTGACTAGATTCTTGATTTTTTTGCAAAACATCATGAGACTGGAAGAATCTTCTCAGCCTTTCTTTGTCAACATTGGTTGAGCTTCTTAGATATCACCTGTGGTTTCATTGGGAAAGGAACAGTTGTAAAGGTTACAGGAATATTGTGGCCTGCAATACTTTTTATTGAATCATAGCGGGAGTGTCGAGGATACTGGAAAAGCAAGTTCTGATTTCTTAAATGACAACCCCTCTAATACGTAATGTGAAAGTTCATCAATCACTAAATTTTTGTTTCCATTTTATTCGAATAAAGGTTGCTCAGAAAAGGTCTTGAGGACCTAGGAGGGAGCCCAAACAGGGAGTTAGAAAGGCAAAAAGGGGACATGAAATGGTTTTTGCAGATAGGATTAAGGAAAATCCAAAGGCTTTTTACTCCTATGTTAGAAATAAAAGGGTGGTTAGAGGAAAAATCGGTCCTCTTCGGGACAAAAGAGGGGAACTGTGCTTAGAGTCCGAGGGAATGGGGGAGATCCTGAATGAATACTTTGCATCAGTATTCACAAAGGAGAGGGGCTTGTTGACTGGTCCTGTTAAGAGTATAGAAACACAGAGGGACCTGGGAGTGCAAGTGCACAAGTCTTTGAAAGTGGCAGAACAGGTGGAGAAGGTTGTGAAGAAAGCATATGGTACGCTAACCTTTATAGGAAGGGGTATAGAGTACAAGAGCTGGCGCTTAATATTGCAATTGTATAGAATGTTGGTTCGACCTCATTTGGAATACTGCGTCCAGTTCTGGTCGCCTTATTACCGGAAGAATGTGGAGACTCTGGAGAGAGTGCAGAGGAGGTTTACCAGGATGCTGCCTGGTATGGAAGGTCTGGGTCACTAGGAGAGGTTAGGCAAATTGGGGTTGTTTTCTTTAGAATAACATAGACTGAGAGGAGGTCTAATAGAGGTATACAAGATTATGAAGGGTATAGATAGAGTAAACAGTGGTAAGCTTTTTCCTAGTTTGGAATCAAATATCACGAGAGGTTATGGGCTTAGAGTGAGGGGGGTAAGGTTTAATTTAAATGCTATAGGGAGTTTTTCACACAGAGGGTTGTTGGGGAATGAAGGCACTGCCAAGTAAAGTGGTGGAGGCAGGCACGCTGGAGTTATTTAAGAGATACTTAGATGGGCACATGAGCAGAATAGGGACGGAGGGATATAGAAGACTGATTTAAAATAGGGATCATGAGCCTTGGGACATCCCTGGGAATTGCATAAGTTGTGCATGATACTGATGTATTTCTTTTTTATCCTACAGGTACTTCAGTCCACCTTGTTGTCCAACAAGGGGCATACACGCGATGGGTCATGAGAGGGCTGCTCTTGGATTTTCCGAGAGTAGCCTAGTGCTTCACGTCGTTAGTGTACGCTTGAACTGGACCAGTTGATGGGCAATACGACATCTCAGTGACTATTGCTGTGCTGTGCAGATACATGGATTTGGGCTTGTATCCGTGGGAGTTTGCGCATTGTCTCCGTGCTTGCATGGGTTTTCTCCAGGTGCTCCGGTTTCCTCCCACACTCCAAAGATGTGCTTTTAGGCTGATTGGCAAGACAAATCCTCCCTAAATTGTCTCGCTAATTTGGTTCCAATGCAGATTTCTATAAACATAGACAGGGATCATGGGTGGAAGTGGGAACATCAAGGTGGCGGCGCGGGCTCGTTGGGCCTGTTTCCTGTGCTGTGTTGTGTTGTTCTTTGACCCAGGAAACCCTGGAAAATCTTCAGAAAAATAGCAAAAACATTTCTCTTCAGTAATTGAATGAAGAAAATAATAGATTAAAAACAAAACTATTTTTCTGTAATTTTATTAAATATATACACTTGAATTTTGTAAAGGGTGTATGTGCCTGATTTCAGTTAAAATTCTTGCAAACAAAATGGCTGTTGGAAGGGTTTTATCTCAAAAAATGAATGCAAAAGGATGCAGCTCTAAAAACTGAATGCAAAATAGTGTCAGTCAAACAGCTTAAATGAATTAAAGGCAATTTCCAATTTAGGTTAGTTAAATCCGGTTGCAAATAACCTTTTACAAACAACCTGTTAAGTGTCATCATAGAGCAAGTATCCTGGAATTAAACAAGTGAGCAGGGGAAAATCAGTCAATTTGGAATCAAAATACTGTTTTACTTTGGTAAATGAGTGAAATGATAATTCACTAGACTTGAATTGGATTTAGAGTCACAAATTCTATATTACTGCAATGACCAATATTCTTCCAGAATAAAGAAATAAAATATTACATTCATTTGCAACTAGAAGATTTAATTTGTGGAAAGAATACTGCAGACATAACTGTATTTCTCAAGAGATTAAGACTTTCATTTTTGATTTCACTTTTTCACACTAACCATGATCATAATTTAAGATGAAATCCACGTGACAGTGCTGGACTCCACTGCTTTTCCGATTACCTCAAAGTTGCAAACTCACTAGTGTTCCAGCAGAATATTTGTCCAATAGAGTCTAAGTAAAAAGAAATCTAAATGGTTCTACTTTTGGTTGCTATCCAGTGAGCCTTGTTTAAAAATCTCTATGTATAAATAACTTTGGGTTTGGCTGCAATGCTTTCCCACAGTTAGTCTGCCATCAATCCTCGAACTCACACGTGACGAATCAGTTATTTGAGTTAGGTACGCCAAAGAAGGGGATCAGAGAGGACTTATTCAAATATTTTTGCCTGCCTCTAATTGACATAGGTTCTTATCAACGTTTTTGTCTGTCCTATGAAATTTTGTGGTTTGAGGTGGAGTGAATAAAGCGCGCAGAAAGCACAACATATTGCAATTATATCTTTCACATGAGGAGCAGCCGTTACCAGTGGAACTGTGATGAGGAGAGGTCGGTGTTGGACTGGGGTAAACATAATAAGAAGTCTCACAACAGCAGGTTAAAGTCAACAGGTTTATTTGGTACTAAATGCCACTAGCTTTTGGGGTTTGCGCCTTTGTCAGGTGAGTGGAAGTTCTGATCACAAACAGAGCATATAAAGGCATACATAGTTTACAGAACACTGTCCATTTGGAGCAAGCAGTTTGTGGTATTGATGGTCATGAGGTGGAGATGCTAGCATTGGACTCTATAAACTGTGTGTGTGCCTTGATTTGCTCTGTTTCTGATCAGAACTCCCACTCACCTGACGAAGGGGCAAACCCTAAATGATAATGATGTTTATAGCCAAATAAATCTGTTGAACTTTAATCAGGTGTTGTGAGACTTCTTACAGTGGAACTGTGCCCAGCAAGAGTCATGAAAGGAAAAAAGAAAATTGGAAAGTCAGTTTCAAGAAAAATGACTGGCGTATTAGAATCAGTCATTAAAGGATCCCCTACAGATCAATACTGAATACTTACTTACTTGATCTAAGAACATTCAGGTTGCCCTGCTGTTCACAAATGAGTTATGGCATGTGTATTTCATCAGAGATGACAGAATGTAGATTGTCAGCAGATTTGAAAACAAAAAGACCCCATAGCAACTAGCTTTAGGTACATGGTCAGTACCATGGTAGCAAATTCTTGAGACCACAAAATAAGAATCTAGTGACAAGGGTACCATAGGTCAATAATGAAATATTGTCAATCCAGCTGAAGAATGTGTTTATCAACAATATGTATGGTGAAAGTGTTCTATGTTTAAAACAGATCACATAAAATGTCTCAAGACATTTGAAAAATGCTACTCCACAATATCCACTGTGCATCCTGGCATCAAGAGGGTGATGAGGAAAGCTGTTGACTATTAAGGCTGCCTGTTGGCTCAGCTGTCCAGTTCGACACTATTGCATGGTAGCAGTGAAGAAAAGTAACCTCAAGACGGTTCAGAAAAGCAAAAAAAAATGAACATAAATTCTGAGCCTACATCCAGGCTTTAAGCCCTTAGTTACACAATTGCACCATTATAAATAAAGTCCCTTCGTTTTTCTTTTACTTATATCAAAAAGTGAATAGGTCCACCATGGTTACATCAGTTTTAGCACTGGGAATCTGTGTGACCTTGTGCAGAAATTCTTTTCAGACTTGAGAAATAGTCATTGCTGTGACGGAACAAAAAGCTCTTTCTCTATCGCTAGCTTATTTATTTCCGGGCTGAAATGACAATGCAGCTGAAGCCAAGTTCATCACTAACAAAATTTAAAGTCAGAGAAAAAACGTGATTGACTTTGACATGAAGCTGGCAATGCAACTACAGGCAGGAAGAAAACGCAGTTTACAGCTTGGCCAATGTTAGAGATAACAGTCATCTTACTTGAAACTGGGAATGAACTAGTTTTTCCAAATGGAACAAACTGGCAATGGCAAAATTGAACATGATTTAGGTTTTATTATGAGGATCAACGTGCATGAAATTCATTTCCTCCTATTTCTTGGCATGGGAGCCATGATTCACGGCGTGCCCATACCTGGTCAGATCAAGATGGACAAGGCACAAAATCTGTCCATCTATCTCAGCTGCATGTTTGTAAGAAAGCATTGGGTCTCTGGCACTGGTCTCCTCAATGCTAACATTGCATTTTACACAGAGCAGGAGCTGCCGACACCAATCCATTGTGCTATATACCATGTGCTACAGGCAGCCTATTTTTCTTAAACAGGGATCTAGACTGACAGATGTGACCTTGAAGGCATTACAGAATCACAAAATTGTTACGGTGCAAAAGGAGGCCATTTGGCCCATTGTGTCTCCCTGGCTCTCGTGGCAAGCATCATCGCTTAATGGCAGACACCTGCTTTTCTTCGTACCCCTGCATATTGTTTCTATTCAAATAATCATCTTAAGCCCTTCTGAATGCCTCAATGCTCGCAACTAGCCCAAAACTGGAACAACTGAAGAAAGAGTTCCATGATATAGGTAGCTACTGTTTCAAGCTTACACAATAAAGATCAAAAGATGACATCAGCACACTGTAAGGTTGGATTTGTCACTAACTTTGATTTTTTATGAAGAAATCCCGCAAGCAATTGATTCATATTTCAGCATTTGCAGAAACTGGAAAAGACAAAATTTAACAAGAGAAAACAACCACTAGGCAAAAGCATAGATCAGTTCATCAATGACCTATAGAGGCTGTGATTACAGAAACTTAAGGAATGAATTGATTACTGGCGAAATCGTAGTATGGATCCTGGACAAAGCATCATCAGATCTTTTAGAGAAATGAGAAGATTTAACAATCAACAAACTAAATGGTACTGAAAATAAATACTGGAGTATTAAACTTGAAGTGGGTGGGCACCCCACAAAATTTAGGAAAACAAGTTTCTGTTTTATCAGACAAAGTCAAATGGCTTAAACAGTTTATATTGCAACTCTCATCTATCAAATTACAGGATCCTGCTGGGACTAGACTGAAAATCAAAGACCAGACTCATGGCAATGTTGCAGTATACAGATGGTAAAATTTTCAGATCTCTCTCTGTCATTCAAAATTAAGAATGTTCTCTACTGAGCAGAAAAACATTACTTAGAACTCAAACTAATCTATGAAGTTGTTGATAAGCATTACAGCAGTACATTTAGGAATGTATTTGCAAAGTTTATTTACAAGCTTGGGGAAACCAAAGAGCAAGTACCATATCACCCTCTGAGCTTACCTAAACCAATGTGCCCCTTTACAATGAGGAAAATCCCTTACCCACTCCTGAACAAAGTCAAGGGTGAAATTAAGATGATGAGGCAAGAAGGAGTTACATTACCAGTTATCATACCAGCAAAATAATGTTTTGGAATGGTCATGGTTCCAAAGGTAAATGTCTCTATGTGCACTTTACTGAAACTAAACAAATCAGTAGCATGTAAGATCCATCACAGTGGATGAGAATCTTACCGAGCATGCTATTCGCCAAGTTGGATGCAAAAAGTAGATTTTGGAAGTTGCCTCTGGATGAAGAATCCAGATTGCTGAACCCACTTATTATACCATTTGTTACTGTTTCATAGATTACCATTTGGAAATGCATCTACTCATAAATATTACAGAGAACAATGTCCCAAACCCGAGAAGGCATGAAACAAGTAGTATTTGGGCAAAATATTTGTACATGGCTACACACAAGAAGAGCATGACTACATAATGAGAATAGTCCTTGGAGTATACAGGATGCAGATCTAATATTGAGCGAAAAATGTGAGTTTGCCAAACTAATGATCAAATTTCTAGATCACATAGTACAAGCCACTGGATGTACAGCTGGTCCTCAAAAACCAAAATTAATTAGCTTCCACAACCCAGGAACAAGCTGCAGCATACTACGGTGCAGAGGGACAGGGGGGATCCTTGTGCACAAATCGCAAAAACCCAGTCTGCAGGTACAGCAGGTGATCAAGAAGGCAAATGGAATGTTGGCCTTTATAGCGAGGTGGAGAGAATACAAAAGCAGGGAGGTCTTGCTGCAACTGTACAGGGTACTGGTGAGGCCGCAGCTGAGTACTGTGTGCAGTTTTGGTCGCCGCACTTGCAGAAGGATATATTGGCCTTGGATGGAATGCAAAGAAGGTTCACTAGGCTGATACTGGAGATGAGGGAGTTAGCCTTTGTAGAGAGATTAAATAGACTGGGTCTGTACTTGAAGTTTAGAAGGCTGGGGGGGGGCAGATCTTATAGAAACACATAAGATAATGAAAGGGATAGATAGGGTAGAGGTAGGGAGATACTTCCCGCTTAGAAAGGAAAGCAGGGCTAGAAGGCACAGCCTCAAAATAAGGCGGGGGGTGGGGGGGGACTGTTTAGACTGGAGTTGAGGAGGAACTTCTTCACTCAAAGGGTGGTGAATCTCTGGACTTCTCTGCCCATTGAAATGTGGAGACTACCTCACTGGATATATTTAAGTCACGGGTACAGGTTTCTGATAGATAAAGGAATTAAGGGTTATGGGGAGAAAGCGGGAAAGTGGAACTGATCCACTTCAGATCAGCCATGATCTTATTGAACGGCGGGGCAGGCTCGAAGGGCTAGATGGCCTACTCCTGCTCCTATTTCTTATGTTCTTACATTCTAACATCACTGAAATTCTGAGATTCCTTGTGATGGTCAGTCAAGTAAGCACGTTCCTATTAAATTTGGCAGAGATCAATGAACCATTCAGACAGCTGTTCAGAAGGGTCAACAATCTCCTCTGAAAATTTGGCACATTACGACTCAGAACTACTGGGCATAGCAACTGCAAATGGGTCGTCAACAGTTCTGGGGACAGTATTACCTCAAATGTAAAGAGGCAGCATACAAAGACCATTTTAGAATGCCTCAAGGGCACAGAACAGATATATACCACAACTGAAAAAGAAGCCTTGGTAGCAACGTGGGCAACAAAATACTCTCAGACTACGTAATGGGTTCAAATTGAAACAGACCATGTGCTATGAGTCACTCTCCTGAACATGAAAGAAATTGTGAAGATGTTCACCCAGCATTAAATAAGTCAGATTAATATGACTCCATTACAGAGTATGTTCAAGAGAAGTATCGAACGACAGCAGATACAAAGTCGCAGATACCAACAGAAGGAACAAATCAACAGGATTTACACTTCAAGGTGGAAGCATATGCACTTCTGATTACTCAACACTTCTCAACTACCACAAAAAAAAACTGAAGGACATATAGCAAGTACAGCAACATAATGACAGAACTCTCTGGATAAGAGAATATTGTCTGGAAGAATGTCTAAACTATATCCCAGTAATCCAATATTTCACCTACACTAGTCTAAACAGAGCAAGCACCTCTTTGTCATTGACAATTTACTAATCATCAATGGGAAGATAGTCATACTAAGAACACGTTAGCTTGAAATTCTTCAAATACTTTACTAAGGTCACTTAGGGATAGCAAAATGCTATGCAAGAGCACAGAGTCTGGTGGCCAAGCATTACTCATTCTATAGGAGAAATGATTTTTTAATTGTCTTCTGTGCGCAGCAAACAGTCAACACTATCACCTTCAACTTTCTTCGCTGTGGGAGCACTTGGGAATGGATTTATTTGATTTTCAGGAGAAAACATTCCTTACTGTGATTGATCGAGGTGAATTAAGTAAACAGAGTGCCACGCATCATGGTGGAGCAGTCATTTAATCACTGAAGAAAATTTATGCAATACATGGCATTCTGGACATTTTAGCATCCGACAACGGATTGCATTCTGGACATTAGAACATCCGACAACGGATTACAATTTCCTAATGTTTTATTCTGAGATTTTGCAAAAGAATACAGATTTGTTCACATAATCAGTTCACTTCATTATCCTCAAACAAATGGAGAAGCTGAGAAAGGTGTACGAACCTTCAAAGATTTACTGAAATAGAATGAAAATCTTGATTTATCGAACTTCATCACCACATATTGCTGCTGGGCTTGCTTTATTTCCTGCAACTTTCCTTTTCGCAGTAGCTGGTGAGTGTTGAGTAATTAGGAATGTATATGCTTCTTCTATAAAATGGTTTCTCAGCATCAGAGTTATTGATGGGAAGGATATTGCAAACACAAGTACTATCTCTACCATAGAACCTTAAACGTTAGGGGAAGGTGGTTGATGTAGTCATAATGTCACTGGACCGGTATTCTAGAGGCCCATGCTAATATTCTAGGGATATGGTTTTATATCAGTCAAGGCAGCTGGTGGAATTTAGATTCAATTTAGAAAAATTTGAAATTGAAAGTTAGTCTCAGTAAGGGTGACATGAAACTATTATAGATTGTCATAAAAACTCACTTGGTTCCTTTAATGTCCTTTAAGAAAGGAAATCTGCTGACCTTATCTGATCTAATTTGCATGTGATTGTGGACCCATAGCAATGTGGTTGACATTAATGGTCCTCCCAAAAAGCCTAGGGAGCCAAAGAATTTAGAAGTGGGCAACAAATGCAGGCCTTGAAAGAATAAAATTGAAAAAAATCACGATAAGCAAGATGATAAAAGAGCCTGAGGGAAAATAAAGAGAGAAACAAGATTCAGAATTTCAACCAGAAGCAGGGAGCATTTATTCCCAGAGCTTAAGCCTGGAATGAGTATGGGTATAAGACCAGAAAGGAAGAACTATCATAAAAAGAGCTCCATAACTGAGACCATACAGGATTGAGACAGATCAGGGTAACATTTCTTTGAAAAGTGTTACAATCTTGAACTAGCACCCTAGGATTTGATAAGATTTGTTTTGGACCAATTTTCTTTAAAGGAAACAATATTTGACATTCAAGACATTTGCTAAAAGAATAAAGCCACAAAATTCCGTGAGCATTAAATTAAAATAAAACTTTACCATGCAAAGTCAGAAAGATAAACCAAGTTACAACATCTATCCTATACTCTAATGTGCAATCTTAATATGAGGTCTGTGAGAATTAATGGGAGAACTGTGGTTGAATACACCACACTACAAACTAAGTGACAGATGCAATGCGGCCAAGATAGATTCAATGGATTTCTCAATAGCCCACTAAGGGTTCAGTCAACTCAATGGGCAAATCAATCTTGGTAAACTCTCTCTCATAAGAGGGTTACAGACTTCACCTTTGAAGGTCTCTCCCTGGAATTCGTTCCAAAAGTCTCTCCAATTCAGACAGTGTCAGTGATAGCCCACCTTGCAGTGTTTCAATCTCATCTCCTGAGACTGTTTCCCTGGATTCCCGAAATGGACTCTTGCACCAACTTATAAGCGTAACTTCAACTCTTTGTTCACACAAATTCGGCATAATTCCCCAAACAATGCTGCTCCAAAAAAGTACCTCAACATTAGAAAGAGGTCAGAACAAGATCAGGAGATTGGGCAAGGTACTCAAAGGCTAACTCTGTGAAATATTAGACTAAGGGGTGATGTAAGATAATGTAAATATGATAGGGATAAAGACTCGGGAGGGGATATAGGTTAAATGTTCATTTAATGATAATATATCATCACATGATTGAAAAACCGAGATCTAAAGGCTGCAGACCTTGTGTAGCAGTCCCAGCATGTATGTAGTAGCTCTATAAAGAGTAATAATTATATAATAAACTATTCCCAAGCAGTTTGCTTTGAAAGAATAGACAAGCCCCAAAGAACACTATCTCGATCCCGAACATACGACAAAACAATAACTGTACTGAAATAGTCCACAGAGGAATTCTAGGTGCATGCATGAACCAATATGCAAGCAAAGCAAATTACTGTCCCTTCCTCATTGGTCTTTATTTCTATCTGTAAAATCCAAAAAAATTACAATATTATTTTAAACCTGTAGCCATCTATTCCCAGTTCTGAAGAAACATTCTCCATGGGTCATACAGTTCAAATCTGTCTGCCACTTTAATGTCTTTTAATCACAAATAAAACATTCACATGACTGAAGGCAGCTATTAAAACCACAACAGAGCGTTGAGACACAAAGGGTTGAATGGCCTCCTTCTGTAGTGTAAGTTTCTGCAAATCTATTACCAAGCAGCAGCAAACCTCAGACAAAAATTCATATCAATCTGAAAACTGTATGATTACCAGCACTAGCAGCAATTTAAATGGATTGCACATTGTTCAGAAAGCAGAGACTTTAACAGAAAATAATCAATGTATTATAGTCTATTTTGAATTCATAACTTCTTTCATCTACTGCTGTAATCTGAAGCAATGTTTTGTGAATGGAATATACCCAATTGAAGTCATGAAACACAATGCTTCCACTCTGAAACTTCTGCCTTTCTGAAACTGTAAACAGGTTAGATTTGATATCTCCTTTTGAAAGTACAGAGGAAAAGGTAAGACATGACTGCGGATTACCTTTTATTAATAGCTGCCCACGAAACATTAATGTTATCTGTCATCAGTTCCACCTTCCTGGTATTGTCCATTGAGTAATCCCGCAAAAGCTTGCGTGCAAGGTCATTGGCCACATCGACATTTATCTGCCACTGCCGCAGCTCCTTCATGAATTGCTGGAAGATATAAAAGAATATAATTCTGATATTATGCAAGAAATAATTAATGAAAACTGAGATGGAATATTTTATTGGGGCTGAATTCATTCTTCACATGCAAATTATTTGCCCCCTCTCGGCCTGCTGTGATACGGATTCTCTGCACGAGCTACTTAAAATAAGGGGCAATGATTCAATATTTGCCAAGATAAGCCTTTGCAATGATTGCAGGCTAAGCCTACACCAGACAAATGCAATGCTAATTTTGCTTAGATTGAAGAAAATCTGAGGCTTAACAACAGCGTTTTTTCCTAATCATTGAAATTTCTTTTTAAATTAATATTTGTCACCAATTTATTTCATTTGAGAAACAGAAACTACTGAATTAACAACTTCTTCACCTCTAATGCAGAGTTTTCAATCCACTCCTTCTTCAATATGTTTCACAGTACATAGTACTGCTAGAATCATATTGCTCTTTATTAACAATGTGAAATTTAAATAACATACAGATCAGCTTTCAGCATGAAATAATTAATCTTTTTCTTGTAGCTGTTGTAGAAAATTGACTCTCCTCCTATAATTCTTGCTGCACCTACTTTTCTGCAACGGACACATTTTCCTTATGTTTTTGTTTCAAACATCTACTCCCTTGTGTAGTAACCTTGCTACTTGCATTTTTACTGTGAAACTTTTGTAGCCAAGAACAGGTCAGTGTCACCTCCGGATTCAACTTATTCTGAAGCACTCCTGCTTGCGTACCCACCCTCTGTAAATGATTCCACACTAAGCTCCCTTGTTCATCAATCTTATCCTCACTGATAAACATTGGCTCCCTGCGCCCAGAGGCCTCAAATGTGTCAGTCGTCTTTTTTAAATCCCCCAAGGAGTTTTGCTCCTTCCTATCTCTGAAACTCCTCCAACACAACAGCTTCAAACTGTCCACTCTGCCAACTCTAGCTTCTTATGCAGATCTTATAGGGGTCAAATGCAATCCATTTTACACTACACTCAATTTTTCAGCCCACTCAGCGTGTGATCTGCTACTGCAGGTACTATAGTAATGCCGAGGACCATTTCAGTTCCAATGTTTGTATCATCTGTCTGAACTGTGGATCTTTACCTCAAAAGGCAGAACAATGTATCCTCTGCCTTTCTGTCCCTGCGCTCAGTGTCATTAAGTACATTAGAGAAGTAAAGCAGTTCACAATTGCCCTATTTACGTAGAAATATTCCATACAAGGTTGATAATTTGGGTTCGGCTGATTTATATTATTCCAGTTAGGCAAACTGTGTCAAACAGCAAGAAAGTAATATCCAGAATCTTAGTCATAGAAACAAAAAAGTTATTTGATTGAAGATGACAATTCTCTCTTTTTGTCACACGCAGTTTATTTTTGTTGTAGCAGAAATAATTTGATCCAAGGATAGAAATTACAGAACAGCTGCCACATCAAAATAAAAGTTTTAAACATTTGACAGACTGATATAGTTCCTGAATGACTAGCACATTTTTCTAACAAAGTCCTCTATTTCTCATTGCTCCGTTGTTGATTTCAGACAATGTCATTTATATGGGGCCAAGTATTATGTCAGTGACCCAGTTCAAGATGACAACAAGAGAAACAAAACTACAAATATATATTTTCCCAAAAGATGCATGCCATTTACTTGAGGGAAAAAAATTCAGAACATAAATCACAGTGTCGAAAATGACCTTCCGCACAAAATGCTAACATCTACAGTGCTCCTAATAATGCAAAAACACGAAGGAGCACATAAGTATGAGGAGTAGGAATGGGCCATTCTGCTCCTTAAGCCTGGCCCGCATCATGGCTAATTTGATTGTGGCTTCAACTCCACTTTCCTGTTCACCCCCCCTCCCCTCCGCCACTCCCAGAATCCTTAACTCTCTTGCTAATCAATAATGTATATATTTTTCAGTGTAGTATTTTAAACACTGTTACATAAATAAATAAGTGCAATTTTGAACAATATAGATTCTCAGGTTTAATCCAGAGTTTGCTCAAACTACAACAATGCCCTTCACCCCATCGCAGGCCATGGCTAGATAGGATGAGTAGAACAAAAATTACTCCATTCATTGATCCTGATTGAAATGTTTGGATTTGAGCAACAGATGAGAATAAAATGTAGCATAGATGTTGATGGTTCCAGGTTTTCGCTGTCTGGTCTCATGTATAAAGGAATGGTTATGAAGGGGAATTATAGGAGGCCACTTGGTGCCCATGAATCTGTATGCCAACACGTGTACCTCTTTGAGAATGCTGAAAAATTGGGAACATTATTTGTACAGTGTAAGGAGTCAGTAAAACTAGGTGGATAAATAGAGGGGAATTATATATGATTCCATGTAACAGAGGTAACAGCTCAAGGCACAATAGCAAAACAAAAATTTCAGCAGCTGCAGAGCTGGCAGTATCACTGAATTGCCAGCTGCATTCACTGGCACCTGGCACCTACAAACTGTCTCTATACTTCATGTCATGTTGGTGCCAAACAAAACACAGCCATGCTGTAGAACTGAGAGAGTGTAAGAATTGTGCAACTTCGCTTTGAATTTTAATGTCACCAAGCATCCCATTGCTATAGCAATTATGGGGTTCTATTCCATACAGGGAAAAAAGATTCCTGTAACAAGTCAAAATGTAATTATTAATTTCTAACAATGTTAATTTTTTTTCACACAATAACCTTAAACTTAAAATATATGTACACACAGATAATGGAGTTGGCTGAAAACAATTCCAAGTCAGGCTGCCACTGAGCAATTGAAGGTTTTAATTTAGTGGAAAGGTTTTATTAAAAGACATAAACCTCAAATCTCCATTAGCTAGCACATAGCTCACCCAACTGTAAACACTCAACTGTCATAAAAAAAAGGTGAAAGATGAACAGTGGCAGTCAATCCTTAATGCACTCTCACTAGATGGCAGCATGATAATGCTACAACCAATCTTGAACTCTTACTTCAACACTGCACCAAGAATGGTGCCTTGCAAAATTTATTCTTGTAACAATACCGTCAACAGCCTTGTAGCACTTCACTTTTCTCTCCAAACTGATTCAAAAATTAAATACTTAGGCTGCATTTATACTACAATTGACAATCCACATACGTGCATATATTTAATGATTACTAATGCATTGGTGAACCTTTGGTTGCAATGCACACAACTTCAGACTTACTCTCAAAATGAGCTGAACTGCACTCCTCCAGCATCACTCAATGCATTTGAGTGTTAGCAAAAGGTCAGTGGTAGCACATATTCTCTTCTAACAATAACAACACTTGATTTCAAATTCCCATTGGTCAAATGCCACTTGGCAATTTTCAAATATCACTTTTAACATGGGTGGTACTCTACCACTGCTGGATTGAACACAATTAGGTGTGATGCTCTATCTGCAAGGAGTTTTCACAATGCTTGGCTTCAATGCTGTTGGATATCAGATAGGGGCCGGTCACTTGATTTTACAACTATCTTTCACTTGGAGTTAACAAATTTTCTTCATTTGCAATATTAATTGGCTGATCCATATCCTACTCATTTTTATCCTCCACTTTTCATCATCCATGAACTATGGTTCCTAAATAGCTCAAGTTGGTACACAGGACCCATTTAAAGTGCCTCACCCTTGACATTGCTTAGAAATGTCAGTAAGGATGATAGCAAGTTCTTGAGGCTGTCAGCTTTCTGTGTGCTGCTACTGCGCAAGTGATCTATTTAATGAGTACCCATTTCAATGCTGTAAATGTTATAACAGAATTCAGCTACTTGCAGATATTCCATATTATGTAAACATGCCTGGAGGGCTAAGCTGTGTAAATTTCTAGTACAATATTTTTCAAAATTGCTTCATGCAGTCTTCAATTGAGTTGATGCACTTGAAAGTATAACATGCAGTCAACAATTGGATTGGAAAACTTCAGTCAGATTTATGGGGCAAAACACCATAGAGCTAAACAACAAATAATTACTGGATTTCGAAAGCTTGCCTATTATGTCAAGAGAAATTACAATTCAACCTAGAAATATTGAGCAAAAGGAGTTGCTTTTTTGTATATAAAAGCCAAAATAGAGTTCAAAGAATTCTCAATCTCTCAAAAACACATTTACGGGTGAAGAAAGGCAGCTAAAATCCCTAGGGCTGAAAGTTGGTCAAACCAGTCCTTTGAGCTCTGTTTTAAAAGGAAGAAAAGAAATTCAGCATTTGGGCTCAAAAGTGTTCCTGCAATGCTAACAAAAGAGACACTAAATTGTGACAGAGAAGACAGGACCAAATTCAAGTTTTGGAAAATAGAATGTGTGAGAGTGAAGCCTGAACTGTTCACACAGTCAATTGTGGGGATGAATGATATGGTAGCGCACTAAGAGCAAACTCCGCACCCGGAATATTTGACTTCCAGATCCGCCATCAGAATGTGCCCAATAACACACATATTACCAACAGTTAATAGCAAGAGAACATCAGAGGCCTTCATCCTGCCCAATGAGTGCTGGAGGGTGGCATGTCCTGTCTAGCAGTAGTAAGCCATAACCTGGAATGAGGTCACAGACAGTATGTTAAAGGGTCCCCTGGCATGGGGCAGTGTCAAGAGACCAAGCAGATGAATTGCCAGTAGAATGATTATGGAAATAGAAGACAAGTGGTTTCCAGACTTGCAAGGTGAGAGCATTTAATTTTTAGTTCCTCTCCACAAACTTTGTCACTTCATAGGTGGCATTCTTTTCAAACATCAGCAAGTCTCCTATTTCTTGATATGGAGGAGTTATACATTTGTCACATTTCCCCATATAGATGTTTGCGCCATTGGAGTGTGGGGAGAGTTAGAATCGAAGGGCTAAATAAGCCGCTAGATTCAGTGCGGTTTCAATCTTCATCACCTGAATACAGTATCAGAGTCACGTGAGCACTATGCCAATCCCTGACAAGAGAAGAAAGACCAGCCCAATTAGATGGGATAGAGCATCACATCTAATTGTGTTCTCTTGCTGTGTGGTAGATGATGACATGGTGCCAACAACATGAGCATTTTCAGAATAACATGCTCCCAGTGCCAGAAAAGGATCGATGACCCAATGAGGTCGGTCAGGGTGAGAATAATATTAGTGTGAGCTATCTTGATCCAATCTGCTGCACATTTCACTTGCAAATGCAGGAGGCAATTGAGTGTTGCTGCTGCTCAAAGACAGCATAATTGCACAAGGACATAGTTGTCCTAGACCATGCCACTGGGAATTTGAAACAAGTTCTATTTATAGGACATGTGGTTTGCAGGATGAGCATAGGATGCATCTGCTTAGCCTTCAGGCTGGCACACATTGAGCTTTTAATGGGTTGGAAGTGTACCATGAGATTACTTGAAATTGTGGAAGATTGTACTCCAACAAATGATTATAGGCAAAGCAAATCCACAATGCCCGTGAAAGAGCTTGTACAGATGGAGAATTTTGAATTGAAAGCCCTGACATTTTTTCAAGAGGATATACTGGTGATCATGGGCCCCAATTCCTCCAATAATGGCAGAGATGAAATTGGAAAAAGCCAGGGTTTGGTGAAATGGAAAAAGCTTGAACTGATAGGAAAGTGGAAAGGGCTAGTGAAGGTTTAATACGGGATCAGCATTAACCAGCGTGGGTGGTGAATATTGTTCATATATTGGAAACCTGACAATCATCATCATCTGAAGCTTGGCATGGTCGTTTAAGGATACATTGGCTTTGCAAAGCCTAGTCACTCACGTCACACAGTGAAATGGTTGATGAGTATTGTGGGATAGGCTGAATGGCAAGGTCTTTGATACCAATAATCCCCTTCTGATGTATCTCTGTTACAGAAGAAGCCTCCTTCCACTGAACCTCTGCCAGAAACCATGCCACCACCTTCCTTTGAGGAGAAGGTAGATTCCTCAGAGAATGCAGCATCACATCTTCCATCAGCACCCAGTGCCATCATAGATACCAGCACCTTAGCAGGGTTTGTGTGTCACTCAGGGACACATCCACATTGGTGAGGACACTTTACATTCACTTACAAAGCTGCTAGACAGCATGGTGAAGCAGGACTTGTGGAGCTGGAGAGGTGTCCAGGGTTATCCAAAGACTGATTTAGAATTGGATGATCTGCCTCTGAAGAGGTCCATAAAGTGACAGATGCTGCATGTGCAGCACAATGTCCTTGAAGACTTGGCAGGTATTTGGCAGGGTTGCATGCTCTGGCTCAGTCTGTGCTGCTGTCCTTCCAGGCCATGCCCACTGCAACCATCCACTCATCAGAGCACCGAGCTTCTTCCATGGACAGACTGCTGACTATCCTGGAAGGGCAAACCAAGCACATTGCAGACACAATCATGGGGATGCGCTCCAACTGAGATCAGGGCAACAAAGCAAGGGTAACAGGAGAATTGGGAGATTGGTCACACACCCAACTGTTGAAACCTCACAATCTCAGTAAGGACCAACTGGAAAGTGGACATGAAGAATATCAGATCACCCATGAACTTTTGAATAGTGGAGCAGAACTGCCTACTCCTGTTCCTATTTCTTATAGTTCTTTAGTCTTATGGGATGAGCAACAGCTGCTTCCATCTGGAAGTTCCTCTCATGACATTTCTGATGGGGACAGCATCTTCTCTGTTCATTGACCAATGACAGACCTTGACCATTGCTGCAGTAGATGAAGATTCATGTACTTAAAGTCTTCCGGAGTGGCAGACCATTCAAGATCACAGTTACACAGTGAACACCCAATATGATCATCCAAAGCAAGGAGACTGGTGATCAGCTGCCTCTGTCTAGTGCAGCTGCAAGCAAGAGGGAAAGCACTGCTCGGAGCACCCGTAAATAACGTTACTAAATATCCACATTAGTCAGAAAGGGCATATGAGTGAAGAGCAATGTTTGTTGATAAACAGACATCTCACAACATCAGGGACGAGGGTAAGTGCTGAGACTGTGTGCCTAGACTGTGGAAGTTGAGGGACATGAGAAAAGGCTGGGCGAGACCAGGAGGAATTGTGTGCTCATTTGTGGAGACAGATAATGTGTGGATGTGAGGATGACACAGCTTTCTAATAATGTATAGCAAAAGAGCGCCCAGCTGATTCCCAAGAACATCTGTTGCTGTGGACTTGCACATTATTGAAACTGCTGATGCATTAAGAGGCATCACTGGCATCATGGCCATCCATGCCATCACAGCCAACAGCATTGCCATAATGCCTCAACTCTTCATCATCCTTGCTCTCAAAGAATTAGCCATCATCTGGCGAACGCTCTGTCTCCAAGGAAGCTCCTCTTTAGATTGTGAGATTATGAAGTGACACAGCAAATTATGACCATCAGGGACAGATGTGAGGGGAAGGACTGCAAAACTCCTCCAGATCTATCCAGGTATTTGAATCTCATCCCTGGGAGACTGAGGGTCAGCTCCATTATGGCCCTGGTGCTACAAGGCTCTCAGCGTACTTCCTTTCCAGCTCAGTTTTGGGCACTCTCACAGATACTATTAGCTGTCATTTCAGTGGCTATTCCTCAACATCTATTAGCCATCCCTCCAAAGAATCAGTGCCTATTAAAAGGTTTGGAACTTGAGATCCAAAAGACGTAGGAGTAGTGACCGCTGTCCCAGTACCTGTCACACATCTGCATGACTGGACAATGATAGTTGCACACCAGCTGGGCATTCAGTGAGTAGAAGCCCTTTCTGTTGAAGAAGGCTGTACTCTCTATCTCTCACACTGGTTGATGGCCTGTAGAATATAATTCTCTCTCGTTTCTGAGCTCTAACCAAATAGATTGTGAATTCAAGGGTAGCAAAAAAGAGATGGAAAGTCCCCTGATAGCATACCTTCGGAAAGCTGATAATAGTGTTAAAAATATGGAAAGCTCAATAGATTACATATTAGTGAGAAATAGTTGCAACTATTGCCATGCTTCCATGAATTGTAATGGGTGGAGAAATAACTGAGATGCATAAAATGTAATTTTAGTGGGGGGTGTTATAGAAATTTTTGAAGGACAAAATGATCCGTGTGCTGCAAAATATATTCTTGTGGTGGGAAGGGGAAAGGCTTCATCCCATGAAATTTTGATTTTTTTTTGGTATTTTATCCAGCATTTTTAAAAATACTTTAATTTTGAAGTGTAGTGCTGGTGCTATATATTTCACTTCAAATTGCATTCTTGGATACATTGTCAGCCTCACATTGCACACAGGAATTAAGCTCCTAATTCACCAAATTTCTGGAATTGATCTCAAAGTTGCAGCCAACATGAAGAGATGAAAATATATTTATTTCTACAAGTTTGCCTTCATCGCTGTTCTACTCTTGCTCAAAAACAGGGCAGCGTAAGGCCAATAATCACCTAATACTTAATGCATTTGTTAGATCAGAAGGATTTAGAGGAAGCATATGGACTGGGGTAGGAGGAGAGGAGGCGTGAAAGGAAAGTGGGGAAAAGGAGAAAGAATAAGAGAGATGGAGTAATTAAGGGAATGAGAGGAGAGGGAGAGCGAGAGGGGATTGGCAGAGAAAAGACAGAAGCAGAGCAGGTACTTTGTTGGCAGAAACAATTCTGCTCAAGTTGTGAGCTAACTCAATCAGTATGAAAATTCCAGTAAAATAGCAGCCATAGGATCCATATTACAACTCGGCGAAGGTGTACTTAAGATGCAAAATTGCAGACCAATGCCATCATAAGAGCGTTGACATAGTTTAAATTCCAACAGTAGTGAAACTTGTCAAGATTCAGTGGGGTGATATTATTATTTAAACTATTTGTTGGGAAAGCACTTGGGCCAGGACGGTCCAACTTTGGATCAATTCCACAAATTAGGTGGATTGGGAGCTTAATTCCTGCACACAAAGTGAAGCTGACAATGCATCCAAGAATGCAGTCTGAAATAAAATCTACAGCACCAGCACTACACTTCGAAATTAGAGAACATAATGCTGGATAAAACACCAAAAAAAAAATCAACATTTCATGGATAAACTAACAGAAAGCAAAAAGTGGGAGTAAATGGGTGTTTTCCTGGTTGGTGATTAGTGATTAGTGATTAGTGATGTACCTCAGGAATCAGTGTTGGGTCTGCAATTGTTCACAATTTACGTAGATGATTTGGAGTTGGGGACTAAATGTAGTGTCAAAATTCACAGTTGACACTAAGATGGTGTGCAGAGGATGCTGAAATCTGAAAAGGGATATAGATAATCTAAGTGAGTGGGCAAGCACCTGGCAAATGGAATACAATGTTGGTAAATGTCAGATCATCCATTTTGATCAGAATAATAACAAAATGGACTATTATTTAAATGGGAAAAAAATTCAGCGTGCTGCTGTGCAGAGGGACCTGGATGTCCTTGTGCAGTAACTACAAGGAGTTGGTTTGAAGGTAATTAAGAAGGCAAATGGAATTTTGTCCTTCATTGCCAGAGGGATGGAGTTTAAACAAGCGAGGTTACATTGCAGCTGTATAAGGTGCAGTTGAGGCCACTCCTGGAGTACTATGTACAGTTTTGGTCTCCTTACTTGAGAAAGGATATACTGATGCTGGAGGCAGTGTTGAGAGATTCGCTAGGTTGATTTTGGAGTTGAGAGAGGTGATTTATGAGGAGAGACTGAGTAGACTGGGGCTATACTCATTGTGATTCAGAAGAATGAGGGGAGATATTATCGAAACATATAAGATTATGAAGGGAATAGATAAGATAGAAGCAGGGAAGTTGTTTCCACTGGCGGGTGAAATTGGAACAAGGGGGCATGGCCTCAAAATAAGGGGGAGCAGATTTAGGACTGAGTTGAGTAGGAACTTCTTCACACAAAGGGTTGTGAACCTGTGGAATTCCCTACTTACCAAAGCAGTTGAGGCTACCTCATTGAATTTTTTAAGGCAAGCGCAGATAAATTTTTGAACAGTAAAGGAATTAAGGGTTATGGTGAGCAAGTGGCTAAGTGGAACTGTGTCCATGAAAAGATCAACCATGATCTTATTGAATGGTGGAACAGGCTCGGGGAGCCAAATGACCTGTTCCTAGTTCTTATGTTCTTAAGTTTTTCCCCTCACTTCTACGAGGATATATATTGTAACATATAGTTCATTTTACCCTCAATGTTCGTAACGGGCCCTTGGATTCCTTCATACCCAGTCTTGCTTTCCTTTTCTGCACTGGAGCTCTCTGGAGACCCTATATGCAGCAGGTCCATTCCAACTAGGCCTCGCCAATCCCTGGTGCAATTCACACTGCCACCCATTCACTTGTAATGATTTCCCCTCCACCTGGTCCTATAGAGTTTGTTAGAAGACATTTTCAAGATAGGTGAGAAAGGCAGAACATTTTGAAATGTAAGGAAATCAATCTTCTCATATATGGGTTGAATTTTAATGTTTTGATCTACTCACAGAGAGAGGTCCTGGCAGCCAACCAGGAACCCAGATGTTTCAGCTGTGTTTTTCTGTGGATGTATAATTGAGCCATGACATTAATATCTCATTTCTTGGGTTTCCTGATCAATTAGAATAGTGGGCATGACAGCAATCTATACCTCTGCTATTTAAGGGAATCTGGCAAAGATCAGAATAGAAGAATTCTGTAAGTGTCATGACAGAGCCGCAATTTGATAGATGGACTGTCAGCATGGAAATGCTATCCAACAGTTGTCAGATGCATCTTCCACAGGCAATGTTTCACAGCAGACAGAAGAGAGATACCTACTTTGCAGACTGAGCGTACATGCAAGTGCTAGAGGGACTCAGCAGCAGGAATTCTCCTGAATATAGAGTCATATGTGGCACAACACCTTCATCAGGGCAGAAGAGGTGTATGGCAGAACACACACAAATGGAAACCCTTTCATTTTGCACAGAACACAAGGAAGTGATGGAAAACCTCAAGTGCCTACCATTCATTGCTACATTGGCTTAATGGGAAGATGCTGCATGTAAGGCCATTGGAAATGGAAAAATGGGGGTCTCCCTGCCACCTGGCAACAGAGTCAGGGAATGAAATGTGATGATCTGCACAATGATATTTATCTTAGCCTCCTCACTACTTCTATTCTAATTCATATCTTTTATCTTCCAAGAGTCCTTCGAGTTTCCCTCAGAAGCTAGTACTGGAGAAGGACAAAGTTTCATCACAAGAGGTCTCTCACTCTGAAAAAGCAGTCAGAGAACTCATGCACACTCTCCACCGGCTTTTATATAGGCACCTCAGTGCATGAATGAATCTGTCCTGTGCAACTTCAGCAGCTAAGCAAGCACTGCAGGTAACCTGGCCACAGCAGCCTCTTCCTCTTTCACATGTTGCTCCCTCACTTTTGTTCTCCAGGACCTTCAGCCTTCTCTGCTGTACGATGTATCAGATCAGTACTATCCTGAAAAGTAATCTTGGCACATTCTGAAGGATGCCCAGATCTGTCCTGAATCTCATCCTTAGTATCCCAATAGTCAATGACCAAACATACTCACATGGCTTTGCTTCCTGGAGGCCACAAAGAGGGCTCATCAGCCATTAGGTGTCATTAGCCATGTCATCTCCAAGAAGCCATCATCTGATTCTGCTTTGGTGATGTGAAAATCAGTGGGAGAATTAAGTGGTGCTAAATGTAGGCACTATAGCAGTTTCCAGGATATCTTGTACGGATATCGTAGTTGCATATGTGCTGAATTATAATGGAATAGGATTCTGTTGGTTGATGAATGCTGCTGGTTAGTCTGACAGTATATAATCTATGATTCCTTAGTTATCTGGAAATCCAGTTAGAGCAACAAATCCGAGGGCCCTTTATTCTAACTAGACCCATGGGTGTAAGCTGCAATCATGCTCTCACGTGTGATGCACTTGGGACAATAAATCGAGGGCTTTTACATATGCACCTTCAGAAACCTGGAAGGAGTTAGAGGTACAAAAACCCAAGGCTGTGGCAATGAAGACCACCTGGCCCACTTGGCAGGAGCTTTTCTTCCAGGAGTCTACCACTAGCTGACTTGAGAGTTTGAGCCCCCTGAGGCACCTGGACTCAGATATGTTGAGAAAGCTAATCCTATTTTGGAGCATTAATTCCCGTGAGTTGGATTTCTGTGTTCATCCCCACTGTCTTGCAGACAAACAGGTGGTTGAGAAGGCTTGCTCCTGCTGAAACTATGGGATGCTTCTGCTGTTCCTGTTGAACGTAATGATATTACTGTAGGTGTTTCTGTCGAAGCTACTAGTATTGCTGAGGCTTCTCCGCTAAAGCTACTGGTATTGCTTAGCTATTCCTGCTTTTCCTCCTGAGAGCACCTTCCTTGCTGCTGTGATGGTTGGCACTGAGGAGATGCAGATGAAAGTACATAAATTCAAAGATAGCCAAAATGACTTTCAAGTTACTGGAAATGCCCTCTTGAAGTACCCTCTCAGGATAAGTCCTGTGAGCAAAAGCCTTTCCCTTCAGCAAAAAAAAAGCTGATGTCATATCACAGTATTTAAGCAATTTTCCAGCCTGTCAATTGCTCAGCCCATCAATCACTCACACCTTGATCAACTTGGCATGTTTCAGGGAACCCAGGCACTGACAGTTGAGGACAGAATTCAGGATTAAAAACCTTCACAATTCTCTTTCAGTTCATGTGAATGGTTGACCTGTGCACTGCAAACATGCTCCAGTTAAATGCAAAAGCTGGCCTCATTTCGGCTTCTCGACAGCCAGCATGTGCTACTGTTTTAATCTGTCTGCATTGGCATCTGACTACCCTTGACAGGTTAGAAATTTCCCCCAGGTTTCTTTGAAGAATGCATCCACTCTGCCGTCACACACTGCAAATTCTTTTCAGCTTTCAATGTATAGATGTGAGCAGGGGAGAGAGGTAAAGTTTGATTTCTTCCAAATTCATTTTGGTATTACATTCACCTACATTAGAAAAACTAAAAACAAGCTAGACATTCAAGTGAAACTCATTACAAATTATAGTATAATATCGTGCCTGATTCATTTTGAATGAGATACATGAAAAAAACATGTAATTGCATTTGTTTTGAATTGAAAGTAATGTCAATTTGTGTCGCCTGGATTACACTACCTGGCACCTAATTTACTGCCTCCTATAGGTCGTTGTTGTAGACATTAATAACAGGCTGTTGTAATGAATGTTTGATGGGTTAGCCTATTACAAGCCCATTATTTCTTTCCTTACATGACTTCATGTAATGAATTTGCATAATTATGCTAATGACACATAATTTTTTTACTTTCAGGCCCCATTTGTTACCATGTTACATCTCAGTAATCAAATGCACATTCAAAGTGCTTCATTACCTTAATTTCACTTTTAAATTGGGTGTAACATTCTCCAAATTTGAAACTTTTATCAAGAAGGCAGACTGGTGAAAGCAATTCCACAGAAATAATAGTGCTGTTTCATTATATTTTCCCATTTTTGTTACATTAACTGATGATATCATTGCAAAAGGTCAGGAATAAATAATCAAAGTTGTTAATGAAAAGGTGACAGATTTGTTGTCAATATAAATATATAATGATGCCCTGAGTCCAATAAGGGTTTTCTATTACATTCATAATGGATAAAAACCCAACCTGGAACTTTGTTTTCACCACTCAATCAAATTATACAATGCTTAATTCTGCACTGGCCTCTACAACGTACACAGCAGCAAAAGGAAAAGTTGCTCAAACACCAACATTTCTTCTATGAAGTGCTCTTTTTCTAATCTATAATATGCAACTGAGCATAGTCTCGTTATGTATATAGGTTTGATTTTTGACGTCAGACTAATTAGCAGACATCCAATGGCAACAAACACACATTTTTGATTGAAAACCAGAAATGTGGTACAGGCACATTGATTATTTTTTAAGTCCCTTTGCTTCTCACGCCCCAGTCAGAGATTGTGCACTCATGACACTTTGAATTTTAAATTCTGATCCATGTTTATAAATCCCTCTATTACCCCTCCCTCTCCAGTTCTACAATACTCCAAGATCTCTACATTCTTTCAATTCTGGTCTCTTGAGTATTTCTGATTCCATGTGTTCAACTGCAAAGATCCTAAGCTCTGGATTTTCTTCATAAATCTCTATCTCTCTCCACCTTTAAAATGCTCATTTGACCAAGTATTGAATAGCTGGCTTCCTATCTCCTTCCATGATTCAGCGTCAAATTTTGCCTTATAAATTTCACGTAAAGCACCACAAATGCGCTATAAAAATTCAACTTGTTATTGGTTTCAAATGTGGAGGTAGATGAGGAAAGGGGACGGAATAGAGTGAGATATTAATGTACCATGAAGTAAGTTTTTTTAAAATCATGAATTCTGCAGCTCACAGCCTCAGCTGATGTCATTATTGTTGCTGGGTGGGCTTTTTATTGCTCCTTAAATGGGTTGGATGTAAGTTCTTTATTTCACTTTGGGATTTTTTTATAACTCTGCATTGTTAGAAAGAAAATAAAACTGGTTGGCAAATCAGGTGACAAAAGTTCTTTCATTTTCAGTTTTGAGCTACAGTTTAATTTTTAGAAGGGATAGCCAGTTAAAAAGAAGAATTTTCTCTCCCTCTGTTTATTTTGGAAATTCTGCCGGTTGTCTGACCAGAAAGTCTTTCCCTGGGATTTTGAAAAGCTGTTTTGCCTTCAAACTGTTCTGAGTGAATCATGAGGACTGTAGATTTCAACCAAGGATTTAATTTCCAGTATCACAAGAGTATTAGTCTTTGCTGTGTTGAATGTGTTTAGAGGGTTTAGTCCATAGAATATTTTGATTTTGATTGGAACATATTCGATATATTTGTTAAGAGTTATACATTATTATGGTCATTTTGGCTTCTTGTTTGTAAGTGATAAAAGTTCTTGCTAATTTCCTGACTATACATGTTAATTGTATTTTTAAATAAACTTTGTTTGATAAAGGCTCCCTAGTGGGTCATTTGAATTGTACCTGAAGTGAAACCAATCATGCTTATCCTAGCCAAATTCAAAATGCAAAACTTATGGTTCTAGGAGCTGCAGCCAACAGTTTGGAGTTTCTGACCTGAACCATAATAGGGGAAATGCAGTTTTTATTATCTCAAATTACTTCTTTTTTCATAAAAGGCTGTAAATCTATAAAGCCATTTGAATTACCTTGATGTCTGCATTCTGCTTCATTAGTATCTCCACAGTATTGGACACTTCTTTCCAGGAGCTCTGCTTGGTTTTGGCTTTCTCTACAAGTTCCTCTGCTTCTTGCTTGGCTTCAAGCCACTGATTGGAATCCTTCAGCATTTCCTGTAGCTGTTGAGTGCGGGACTGTAGCCGATTCTGCACCTCATCCCACTGAGTTTGAACCTTTTCAACTGAAGAAAAAAAAGGAAAGAAAATTAAAACAAAAGGTGACATCAAAGACCAAGGTTACTTTTATTGTAGGGATGCTTTCATTCAACTGGTGTGCAAGGATTCCTTTGCATTTAGCATGCTATGAAATATTGTTGGATCTTTTCACAACTTCTGCACTCCATTTTTAATTAGTAAGGATTTGAAGGGCTGTGGTGAAGGGCAGATAAGTGGGGTTGAACCCAAAGTGAGATCAGCCATGATTGTTTTAAATAGCGGAGCCAGCTTGAGGAATTGAATTGCCTATCCCTGCTCTTAGTTCTTATGATTCTTATAATTTGTCACAAATATGAAAACTGATGTAATACCTGGATCTATGCTACCTTTATTTGCACCCATGATAATGTAGGCTTGAGCTTTTAGTTATTAGATAAGATGACATTACCAATTAAATTTAAGGGCAACAACTATATGATTCATGAAATTGTGTGCAATGACAGCTGCAGCAAAATTGTGAAAGAAATTGTTCCATCTAGTCCAACAAAGTAAAGAGATAATTGTTAACAAGTTATTTTTTCAACTTGTCGTTCCCTGCCATTGGAACTTAAGTGATGTATCTGGGTTTCTCATCCATGTAACCCAAACATCTTGGTACTTAGAAAGAGGAGAAGAGGATTGTAACCTTGTTTTAGTTGCCTGCATGATAAAGATTTAAGAAAAGGATTTTGCACCTGGTAAGCACGCACAACTGGACATTGGAAGATTTAATACTTGCATGTGTGTAATCAGCACTTGCTCGACTATTGCTTATCAATTAATGAATTTAGACAATAAACACACAACTTTAGAATAAGATCCTAGAAACCTAATTCATACTGAGTGAGATGTGCAATGATCAGAGAACAGGGTAGTCATAGAATCCCTAGAATGCAGATTGAGGCCATTCAGCCCATCAAGCTGCACTGACAATAATCCTAACCAGGCACTAACTGCATAACCTCCACTAATTTACCCTGCTAATTGCCCTTACACTAAGGGACAATTTAGCATAGCCAACACGCTTAATCCGCACATCTTTAGACTGTGGGAGGAAACTGGGGCACCCAGAGGAAACCCACGCAGACATGGAGAGAATGTGCAAACTCCACACGGAGGATGACCCGAGGTCGGAATTGAACCTGGGTCCCTGGCACTGTGGGGTAGCAGTGCTAACCAGCATGCCACCATGCTATCTGTAACATCTCCTACCATTTGCAATTTTGAAGTGCAGTAGCTCAAAGAAAATGTGTTAGCCGTATAATTTCTCAATTTTCTATTACATTGTTTTCCTATGTATTAATCATTTGAGTACCCAAACATCAATATAACTATGCTTTTTAAGTGAAAAATTAGTTCTGTTAAGCCTTTTATTTTAAACAATAATGATTGCACCATGAGTCTTTAGCATTGCAAGAAATTCATAATGCAACAGTCTAACTATGTGATTCAAGCCTATTAAACAAGAATTACAGAGCTTTACTTGCAAGATATGGAACAAAACTGGATAAATAGAGTTAAGATACAGATCAGTCATGACGGTAGAACAAGCGTAAGGGGTTGTATGATCTACTCTTGTTCATATATTTCTTTCTAGATATCAATGTATGTGGGTTGAACACATGTTAAAGCATTCAGTCACCAAGCCTCTTCTTCAGTCAATTCAGTCAGTCCATATTTCAAAGAACTATTACTCTGCTAAATTAATGGCTCACATAGCACCTCTCTGATTTTGCTGGAAATTTGAGACTAATTGTTATAAAGTCCAGCAGCTTGATCAATATTGAGTGTCTGAAACCAAACTATGACCATTTATGCATTTACATTTAAGGAGTCGATAGCTGAATCATTTATATCTACTGCTGTATCATCTTCAGTTGTGAAAATAAATACAAAACATATACATTCACACTGCAGACAGAATCCCAATCAACAAACTGACCTTTCAAAGGATCTATGTGGCTTTTCTGGCCACTAACAGATTTATAAAGTTTTGGCATTCAGTTGTGACTTTAATTAACTCCAACTGTATCTCATACCTATCCAGTAAATCTAGCCAATGTTTTATACTTTGTGAAATATTTATTTTTGAGTCTAATTTCTGAATTTATAAAGTCATACTATCAACTGAATAAGGTAACAGACCCTAATTTCTGACCAATTATCAGTGTTTCACAAGATACATAGCTAATTTTAGGTACAATGGTTTTTAAAAATTCATTCACAGGTTGTTCTTTGTTCTTTGATGTGGGTATTGCTGGCTGGAGCCAGCAATTGTTGCCCATCCACAACTGCCCTCCATTTCAATGCACTTTAGAGACAACCAAATTGTTGTGGATCTGGAGTCAGAAGTAGACCATACCAGGTAAAGACGGCAGATTTTCTCCCCTAAAGAACATTAGTGAACCAAGTAATGTCCTTACTTGGACAATAATGGTTTCATGGTAATCATTAGATTTTTAATTCCAGATTTTTTTTATTGAATTCAAATTTCACCACCTTCCACACCAGGATTCGAACCTGGGTCCCCAGAGCATTATCCTAGCTTTCTGCATTATATGTCTAGCAACAATACCACTGCATCACTGCCTCCCCTTTCCTTATGCTCCAAATTGACAGGACTTTTGAGTCTAAAGAAACCTATACTCTTAGAGCATTTGGCTTAACATGACACAGGCATTGATCCTTGTAAAATATTTATTAGATCAGGAACCCTAAAGCACTGGTGCTGAGATTCTAAATAGAGGCCATTGCCTCGATTTGATCCTGATTGCAATAACAGGAAGAACAGGCATTAATCCAAAAGCAGAATACGTTGTTCATTCTATGGGACTGCAGGCCAAATGTGGACAGACTTGGTCTCGTCTTTGTGCTAGGGTGAAGGATTTACATGCAGTATGTGCTTCCCTCTCCCAATGTGCTGGTGGCGCACTTATCAGAAAAAAGAGTTTAAGAGCTTTATATCTGTATTGTTAAATATTAGAAATAAGGTATAGATTTAAGCAGGTTTAATACAGTGTTTCTTGTAAGGAAGTGTAAATCTATGGTTCGATTCATGCGAGACAAAGGTGTTTGTATGTGTGGGATTTTTATATTTATTGTCAATGTACTTAAGATGGCCTATGATATGAAAAGTAAAAAAATTTGGGAGAAATGTAAAGCAATTGTTTAAGGGGCACCTTAAATGTGGGAATGCTTTATGAGTTAGGAAGCTGGGGGGTGAACAGCTGTCAGCTCTGCTGGAAGCAGAAAAGCCACGTATTACTCACAAAGACAAATATCAGAGAAACTAGTTAGATAAGAAACTGTATTAAGTCTTTGGAGGCAGAAGTCCCATCTCCAGAATCCCTTTATTTACAATTCTAACAGCAGTGCACAAAATGTTATCCATAATCAGGGAGTTCATATTCCAAAAGGCCAACCTCAATGGCCTGATTGAATTCATAACAGAAACCAAGAAAGGTACATAAGCTCCAAGAACATTGAGGTAAAAAGGAACAAAGGGACCTTGAGTAAATTACAGGATACTGTTCATGGAAATCAAAGTCAAACCTGGGAGGAGAAGAGCTGATGAAGCTGGCTACAGACATGCCATATATCTGAAGCAATCATATGGTGTCCTTATTTCCAGTGTTCTGTTGGGGACCGAGTATATGAATTTGTGTAGAGTTGCCCCAACACTAAGATTATGATTGGAAACAGGATGTAATGCATTGTATCATTTGTGGCATTTTAATTTTACTGGAAATATCTAATTACAATAAATCATGTATGTTTACTAATTCTCCATCTCCAATGAGAAACCATATCTGTAGGGAGCACAGGTCAGAGACCCGTAGCTACCTTTAACCTACATTCTGAGAAGAATTCCTCAACTGTAAAGGCACATTAGGGTCGGTGCCAAATGGTCTTCTTCTGGCTGTAGGACTCTATTTCATTAGTTTAATGAATGCCTCCAGGAATTGTCCAATTTAAGTCAAGTACTCGACTGTTTTGGTATTTTTTCTAATTGTCGGCCAACAATTCATACTCCAAATACAGACATAATGTGACACATTATGCTGCTTCAATTGTAGTATTATAAAAGATGGAAGAAATATTTTTAATAAGGAACAATTAAATAGACAGACCAGTTTCTCACAAGCATTATTATATACATAATCAAACCTGACTTTATCACTAACATATGGTTATTGCAATATTATCTTCTGTTGACATACAGCCATTAACACATGGGAGCATGAACTTCACACTATGAAGGCTGACTAAACAGTGTTAAGTCAATGGAATTTGAAAAGAAAGATGCAATAATGTTAAAGGCATTTCTTATTCATTTTCATATTTTTTGCCATGTTTTAATAAGTCTTTTTTCTAATCGTTCTGCTATGTGTTTTATGTTGTCTTCAATGGATTTTCAAAATGGAAACTTCCATCTGAGCTATTTTGAAGGACCAGTAAAGGACAGAATGCTCTAGAAATGCTCGTGGGCATCAGCTTGTACCATCACATCTGTATCTGCTGGTAGGAATACATATTCCTCTCCTTGGGAGAGATTTAGTGCATCAGAAATTTCGTGTTTTAAAAATAAAACTAGAACAGGAGACATATAGGAACAAATAGTATATGAGAATCTGTTGCTGACAATATTATTGCATTTAGCATGGTGGCACAGTGGTTAGCACTGCTGCCTCATACCACCAGGGACCTGGGGTTAATTCCTGGCTTGGATCACTGTCTGTGCGGAGTCTGCACGTTCTCCCTGTGTCTGCATGGGTTTCCTCTAGGCGCTCTGGTTTCCTCCCACAGTCCAAAAGAAGTGTTAATTAGGCCCATTACTATTCTACATTGCCAATCAATGTACCTGAACAGGCCCCAAAGTGTGGCATCTAGGGGATTTTCATCGCAGTGTTAATGTAAGTCTGCTTGTGTCACTAATAAATAATCTTAAACTTATGATTCCTGAGAAGCAAGCAATAATATTATAAAAATTAATGATATTGCTTAAAATAAGTTTTCTAATCGGCACACTCTAAAAGATGCCAGAAAACCACGGTCACAGTAAGAAGTCCCAATACCAGGTTAGAATCCAATAGGTTTATTTGGTAGCAAAAGCCACTAGCTTTCGGAGCGCTGCCTGCTTTGTCACTCACCTAATGAAGGGATAGACAGCTCTCCGAAAGCTAGCGATTTTTGCTACCAAATAAACCTGTTGGACTATAACCTGCCGTTGTGAAACTTCTTACTGTGTTTACCCCAGTTCAACACTGGCATCTCCATATCACACCTACCTACCACCATGTTTGAGAGATAGATGCAGCACTATAGTATTTGTTGCCTGAATACTGAAGTTGACATGCTTCATAAGTCTCACATGACCAGTGACAGTAAGACATTGTTCCATTTCTCAAAGGCACATTGTAATGTTGATTAATAGGAATGGTGATCTGGATTAAAAACAGGGTCCACTGACTCTATGCAGCACTGTTTCAGCAATCACCAATAGGTATGGAGTTGTTTCATCACTTGCTTGCTGACTCATGACTATACATAGGGTTCCTTTCATTTCACTGTTACCATTCATTCGCTTCTTAGTCCTCTCCCCATATGAACTTGGCATGCGCACAGTAGTTTTTCAGACTTTCTCAAGGCTCCAAATGTCTTTTTTCCATTGATTCTGAGACTTCCGTTTAATTGTATGGATCTGGTTAAACTTCACTTGCACTTCATTTTCTGCTCCCCGCACACATCCAAATTAGCAACTGAAGCCAGGCATTTTTATGATAATGAGTTGTCCACAGAAAACCAGGATAATTCGTTAAAACAATTATGTATAATTATCCAAAAGTCAACTAATTATCATAATTATCCAAAGCACACTGCACTATACAACCCATTTATAACCATTTGGCAGCAAATAGCAACTGTAATGGAAAATCTACCCTAGGCATTCCAAACTCTCACTGCCATTAACACAAAGATGTATTAATCTCACACTCCCATTAAAAGAAAGACATTAGAACTCTCATTGCTTCAACAGACAATCTGAATTTACAATGATATTAATGGAAAAGGGGATAAAATTCAACATTGCATGGTTGCAAAACAGGAGGCAACGATTTAGTTACAGACTATAGCTTTGTCTGGATTTCCTTTTGACTAATTCATTCAATAGGATATAAAATTCTGTCATATGTAATCCATTCCCACCCAGAATTTGTCCCCCTGATACTGAATTTTATCACAATCTCTCACTAGTTTCAATACTCGGGCACTTCAATCTGACAAAGACAGTCAAAATTTAAACCTGATATTGATATCATCACATTGAGATTCTCCAACCTCATACTGTTATCAACACAGACACTTCAACACTACATAACCATTACCTCATATGACCATATAAGATTGTAACATAAGAGAATCCCTAAGTATAGAAGGGGGCAATTGAACTGCATTGACAACAATCCCAACTAGGCCTTAGCCCCGTAACCCCTATTTATCCTGCTAACCTCTCCCCCATGGCACTCACGGGCAATTTTAACATGTTTTATCAGCCTAGCCAGCACATTTTTGGACTGTAGGAGGAAACTTCAGCATCCAGAGGAAACCTGTACAACCAAAAGAGAATGTGCAAACTCCGCACTGTCGGAGTTCCAAGGCCGGAACTGAACCTGGGACCTTGGCATTGTGACACAGCAATGCTAACCACTATGCCATCCATAAAGATATAGCCCAAAAAATACACATTTCTAATTTCCCTGCAAATTTAGACAACAGCATAAGTGTAATCTCATTAATATAAGTATAATCTCATCTTTCAAATCCTTTATGACCCCACTCCTCCCTATTTTTGTTACCTCCTCTAATCCTACAACTTTTCATGATAATTGCACTCCTTCAATTCTGAATTGCTCAGAATCCCTGAATTCAGTCACTCCAACACTGACAGCAAGGTTTTCAGCTACTAAGGTGCAAAAGCTTTCAAATTCCTTCCCTCTTCACCTCTTCCCTCCTTTAAGGAAATTTTCAAAGTCTATCCTTTAGACCAAGCTTTTACTCATTGACCTAATACCGCCATGTTTCTCGGTATCAAATTTTGTTTTATAATTCTTCTGTGAAGAACCTTGGGACGTTTTGCTGCTTAAAGATGCATTATAAATATAAATCATTATCTGATTGCAAATAACTGAATTTTTGTGTTGAAGTAGTTAATGAATATTCTGAGTTCAAAATCTTCAATTTGCAGTTTTTACACATTTTGTCAGACTAATAGAATCAAGCAAGCACAGGATTGTCTATAATGGTCATTAGATTCCAAAAATATTCACTGCTTTGACAAAGGGTCATTCACACTTAAAAGATCAGCTCTTTTATCTTCTTACAGATGCTGTTGGACCTGCTGAGATTTTCCAGCATTTTCTCTTTTGGTTTCAGATTCCAGCATCTGCAATAATTGTTTTAATTCATTGCTGTTAATATAAATGGTTCTTGGTTAACAGAATCAACTGATTTCAAAATGGAGCATGCGGCACTATTATTCCACTGACCCTAACAATTTGGGAGGGACATACAGCTAGGTCACCAAAATAACTTTCTGTTTCAGATAGTTGTTCTTTTTAGTAAGTGGTAGGATATTGATTGCTATTATAGGCCAGAATTGGTTGTCTTTTATGTAGTGTATACTTCAATTAGTTTCATGCGTAATCTCCAAGCCAAGGTGGGCTTACAAATCTAAGTTTGATATTCTGAAGGTTTAAGGACCTGGGTGCTGAGGAAATGGAAAGTCACAAGCATGTCAATTCCAGAATAGGTTGCTTGAGCTCAGTGAGTGAGGAACACCGATGAGAAATTCAGTGAACTATACTAGGAACAGTTAGTTAAGCTCCTGACATTTGTTCAACCAAAAATAACTTGATTTCTGATATCCTCATATCCCCAATTTGTGATTGCAACCTCTTTTTCTCCCCTGGGTATGAATGCAATTTGTTGTCTGAATGTCAAAATTTACCTCACACAGTAGGAAGCACTTTGAAACATTTCAATTGCACCACAGAGAAGATTGTATAAATGTACGTGTTGTTATTAATCAAGTATTTTTGGAATGCTTAGTATGTTAAAGAGATGGTATCTAGAGCCTCCAGTTGTCAATTAAACAGAATATTGCAATGTTTTATGTGGCAGAGGGAAGTCACAGAAAAAAAGTACAGAAACAGGAAAAGCTAAAAACATTCCACATGCAAATTATTTGATTTGGTTTATTGTCACGTGCATTTGTATGCAGTGATAAATTATTGTTTCTTGCACACTATACAGATAATGTATACTGTAAAGAAGAAGGAAAGAAGAGAGTGCAGAATGTAGTATTATAGTCATGGCTAGGGTAGAGATAGATCAATTTAATGCAAGATAGATCCATTCAAAAAGTCTGACAGCAATAGGAAAGAAGCTGTTCTTGAGACGGTTAGTACATGATCTCAGACTTTTGTACCTTTTTCCCGACAGAAGAAGGTGGAAGAGAGTATGCCTGCACTGTGTGGGACCCTAGATTATGCTGGCAGCTTTTCCAAGGCAGTGGAAGTGTAGACAGTGTTAATGGATGGGAGACTGGTTTGAGTGATGGATTGGGCTTCATTCACGATCCTTTGTAGTTTTTGTGGTCTTGGACAGAGCAGGATCCATACTAAGCTGTGATACAACGGGAAAGAATGCTTTCTATGGTGCATCTATAGAAGTTGGTGCGAGTTGTGGCAGACATGCCAAACTTCCTTAGTCTCCTGAGAAAATAGAGGTGTTAGTGGACTTTCTTAACTATAGTATCTGCATGGAAGAATCAGGACATTTGTTGGTGATCTGGACACCTAAAAACTTTAAGCTCTCAACCATTTCTACTTTGTCTCATCGATGTAAACAGAGGCATGCCCTCCACTACATGTCCTGAAGTCAATGACTATCTCTTTTGTTCTGTTGACATTGAGGGAGAAATTACTGTCATCATGACTATTGGATGTAAGCCATTCACCAGAACAGGAAGAAATAACTAAGTAAAGAGGAAATAATGCAAAAGTTAAGCACCCCTAGGTATCAATGACCATAATATGGTTCAATTTTGCTCCAGTTTGAAGCTAGCTGGCTGTTAAGAATTATACTTTGCTGTGCTTAACTATTTTGATTGGTAAAAGTTATGCTAACTTTTTAATTATATCGTGTGTTCTTAGATAAAGTCTATTCTGAGAAAATAGAGGATCAATTGCATCATACCATAGTGAAACATTGGCTCTATTTTCTTTCAGACCTGCTGAGTTTGTCCAGCATTTTCTGTTTTTGCTGCACTTCATTCACTTAGCCTAAAGGTTCAAAAATGAAATGAACCTGTTCTCTTCACAGATACAGACTGACAGGCTTTTTTTAATTCCATCTTTATTCCAAAATCAAATGTAAAAGTTGGGGATCTAGACCAACTGCATAAATACCTTGAAGTTTCTGGCCTGCTCCCTAATAAATTAAAGATTCAGAGGGAAGAACGCACCATCTTTGACTAACCAAAAAAGTTAAGGAAAACATCAAACTTTGGAACTGTCTGGCTGGGATTTTACCATCACATAGCAATTAACCTGATTGGTTTTTGCGACTGGTGCCATTTTATGAGCACCGGATTTCCAGAGCAGTGAGCCTCACACTGGAAATGTGTGAGAGGCAAGTTAATTGATTGTAATTTATTTAAATAAGCATTTATATATCATTATTGAGCCTGGTATTCAATCATTTATGCTTGCCTTCCTTTATGAACTCACTGGGAAAGGTTGTCAGCAACGGGAATAGATGTGCTCCCCATTAACTTGGCCTTGCCAGAGCCACTGAGGTGTCCATGGGGAGGCTGAGGGCAGTGGTGGGGTATCCCTTGGGCAGTGCTAGATTGGCAATGCCAGCATGGCACCTGGGTAATGCCAACTGAGAAGTGCCGGGGGGGTGGGGCTAATGGGGGAGGAGCCCTGCTGCCACTCTGCTGCTATCGGTGGGGGAAGGTAGAGGGGGCTCACTGCGACACTGCAGTGAATGGTGGGGGAGTGGGGTAAACCCGCAGTCACTTCATTCATTTAGAGCGAAGAGTCAATACTTGAAATGAATCTGTTTTCTTCACAGGTGCAGACCGATGATGCTGAGCCTTGCTTCATGTTTTTAAATTAAAATTTCCAGCATCTCCAGTTTTTTGTTTGATTTTTGCTTACAATGAAGACTCTTATTGCTCACCATTCTCTCTGCTGCTATTGACCATGCTTTGCAGTGATTCTACTAAAATTAAGCTACTTCCACATCCTCAAAAGTGATTTAAAAAAATACTCTCTTTGGTTTCACTGGAGAAATAAATTTAGTGGGTGCCAGGCTGTAATTAAGTCTTCATTGACAAGGCCATATTTAATAAGCTTATCATGGCATATGTTACTCAACAGGTCTGCTTATTTACAGGAGGTGTAATTTGTTGAAAATTTTATTTGAAAATGAAATATGAAAATAATTAATATATCATATGATTGCCCCCAAAATATAATTCAAAAGCTATTAATGTTAATGAACAGGAGAGCTATGGTGGGTATCCTAATATTTTTGAATTTACTGATGCATTGGGCATTATGGTCACTATGACAGCCCTAATCTACTGTTATCTGGAACTCATTACTTATCTAATGAAGTGTAACGTGAAAGACTATAATAGTTTTCACAGCTTATAAAATTGCCCTGCTCAGCGTTGCAGCCAGCCTTATCATTTGCTAAGTAGTGCAGGCCTGTGTTTCCACACTGCAGCAATGACATTATAGACTGGGAGGAGCTTGCTACCGATCATTTAGAACTGCGACAATTTGTCCATCAAGCTGCATTACCCTTGTAGTCCAAACGTCTTCATGATGAGTTCGAGCAGCGGCAGGGAAATAAAGAAAAGGAAGCAAATCCTGCACTCTGGATCCCACTACCTCATGAGACATCCTGTCTGATGTGCCAAATAATCTGTGGACCGAAAATTGGTCTGTCCAGTCCTATGAAGACAGATGGCAGAAACCCATGACCCTGAGGCCACCCAATGTTGCCAATATTCACACTTTACAAATGGTGAAGGGAATGGTGTCAATGGCACTTTCTCTGCCATGTAGTGCGACACTTTGTCATAGGTTCCACGATGCATCACTCGGACTCACTCACCTCACAGCAACTCAGGTACTCAGTGTTCAGGGGTTCCATTTATAAAGGCCATCCCAGTGCACAGCAAGCAGACTAGTACACCATCAAGCAAGCATCCACAGCGCTGCCCTGGCACCCACCGGCACTATCCTATCATCAAGCTATCACCATTCTGGCATTACATGGGCACTGGCACTATCTGGGCACAATACTTTCATCTCAGCACTGCATATACCTGAGCTCCCCTGAAAATACCATTGGCCAAGTGCTTGCCTTCTGAGACCAGTCGTGCTTCACGCTGTTCTGTTATCACACTGCCAAGAATGAATTTTGACATGCGGGGGGATGATTCTGGCATATGGACCGCATAATTATACAGTCATTTATTAAAATGAAGATCCTAACATCAAAAATCCAGTCACAAAAAGTCCATTCAGTCATGGGCTGTTTGATTTGTACTCCCCTCCTTGAATATTCACTGGATATCTGCCTAAGGCTAGATGTGTCTCCTTACCCAAGAGTAGGACAGTCTATTATCATGCTATTGGCAACCATATAACAGAAGGGATTGTCCATCCCTGTCAGCAACTTAACTAGCACAACAAATGTATATAACAGAAAAAATTAAGGAATATCAGTATACCATCACTAAAAGGAAAGTGTGTCATGGGATCCAGTCTTAGTTTTACTTTTTTATTGAGCAGAGCACTACACAGCTCTGATGTCTTCAAGTTGTTTGCCTATATATGTCTTCATGTGGCTGGTCTAAAAAATTGTGAACCCATATCATATTTATTCATCCCTTATCAGTAATTGGTGCCTATATCATATTAATACAACATTCCCACTCTATGGAAAATATTAATCTCTTTTTTTAAATACCAACACTTAAGGACTAAGCATGTATTATTTTAAGAGTCTGCCTTTCCGAAAATCAGAAGTACAAAAACATTCTGTCTGAATTTTGAATGGGCTGGAAAGACAAGCTAAATTTTATACTTGGGCAAAATGCAAACAACTAAATAGCTACAGATGATTTGCAGTTAGATACTTGCTGAGCAGAATGAAACAAAGTACTTAAATGAGGAGAAGCACCTCGGTGTGGAGGGTAAGGAAGATAATGCTAACTGAAACGTAAAGGCACAATTACGTTCCTATGAAGAGCTTAGGACTTCTGACTTAGACACTAGGGATCTCTTTTAAAGACTACTTCCAGGTAGCAGATTGACAATCACATTAAGGATCCCTGTTCCATTTCTCATTCCCAAATCTATCCGACCAAATACCACCTGAAAATCAGGAACTAGGAAAAGATAACATAATCTGGCCAGACTTGTAGTTTTTTGCCACATGACTATTAAATTAAATCTAAATAATGTAGAAACAGTAGAACATTTAAGAGATGGTTTGCAGACTTTGAATCAGTAATGCTGACCTCATCATAAGAAATTTAAGAGCCATATCTGTGCTTTATACAATGTATTTATTTGTATTAAATGCCATTTTAGTTTGTGTTCAAATGTCCACCCTACACTTTGAAACATACATTCACGAGTCAACAACTGTTACTGATTTGGTTGTCATTTTACTCCAAACAGTTCATTAATACTGAATCACTGTAACAAAAAGAATGACAGAGCCCCGATGTACGACAGTAATTGGAAATTTTGTGAACAGATAAACAATTTTGTACGATTATTGCATCCACTTTACTAACCTTTAGTACAATAGACTGCTGGGGTAATCGCAGTCAATCAAGAAATTAAAGACAGTTGTAAATGGAATAAAATGCCTACTCTGAGAAAAAAGTTATATCCAATCATCTACAACTAAAATTATTCAGTGAACAGAAATGAATACAAGGCGATCTATAATGGCTTTGAATTTCCAATTTCCTCACTTAATGGACTGATTCACTTCAATGGTGCTGAGAACATGAGAACATAAGAACATAAGAAATAGGAGCAGGAGTAGGCCATCTAGCCCCTTGAGCCTGCCCGCCATTCAGTAAGATCATGGTTGATCTGATAGTGGTTCAGTTCCACTTACCCTGGCTCCGCATAACCCTTAATTCTCTTATTGATCAGAAATCTATCAATTTGTGACTTAAACACATTTAAGGAGCTAACCTCCACTGCTTCAATGGGCAGAAAATTCCAAAGATTCACTACCTCTGGGAGAAGCTCCTCCTCAACTCTGTTCTAAATTGACTCCCCCTTATTTTGAGGCCATGCCCTCTAGATCTTGTTACCATTCTAAGTGGAAACAATCTCTCTGCTTCTACCATGTCCAGCCCCTTCATTATCTTATATGTCTCTATAAAATCATCCCTCAGCCTTCTAAACTCCAACGAGTACGGGCCCAATCTACTCAATCTCTCCTCACAAGCTAACCCCCTCATCTCCGGAATCAACTTGGTGAACCTTTTCTGTCCTTCCTCCAAGGCCAATATATCCTTTGACAAATAAGGGGACAAAAATTGCACACAGTATTCCAGTTGCGGCCTCATCAGTACCTTGTACAATTGCAGCAAGACCTCCCTTCCTTTACACACCATCCCCCTCGTGATAAAGGCCAACATGCCATTTGCCTTCTTGATCACTGCTACACCTGCAAACTGAGTTTTTGCAATTCATGCACAAAGACACCCAGGTCCCTCTGCACAGTAGCATGTTGTAATTATTCACCATTTAAATAACAGTCCATTTTACTATTATTCCATCCAAAGTGGATAAACTCACACTTGCCATTGTGATACTCCATCTGCCAGATCCTCGCATTCACAGCCTATCCAAATCTCTCTGCAGACTTTCCGCGTTCTCCATGCAATTTGCTTTCCCACTCATCTTTGTGTCATTCGCAAAACTTTGTTACCCTATACTTGGTTCCCTCCTCCAGATCCTCTATGTATATAGTAAACAGTTGAGGCCCCAGCACCGATCCCTGCGGCATGCCACTAGTTACCAACTCCCAATCGGAAAAGCACCCATTTATTCTAACTCTCTGCTTCCTGTTAGATTGCCAATCCTAAATCCACACTATCACTTTATCCCTAATTCCGTGTACCTTAATCTTATGCAGCAACCTTTTGTGAGGCACCTTATCAAACACCTCGAAATCTAAAAATACCACATCCACTGGTTCCCCTCTGTCAACTGCGCTTGTTACATCTTCATAAAAATCCAGTAAATTCAGCAAACATGACTTTCCCTTCATAAATCCATGCTGCGTCTGCTTGATTGAACCTTTTTTTTCCAGGTGTTCTGCTATTTCTTCTTTAATGATGGATTCCAGCATTTTCCTAACATGGACATTAAGCTAACTGACCTGGGGGTGGATGGGGGTCAGGCAGTTGATGTGGTATATATGGACTTTAGTAAGGCGTTCGATAAGGTTCTCCATGGAAGGCTTCTGCAGAAAATGCAGATGTATGGGATTGAGGGTGATTTAGCTAATTAGATTAGGAATTGGCTAGCTGATAGAAGACAGAGGGTGGTGGTTGATGGAAATTATTCATCATGGAATTCGGTTACAAGTGGTGTACCTCAGGGATCTGTTTTGGGGCCCTGCTGTTTGTAATTTTTATAAATGATCTGGATGAGGGTATTGAAGGATGGATTAGTAAATTTGCGGATGACACCAAAGTTGGAGGGGTGGTAGATAGTGAAGAGAAGTTTTATAGTTTGCAGAGAGACTTGGACAAGTTGCAGAGCTGGGCTGAGAGGTGGCAAATAGAGTTTAATGCAGAAAAGTATGGGGTAATTCACTTTGGCAGGAATAACAAATGTGTAGAGTATAGGGCTAATGGTAGAACTCTTAATAGTGTTGATGAACAGAGGATCTTGGTGTATATGTGCATAGATCCCTGAAAGTTGGCAATCAAGTCGATAAGGTTGTTAAGAAGGCATACGGAGTCTTAGCTTTTATTGGTAGGGGGATTGAATTTCGGAGCCGCAACATCATGTTGCAACTGTACAAACTCTAGTGCGGCCGCACTTGGAGTATTGTGTACAGTTCTGGTCCCCGCATTATAAGAAAGATGTGGAGGCATTAGAGAGGGTACAGAGGAGGTTTACCAGGATGTTGCCGGTATGGAAGGCAGGTCTTATGAAGAAAGGCTGAGGGATTTGAGGTTGTTTTCATTAGAAAGAAGGCGGCTAAGAGGAGACCTTATTAAAACATATAAGATGATTAGAGGTTTAGATAGGGTAGATAGTAATAGCCTTTTTCCTAGGATGGAGAAAGCTAGCCCGAGGGGACATAGCTTTAAACTAAGGGGTGGTAGTTATAGGACGGATGTCAGAGGTAGGTCCTTTACCCAGAGGGTGGTAAGGGTATGGAATGCCCTGCCTGCTGCAGTTGTAGATGCGCCAAGTTTGGTGGCATTTAAGAGGTTAGTGGATAAGTTTATGGACGAAGAGGGAATGTTTAGGTTAGAGGGTGATTGCTTTTTCTTAATTGGTCGGCGCAACATCGAAGGCCGAAGGGCCTGTTCTGCACTGTAATGTTCTATGACCTGAATGTACTGGGTCTCTGCCAATTCCTGGTAGTTTGGAGACAGATGGTTGAATTGGAGTCACATTCCTGGGTCTCAGCTCTATATGCGCTAGACCTGTATTCCTTTGGATAAACCGTGGAGGGCACTGAAACACTTGGCAGCATTTAATGTCATGCAGATGATGGAGCAAGAAGATCATAACACCTTCCACCCTGTTTTTCAAGATTTCTGTGTGATGGGCACTTGGCAACAAAAACTTCCTTTTCTACAAGGCTGTCAAGACCTTAGGATGTCTCAAAACAATTTACAATCTTGGGAGTGCTTTGGAAGGGTATATACTATTTTATTGTAGGAAACACAGCAGCCAAATTGTACACAGCAAGATCCCACAAGCAGTAACACAATAATACTAGCCTTCTATATCAATGACGCTGATTGAATGGAAAAGGCTGCAAAAAATGACAAACTTAGGACATGAGGTATGGGATCACAATGCATCATTAATCTGCAGTAGCTAAGCAAACTTAGTACTGCCTGCATTATCATAAGCAGGACACCATTTTGGACCTAAAATCAAACATGTACCAAAAATACAGGTTCAATGCAACAAATGTTTGCAGTCAAATGTTGGTCAGGGTACAGGGGATAACTCTCCTATTCTTCTTTGAAAAGTATTTTATGTCAGCCTGAAGGAACTGACAGGATTTCAGTTCAATATCTGATCTGAAAAACAGTACCTCTGACATTGCAATTTGCCTTCAATATTGCATGAAGTGTCAGCCTAGATTTTCTTTGGTGTTTAAGATCTTGAAGTGGGACTTGAATTAAGCACCCACGCAGACTGGACCATAAAAAATAATCTGATGTAAGGAATTTACAAAATAAGTTATTTTTGCATGTCACTGTTCAAAAAGCAGAATGTTTGGAAGCAGAAAATACCTTCCCACAAAGTGTGGTAGAATTGCTTTGACAATCTTGAAGTGTACAAAAAAAAGTTTATATAAACATATTAACATGCCATTCTTTTTTTTTACTTTTTCTGTATTAACGTGCTTCCCCTTGGCAGAAAATGGGAGTCAACATTCAGGTTATCCAGAAAATTGGTAAACTTCACTATTACAAAAATTAGAGCTGGTCAAAAGAGGAGCAAGTGTTCTGATGCCAGGTCACCAACCAGAAGAAGTGTTAATGTTGTTTATTTCTTTCTTAACAGATGCTGTCTGACTTGCTGGGCATTTCCAACATTTTCTGATTTTATTTCAGAGTTTCAGCACCCACAGTACTTTTTGTAATTTGTTCTTGCACCTGTTTACACAAAGACTCTGGTCCCAACAACTTTCTCTCTTGGCTCAATTATACATAAAGAATTTGCTAAAGCTTGTCACCGTTATGCAGGCACAGCTTGAAGAGTCATTTCCACTTTTCTAACCTTACATATTGGCCTGATCCAAATCACTACGAGGCAAATTTTCCCGTTCCACCCACCACAGGAATCAGAATGGGCAAGGGGCAGATCATGGAAAGGTCCATTAACCTCAGGTTGGTTCTTCCGGTATCGGGCTAAGCTTGGCCACAAAATCCCACCCAATATCTGTGCAAATTAAAATACTATCACAGCCTATTTTATGAATAGATAAGGTTGAACTGCTAACTTCAATACCCGTGTAGCAATCTGTTTGTCTTGGATTAGGTTGCAGAGGGAGAAGTGTTCACTGAATTGGTTCTCGATCAAAGGTTGGATCAGCATCTTGATTCACTGCATCGTGATTCCCTAAGCACTCTACTCTTGAACACATGTATTCTGCCAGTTAAATTTTCAGTGGGACAGATCTCCCAATTTTGACACGAGCCTCTGATATTAGTAAAGAGGGCTTTGTGGGTCGATAGAGCTCAGGTGAAGTGAAATTTTTTCACCCAGAGGGTAGTCAATGTGTGGAATTCACTACCACAGAAAGTAGTTGAGGAAATAATGTTGTCTGATTTCAAGAAGAAATTAGATGTAGCTCTTGGTGCCAACGGGATCAAGACTGGGGAGAGGGGGGTTGAAGTCAGGATATTGAATTCGATGATCGGCCATGATCAAAACGAATGGCAGAGCAGACTTGAAGGGCTAAATGGCCCAGTCCTGCTTCGAGCTTCTATGTTTCTATGACCAGGCTTGTCATTGTCGTTTCTGATGCCTAATCTGATGCTGGCTGTTCCAAATGGTTTTCTTCTCTACTGACTTCAGTAATGCTTAGGACACAATGGAGTGGCTTGCTAGGCTGTTTCAAACAGTCAACTGCATTGCTGTGGATCTCGAGTCACATAAAGGCAGGATGGTAAAGATGGCAGATTTTCTTTCCTTCAGGACAAAATCATAAGAACCTATCATGGTTACCGAGATTAGTTCTTTTAATTCCAGATTTATGAACTTAATTTAAATTCCATCAGCTGCAGAAGGATGCAAATCTGTGTCTCCACAGTATTAGCCTGGACCTCTAGATTCCTAGTCTAGTGACATTACCATGACAACACTGCTCCTATTTAGTTTAGTTTCTTGGCATTTTCTTAAAAACTATCAGCAAATCCAAGGAAAATTGCACTTTGCATCTGTTCCTTGCTTTGTAGTTAATGCTATATTCTGGTTATTGAGAAGCAGAGCAGTTTACTAACTTCTTCAGGGAGTCATTTACTCACTGGATTCTAACTGAATATTGCTAACAGTGTAGACAAGAAAATCTTTGATAAAGCACAATCAGAACTGCAGGCACAGGAGCAGTTATGGATTATCACTGAGGCTAATCAATCTGATTTTAAATATCAAATTCTTTGCGAAAAAAACTGTTGTAAGCTTGTAATTTTTATACTTTCGTTTTACAAAGACATATGGGTGGGGAGTTAAATTTTCACTTTGACTTCATTTGGCAATTGTCACGCAAATCGCAGCCAAACTGTTGCCCACTTTTTGAAATTGCTTTTTCATTCCTTTGTTTCACTGAAGCTCATTTGCAAAAATTTGTATTCGTGAATGTGAAGGTTGCCACAAACAAGCACAACTGGACAGCAATTTAAAAAAATTTGCTTTAAAAATCTCATATTTAAGAGTAGGAACTTGATGAAGTTTGAACGAGAATTTAGCATGACCAATCCACCTAACCAGCACCTCTTTTCGGACTGTGGGAGGAAACAGAAGTACCCAGAAGAAACCCATACAGACACAGGGAGAACATGCAGACTCCCACAGATAGTGACCCAAGCCAGGATTCGCACTTGGGTCCTGGTATGATGAGGCAGCAGTGCTAACCACTGTGTCACTATGCTGCCCTTAGTTTAGCACATCTCGAGTCTGCATCCAGTTCTAGGTGTTATAGTTGAAGATGGATATGAAGACATTTAAGAGAGTACAAAGGACATTCACAAGAATGACACCAAGGACAAAGAACTATAAGTATGAGGATAGTTTGAAGAGTTTTGGACTGTTTTCCTCAGAGAAATTAAGGCTGGATGGACACAATGGAAATTTTCAAAACTCTGAGGGGTATGGACAAGGTAAATAGTGAGAAATGTTCAAGAGTACATCAAGAACTAGAGGGCACAGGTTCAACATAATTGGCAGAAGATACGAGAAAAAGTTTTTTCACCCAGAAGGAAGTTGGAATCTGGAATGAACTTTCTGAGAGTGTAATGGAGGCAGGTTCAAGTGAGATATTCAAAAGAGAATTGGATCGCTATCTGAAGAAAGAAAGGCTTTGCCAAGTTACAAGGATAAGACGGACGAGTGTGACAAATAGCACATTCAGAGAGCCAGTAGAGACACTATAGGATGAATGGCTTTCTTCTAAGGATTCTGAGATTCTAACTTAAATTTCATTCTCGCAAACTCATCAAACAGTGAATATTGTTTTGTCTATCTCTCCCATCTGTTCTTCTTAATGAAAATATATTTATAACCATCTTTGACCTTCTAAATTCAAGGGAATGCAAATCCCGTTTATGTAATTTCTCCTATTAATACTTGGAGCCCAGGTCTAATTGTGGCAAACCTCCTCTTCCTTCAAACCAATATATCCTTCCTAAGTACTCTTGGTGTGGTCTAACCAGAGCTTTGTACAGCTGTCTGCATAACTTCCACTCTCTTGTATTTTAGTCATCCAGATATAAAATCCAACATTCCACTTGCCTTTTTCATTATTTTTTGTACCTGTTTTGGCATTTTAATGATTATATACACTTCAACTCTTGGCATTCATAATTTGTTTTCACCATTTAGAAAGTTCAATGTGCTTTTATGATCCAAAGTGCATGATTTCACATTTGCTTGCATTTAAACCCCATACAACAGGTTGGTTGCAGTTTTACTCATTCACTTAATCTATACTCTATCAAAATCTGCTGATAACATTTTTCTCCAAATCCAGTGGCAAGAAAGGTGGTCCATCATAGCATTCTAACATACTCAGTATTGAGGTGCTAATCACTTAAAATCAGCTGTGCTGGATGGAAGATACCGTTTGCATACCTGACAGCAAACTTGAACAACCGTTCTACTTGGATAAAAGTAAAATATTGCAGATGCTGGAAATCTGAAATTAAAACAAAACATGGGCCAAAATGCAGGTCAGGCAGTATCTGTGGAGAGAGGAGTTATTGTTTCATCCATATGATTCTTCTCGCTCTGAAGGAAAGTTAAATGGATTTGAAACAATGGGCAGAATTTTACTGGTTCACTCTGCCTGTCGATGGGCGGAGCGAACCAGTAAAATTGCGTGTGAGTCGAGAAATCATGATCACCGATTCCTTTGCTTTTATGACCTTATGAGTTCTGGTGAGCTCAGTTTCTCACCAGAAATGGGCAAGAGACTAAATAAATAAATTTATCAAAATGCTGTTTAAATGACATTAGCAAGCCTGGTACTGAATTGTCCAAGCTCGCTTGCCTTCATAGCCTTGATGGGGGTGGTTCTCTCCAGCGAGGAAAACACCTGCTCCCTGTGAATGGGGAACAGCTGTGGTAGAACCAGAGGCCATTAACATCCCCACAGGAGGACGAGGGCAAGGGGGAAGAGTTCCCTAGGGCAATGCCAGGCTGGCACCTCAGTAATGCTCACTGGGCACCTTGGCACTGCCCACTGAGCACAAACACAGAGGTCTGCGCATGCGCAATACCTCCCTCTGCAGGCTGGCCTGCGAATTAAGCTTAGCTCACTTCCTGCAGTAGCTAGAAATGGTCTAAACCATTTTTTCATCCACTATACGCACAAGATTGGGAATGAAAACTCACCCAAATAATGGATCTGCAACTCTCCCGTTTTCGCACCAGCTGGACTTAAAATAATTTTTATAAAATTCTGCTCATTAACTCTTTTTCTCTCTTCACAGATGCTGCCAGACATGCTGAGTTTTTCCACTATCTTCTGTTCTACTTGGAAATTGGCTGAGGCAGGATACTCACAGGAGGACCACGGAAATGCTTTAGGGATGCCTTCTAAGCATCCCTGAACTGATCAAACAAATATTCCCGGCAACTCGTGGAAGTCCCTGGCTTGCGACCGATCAAAATGGAAAATGATTTCTCAGAAAGCACCAAACATATCTGCCGAACTCTACTATCCTCTTCATCATGGAATTGGAGTGGGCAAGGGACAGAGAGCGGAAATGTCTGTGAACTTTGGGTGGGAATTTCTGGTTTTGCTTGAGTGAGGTTGTAAAATCTCACCCATTGAGAGACTTCGTCCAGAACATGCAGAGATGAAGTCGAAGCGTCAGAGATGCACGCAAACGTCCAAAGAATCCATCGGCCAACCTCTCATGCACCACCTGCTCTGCACGTACCAGAGTTTGAAGATTTCATGTTGGGTTTATCAACCATCTTAGGACCCACTGAACTGAGTGGAAACAAGTCATCCTTGATATTGAGAAATTGATGAAGGAGTTTCCATCCGAACAATTAATAACATTTATATTCTATCATTGCCTAACTTAGGTGGAATTCCAATCCACCATCTAAGTAATTAATAAATATGCAGATATGAACAACTCAATACCAACCCTGCGGACACCATTAGTAAGAAGTCTGATAACACCAGGTTTAAGTCCAACCTGGTGTTGTCAGACTTCTTACTGTGTTTACCCCAGTCCAACGCCGGCATCTCTACATCATGACACCATTAGTCACATTGTCAGTGCACCTGCCCATTATCCCTATTCTATCTTGCATTGCTTAGCCAATTTTCCTAACCACATCAAAAATATGCCCTCAATTCCATGGGCTTTAACTTTAATTAATAATTTCTTATGAGTGACATTGTTAAATGCTCTCTGGAAGTCCTTATAAATAATCTCCATAGATATTCCCTTGTCCATTGCTTTATCACATTAACAAGTTCGGTCGGGTTCATCAGACATGACTTATCCATTAAAAATCCATACCCTTTTCTTAATTATAGACTCTAGTAATTTCCAGGCAACAGATGTTGGGCTAGCTAGTCGATAATGTCTTGTTTCCCTTCTCTTACATTTTCTTTTAATGTGAAGTAGCACATATAATTTTCCAACCTAAAGGAATAGTTTCCAAGTCAAGAGTCTTTGGAAGATAATAGTTTCAGGCATTTGCAGTGTTTTCATTTACTTCTGTTAACAAACTAAAAAGAGCCATCTGGTCCTGGGATCTGTCGATTTTCTTTATTTTCTTCAATACTGTTCCTTTGCTTATGTTAATTTTGATAAATTTCTTGCCCTGATTCGAAGTCACAAGGCGGGATTTTATGGCCTCACTCATCCCGAAACTGCAAAATCTCACCCGAGATTAACAGACTTTTCCATGGTCTGCCTCTCACCCACTCCAAATCTCATGGCGGACAGGGCAGTAACATTCTGGCCATAGAGTTATTGGGGAACAGAAGAGCATCCAAGCAGGCCCTCTATACAGCCATCCAGTCAGTCTCATTCCCATACACTACCCTATTTCCCTGAAGGTTTATTTCCTCAATAGCCCATCCATTTTCATTTTGTCTGTGCAACAAGTTCCATGTCATTACTACTTGCTGCATAAAGATATTCTTCATAACATCCCTCAAGTATCTCTCGTCCAATAGCCTTAAATCTGTGCACCTAATCCTTTAGTCCAATGAATGGAAAAGATTTTGTTTGTCTACCTTACCTAAACCTGTCATAATTTTACACATCTCTGTGAAATCTTTCTTTAATCTTAATTGTTCCAAGGATCGCAAGTCCTTCTCCAATCTAACCTGGTAGCTAAAATCCCTCATCTCTGAAACCATTCTGGTAAACATCCTATGCATTTTTTCAAGGACTTCACATTCATTTTAAAATGTGATGGCCAGAACTAGAACATAAATCTGGTTGGAATTTAACCAAAGCTTTATGAAGATTCAGCACAACTTCTCTCCTTTTGTACTCAATGTCTCTATTTATGACTCAAGATTCCAATGCTTTGCTGACACCTCCTTCTAACTTCAAAGATCTGCACCAATAGACGCCAAAGTCCCTCTGACCCTGCATGATCTTTAGAATTGTACCATAACGTTTATTCTGCCTCTCACAATTAGTTCTGCCTAAATGCATCACCTCATAGTTCACTTATTAAATTCCATCTGTCAGCTATTGGCGCATTCTGCTAACCTATGTTCTGCTCAATGAATATCATCCTCTCTGTCTGCCACACTTCCTGGTTTGGTATCATTGATAAATTTTGAAATTTTACCCTGTGTTCCAATATCAAAGTAATTTATTTCAATCAATTAAAGTAGTGATTCTAACACTGAATCTAGGATTCCATTGTCTACCATACCACAGTCTAAAAAAATAACATTTCCCATGACTCATTTTCTGTGCTTGAACTGATATTTTATCCAAGCTGACACTGGTCCTCCTTTTCTTCAATTTTTTACATTTGACCTTTATGTCATGCCTTGTCAAACACTTCCTCAAAATTGGTTTTCTCAGGATGTCCGACTTTGATGCCTGAAACTATTATCTTCCAAAGACTCTTATATAAATTCTTCTTATATAAATACTGATGCAAAGTAATTATCCAACCTGTCTGATTTCCTAATTTTAATTATCACAGTTACCAGTTTTCCAAGACCCACACATTGCTCCTGGCCACCCTCTTTTTCCCCACTATAAGTATAAAAAAGTTCTGTTGAAATTGATATTACTTTCAACTTTATTTTCATATTCCTTTTCTATAGCTCTTACTATCTGTTTTATTATCTTTTGTTGTTGCATCTTTCTCATTTGCCAAGATATGTGCTATTTTTGTCTGTCCTTTAGTTTTAATGTGTCTCTCTAAATTCTTTACTCATGTCCATAGCTGGTCTTCTGCCAAGAACTGCCCTCACCCATTAGAGTTATAATCTGGTTCTGTAACATATCAAGTTATTTATTGAACATTTCCATTGATCTTCTATTAACTTCTCCATTAATAGACTTGTTCAGTTTGCAGTGGACAGTTTCTGATTATCACAATTAAGTTAGTCTTATTTAAATCTAAAACCTTCATAGCTGTTTTGCATTTCTCCCTTTCGACAACACACTGAATGCAATCACATATGATCACTCCTCAAGAAATATTCATGCATCATTAGTATGTTAAGTCTGGTTCATCACTCATTACCAGATATGATATAGGATTGTTTTCGGTAAACATTATTGGAGAAAACTATACCAGACATACTCAGGAGATCCACCAGCTTTCTGAAATGAGCTCATGTGCTTATTCCATTATTTTTGAAATGTACAATCTGGTATTAAAACCACTTTCCGAATATTTGCTATAGAATAAACGTCACCATATTACTTTGTTGTAGGCCTATCCACGTTTATCCCATCCTGATGCCCAGCTGACATTCACCAGCACACAAGGCATGCAATCAACTGCAATCAACTTGGTTCTTTCAGCCTACTGAGATTACCAGCACTGTTCCCTCCTTCCGTTCCAGCTGAGCTACACCTTCTCAGCAAAGGGTGAAGATTGAAGATAAGGACTTCTTAAATGTCTCAGCAACTTGCTGCCTGAACACAGCTAAGCTACCTCAAGAGCTGAGAGAGTTTTGTGGCAATTCAGTGATTTTCTTTTTATAACTTGGCAGTTCTACGGTGATGTCAGTGCTGAATCAGAGTTTTATTCCACATATTGTTTTTACTGACAACAACAACAGTGCACATTGTTTGTTCAATCTCTAAGTCATTCAACACTAATTGTCCAGTCAGCTAATAAGGGCTTAAACTGACCCACTCCAATGAAGGATGCGTATATGAACAGTTACATAGTTTGTCCATCTGTTTGCCTTTTCAGGTTACTTACTGCGATCTGTAATAATTGCTCGGGCTTCTTGATTGGTTGTCTTGTTCTTCAGGTTCTGTGCTGCAGTAATGAGCTCCTCCAGCTGAGGGCGCTTTTGGTCCAAGTCTTGCAGGGTGGCCTGGAGAAGGAGGGCAATCGATGTAAAGGCAAGATTCTTAAATGACAGAACTTTAAAATCCATGGATAGAAAAACACGTTATTTCTTAGATTGATTGTCACTGATAATATTAATAAGACTAATAAACATAAAAATTCACGACTCTAGCAGGAGCTGCAAAATGGCTGTATTTTCAAAAATGACGAGATCTGCTTATGTGTGCATTCACCTTGGCTGTTCTTAGTATATTTTCCTAATTTACACTGTGAATTTTAATTTTAGAACAGAATCCATGTTGAACATCAGTTTAACAGTAACTCACAACTTAAATTATTAAGCCAAATCCATATTTTAAGTACATAACCCACAATAAAGAAAAACATAACCCTTGCATTACATATATTTATATACCATCTTTCATGTCACAAAGTGTGTTAAAGGAATTCTTTACTTTTGAATTATTGTTATGCAAACTGCTGATGTAGACAATTTTCACACAGACAGATCCCACAAATAACAATCAATGAGACATCTAACTGAAGCTAGATCTGATACATGGAGTAAGATGGGCCAAGTGGATCATGTGTCAGCAGAAGAAGAACATTTAGAAGACAATGATCATTGTATCATAAAGGTATAAGCTGGCTTTGGAAAGAAGATCAGTTCAGGGGAAGAACAATTAACTGAGGGAAAGCCAGCTTTACTAGGGTGAGAAATGACTTGGGATAAATAAATTGGAGTCTAAGTTTGGCAGGCAAAATGGTAGCTGAACAAAAGAGCTTCCTTCAAAGAAGAGATAATTCAGGCACTGTTTAGGCAAGAGTTACCCTTGAAAGGGAAAGGAAGGGCAAACAAATCCAGAGTTCCCTGGATGACAAAAGAGATAGAAACTAAGACAGAGATGATAAAGTGTACTTAAAATCGATGTCAGGTAGAAAATATATTTGAGAACCAAGCTGAACATAAAAGATTCAGAAAGGAGATAAAAAGCAAATGAGAGGGAGTATGAAAAGAGACAGGTAGTAGACATAAAGGGAAATGCAAAAGTCTTCCACAGGTATACAAATAGTAAAAAGGTAGCTAAAAGGAGTGGGGCCAAAAAGGGACCAAATGAGAATTTACACATGGAGGCAGGGGGCATAACTGAGATATTAATTCAGTAATTTGCATGCATCTTTACCAAGGAGGAAAATGCTATCCAGGCTATAGTGAAAGAGGAAGTAGTTCATTCACTAGGGCTGCCCCCCACAGAATTCACCTGACGAAGAGGGGAACCTCGAAAGCTTGTGAGTTTACTATCAAATAAATCAGTTGGACTTAAACCTGGTGTTGTCAGACTTCTTACCACAGAATTGAGCAGGCGATGGGCAGACAATAGAAACATCTGCCTGTATTTAATGTTGATAAGGCATCAAGACTGGGTGTGATGCATCCAAAGATCATGAAAGAAGTGATAATGGACACTGCAGGGGCACTGGCCATAATTTTTAAGTCTTCCTTTGACTTATGGCTGGTGCCAGACAATTGAAAATTGCAAATGTTACATCCATATGTTTAAAAAAGGGTATCAAAGTAAGTCCAGGAAATATAGGCCAGTCTTTTCAAATTCAGTGGAGTGGAATCTTCTAGAAACAATAATTCACAACATAACTAATCACATGGACAAATACAAGTTAATTAAGGAAAGCAATCAAGAATTTCTTCAAAGAAAATTGGGTTTAACCTACTTCTTGGAATTTAGGAAAAGGTAACAAAGAGGGCAATGCCAAATCACAGACTTGTAAGTAAGTTTTAAATTATGGAATAAACAGAACAGTAGCAACATGAATATGGAATTAGCTAAACAGTAGAAAATATAGACTAGTGGTTAATGGATGTTTCAATAAGGGAATTAAGGATTAGGGGGAGCAGATAGGTAAATGGAATTCATTCACTTAAGCCATGATCTTATTGAATGGCGGGGCAGGCTCAAAGGGCTAGATGGCCTATTCCAGCTCCTATTTCTTATGTTTCTCAGGCTGGAGGAAGGCTTTCTGTGGAATTCCACAAGAGTCTGTGTTGGGACGAACTAGACTTTGGTGTGAAAAGTACAATTTCAAAATCTGCAGATGAGACAGAACTTGGAAGCATTGCAAACTGGAAGGATAGTGTAGAAATTCAAAAGGACAAAGACAAGTTGTGGAATTGGCAGACAGGCGGCAGATGAAATTCAATTTTGATAAGAAGGCCAGGGCAGACCATATAAAATAATGGCACAACATTAAAGGGGCAGAAGTGCCTGGGTGTATAAATGCATAAGTCATTGAAGATGGTAGGATAGGTTAAGAGAGTGGTTAATAAAGCTTGCTGTATCCAGGCTTTCTTAATAGAAGTATAAAGTACGAGAACAAGGAGGTTATGTTGAATTTGTATCCAACACAAGTTCAGCCTCAGGTGGAGTATTGTGTCCATTTCTGGTTGCTGCAGTTGAGGAAGGATGTTAAGGGTGCAAGTAAAATCCACAGAATGGTCCCAGAGGGATAAACTTGAGTTCTCAAAATAGATTAGAGAAGTTAGAATTGTTTTCTTTGGACAAAAGAGAGATTTGATAGAAGTATTCAAAATCATGAGGAGAATAGACAGAATAGATAGAAAGAAATTATTCCCACATGTGAAAGGATTGAGAATGAGAGGGAACAGATTTAAAATAATAAGCAAAAAAAGCAATACGAGAAAAAACTTTTTCACATGACAAGTAATTAGGGTCTAGAACACACTTTGGGTGGAGGCAGGTTCAATCATTCAAAAGGGAATCAGATAGCTGTCTGAGATGAAATAATGTGGAGGGTTACTGGTAGAAGGTAGGAGATTGGTAATAAGTGAAGTGCTCATTTAAGCAGCAGGTGCAGACACAATAAGCTGAATGGTGTCCTTCTGAGCTGTAATAATTCTGTTATCGCTTTTGGTGTTTGACTAAGGGAAATACACGAGCAACAATTCTGCTCTTTTAGTAATATTGAATTTTTTTCATCTACCTGAGCAGGCAGAGGTGTTAAGAATAGTAGGGAGATCCTTTCAGCAGATCTCACCTCTGGCAATTGTAAGCCAACCAAGTTGCTGCCATACTCACTGCACTAAATAGGTAACAGACTCATGGTCCAATTTCTTCAAGGATGGAGCAGACTAATTCAAAGAGTTCTCCAGTAGGGGAGAGACAAACAAATAAATACTCAACCTCTCCCCCCCCAACTCCCCACTGCCCCAAGACAACCAATACTTCCCCTGAGTACCTACTGCTACATTCCTCCCTCAGAGGGGAAATCATTTGTAATTTCTTCAGCTATTTAAAAGTGACAAAGGAAGCATAATAATTTAATTAATCCAACAAAAATTATTAATGAAAGTACACGTGAAACAAAAGTTTCAATTAGATGTAAAAGGTAAATGAATGGATAGATAAACATTATTCATATCTTGCATCTAGGATATATTGTTCACACTTCAGACACACGAGGTGATTATTGACTGTGACAGGTACACAAATGTCAACCATTTGTGTTTTTCATGGACAATTAGTGCTTTGAGTTTGCACTTGCACTGCTTAAGTAGCAATTCAAGCATCACTGTCATAGTTTCAGTGCATCTGAGGAAAAGTTTAATTCTTGCAAAAGTTAAAGGAAATCAGGAGACAATCATTTTTGTGCAAAGGCAAAAATGAAATTGCATGACATTTCTTAAAATCATAATCAATTATCAATTAAAATATTTAAAACGCACTTTGTATCAGTATAGTTATGTTCCCTCTTTTTAGCTTTCAGCAGAACTTGCTGTGAGAGAAGACGTTTTATGGTGCACTATTTGTAACGACAGCTTCTTGGATTGAAGCATCATGTCTGTCAGCACTTTAGCACCAGTCTCTTCAGCAGATGGTTAGCTTTAGGCACTTCCTCATTCGCCAGCACACATAACAATTACTTTCATCTTAATATTTAAAGAATGCAAAAGATCAGTTTAGATGTCTTTAGCTCCAAATATTCAATCACAGTTGAAGGGGATGTACCAAACAATGTCAAAAACTAAAACCGGAGACAGGTGACTCCATAACTCATCAAGCAATTAATGCTGTGTTAGAAGAGCTAATTTTCTCTGTCAATGGCTGCACCTCATGATTTGCCACCTCCCTTTACCACCCCCATCCCCAACCCCTCCCCCTCCCCATCACCAACCCCTCCCCCTCCCCATCACCCCAGCCACAAGCACAACTGTTTGAATATTGGGTATGGCTACAGTTGCAGCTTACATCTTGTTGCATTCTCATTATAACTGGCTCTTTTTGTATCTTACACAAGATCTGGGTTTCAGTTTTCATTTAAAAAAAATGTTCAGTTATGAAATGTTGCCCCAAAACACTAAGAAAAATATTGAACTACTACCACCAAATAAAAATGCAACTTACATCCTTTGGAGCAGTTGTTGCACTCATATTCCCTTGTTCAGTGCTATTTTTCAACCTGCATTGTTTTTGAGTTGTCAGCTATTTTGAAGCTTCTTGCAGCTATTCTGTGTTTTGTATTTTGGCATGTATGGACATGTCAAACCATTTTAAAAAACTAATAAAAACTAACATTATTCGTATGGTTATGAAACATTGCAGAAACTTAGCTGAAATGACCTAAGCTCCCCCCAGAACAGGGATTAAATCAACTGAGCCATATGCCCTCCCAAGAAGTTGCTATGGCAATATGCACTTCATGATGTATAGATGCCGGTGTTGGACTTGGGTAAACACAGTAAGAAGTCTGACAACACCGGGTTTAAATCCAACCGATTTATCTGATAGTAAACTCACAAGCTTTCAACCCTCTGGTCTTTGTCAGGTGAATGACGAAGACCAGAGGGTCGAAAGCTTGTGAGTTTACTATCAAATAAATCGATTGGATTTAAACCTGGTGTTGTCAGACTTCTTAATATGCACTTCTACATGCACGTTGTAGCCTGGAGCTATGAACAGTGGTGATAGGGCTCCAATTTTCTTTCCATCACATTGCTGTCCAGAGATCCCTCTGACTTTTACCATCTGATATCGATGTATGTTGGAAGGATTTGCGGTTGAAACTCAGCTTGTTTGGCCATGTTAATGAGTACACCTTCCATATGCATCCAGTCCTGGAGTGGGGACTTGAATCTGGAGCTTTTGGGAGAGGCAGTGACTCTATCCACTATGTCATAATACCTCTCATAAAATTTACAAGATGGAAATCCTTAACTTTTTTGTGAGGAAAGTTACTGAGGGAAATAGAACAAAGGCGACAAATGGGTTGTGGAACAGGTCAGCTATGATTTAGCTGAATGACATAATAGGCTCAAGAGAGTGAATGGGTTCCTATATCATTTTGGTTGAAGTCACAAACCAAATTTGCTGACAAGAACTAATGTTACACAAAAGCAAAATGAATATACCAAACAAAATAGGCTGCTACACCTCCACAGGATTTTAACAAAGTGTCTTAAAGAATCCTCCACAGCATTTTTCAATGAAGTGTTGGAATTTTCTTTTTACTGAGTATGTCTCTGCCCCAAGAATTTCTATGCCAATACATATTAGTGGTATTAAACTTTGGATATAAATGAACTAAAAATCAACAGTACTAGAAGGGCATAAATACCAAAAAAGCCTTTTATATCACAGGAATTAAGTTTGACATTTTTAACTACTTTATTCCCAAGGCATTTCTATTATGGGTCAGACATCATAATTAGTAGTAATAATAAATAATAACTGTCTTCTCTGGCAGCAGAAAATCTGCAAACATAACTAGTTGTTCTTGATATTTTTAACAACCTCTCTCTAGGAGATTAACTGATCTTATCTCCACTTCCCCCACCCCTCCTCCATCTCCTTCCTTCCCAAATGTTGTACCGTATATTCTAAAGACAAGGAAGCCCTTTCAAATGATATTTTCACAACACGATACACTGGATGAGCTTCAATTTCAGATAAACAACATATGCAATGGAAATATTTTTAATGATGAAGCTGATAATAGCCAAAGCTTAAGACATAACAGAATATTCAGATCAATGTTAAATATAAGGAACAACATTAAATTTTTCCGAGCTTTATGCCAGCTTTGCATTTCTTTTATCCATCTCTATGCTTTGGAGGCAATTATTAAAAGGATAAAAATAGTTCCTGGATATTCATGAGACCCGAAAGGAGACTCACTATGACATTGAATGCCTATGAGTATATGCTTCTGAAGGACAATGGCTCCACTGCAGAAATAAAACATGTTGGATCCATGACTGGCCCTTCTTCTATCTCTTTTCTACATACTGCCCTGCGATGCCATTGACAAAAACATTGTCAGTTTTCAGATGTATACTGCTGACACTCAGCTCTACCTTATCACCAACTCTCTTGATTCCTCTAATGTCTCTGATTTGGGTCAGATCCAATGATGGACAAACAAAAATTTCTTCAAATTAAATATTTGCAAGACCAAAGCCATTCCGTCCTGCCACCAATACAAATTTTGTTCCCTTTGGGACTCTTTGGGATTGACTATCCCTCCTATTAGCAAATGTCAACCATGATCTTATGAAATGGTAGCGCAGGCTTGAAGGCCTGCTCCTGTTCTTATTTCTTATGTTCTGAGGTTGAAGAAGTTGAGCAACTTTGATGTTGTATTTGATCCTGAGATGAGTTTCCTACCACACATCTATGCCATCGCTAAAATCGTTTACTTTCAACTCACATCACTGGATTCTGCCCAACTCAGCTCATTTGCTATTGAAGTATTTATTTGTTATCTCTATAAAGTTTATTATTCCAATAGTATCCTATCCATGTTTCCAAATTCCATCCTACATAAACTTGGGGGGAATTCAAAAATCAAATGCCTGCATTCTATCCTGTATTGTCTCTCATTATCCCTCTCTTCACTGAATTTGCTTCCCCATTCTGAGGCAGCTCTGTTTTATAAATCTCATTCTTATTTTCAAATTCTTCTGTGACCTTGCCCTTCCCTATCTCTGTAAGCTCTCACGGCTCCACCATCCTGCGAGATCTTGGTGTTTCTCGAATTTTGGTCTTTTGTGCATCCCTGATTTTAAAATGCTCTACTGTTAGCAGCTGTATTTTCAGCTGCTTAGGCCGTCACTCTGGAATTTTCTCAACAAAAACTACTGCCTGTATTGACACAGCACTCCTTGGTTTTTAAAAAACAAAATCTCAAGGCATTTCACAAGAGCAACATAAAGAAAATTAGATACTGAGCAACACAAGGAAAAATCAAGGCAAATGTCCAAAAGTTCAATCAAAAAGGTAGGTTTTAAAGAATATCTTAAAATGAGAAAAACATGTAAGAAAAACTCAAGAATTTTGTACATTAGTAACTGAAGGCACGGCAACCTATAGTGAGCTGATTAAAATCGGAAATCATCAAGGGAATAGATTTAGATGAGCACAGACATCTTGCAAAGGCTGTGTGGTTGAAGGAGATCACAATAAAAAGAAGAGGTGTAATCATGGAGGAAATTAAGAAAGATGATAATTTCAAAATCGAGGCATTATTTGACCAGGAGCAAACGTCAGTCTGCAAATGGGTGATGAATAAATGGTAGCTGCTGAAAATATAGACATAGACAGCAGGGTTTTGGATTATCTTAAGTTTAGAGAGTAGAATGTGGCAGACAGGCCAGGGTTGCATTTGATTAAAGATAAAGGCATGAATGAAGGCAACAGTAGCAGCAGATAGATAATTGGAGGAAACATTTCTTCATCTCATTACTGGATGTCAAAAAAGCAGTCTATTAATTTAACAATAGTGGAGGGGTGAAGCAAGGTGGTGGTGAGATACTGTTGGGTGTCGTCAAAGCTAACATTGCATTTTTGATGACGTAGATGAGAATTGGAGTGGGACAAAGATAACTCCTTAGGGGACACCAGAGGCAAAGATGCAGGAGTGGGTAGAGAAGTCATTGCAAATGACATTCTGGCTAGGAATAAATATATAACAATGGAATCTGGAGCTGGACAACAGTGAAGAGACATTGGAGGAATATGGTATACACAAAGGCTGCAGACAGGTCGTGAAGGATGAGGAGGGAATTTGGCACCATTACATAAGATATAATTTATAACTTCGATAGCTGTTTTAGTATTCATACATAGGACAAAATGTTTAGGCCTAGCCCACCACAGGAAGCAGAATGGGCAAGCAGTGGATCATGGAAAGGTCCGCTGATCTTGGGTGGGATTTTGCAGTTTTGGGACAAGCGAGGCTGTAATATATTGCCTATGGAGTTCAGCAAATGATAGGCACAGCTTTGAGACGTGATAACACATTCAAGGACTTGTTGAGAAGATAGGAAGGCAACAGCCGTAACTTGCTAAAGCTGTCCACTTCTCTATCTCTTCCTTTCTATTGCTCCTTAAAGCCTCCTGCGTTGGCTAAATTTTGGGCCATCATTACACCATTGGAACTGATTCACATTTCAGAGGTAAACTAAACTTTTCAGCTGTCACATTAAACCAAAAACTCCTTTAGTTTCCTGACATTAATTATTAATAAAAATACTTGCAAAAAAAAACCACAAGCCACCTGCTTCAAATTTCACTCGCATTCTAATGGCAAACTTCTTCATGGATCACTAGTGTTTCTAATGTGCATTTACATAGCTAACAGCATACATACGTATTTTAAACAGGCACCAGGAAATTAATTTTTACATGCATTCTTCTATTGATCTGCGACATGTTTGGTGGAACGACTGCAGTAAGTCCCATAAATATCATTTAGGTTGTTTAACTGGCGTTGCTGCAGTTCTTGTTAAAAGTCTTGCAAATCTCTGGTGATTACTGACAAAAATCCACCCACTAAGATTCTGATCCCATATTTCAGAGATGATTAGATTTTTACTGAACTATCATGCTGAAAACATTTCCTACACCAAATTATTATTTTTATAGTTGGTTTTGGTTAAAAGGCTAGATTAGATTCTAAGTGGCCAGATTTCTTCATACAATCTCACATCTATTTTAGGAAGGGCTAGGGGAATATATTAGAATGAAAATTTCCAAGCAGGGTTTGATTCCTGGCTTGGGTTACTGTTGTCCTAGGCAGGGACTAGGGTGAGTACACCATGGTAGAGGTTTTACTTTGCATTCTGTAACAAACTATGCTTCTTTCCAGTTGGACTTCCCGAGTTATTGCAACTTCTATATTTGTTGAATGTCAAATTTCCCTATGAGATAAATTGTATACAAGACCATAAGACATAGGAGCAGAATTAGGCTACTTGGCCCATTGAGTATGCTCCACCATTCAATCATGGCTGATATTTTTCCCATCCCCATTCTCCTGTTATTTCCACATAATCCATGATCCACTTATTAATCAAGAACCTATCTATCTATCTCTGTCTTAAAGATACTCAGTGGCCTGGTCTCTCCAGTCTTCTGCAGTGAAGAGTTCCACAGATTGACAACTCCCTGGCTGAAGAAATTCCTCCTCATTTCTGTTTTAAAGAATTGTCCTGTTAGTCTGAGCCTGTGCCCTCTGGTTCTAGCTTTTCTTACTTGTGGAAACATTCTCTCCATGTCCTCTCTATTCAGGCCTTGCAATATCCCGTAAGTTTCAATCAGATTTCTCCCCGCTCATCTTTCTAATCTGTAACGAGTACTGACCCAGAGTCCTCAACCATTCCTCATATGACAGCTCTTCATTCCAGGAATCATTCTTGTGAACCTCCTCTGGACCTTTTCTAAGGCCAGCACATCCTTTTTTAGATATGGGGTCCAAAACTGCTCACAATATTCCAAATGAGGTCTGCCAGAGCCTTACACAATCTCAGAAGTACATCCCTGCTCTTGTATCCAAGCCCTGTTGAGATGAATGCTAACATTACATTTGTTTCCCTAACTGTTGACTGAACCTGCACGTTAATCTTAAGAGAATCTTGAATGAGGACTCCCAAGTCCCTTTGTGCTTTTGATTTTCTAAACATTTCCCCATAAGTCAGCATTTTTTTAAGGTCTGAAATATTTTAATTTCTACCTTAATCCCAATTATATATATATCACTTTGCAAAATATACTTAATAGGAAGGATAATCTGCATTTCATTTCTTGGTGTACTGTCAGAATATTTCAATAGGATTGCTGCTTAGCTTCTTGATGAGATCACTTTTGCCAGATGACTGGAGAACCTCTTGACTTGATACCATATTAAAACTAATACCAGGCAAAAGTAAATATACATCATAGAGGTGATTAGATCTTTGTGGGCATCTTTCTTCAGGGCAGGTGGTGAATGCCATTGCTTCTTTGCTGACTTCAAAATTCCAGAGTAATCACCATACCAAAAGAGGTGACTATGTAAATATATGCATAATTTCATGACTCAGGGCATACCACAGTGATCAACACTCTATTAGTCTTTTGAAGTAAGAAGTCTGACAACACCAGGTTTAAGTCCAACCAATTTATTTGATAGTAAACTCACAAGCTTTCAAGACTTACAAGTTGTCAGATTTCTTACTGTGTTTACCCCAATCCAACGCCAGCATCTCCATACCAGTCTTTTGCAGCACAGTCCAACACTGACACAAATTGGCCTCAGTTTGCACGGTTAAGGTTTGTGTGAAAAGCTAAAGATAGCAGGGAGCATGTAATGCTGCATTTGGATAAAACCAACAGTAGATCAATCTATTGTAAATTGTCAACAGAAAATTCTTTTACGTGGAGAATAATCCATCATGATTGTTGTCTAAAACACGATGAGACTTATCATATACTATACACATATATATATACATTCATATAAAAGTCATGTTTTTCAGACTCAATTTTAGTTAAAAAGTTTTACATGAGTAACGTTTTGGAGAGATTGAAATACACTCTCTCAAATCACATCAAGATTGGAAAGTTGCGAGGTTGGAGACAATTCCCTGCAACCCCAATCCTAGAAATAAAACAAAAGAGTCAAAAGTATAAAATTTTTATTTATAAAGAGGCGGACATTAATTTCTGTATACAAAATTAATAAAACTTAAAATCAAAAGCCATATACATACATTTCACTCAATTTATTTTACCACTAATATTTCTTAGCAGCAGAGCATGCACTGAACCAAATAATGCATCCCAATCTGCTTCATGAATGGTATCATCCTATCAATCATCAACATTGTCTTTGGCCAAATCATTCCATAAACAATCATATTCTGTACCATCAAGCGCATTGGATAGCTCACATTTCTTGAACAGATCTTCGTTCTGATTTTGTCCCAGGCCTTTCCAACTCATTCATACTGATTTGCTAACGTTGGAGTCCATATGCTGCTTCCCTTGGTAAATTCTTAACTCCTCTGATCATCCAGCCATTTCCCTTATTTTCATGGTATCCTTGAAGGGCTCGTTGAGAGAGACATATAATAGTCGAACAAGGCTGATTAGACCACAGGGAATCATTGCAATTTCACTGTTTAACAATCTAACTTCAGCAACAGCATTATTGACAAGGTTTGATCTGAACATATTAGAACGTAAAGACCAGAGAATTAGGAGCAAAGGATCCTTTCAGCCTGCTCTGCCATTCAATAAGGTCATGGCTGATCTCAGTAGCCATGATCTCAAGACCCATCATTTAATAAGATCATAACTGATCACTTTGTAGGTTCAGTGCCACAACCCTTAATTCCTTTACTATTCAAACATCTATCTATTTTTGCCTTAAAAATAGTAGCCTCAACTGCTTCATTAGGCAGGGAGCTCCAGATTCACATTCCTTTGGGTGAAGAGGTTCGTCCTCGACTCAGTCCTAAATCTGCTCCCCCTTATTTTGAGGCTACGCCCCGTAGTTCTAGTTTCATGCGCTAGTGGAAAGAACCTCCCTGTTTCTGTCTTATCTATTCCCTTCCTAATTATACGTTTCTGTAAGATCCCCATTCATTCTTCTAAATTCCAATGAGCATAGTCCAAGTCTCTCCTCATAAGCCAACCCTCTCAACTCCAAAATCAACCTAGCGAATCTCCTCTGCACCTCCTCCAGTGCCAGTATATCCTTCCTCAGGAGATCAAAACTGTACAGATGTGGCCTCATTAGCATCTTATACAGCTGCAACATAACCTTCCTGTTTCTAAACTCTATCCCTCTAGCAATGAAGGACAAAATTCTTAAATATCTGCCTTCTTAATTGCCAACTTTTTGTGATTCATGCACAAGGACACCCAGGTCCCTCTGCACAACAGCATAGTGAAATTTTAGCCATTTAAACAGTAGTCTATTTTGCTATTATTCCTACCAAAATGGATGGCCTCACATTTACACCAACATTGTACCCCATCTACCAGGCCCTTGCCCACTCTCTTAAACTATCTATATCCCTCTGCAGGCTTTCAGTGTCCTCTGCACACTTTGCTCCACCACTCATCTCAGTGTCATCTGCAAACTTTGACACTTGGTCCCCAGCTCCAAATCATCCAGGTAAATTGTAATATGTTCCAGAAAAGAGGATTTTATTTTTAAATAAACTCCTCCTGGGTGGAAACTTCAAATATGCCTCAGCCACGTTTTCAAGCCACCTTCATCCATCAGTCCTTTATCATCAATGCGACGACTTTTGGGAATAGCTGTTCTCGGAAGGGGTTTTCTCTTAAATATCACCTTTGTCTGAGGCTTTGTACTGTCGAATATGCACTTCCAGACAATGGTGAATCTACTCTTCTCATGATTGGTTATCTTCACTAACACTGTTTTGTTGCCAACTATGCCTACTGTTTGATTGGCTGGCATGTTACAAGACATGGGAGTCTTATCTATGTTCCTGATGCAGTTCAATCCACATAAATTCTTTTGATCATAAATTATTGATATGAAATAAGCTTGTCATCAAGTTCTGCAGGAAGACACTGTGAAATCTTGGCCTTCTGTCAGAGTACAAAGTTGTTTCTATTCATTAAGCTGGAACACCACCTGAAATCTGCAACTCCTAATTTTCTTGTTTGTTTCAGGGTGAAGATTCAGAAAGAGTCATGAGAAGCAGAGTTTATTCTGTGGATTTGCATTGATGTATATTTTGCAAACTTGTCTTCCAGCTGCTGTCATGTGCTAGAGGCTTTCCACTTCCCTGTTTGCATATTTATTTTTCGGCCTCTGCGTAAGCTCTGGTAGACAGCTTCCTTCAATACCTAATGTTTTCTCCAATACCTTCAATTCTCTAGAATCAGAGAATCTCTACAGTGCAGGAGGCAACCATTTGGCCCATCGAGCCTGCACCAGCAACAAGCCCTATAATCCGAAATATTTACTCTGCTAACCCCACACCAATAGGCAATTTACTATGGCCAATCAACCTAACCGCACATATCTTTAGAACTGTGGGATAAAATCTGAGCATCCAAAGCAAACCCAACACAGGCAGTCACCCAAAGCTGGAGTTGAACCCCAGTCCCAGATGCTGTGAGGCAGCATTGCTAACCACTGTGCCACCATGCCACTCCAGTTTCTGCACAATTGTTTGACTGTTCTGCAACCTCAATCACTTGAAGTTTGAACTGGGTTGTGCATCTACTGCTCTTTCTTGATAAAATATTGCAACCATGTTGCAATATTAGGAGGCAGGACTGGTGGGAATGCAGTGTGCACCACTGACAGCACATGTTGACATGTGCTGACATGAGAAGCTGAGCAGCTGCTTCCAATGGAGAGCTAATCCATGATTCTACTGAGTCGGTCAGCACCAGGACTTTTAGTTTTTAGTAGTGAGTGGGTGATGAGTACAAAGTTCAGATCTTTTGGCTGAAAGTCGGTATATGAAAAATAAATGTTTTTTTGGTCAAAAGTCAAGGGATTGACTTTTATATTAGATTAAAAATTCTGAGAGTACACGTGGTATTAACAACTCATGTTTAAGGAAACATTGTTTATCATTACGCAATTCATTCCTATTGCACTTGAAACCATATACTTCTTTCCACAGAACTTCATGCATGCATTTGCAAAATCCTTCACATTATATCCACAATAATGTGCTCATCAATCATCCCTGACATGAAAAATGCAAACATTTATATTATCATGTGTCCCAGTGTCAAAATGCTGGGTAAAATATTAGCTGCTTTCTCTTCATTATCATCGGCCAACTATGTGTCAACTAAGTAGACACGACATGACAGCCATGCATCTTTGGCCAAAATAAACGACCCAAATGAATGAAAGTTAGAGTGGAAATTTGGTTGTGCAACATACACAACTTCAAAACCTACTGGTCTATTTTGGTTTGCAGAAACATGGTTTTGTTTTCTGAAGTTTGCTTCTCGAAAAGGAAAAACTTTATTCATATTTATAATACTGCAGGATGTCCTAAAATATGATGTTGAAATACTCTTGAAGTATAGATACTATTGCAATGTAGGAAGCATGGCAGGCAATTGGTACAGAGAAAAATCCTGCAAACAGCCCAGTAATAATGACCAGATTATTAGACTGTTATCTGAAAAGGAAGAATGTACACGGTTGTGGGGAGAAGGCAGTGAAATGATACTAGGTGAGTTGCTCATTTGGAGAGCCGTTGCAGCTATGTCAGGCCAACTGGCTCATTCAACACTGTAACAACTCTGTGATGGATACTCTGTTTTCATATTACTGGTTGTACTAGTGATGGTAAGCAGCTGGGCTATGGAGCATCTGGCTTAAGGAAGATATTGGAAGAGAAACTTGGCTGGTAGTGAGGAGATAGGGGCTATATAGGAGATGTTATTACAATAAAGAAAATGAAAGTTGTATTGTGAGAGCTAACATCGGTCAGCAGATGGGTTGGAACAATCCGTGCTGGCAATGAGTGGCATGAGACAAGAGGAAAGGGATGGAATCCTTATCCCTTCTACAGATGTAGTACAATTAAGACAAATAAATTGCTTCATGTATAATGGAATGCACTGGAGAGCATAAGAGAGAAAGACCAAAAGATCTGATTACAGTGACAATTATAATATTGAAAAATTACCATGAATTTGAGCCAGAGGTACAAAATTTGAAGCAGTTCTGCCAGGATCAATCACCATTTATCTTTCACATTTAAGTTAAGCACCATGCAGAGGTTGCTATAATCAGCATGGAGAATATTATTGCTTCTGACAGTATCAGCCAAGTCGCTAATTACACGAGCCAGAGTGGTGCTAGAGTGGGGCCAGAGCCATTTACATATGGAATTTCACGGGTCAGTGTTGCACTGAGATGACCAAGATCATTTATTATAACTTGAGGTGCTGAGTTTTTTGTACCATCTTAACATTGCCCCTTAAGCTAAAAACACATTTCATAAAGGCACCCATCTTACTCCAATCTTCTGTGCATTATTGTACTAGGAATATTCCCGAATCTTGATCAGATAAAAAGATGCACAATACAATAAACCACATGCAAAGCTTGTCTATGTTTCAATAAGAAAATAACACTGCATCTAGAGGCTTTATAGCCATGTCAGTAACTTTTAGATACTTAATACGCACTACAACCATTTAAACAGTTTGATTCTACATATTGCCTTTCCATCTGTAAATGTTGGTAAATCTAAAACAATATATTATTTGACAGAAAAATATTTTCTGGCAGGTGAAACAATATCACAGTTTGTACTGCGACAATCCAAAGTACCTTTAAATCAAATTCTGTATTGACTCCTACAGCTGTACAAGAAGAAGCACTCCCTTTTAATTGATATTTCATCAGGATTTACATTTTGCCTCTACCATGCTTTTGGCTTTACTCAACATAATCAGAAAATTAATTCTTGTATTTTGAGAGCTGCTGGATAATTAGTTTTCTCACTTATGCATTCCTCATTTCAACTACCTAGTCTGACTTCTGGTAATGTTGTAAACTAAAGACGACAAGAGTGTGAATACCATCATATTGTATGACACAGGAGTGGGTGTTTAGAGCCATGAATAATTTTCCGATGGTGCACAGATAATAGCTGTAAGATTCTCTGGGGATCAGAGATGTCTCCACTCAATAGGCAAAGCCTTTCACAACACATTTAATTTAAAAGTTTCAATTATGACAAGCCAAGTCACGAAAACCCATTTTGCAAGTAGAACTTACACAATATCCTTGTGAAGCACTGATGACCTCAACCACAATACCCACTCTTATTATAATCCAAACTATTTTTTGTACGCTTGGATTATAGTTACAGGAGGCAGCATTTTGGTGTTAGAGTTTTTGGGCTGGATTTTCCAGGAACAGGAACTGGAAAATGCTGCCTGAGGTCAATGGACCTTTCCAAAATCTGCCCCTCTCTCGCTACGATTCCCATGATGGGTGGGCTGGGAAAGTTCATCCCTTTGGGTCTGAATACCGATCTGTAAGGGACACAATGGGTAGGGTATAATCAACAACAGCCTGAAACTATTTAACTTTTTTTAGATTGCTAAAAAATTTAGAATATCCTAATCCCCACAAACACCAAAGACATAAATGACAAGGTAACCTGCAGGTGGAGGTATCAAGAGGTAGAATGCTGACGAATGCAAAAGAAAACTCCTGTTCTTCACCAAAGAATGTTTTACATTTTCCTGGGCAAGCAGAAGGCCCAATTACTGGGGGAGAGGGGAGAGAGGGGAGTGGGAGACTGAACAGGCTGAGGCCTGAAAAGGCAGAGGTAATTCCAATAATGCAGTACTTCTTCAGTACTACACAGAAATGTTAGCTTATGTGGCTGCAATTAATCATAACAATGCAGCCAGCTTGATTAGCATTACATCTACAAACAGTAGAGTGCACATCCACAAGAATCGCAGAGACTCAGAATTCTAATGGTACAGAAGGAGGCCATTTGCTCCATCATGATTGTACCAGTTCTCCAAATGAGCATCATAACGTAGTGCAATTTCTCTGTCTTTTCCCTATATTTTTGCAAATTGTTTCTGTTCAAATAACCACCTAATTCCCTCTTGAATGCCTCAAATCAAACTTTCCTCCCCCACACTTCAAGGCAGTGCATTCCAAACTGAACAAATCTTTGTGTGACAGTTTTTTATTTCTCACATTTCACTGGCTTCATTTGCAAATCACCTTAAATCTGTGCCCTCTCTAAAGCTTGTTAATTAGACAGTTGGCTTAATCCAGTTTCAGAAGCTTTGAAAATTTGGGGTCATAAAAGGAGGCTCCTTCTGTACTGCTTGATTGCATTAGTGTGCAGTTGGAGCTTGATGAAACAAGGAGTTAGATGAAAAAGGGGGGAGGTGATCAGTCCCTTTTTTGCTCTGATTGGTGAGTAGGATTGGTGAGTACTTCTGCCCTTAAAAAGAAAGGTAAATTCTTAGGGAATGTGTTGCATAGGGGGAAATAAGAACTTTAAGTCACTCTTACAGTATAGAGCACCAATGGTCAGAGAGAGCAAATCTGGTGAGGAGCAGCTGTATAATGTCTCACAACACCAGGTTAAACTCCAACAAATTTATTTGTAGCAAACACCACTAGCTTTTGGAACTGACTGTTTCTTCTTCAGAATTCTCCACCCAATTGTGAGATTTCTTACTGTGTTTACTCCAGTCCAACACCAGCATTTCCATATCATGAGGAGCAGCTGAACAAAGCAGCAGGAAAATTTTAAAAGCAGCAACATTTGGAATAAGTTGACAAACTAATGATGCAAATTGAGGTAAATATGATCTCATTGCCATTACAGAGACATGGTTAAAAGGAGATTGAAACTGGGAACTTGGCATTCAAGGATATTTGAACTTTTGGAAAGATAGGAAGGAAGAAAAAGGTGGTGGGGCAGCACTGTTCATAAGAGATAAAATGAGGACAGTTGTGAGGGAAGATCCAGGCTCAGGTGAATTAGAGTCCATTTGGGGAGATAAAAAACAAGAGAAAAAAGACTTTGGTAGGAGTAGTGTAGAGACCCCTAAGCAGTTGACACATGGTAGGACAGTGAATAAATCAGCCAATCATAGGAGCATGTAAAGAGAATACAGCAATAATATGTAAGTTTCCTGGTCCTGATGGCTTGCATCTTAGGATCCTAAAATAAGTAGCTATAGAGATAGTGGGCTCATTGGTTGGAATTTTCCAAATGTCCAAGGCTTTTGGGGGAAGTATCTATTCAAAAAGGGAGGAAGGCAAAAAAGCAGGTAAATGTAAGCTGATTAACATGACATCTATTGTTGAACAAAATCTTAAGGAAGTAATAGCAGCACATTTGGAAAATCATAATCCAATCAAGCAGAGTCAGCATGGCTTCACGAAAGGGCAATAGTGTCTGACTAATTTAGTAGAATTTTTTGAGGAAGTTTGAACCACAGCAGATAGAGGGGAACCAGTAGATGTGTTGTATTTGGACTTTCAGAAGGATACAAACAGTTTACATAGAGATGTTGATAGGCTAAGTAAGTGGGCAAAACAATTGGCAAATGGAATATAATGTGGGCAAATGTGAATTAGTTCATTTTGGAAGGGAGCACGGAAGAAAAAAACTGTAGAAAGTTGTAAACACCATGGGATTTGGGGATATTTGTGCATAACTACCGGACAAGTTAGGAGTGTTGGCCCATATTTCAATGGACTTGGCGCATTAGAGTAGGAATATCTTCCTCCGACTGTAAAGCTACTTGTGAGACCACATTTGGAGTGCTATAAGCAGTTTGGTTCCCTTAGTTAAGGAAAGATAATATTTCATTGGAGGCAGGGAGACATTTCAGATGTGATTCACAAGCATGATCACAGTATGGAGAGATTGTCTTTTGAGCAAAGATTACACAGATAGGGACACATAGGAGTTCAGAAAAATCAGAGTTGATCTCATCGAAACATTTAGGGCGGAATTATCCAATCTCACTCACAACTGGGATTTTCTGGACCCCCTTCAGTGAATGGAGAGTTAGCTGAGCACCAAATATTCTGGTCTTGCATTCCTCACTACTACTACTGCCATATGTCTTGTATAAGTTCAGCATAACCTCCCGCTATTGGGTTCTTAAGGGGTTTGACAGGATAAATGAGAGGATACTCCCCCTCATGGGAGAACCGTTCTTGTAAACCTCTTTTGCACTCTCTCCAACGCATTCACATTCTTCTTACAGTGTGGTGTGCAGAATTGTACACAATATTCCAGCTGAGATCTAACTAATGTCTTGTATAAGTTCATCATAACTTCCTTGCTCTTGTACTCTACACCCCTATTTTAAAGCCCAGAATAATATATACTTCGTTAACTGCTCTCTCCATCTGTCTTCTCACCTTCAATGATTTATGCACATATGCATCCAAGATCCCTTTGCTCGTGCACACTTTTATGAATTTTACCTCATTTTTATATTGTCTCTCCATGTTCATCCCACCAAATTCATCATTACTTTATACTTCGCTGCACTGAAATTCAACTGCCACTTTTATGTCCACTTCACTGACTTGTCTATGCCCTTTTTAAATTCTATACTGTCCTTGTCACAGTTTACAATGCTTCTAAGTTTTGTGCCATCTGCAAACTTTGAAATTGTTCCATGCACACCACGATCTAGATCATTAATATATATCAGGTAAAAGGTCTGAATATAATTCCCTGAGGAGCTTCATTACAAACCTTCCTCCAGCCCGAAGAAATATCCATTGAATGTTATTATCTTGGGATTGGGCAAGAAATATTGGCCTAACTAGCAATGCCCACACTCCATGAATTATTTTTCTAAAGCAATGATTAGGGGTTTTAATCAGTAAATGCTGACAAGGGAATCAGAACTCCACCCCCGCCACCCCCAAATTTGACTGCTTGTGTTAACATATGCTCCTTTGAAATGTTACAATTAAATCTATGGGAGAAGAAATTAGATAGCACTGGAATGCTGGTGTATTGGTTACAGGGAACAACACCTACACTGAGAATGAGAGGCCTCAGGCTTAACGGGAATAAGATCACACATTCCACCTATATAAGACAGGTGTGCTGTGGACATCCACTGTCTATTGCCAGACAGCTCACCTGTGCATGGACATTAGTTTTGGGCTGCTGCAATGCCAGCAATGATCCTTTGGTAGGAATTGGAGTATTTGTGGGGGAAAGAGATGAAGATAGAGGGAGAGAACAACAATCTTCACTTTGTGGTGTGTATATATATTTACACAAAACATACATTTTTGGTGTCATCCTCCAGCAATCCCATTAAGAATAGATCATATTTAAACCTATCTGCTCTGGAACCCATGCTCTCCCAAATTCAAGGCACAGGTGAATTTTAAAGTGGGACTTCAAAATAGACAATAGGCCCCTTTTAGATTGTTTCAGCCACAGACCTTAAACTTCAATACTGGAACCTTCATAAATAGGTGAGGTAGTACACATCCAGTGTGAGATGGGCACAGGTACGCTATCAGCTACGTTGGATATTTAGCGTATTGAGATGCAAGCTGTAAAATGGTGCATTGTCACAGATTTACCCTATTCTTGTTATACGCACTTTATTATGTTAAGGCATAATAAGATCATGAATTGTGCAAACGCTTGGAAAGCTTTTATCGTAAAAAAACATACAGCATCAGCACTGCATCCAAAGATAAACTACCAATTTGTTGCAACACATTTGTGAAGTTGAGAAAATGCAACTTATTTCACATCTCAAATATGTTTTGAGACATGAATGTCATTTTAGAATACTCCTTCCAATGGATAAGAAAGCAAATTTCAGTGATATGGCTCTAAAGCAATAACTCTTTATTTCTCAAATCTCCAAGGGAACTGGAATCGGTAAGCTAGCACAACTGCACAGCATCCTTTCAATGATCGTTAGATTAATGTAATTATTGATCTGGCATAGACTTGATTAGATGTAAAGACTCGCATTCTAATCAGTATTCTGTATACTGTGTATGCCTTTATATGTTCTGTTTGTGATCAGAACTCCCACTCACCTGACGAAGGGGCAAACCCTAAAAGCTAGTGGTGTTTACTAAAAAATAAACTTGTTGGACTTTAACCTGGTGTTGTGAGACCTCTTACTGTATACTCATACTTACCATAGGTTATGGCATGCAACTAGTAGGTTGCACAACCTTCCAATTAATATTCATATGATTTAATTTCTGGAAGCATTTGCTGATAAAAGCACAAGCTACTAAGTTACATAGTTTTAAATTCAGGTTAGTTATAGTACATCTTGATTTGTACTAAAAACTGTTCTGTATAATGAGGTTGTAGCTCATTAATTCAAAAGATTATTCAAACTTTATGAAGGAACTACTTTGGCCTGAATAGTTTTAAAACAGAAAATTCATCAAGATCTGCTCTAATTCATAGTGGAGTTTGCACTTTCAGCCTCTTCAGGGCCAGCCTACTAACTCATCTGAAATACTGACTCTCATGGAAATCATAAAACATACAGCACAGAAAGAGGTCATTCAGAAATCATGCGGCCATTTCAAATGACAAAGGATGAGAAAATAGAAAGTCAGTCTTGTATTTTTGCAGAGTAGTCATTGTAATGAAAGAAACACAGCAGTCAGCATGATTGCACAAACATCTGAGGAGGGAAATGGACACATAAAAATGTCAGGCCTCAAAGAGAGGCCAAAGTTATCAACTAAAAATGAAGGCAATTATGTAAACTTAGTATATACATATGTATACTTTTAAGAGAAGTAAATCGGAGACAAATTGCTGCATTTCAGTTTATCATCTTTCAAAAGAATATTACATTACATGCTACACATCAGGAGTTATTTGAGCCAAGATGCTTCTAAACAATGCCAATTTCTTGCTGATATTGGTCGGACAAGTAAACACATCTCTGCAGTGCAATAATCTCAGTGTATTTTCTTGATCTCATTAGGCAGTAACTAGTGGGGTGCAACAGGGATCGGTGCTGGGATCCCAGCTATTCACAATATATATTTAATGGTTTGGTTATTACATCTCAAAGGTTGCAGATGATACCAGGTTGGGTGGGAGGGTGAACTGTGATGAGGACGCAGAGATCCTTCAGAGTGATCTGGACAGGTTGGGTGAGTGGGCAAATCAATGGCAGATGCATTATAATTTAGATAAATGTGAGGTTATTCACTTTGGAAGCAAAAACAAGAAAGCAAATTACAAATGTTTATTTGGGAGAGGGAAGTGTGCAGCGGGATCTGGGTGTCCTTGTGTACTAATCACTGAAAGCAACCATGCAGATGCAGCAGGCAGAAAAGAAGGCAAATGGCATGTTGGCCTTCACTGCGAGCAGGGATGTGCTGTTGCAGTTATACAGGGTCTTGTTGAGGCTACACCTAGAGTGTGCAGTTTTGGTCTCCTTTTCTGAGGAAGGATGCTCTTATGCTAGAGGAGTGTAGCAAAGGTTTACCAGGCTGATTTTGGGATGCTGGGACTGATATATGAGGAGAGATTGACTAGGTTAGGATTGTTCTTGCTGGAGTTCAGACGAATAAGGGAGATTCATAGAAACTTACAAAATTCGAACAGGATTAGACAGAGTAAATGCAGGGAGGTTATTCCCGATAATGGGGAAGTCCAGAACCAGGGGTCACAGTCTGAGCATTCAGGTAGACCATTTAGGATGGAGATGAGGAGACATTTCTTCACTCAAAGAGTGGTGAGCTTCTGCAATTTACTACCAGAGGAATTGGTTGAAGCCAAAACATTGAATGTGTTCAACAGGCAGCTGGATATATCATATGGGGTGAATAGGATCAAAGGTTATGGAGAAAAAGCAGGATTAGGCTATCAAGTTGGATGATCAGACATGATCTTATTGAATGGCAGAGCAGGCTCAAATGGCATCCTCCTGTTCCGATCTTCTATGTTTCTATGTTAGTGATAAAATAATTGAGACTTTTTTTTTAATAGTTAGTTTTGGGTTAACATGTTAGTCTTGAAATTCAAACAGCATGTGCATGATCCCTGCACTTGAATGAATATGCCAGAGGCACACTCGGTATTGAGACTGGAGATGCGGGGACAGTTGCAGGCTGTCTCCAAACTACTCCACAGCAGAGAGGCTTACAATTTCAGGCTGGTACATCTCAGGCAATGGCCTGAGGTGAGTGCTTGAAGGAGAAGGAAGGAGATTGGGATGGGTGCAATCAGGTGTTTTGCAGAGCCACTAGTGAAGACACATATATGCTTGGATGCCATGAAATATACAAGGCAGGCTGACATTCAGTCACTATCACTACCACAGTTCAAACTGCATCTGTGCGCTTCCTATATTTTTTATTTTAAAATCCCCAAAGTACACGATTGCCAATTATTTTGTCTGTTTGAAATGCACATGATTAATTAATATCATTAACTGTACATGATGTGAATAGTCAATCAAAAAAAGATATAAATACAATTTTTTTGTAATATTTGATAGCTGCTATGTGCCATACAAGAACTATGCTCCAAAGAGGCTGTTTATTTGACTTGCCTTATTTTTACACTTCTATTTAACATCTCATTGCATAACTCATGGATATGAATAAAAAAGTAAACTTGGATGTCTGCCATCATTTAAGTGCTTCTACTTCTCTCCTCTTTTCTAATTCTATGTTATTTCTTCCTGTCTTTGTTTTGAGCACCTTCCGCCTCACTATGTGAAACAAGATTTATGAATAGGTGTCACCTGCCATAGAACAGTGTCCATAGTACTGCCCATGTAATCAATAACATTGGCTCCTCATTGTATATGGAAGTGATTTCCCAAATGCACAGTGAATTGGTTCTGGTAGCTCTGGTATGTCACGAGTGGTTCAGGCATTCTTGCCTCTTGGTCATTGCTGTCAGATTAAGGTTCACTTTTGATACTTGAGACATGGGTGGCACAGTAGCAGTGATTAGCACTGCTGCTTCACAGCTCTAAGGAGCTGGGTTCAATTAGTTTCCCATTTATGAGCCCAAATGTAGCCCAGCTGATTTTCCATCTTGGACTTAATCGGACAAAGGTAAGAAATGGTGTCTGCACCTCACAACCTCCTGCCTGATTAAATGCCCATTGCTGTCTCCAAACTCAGGCAGGGAAGTATTAAATTCCATCTAATATTCTTCTGACAAGGTGGGGTGGGAGAGATGAGGTGGACTCAATATTCCAAATGTGATTTCATTAAAAACAGAGCCAAAGAAAGGTCTGTTTCAACTAACTGGCAATACTTCAGAAGATATTTGTAATTAAATATCAAAGGAGAATGAAGAATGCCTGAAGTTGTGACACAACAGTCAGCAGTACCCCAACAGATTAAACGAAGGAGATCAATTTAGGCTGATTAGGCTATGTGAATCCTAGTGTCAATAATTGTAAGACGTTCTTACTGGTGAACTTGAATGTAAAAGAAAAGAAGGCTCCCACAGACTTGATGCAGAGTCATTAACGAGAGAAAAAAATCAGAAATCTTTTGAAAGTAAAGAGTGACATTGTTGACATGAGATAATCAGAGAAAAGGCAAATGGAAAGAATAGTTGAACTTCTCAACCCTATTTTAATATAAATGAAAAACTGCAGTTAATCAACTAGGATTAGTTGCAATGTGATTCTGCTCTCAGTGATTTTATTGGTCAGAACACATGTGATTTGGTAGTCATATGAAATTTTCAACAATACTGATATGATCGGTAACACATCTTTGGCATGGTATCTGTCTGCTATTACATATTTCAACATGTATCAATAAAGAGAATGAAATAGATTTTAACACAGTCATTCATAATTAGCATTACCTTTAATTTAAATTAACAGGGAGATCTGGCTAATCCAACTGATGAAGCATGCAGTCCCCAAACTAGATGTGGTAAGATGTGAAAGAGTTTTTGGTAAATTTTCAGAGAAAGATAATTCTCATGTAAAATAACAACATTCAGATAACTGCAACTGACCAGAATATCCCAAGGTGCCAATGGTCCAACCTATTATTCAGTGTTACCATAACAAGCTCATTAAAATCAAATCGCCATATTGAGGGGGCGGGAGCTAAAGTCCATAAATATATTGAGTTTTTAAAATTTAATGGGCTTCTTTCCCCTGTGGAAATACATAACACAGATTTATGACAGCTAACACTTATAGAATCTGATACTGGAAAGGCTCCAAAAGAAGCTGGTTATCTATCTAGGAACAACAAACCCAAAGGAACAGGAAATTCAAAGCCTTTTGCAACACTCAGATAGTGCAGATCTATTTTCTTTTTTCCTATGCTCCAGTCTATCTTTTGTGATTTTGATGCTCCTTGAATTTTAAATCTCTGTCCTTTCTTCCTGTTTACTTTAGGTGACAGGAATAAGAAAGTGATGCCTTTTTATCCTCAATACATCATACATACAATAACAATCGTGACCTTTAAACCTTCACTGACAACAAAGTCATTTTCTGATTCCTCATTAATAAAAGTCTATCATGCTACATTACATGATTAAAAAAATCAGTATATTACTTTAATAACATCACAGCATTTCAAAGTAATCACAATCTGATTTTCCTCTCAACATCTCTGAAGATAACAAAATATCTGGAAGGTTTCATTTGCCATGCAAGATTTACATACTAAATGTTCTCATAATGTTCTGGTTTACTGCACCATTTAACATTGCTTATAAAGCTATGATTGCACAACTCAAATAGGCTTCCCTGAATATTAAATTTTCAAAATATCCTCATTAAAAACAGATCAGAAGACTGAATAAGGACTCATATTTATACTGGAGGTATGCCACAGTTAGCACTTCTGAAGTCAAAGGGCAAACTTGCAAATGAAATGTTAGATTCCCATTAGGTAGTGAGTAAGCAAGACATGTAGCCAAGAAGGTCTCCGCTTTGATTCCAGGTTTGTATTAGCTTAGCTGATTTGAATTAGATTTACAGAAGGGTTGCCACAATTGGTCTCAGTGCCTCTGGGTTGAAGGAAGAGATATATCAATGAAGATAGTCACTTCTGATTGCAGTTCATTAATCCCTGCTTGAAATGTGTCTCACTGGAGTTAGGGTGATATGAGAATTAGGCTTACCTGTTACACTCTTGTGGATGAATAGCTACTGTTTGTATGCAAACCACGAATGATAAACTTACCAGATGACAATAAACCCTGTAAATCCACACCCCAGTAAATATTAGTGGGGGTCATTTTGAGAACAGAAAATGATGTAAAAGATGCATTATCAGCTCAATCTTAGGCTAAATACCCCTCCTGATTTTCTGTTTCCACTCAACTCATGATGGTAGGGTTGAAATGGATTATAATTTTAGCCACTATTTGGGACTATTTTGGATTAGAAGTATTCCTCAGATGATCACTCACTCAAGATTGAAAAAAAGGTCTCACAGAAACTTAAAAGGGTCTGAAGAACTGATCTTACTTTTTGCAAAGGAAAAGAACCACCAGAGAATATTACCATGCTCCAGACAGTCTTTTTTATAAACTTTAGCCAGATTATAACAACAGAACATAAGGGTCTAGACATCTCTCTTCAACAAGTACCTCTCCACTAAAGTGTATGGATATAGGTTTTCAGCTTTGGATACAGAAGTCTAGGATAGCACAGTGGTTAGCACTCAGGTCAATTCTGGTCTTGGGTGACTGTATGGAGTTTGCATATCCTCTCCATATCAGTGTGGATTTCCTCCATGTACTTCGGTTTCCTTCCACAGACCAAGGAGGTGCAAGTTAGATGGATTGACCATATTAAGTTACGTCTCAGTGTCTCAAGATGTGTAGGTTAGATGGATTTAACATGGTAAGTCTGTGGGGTTATGGGCATAGTGCGGGGGAAAGGACCTGGGTAAGATATTCTGTCAGAGAATTAGTGCAGAATTAATGGGCCAAGTTGCCTTCTTCTGCACAGTAGGAATTCTATGTCTGTCTGAGACTTAATTTCACTTTTGTTGGTAATTTCATCACAACATTGACAGTTCTAAGAGAACTAAGCACTCTCTGTTTCTAATGAAGAAACAAGGACTTAAGAATGTTACAGAGAGATATTTAAGATATCTGTCAATATTTAAAGTAGTATTTGCCTTATATCTCTGAGGAGAAAGCTGCAAGGATGCATTAAGAGCAGAACTATTAATGTTGCACTATGGCAGCTACCACTACCTTGAAAGGCAACAGAATGAAGCCAATGAATCTAAAAATCATACTGTGTACTTTTAATATTTATTCTATAAAAAGAGCTAAACTAGCAAGACACTTGCTGAGCACTCTACTGGATAACACCATTTGCTTTTCATCAATGTTCTTCATTTATCGTCAACCTCCTTCATTGAGACAGGATACTGAGAGGTACAAACAATGGTCAGTTCCTCACAACATCCATTTTCCAGAATTTAGTTGACAGTTTGTTTTGGCTTATCTTTAAGGTTATCCGTATATTAGATTATTGTAACTTAGAATTTACAACAATGCCATGCTGAGGTGATGTAAAAGCCAGGTTCCTGATTTTTGTGGCATCCTTGTACAATTGTAATCAAGCACGTTTACCAACTTGTAAAATCTTTTTCCTTTGTTCAGCAGGCTTTTAATTTGAACTCTATTTTGAATTTTTAATCTCTATTTCATCAGAGAATCACTCTTCTAATCTTATAACTCTACCAGCTTCCAGCACAGATCATAATGCCGAAGCCGGAACAAATAAACAAACCACCAAGACATTTCAGAGACTCATTAATGTATGATGCTGTGTTAAATTACATGGAGATGCAATAGTATTTTCTTTTGTTTTCATGTAAGTAATTTAATTCTTTAAATTCTTTTCAAACCTATAGTTAGAAAAAAAGGGGAATCATATGATATGAAATACTTTAACAATGACATCTTAAACTATTGTCAATCAATACACACATTGATAGCATATAATGTATTGATGCCATGACTTGAAGTCCATCTGGAAACAACCAGAGTGGAGTTTAGACATACAATATTTTATCTCCATGTTAACTCTATTTGTCCATCTTCAAATATATAATTCACGTTACTGTTTCAACAACCCTTGTGTACGACTGAGACATTTACATCAAAGAAGGGAAGAATGTATAAAGAGCTCATGGACTTCTTTGTCTTTAAGATCAAGATCATTCAATCAGTTGCCTGTTTTGCATCCCTCTGGTGTGCTAGTCCAACCATCCCTCTCCTCCAAATCCATGACCTGGACCAAAGTGACATCTTTCTCTTGTTTTTCCCCTATCTCAAACCATGTTTCCCTCCAGGCTCATCTTCTCTACAAGGTTCCTGTTCACTCATTTATATTCCCACTAAACTACTGACTACTCAATTTCCCTACCAGATCACCGTGTTGGCCATTATTATTTTCTCTCTGTGTGTACAGTCTCTCTCTCTCTCTCTCCATTAAATCTGCCATCATTACCTTTCTTCTTAAAGAAAAATTCTCAATCCCACTATCTTTGCAAACTATCTCATCTTTCACCTTCCTTTCCTCTCCTTACTCTTTGAACATGTCATCATTTCCTAAAGCCAAGTGTATCCTTCCTGGAAATCCATTTTGAATTCTCCAATCTGGTTTTCATCCCTGCCACAGTCCTGAAATGGTATCCGACATGATTGTGAAACTATCCTTCCTTATAATTCACAAATTGTCTACAGCGATTTATACAGTTAACTCCATCATCCAGCTCCAATGACTCTACTACTGTCCAGACTGCTCTTGCCTGATTCTATTCTTACATATCTAATTGTAGCCAGAGTATCATTTGGAAGTTTCTCAGCTGCTTCAAAACCATTACCTCTGGTGTTCCTCAAGGAACAATCCTTTTCCCCCCACCTTCTTTTGTCTACCCATTGGTGACATCTAAAAGTACCAACATTCTTTTCTACTGTTACTAAATTATTGGACCGATTATGTTTTATTCACTACTGGATCAGCAGATATTTGCTACAATTAAATATTGGGAAGACTGAAGTCATTGTTTTTGGTTTCCACTTCAAAACTCATTCCCTTGCTGTGGACTCCATTTCTCTCTGAGACTAAACAAGTCCTTTTGAAACTTTGGTGTTGTAAGTTTCTCACCACTTATTTGTGCCATCACTGAGGCTGCCTCATCTGCTTCCTGTAGAATACCCAACTTTGCCCTTTCCTCAGCTCATTTTTGGTTGAAAATCCTTGGTCATGTTTTTGCTACCTTTAGGCTGGACTATTCCAAAGCACTTCTGGCCAGTCATTTTATTCCTTTGTAAACTTGAGCTTGTACAAAGCTCTGGTGGTCTACATCCTAACTCGCACAAAGCTGCCTTCACGTAGCATCTCTGTGCTTGCTGATCTGCATTGGCTCCTGATCAAGCAATGTCTTGATTTTAAAATTCTCATTCTTACTTTTAATTCTCACCATGGCCTCTTTATTCCCCTTCCCTGTAATTTCTTACAGCTCCATAAGGTAACTGTGCTCATCTAATTCTAACGTGCACCCCTGAATTTAACTGCTCCTCCACTGAAGGCTACACACTCATCAATGTAGGCCCTAAGCTCTGGAAATCCTGACTTGCACATCTACACCTCATAATTTTGCTTTCTTTGTTAGAGACATTCCTAAAAACCATACTTTTATTCATCTGACCTGACATCTCCTTACGTCACTCAGTATTACATTTTGTTTCATAAAACTCTTGTTTCAGTATGTTAAAAGGTGCTATATAAACATTTGTTGTTTTGAGATTTTGAAATGCATCTGCTTGCTGTGCAAACCATCTCGTGGTGATAACAGAGTGGTTTCGACAGCAGCAGGAGTAGCAGGTGGTGTTGAAAAAAAAGATCACTTCAGGGAGCAGTGGCCCAACACAGCGCACGTTTTAGAGAAGAAGAGCATTCTGTTAAAAATAATAAGTACTGGAATTCGAAAATGTCTCAGAAAAGTGAAAAAGGATTGAAAATTAATCAATTGTCAGTTTTTTAATCAACCTTGTTAATGTCACAAAGAGACAATCATCATAATGAGCCAGAGTTTATTAAATTAGAACTATTTGTTGCCAGTGTCGAACGCTTCAAATCAATGCAAGGTGATTAACATTCATGACAGTCTGCTCTGAAATCAAAGATTGGAAACAAAGATTCCTATCTGATATACCACATGATGTTTGATGCAGTTGATAAATAATCAAAGTGCTGTTTGAAATAACATGAACTAATTGCATTTCAACAACACACTGCATGGCTGTAGTAATCTCATTACAAAGAGGGTCATTTTTTTAGGCTTCGTTTCATATTTTATGTATAAAATTATCTCAAACAATTTTCAAAGAGTCTTTTTATGTTTATATAGAATAATCATTGCCTCCTTGGGATTTAGTTCCAAAATTGAGGTCCTTTCTGCTCATTGCCCCCATTTCCCCCTCATTGAAACAGTCAGTACTTGCTGGAGTATAATTCTAGGGGCACTGACCAAAAATGCAGCAAACGTATGCAAAGTTGCCACAAAGGCCCCTATGGCAAAAATACTGGAGACTTGTCCTTTGTAACAAACCCTGCCGATAACTAAGCTAATCTACTAGAGGTATAACATTGACAACCAACTGGCTGAAATAACTCTACAGAAGCTAGTATCCCTTCAACAAACTTAGATTTATTTACATAGCAGTAACACTCCAATCTGTCCTTCCTCACCTGAGTTTAAACCTGGTGTACCAGTAACCCTGTTGCTCCACATTATATACACGTGCAGGATACCCTGATAGGTCAATTCACGACTGCCTTAATCAGTGAGCTCATATTCTAAGAGGTCTACCTTGTGGGCCTCGTTAAAGTCATTATGCTTGCAATATAGAAAATTGCCTAGGTATGTTCTGTCCACAGAAAGCAAGACAAATCAAACCCGGCCAATTGCTGCCCCACCTGTCTATTCCTGATCACTAGCAAAGTGTCATTAATAACGATAAAGTATTTGGTGCACCATGGGTCTGCTACCATCACTCTCCAAACCTTAGCACCAACGGTCCCATTCTTTGTCGCAGAATACTGCGCCCTGTGTGGGCATGCACTTACACAGTTGACACTCAGCTCAACTGCATAAGAGGGGATCTCATAGAAACTTATATAATTCAAATAGTTTAGACAGGATAGATTCTGAAAGGAGCACCTGGTCTCAAACCCACCCTAACAGCTGCCTGGTTTCAACCTTCACAAGAAAGAGTAGTTGACCCACAATGTGTTTAGGACCGGTCACGGCCATGGTCCGTGCTTGGCCAACCTCCACAGATAGGCATTAGTGCCAACTGCCGATATGCTTGAAGGGGGAGAGCAAACTATGCACCACGTCATTGAAGAGTGTCCAATCCACAGGCTCAGTGGAGGTTTATCCACACAACAAGATCAGAAAAACTTTGTATTGGCTAAATAAAATGAACAAATTGATTCAGAAGCCAGACTCCAAGCATCGTAATGCAGCTGACATTGAACTGTCGCAGCTGCAGAAAAATGCTCAGTCTTGAAATACTTTACCAATTGCATAGTTCACCTGCAACCCCTGTCCCTGACATCCCCACCTAACCCCCCACACCCACACACGCACACACACAAAGGTTCCCTTCTCACCCACACTGCAGCCTTTGCACTGGTTTAACAAACCAGCCATAAATGAGTTACTGTGAAGACTTGCTTCTCTGCAAACCCCCCACCTGACCCAACCTTAAATCTGTACTGCCACTTCCTTGCTTGGAATCCTCGCAAGCATGGCACTAAGTCGTGTGCATTAACTCCAAAGTTCACTCAAAGTTCAGAATGCCAGGTGGGCACCTTTCAAATGCAGTTGTAAATCATGCCGTTCTGAAATCACGCTGATGTGGGATTTAAATTTGACATGAGGGAATGATTCTGGCTTGTGACCACAATAATGAGATCCAAATTTATTAAAATTAAGTTCCCAATGTTCAATGGTGGGAACTGCGCCTGGGACCTCCTTGCAAGATTTTCTAATCTCATCACCAAGGATACCCGCTTGGGTAAGAAAAATCTTGGCTATTGTTTTTACTCAACACCTTCCTGTAAATTGTATCCTTTTCAATTTATTATTCAATATGCTCAAATTAATCTTCCGTTTTTTCACACTATTAGAATTGGTCAAGCAAAAGTTTATTGTTCCATCCTTATTGTAGTGGATTTTAATTTAATGTGCTTAATTTAATCAGTAGATGTTTGAGTAAAACATTGATGATATAGTCTGTAACAGCTATCAGCAAGATTAATTCAATAAAACAGTCAGCTACATTACAACTTCCCTTTCACTCATGGATTGAAGTACTATTCTCATCAAAGTACGAATGAGTGCCTTTGTCTGTGTACTTGTGACAGCTTGAAATTTAAGTGACGGGATTTTATATATTCTTTTCCCTTCCCCTGTGATTTACGTAGCTCTTCCATTTATATTGAATAAGTAATTCTTGGAGGGGTTTTAATGTAGTATCAGTGCGATATATTATAAAAGTACTTTTAAAATATGACTTGGTGCAGCTTGTGTTCTCAGTGAATGAGATGACAACAACCTCATCATATCTTTACTGCAGGAAAAGTAAGCTAGATGAAATGCTTTATATTGATGAGTATTGTCGACTGTGCAAAAACCCTTATGTTGGCACCTCCAAGGGTTATATAAAAAAAATCTTAAAACAATAACATGTTAGATGGGGGTCAGTGCCTTTTCCAATGGCCGTAGAATGTCTTTGTAAGCCAGAAGTGCTGAAATCAATTACTGCCCTGTGCAAGGCCCATTAGAAGGCACATTAGAAGTACGTTAGCTTCAGCCTGCAGGCAGTTATGTTTTTGGCAGTTTCGGGGCAAGATTTTCAACTGCTCTTCAGCCTTTTTACAGAGCATCTGGCAGTTGAACATGAGAGGACAGCAGGCACTTCAGGAACACACAAGGCCAGCTTGATGTTGTTTCTCTGAAAATCTTGCAGCTAAGAATTACTGGGGAGGAATGTTGGATGTCAGTGGCATTTTGGCATCCTAAGCCACCTGAGATGGGTATCTCCCAGCTCTCTGGTGACATAGTTAAATATCAGCAAACCAAAAGTCAAACAATACACCCAGTCAAATTGACTTAATTTCAAAATTGAGTGAAGTATGATTACATGCATCATGTGGAAAACACGGGTGGCTTTGCAGTTAGCATTGCTGCCTCACAGCATCACTGATCTGGGTTCAATTCCGGCCTTGGGTTACTGTATGGAGTTTGCATGCTCTCCCCATGTCTGATTGGGTTTCCTCCCACAGTCCAAGGATGTGTGAGTTATGTTGATTGGCCATACTAAATTGCCCTTTAGTGTCAGGGAGACCAGCAGGAGGGAAATAAATGGTTACATGATGTTTCTGGGACAGGGCCTAGGAGGGATTACTGTTGGTACAGACTCAATGGGCCAAATGGCCTCTATAAGCACTGTAGAGATTCTATGGTTTTATGTTGGCTTGCAACATTCTTACCTTGCAAGTGCTAATTCATATCTTCATTAACCATCAGGTCTTTTCAGAAGACCATAGACATGTGGACAACAAGTTCTGAGGAGCTGATTCTTTCTGAGGATACACTATCACAGGACTCATGCATGGCACGCACTAGCACTGAAACTCAGACTGGTGGGACAAATCAAATCAAGTTTTTACCTGGTAACTCACAATTACATATTTTTATCTAGTAACTCACAATTTGAAGTGAACGTGAGTAAACCTAATTTAATGATAGCCAGAGAATGACCTACAATAGCTTTTCTTTCATTGTCTCTCGTATCCCTCAGTAACTAATTCTTGGTCTCCTATTTTTTATCTACATGCTGCCTCTTGATGCTATCATTCAAAGACCAAGTTAGTTTCCATACGTACTCTGTTGATGCCCAACTCTACCACACCTCTCTCCAATTCTTCGGACTCCTCATTCCATTGTTGCTAAATTATTAAACTGCTTATCTATCATTCAGTACTGGATAAATAGAAATTCGTCCAATTAAATATTAGAAAGACTGAAGCCATTATTTTCAGACTCCAATGTAGTCCCTAGTAACTGACTCTATCCCTGGCAAAGTCTGAGACTGGACGCCTATTCATAACCTTGGTGTCATACTTATCCAGAGATGAATTTCCAACCTCATAAATTTACTTATTTCCACTTCTGTAGGATTGCGTGTCTTTGCCCTATCTCAGCTCATCTGCTGCTGAAACTTTCATTCATACTTTCATTACCTCTTGACTGGGCCACTCCAACGCACTCTCTCGGCCAGTCTCTGACATTCTATCCTCCATAAATTTAAGGTCACTCAAAACTCTGCTGGAAGTTCTGTTGTGCTATCATTCCTGTGCTTGTTAATTTACGTTATTAAAATTAAGATGTCTCTTGATCTGGAATCAACGTCATCCTTATTTTCAAATCCCCCCATGATATTGCCATCCCTGCTCCCCACCCTACCATCCCACCCCCTGTCTTTGTAATCCCCGTAAGAAGTCTCACAGCACCAGGTTAAAGTCCAACAGGTTTATTTGGTAGCACAAGCCACTAGCTCTCACAGCACTGCCCCTTCATCAGGTAAGTGGGAGTTCTGTTCGCAAACAGGGTATATAAAAACACAAACTCAATTTACAAAATAATGGTTGAAATGAGAGTCTTCACAAGTAATCAAGTCTTAAAAGGTATAGACAATGTGAGTGGAGAGAGGGTTAAACACAGGTTAAAGAGGTGTGTATTGTCTCCTGGTTGGAGACAATACACATCTCTTTAACCTGTGGTTGATCTAACATTCATTAAGTCCACTTTCCTACCTTCTCTCCATAGCCCTTAATTCCCCTACTGATTAAAAACTTAACGATATTAGCTTTGAAAATGTTCAAGGATATTGTCTCCCACAGTCTCCTAGGGTAAAGAATTCCAAAGATTTTACCATTCTTTGAGGGACGCAATTCTTCTTCAAATCCATCTTAAATGAGCACTCCCTTATTTTGCGATGATACCCTCTGATCCTACTCTTCCAAGTGCGGAAACATCCTCCCAATATTTACCCTGTCTAACCCTCTAAAAATTTTATATTTCAATCATTTCACCTCTCATTCTTCTAAACTCCTGTCCAATCTTTCCTCATATGACAGTCTTTTCATACCCAGCATCATTACAATAAACCTCCTTTGTACTGCCTCCAATGACAGCATATCTTTCCTTAGTAGGTCTTATGAGGAAAGGTTGAGGGAGCTATGGGTTTTTCTCTTTAGAGCAGAGGAGGATAAGAGGTGACTTAATAGAATTCTGTAAGATGATGAGGGGGATAGATAGAGTGGATATTCAGACACTATTTCCTCGGGTGGTTGCGGCTATTACTAGGGGGTATAACTATAAGAGTCATGGCAGGAGCTATAGGAGGGATGTCTGAGGTAGGTTCTTTACTCAGAGAGTGATTGAGGTTAGAAATGGACACCTGCTATGATAGTGGAGTTGGACACTTCAGGAACTTTCAAGTGGTTATTGGATAGGCACACGGAGCATACCAGAATGACAAGGAGTGGGATAGCTTGATCTTGGTTTCGGAGAAAGCTAGGCAAACATCGAGGCCAAAGGGCCTGTACTGTGTTGTATTGTCCTATGTTTCAATGTTTAAATAAGGGGACTAAAACTGTACACAGTCATCTAACTATCCTCATTAGTATATCGTACAGTTGCAGCAACATCTCTTTATTTTTATACTTTAGCTTCAGCCACTTTGAAATGAAAGCCAGCATTCCATTTTCCTTCTGCACCTGTATGTTAGCTTTCTGGGTTTTATAAACAAGGACCCCCAAATTCCTTTTTATTACAGCTTTCTCAAGTCTCTTTCCATTTAAATAATAATCTACTTTCTCATTTTTCTTCCAAAATAAACAATCTCACATTTTTTTTACACTGAATCCCATGTGCCAATTTTCTGTCCACTCACTTAACCTGTCAATATATTTCTGTGAACTTTTTATATCTTACAACCTGTCTTCCCTCCCACCTTTGTATCATCTGCAAATTTAGCAACACTACACACGGTTCCTGCCTCCAAATCATTAATATATTGCAAAGAGCTGCGATCCCAGCCCTGATTGCTGTGGCACTCTGCTGGTTAATATCCACTTATCATTACGTGCTGTTTCCTGTTTGTTAGCCAATTCTCTATCCAGGCCAGGATATTACCTCCAATGCAATGAGCTCCTATCTTGCATGCTTTTTGCATAGCATCTTATCAATTGCCTTTTGAAAATCCAAATAAACAACATCTCCTCTATCTACTCTGGGCTGATACCTCCTCAAAGTACGCCAGTAAATTTGTCAGACATAATTTTCTCTTCATGAAACTATGCTGACTCTGTTTGATCAGATTATGATTTTCCAAATGTACTGCCATTCTCACCTTATTAATCAGCCTCCTTCCCTTTCTGAACAAGGGATTACATTGGCAGTTTTCCTGTCTTTTGGCTCAGTTCCAGAATCTAAGCATTTCTGGAGACTGACTACCAATACATCCATGATATTTTCTTCAAGATATTAGGATGTAGACCATAAGGTCCAAGGGAGGGGGGTGGGGGGGGGGGTTTATGTCAGCCTTTAAACTCATTTGTTTGCTTAAAATCTAATTTCTTGATAATGGCGACTGTATTTAATTCCTCCCCTGTATGTTTTATTATTTCTGGGATACTTGTAGGATCTTCTATATTAAAGACTGATTCAAAATATCTATTTAACATTTTTGTCATTTGTGTTGCCATAATTATTTCCCTGGTTTCATTTTCTTAGAGGTCAATGCTTTTTTTTACTTCTCTCTTCCTCTTAATGATGTTAAAAAAGGTCTTATTTTCTGTTTGTATGTTCCTTGCTAACTTACCTTTCTAATTTATTTTCTCCTTCCTGATAATTTTTTTTTAGTCCATCTTTGCTGCATTCTCTTTCTATTGCACTCTTCCGGCCTGCCATTAACCTTTGCCATCTTATATTTTTCCACTTTTGACTTAATACCCTCTTTAATTTCTACCTCCTATCTCCACGGTAGGTTCTTCCTCGACTTAGAATCTTTCCTCCCATTGGGATTTGTTTTTGCTAGGAGTCATGAATCATGTCTCTAACTATCTCCCACTGCTCGTCTATTGCCTTAACTAATCATCTATATGATCAGTCTACATTGACCAATTCCATCATTACTTCGTAATTCCCTTTCCTTAAGTTTAACACTGATGTTTCAATTCTACTTTTCTTACACTTAAGCTGAATGTTAAATTCTATCATAATCTGAACACTACTTCTTCAGGTTTTCTTAAGCTTGAGACAATCTATTAAACCTATCTCATTGCAGATTACCAGATCCAAAATAGCCTGATTCCTAGTTGGCTCCAAAACATATTGTTCCAAAAAAATCATCCAGAATGCATTTGATGAATTCATTCTCTTGGCTCCATCTCCAATTTGATTAATATAGTCCAAATGAAAATTAAATTTGCTCATGATTAATGCAGTGTTCTTTTTACATGCATTTACTAATTCTTGATTTAAACTCTTTACTATAGTATGGCTACTTTTGGGGGGCTTATATAATATCCTGCCACTCTCTTCCTTCATTTGGTATTTGTCACATCCACCCAAATCAACTCCACATCCTTTAAACCTTAATCATCCCTCAGAATTGTACTAACTTCCTTTCTTATTAGCAGTGCTACCCATCACCTTTTCATTTCCACTTGTCCCTTTCAAAAGTCAAATAACCCTGAATATTGATTTCTCAGCTTTGTTCTCCTTGCAACTATGTCTCAGTAATGGCCATCAGATTATAACTATTTTACTCTATTTGTGCTATCAGGTTGTTTACTTTTTTTAAGATACAGAACTCTTAATTGAATTGAATCCAAGATATTAACAATAGCCACCTGAAATAGATGCCAGAGTTCTTTGGAATTAAATATTCAAAAAGTGTCTTAACAATATAAAAGTTTACTTTAGCCATGGTGTCCACCACTGAGTCAAATGTGCTAGGCACTGCATTCTTCAAGCTACACCAATCTATCTTTGACAACAGGGATCAAAGTAGTCAAGACTACTTTGTTGACCACCCTCCTCTATGCTAGTGAAACCAGGACTGTCTATTGACATCATTGTTAAGATCTTGAGAGCTTCATTCAATGGTGCTTGCATCAAATTCTAAGGATCAAATGGCAGGACCACCATAGCTCCCTCCATGAAGTTGCAACTACCAGCACTGAAACTCTGCTCTTGCAGAACCAACTTCAATGGATGGGGCATTGCACTTCATTCAAGCAGGTTCTCTTCTCCCAGACCTCTACTGGTCAATGCTAAAAGCTGCCAAAGAAAGAAGTATTAAGAAATGCTCAAGGCCACCCTAAAGCATAATATCACTGACTGGAAGGTGGCAGAACACTCCATCTGGTTCATCAAGGCTTAGCAGTTTGATAGAATGGCGGTGACAGAGGGAGTAGAGAGCAACCAATCTGGGACTGTGGATTTCATCTCTCTGCATAACAACATGCAGAACAACTTGTGGAAGAACATGTAGATCCAGGGCTGGACTCCTCAGTCATCTGACCAAGCCTGATGGATGTCATCTTCCACATTGAGGGATTGTTTATGATGACATTCCTCCCCAACATCTTCTCCCACTCCACAATCCCTGTTGTCATTTCAGTTCTAATGCATTTTGTACCAATGGTAAATTGTTTATATTTCCCTCTCCATTGCTACATCACGATTTTCTGCTGCAAATCCCTTTATCTGATGTGTTTGGAAAAGGAGGGATTCCACGCATAAAGTCTGCATGAGAAATTTTCTGTGGTTACCTGCCAAGCATCTTTATGCCTACATCTGTTCCAGAGGTGAACAAAGGTCAGTTTACCAAATACTTATAGTAAAAGCAAACCCCTGGCAGCAACAGTAATATATATGTAAATATGTGATTGACTATATTATTGAATGTTTCCTCAGAAACATCTCAATCATAAGTGTGCCATATATTCAGTAATACTGTATGAAAAATGCATACTAAGGCAATGAGCAGAAGTGTTTCCTGAATGGCCGGACTGCCAAGGTGACACCAACCATTTCTGTATTCTCTGCATGTATTCAGCAGAACGGCAGACACACAGCATTGCCATCTGCTGCAAGGACATTTGTGACGACCATGAGGCAGCCAGTTGTCACATTCAGCAACAGTCAGCTACACTTCACTGCAGGCAAACTGCACTGCTAAATTATGAGCATAGGCTGTGGGGAGGCACAGAGGGCAACCCTTTTCATGGAATACTGCTACTTTAAATAGAAATGGAGGGCTCAGTGCTGAAATGCTTTTATTGCTTGTCTATGGACTTATGCCTGGTTTAATTTTCCTTCACAGTCTTAGCTTCATCATATGCATCCCCATAAATTTTTGAGCTTTTGATCACTTTTATTTTTATCATAGAATCCTACAGTGCAGAAGCAGGCTATTCAATCCATCAAATCTGCACCAATCACAATCCCCCCCTCCCAAGGCCCTATCCCCATAACCTAATGCATTTACTTGGCAAGTCCCCCTGACATCAAAGGGCGATTGAGCATGACTAATCCACCTAACCCATACATCTTTGGACTGTGGGAAGAAATCGGAGCACCTGAAGGAAACCCGACGAAAAACACAGGGATAACATACAAACTCCACACAGACAGTGACCCAAGCTGAGAACTGAACCGGGTGCCTGGCGCTGTGAGGCAGCAGTGCTAACCACTGTGCCTCCATGCTGCCCCGTTTTCTTTAGGCAAATAATTTTAGGACTGAGTTGTTTTACTTTTATATATAAGTGAATTTCTGGGTAAAAAAAGCCTTAAGTATTGAACGTATATATTAATACTACACAAACCTGTTCATGGGATCCTACAATTCACTGTCTATTTCAAATTTATACAGTAAGGAAACATGATCCCATTTCAGGGCTATGAACTAGTATGGCTCCATTTATTCTGCAAATGGAAGGAGAAATTCTCTTTAATTCTACATCCGGTCAGAATGGGGATGAGTAGGAAAGCGGTGGAAGGTATAGGATAAGTACTTGTTTTATGAATATATGGATATATGAAATAGCAGCAGAAGTAGACCCACTTGGTCCTTGAGCTGCTTTCCATTCAATAAGATTATGGCTGATTTGTCTGTGTTTTGATTTCACATTCTCATCAACCCCCAATAAACTTTGATTCTCCTGACTAACAAGAATCTATCTACCGCCTCCTTAAAAATATTCAATGATTCCGACTGCGCTGCCATCTGAGGTAGAAAGTTTCAAGGTTTCACAACTGAGACAGTTTTTTCCCCTCATCTCTCTCATAAAAGAGTGATCCCCAATTTTAAAAGAGTGCACTCTCGTGCTAGACTCAGCCACAAGAGAAACATTCTTTCCGTGTCCACTTTGTTAAGATTATTCAGGGTCTTATATACTTCAATTAAGTCATTCCTCGCTGTCTAAACTCCAATGGAAACAAGCCCAATCTTTTCAACTTTTCCTTGCAAGATAACATCCTCACTATGAGTAACAATCTAGTAAACCTGCTCTGATGCAGCTACACCTTTCAAATAAGGAGACCAATACTGCAAAAAGTATTCAAAATCTGAGCTCATCATTGCACTTTATAAATGAAGCATAGCATCCTTACTTTAATATTCAATTACACTCGTAATAAAGGACAGCATTCCATTAGCCTTCTTAATTATTTGTACCTGCATACTAACCTCTTGTGACTCATGCACGAGAACACCAAAATCTGTCTGCATCTTGGAATTCTGCAGCCATTCTTCATTTAAGTAATACTGTAGGACTACTGGCAAATCATTTATTAAATCATCATCACTTTGCTTGCCTACTTATAAGCACAGACAGAAAAGATTCATGGGTAGGGCCACAATAGATGCTGAGCAAAACTCCTCATCTGGAACTGAAAGCTAAAATGCAAAAGCTCAGTGACTATAACTAGAAGCTAGCTAAGCAAGAAAACCATGTCAAAATCCAGTGTCAGCTCACAAAAGGTGCACAGGGAGCAGTTTATTATTTTTCAAGGAGAGAAGTGAGATTGTGTTAACCAAGTGAATTGTGTTTTAACTGATTCTCCGCAGGTTCACTGGCGGCCTGTAAACTAAAGCCGCTTAATAATTCAAAGTTGGCTTCATTTCACTAAGCGTTCCATTTCACCTGTTACAATATGGATGGAAGATATGTGAAAGATACAAGTTATGAGTTTCAATTGCTGCCTGTTCAGAATACACTGGAAGCTGGATTGCAGGCAACTACAGATTGGAATAACAATAATGGCAAGCCATTGAATAACTGATGCAACTTTTGCATGGGCCTGGGATACTCATGCACAAAACAGATAGGGCTTGCTGGAATATATTAAAATCAGGGCCTCATACCAATTATAGGATGCCATTTCCAACAAACGATGAGGGAAACAGTCTATACAGAGGATCAGTATTGGGGGAATGCATGCAAGCAAGGAGGTAGGTTGATTTAATTAATGTGGCTGAACAGAAAAATCTTTGTTAGTGTCTATACACCAAATGAAATGCAGTACTTTGATTAGTCCAGTATTCCAGTAATCCTGACACTAATAATAACATGATAATGAGAGTGGGGGAAGTATCTTCACACATCAAGTTATGCTTAACTCATGGTAGCTTAGAGAGGGGTACAAGCCCAGTGGTAACATATTCTCCCCCAACTTCACACTCCCCACTCAAGGCTTCCTCAATTACATGCTCAAAATAATCTAGATTTCAAGGCTAAAGTGATTATGCAAGATAGCATGTTCAGCAATCCACAGTAAAAAATACTGTTCAACCTACTAATGGTTACATTTCATTTATTTGTGTTCCAGTGAAATTACCTGCTAAAAACAGAAATTTATGCTTTTGAGAAAAAAAATGAACGGCAAGTAATGTCACTGTTTTTTTTGTATATAAGGTTGAGAACATCAGTGATGTTCTGAAATAAATAGAAGAACATTGCATTGATCCCAATTCCCAAATTGAAAAACCCCATTGAGCTTAATATTTTTGATTCCAAGTTGTTTGTCCATTATTTCTAAGAAGCTAATCCCTGCCCAATTTTCTAATAACAGTAGAGTTAATTTCAAACTGATTGCCATTTTTATTGTATGACCCACCTCTACCCTTTCCCCTTTCTTTGCACATTTTCTGTGGTTCTCCTACAAGGCATTGCATTCTCATGGACTCACTCTTAAATGATCCATTGTAGTTGCTACATCTTAAACAATTTTTACTCCGATGTTGTACATAGCTTGACCAGTATTATTCCCTATCTTCTCTGGTTCAGCATTTAAAGCTCCCCATTTATGACACCATTCAAATTCCATGGTCATCTATTCAATTCTTTGTCTCCAAAATTGCTACAAGCTTTCATAGTGTTTTGATGAATCTGAAAATGTGTCTGCAGTCACACTTCTATGAGTGTGGATTGCTGCTTTCCCCTGGCTGTACCATCAATATTTTGAACATCTAAACATGATCTTCTGCCTGTGAAATGCTTCCCCAAATTACTTTGCCTTGGACTTTTTTGGCAGCCCTAAAAAGTCTCCAAAGAATATCTCAAAGACCATTTGCAAGGTGTCTATTTCTTCTCCATGAAAAGAATTGTGAACACTATCCATATTGGGATTTCCTCTATTATTGTCTATGTAAGATATTTAATTTTCCATTTCCAAATACTCAATTTTTTAACCTCAGCTCTGTGTTTAATCTGCTAAATATCATCCAGAATAATCATGCAATATTTTGCATTTTATTCTTAATTGCATCAGATCCCATTCACCTCTCACTCCTGTGTTCACTGACATATATTGGTTCTACTCAAGCAGACTCTTGATTTTAAAAATCTCATCCTTGTTTTCAGGTCCCTCCAGGATTTCTCCGCCACCACCCCACCACCACCACTATTCTTGTAATCATCTCCATCTATACAACCCTCCTAAGTATCTTTCCTCTTCTTAGTCAAGTGTCTTCAGCTGCCAAAATCCTGAGTTCTGAAATTCCCTTCCTACATGTCTGCACCTCTCTATCTCAGTTCTTTATGACGTGCCTTTATATTTACTTCTTTAACCAAGCTTTGGAATGTCTATCCTGATGAAGCTGGATTATCATTCACTAGTTCTGAATTGCCAATGGCTGGATTCAGAGAAAGTTTGGAGAATCTTCTGCAAAGGATGGTGTGTGTGTGTGTGTGTGTGTGTGTGTGTGTGTGTGTGTGTGTGTGTGTGTGTGTGTGTGTGTGTGTGTGTGTGGAATTAAATAATTAATCACTATTACCCTCCTCCACCATGGCTTGTGGTCAGGGGGCTGCTTCTAGCCTTTGGCTGAACTTCAGTCTCAACAGTTGATCTCTCTGCCATCTGGAAAATTCCAAAGGTACTGATGCATGCCCTCAGTAGGCACTTTAATTGACCTAAGTAGCTACCTAAATCTGACAGTGAATAGCTGTCATCTCCCTGTCACCATGCCCCCCCACCCCTCAACCTCCCACCCAAAGCAGCTTTCATCAAAATACATCGGAATTGGGAATATGTAGCCAGCCTGGCACATTGATTGGTAGCGCAAAATTGCTGGCACACCTACCTCTGATCCTGCCTTTTCAGACAAAAGAAAATTCAGCCTGATATTTCTTTCTGTGCCTCAGTGTCATATTTTGTTTTACAATTTACCTGTGATGCACCTTGGGATGTTTCATTACATGAAAGGTGATATGTAAGTGTAAGTTGTTATTTCATGGGATAAAGCATCAGCAATTTTGAAAAAAGAACATCTGATAGATGCTGCACAAAGCAAATAAAGTGCCGTGACATAGAGCATCCTGTCACCTTCTTCAATGGCAATTAGGGATGAGAAATGAATGCTGATTTAGTTAGTGACACCCACCTCCCATAAATGAATGAGAAAAACAATACTGGTATTCCCAATTCTTTGAGTGTGATCAAATCTACTGCAACGATAACTTCTCGTGACACATCACCTTTTACAATGCTTACAGGCGTACTGAAACCTATGATGTTTTAGACCTCCATTCTACACAAAGCTGAGAAGTACTGGTAAATACATTTTGCAAACCCACGTACCTGCAACTGAATGCAGTAAAATCAAACGATTTGCAAGATTTAGCTCACTTAATTGAATTATACCCAGATATTTAAACTAAAAATTCAAACCACACTCTGTCGTATAGAGTGTGAAATTATTGTGAAACTACCTAACTTTCTGCTTGCTCTTGCATAAGATAGACACTTTTGCAGAGACGAACAGAGATAATGTGGAAAGTTACAAATGATGGTCCAAAATTCCTGTTATTACTAGAAATACACAACAATTCAACAAAGAAATTTGGACAACATTTCAAATTCTCAAGGTCCTGCAGTGTTAGTCTCCCAATGAGTAATCTAACCTTTGCTTCCAAATGTTGATTGACTTATTGGACATTTCCAATAACTACTGTTGCTACAGTAGTTGCATTTCCTAATATAAGCCTGCAAACTTTCCATATTAAAGAGGCTCTTAGCTTATTTTACGAGATCAACACAATAATCACATAACTCAATGCTTTTTAAGTTCAAATTCACTGGGAGTAAACTGTGTTTAGACAATTTTTTGTCAAAAATAGTACACATTTCATAGGAAGATTTACATTCCATCTGACATTTTCTTTCCATTAAGAATGATGACCCTAACAGAATATGTTGGTACAGATTCTACAGTATATACTAAAAGTACATCTACTTTAACATGCTTTGGTTGATTGTACCAGTAAATGGAAGCACAGAGAAACAAGATATGTCAGTGGTTCAAAGAGATTGCAGGTCCATAAAAAAGAGACATCTGTCAATTAAGGATGCCTTCAGCAAGTGCCAACCCCCAAAATTATATAATCTTTGCATTCAAAGATAGAAGCAAGCATATCTTATGGCATTCTTAGGATAAGCACCCAATAATAATCAATTAGAATCAATTTAATATCCCATTAGCTTGCAATAGAAGCAGGATAAATCCAAAATGATGAATCTTAAGGCACTATTGCAGAACCATTTCTTGAAGTACTTGTGCATTACAAGCATGCCATTAATGCACTTAAAAGACTACTCTCCTCCAATTATCCAAGTCAGACTTAGATGTCAAGTGCACAAAGACTTCAACCTATCTGGTGCTTCAGGGACTGTTGTATTAATGCACCCAGTACACTCACTTCTACTCTATTACCATGCAAATTGCTCACTCAGCTTTTAAATTACTTTTCTATTGATTAGACAGCAACCTATTATCATGTGCTATGCTGTCGGGAAATGTAAGAGTAAAGGTTTGTGTTTGTACCTTCTGTTTTATGATCATGTCATTGATTTCCTCAACATCTCCCACTGTCACAAGTTGAGACTTGATCACACGATCCAGCAACGAGAGCCAGTCTGTCAATTCCACCCAGGCCTTGTTGAAGTCAGCCAAAGCTGGAACATCCATGAGTAAAGAAGATGGCATGTCTAACCTGGTTTCCGTGGTAACAAGGGTATCAGTCACCACGGTAACTGTTTGCTGTGTGGTTGAAACTGAAAAGAAAGGATTACTGATGTTAGTCAATGTGAGACTTCCTATAAAATCTCTAAGCACAAAATACAATTAAATGTAATTATTTCATATATTATGTTACAAATGTAGTTGCTTGGATGAAACACATTTGTTGCACTGATTGGATATAATAAAGAGGTAAAACTACTCATCAAAGGTTTTCACATCAAACATATGTTTGTCTCCTTTTTTGACAACTTTAATACTTCAATATTATCAGCTGCAAGTAGAAAAGTGAATCTGGAAAAGATCAGAACAGCACTGAATGAAAAACGGAAAGTACGACGACGGGATGAGATACCTGCAGAAGTATGAACCTACCTGGCTGAATATGGGATTTAGGTCCTGAATAAGTTACTCAACTATATTTTGATGAGGCAGAAAATTCCAAAGTCATGGAGGCAAAGCATATTTGTACCAATATTCGAAGGGGAAGGGAGATTGCAAAAACTACCAAGGATTTAAACTCCTACACATACCTTAATAATATGGGGAAGAATCGTGGACCAGGGATTGAGAAAATAGTCAAAAATCTGTGAAGATCAATTCAGGGTCATGTCCAGAAGAAGCACGACTAATGCCATTTTTATTTTGAGACAGGAAATATTGGGATGGCTATGCACCATGAATTCATGGATCCCTGAGAGGGAGGTACAGGACGTGCACAAGAGGTGTAAGACAAGAGTAAAAAACTGTGGGAGGAGTGGCAGCTTCAAAGCCAAAGATGGATTAAACCATGCTTGACGATGAGCTCTTTCTGCTTCCTAACTATGTACAGCATTGGAGAAAAAATTGTTTCAGATGTGGCAACTACAATGGATCATTTAAGAATGAGTCTATGAGAGTATAATGTCTTGTAGGAGGATCACAGAAAATGTGCAAAGAAAGGGGGAAAGGGTAGAGGTGGGTCATACAATAAAAATGGCAATCAGTTTGAAATTACGCTCTACTGTTATTAGAGAATTGGGCAGAGATTAGCTTCTTAGAAATATAGTAACAACAAACAACTTGGAATCAAAAATATTAAGCTCAATGGGATTTTTCAATTTGGAAATTCGAATCAATGAAATGTTTTTCTATTTATTTCAGAACACCACTGATGTTCTCAATCTCATACATTGAATGGCAGAGCAAGCTCGAGGAGCTAAATGGCCTACTCCTGTTCCTATTTCTTGTGGACAAAGCCAGAGTCCCAGTCAGAATTGGAGCTTTGCAAAAGTCCAGCATGAAGATGGGTGACACAGTGATTAGCACTGCTGCCTCACAGTGTCAGGGACCCAGATTCAATTCCAGCTTGGGGGACTGTGCGGAGTTTGCATGTTCTCTCTGTGGCTGCATGCCTTTCCTCTGGATGCTCTGGTTTCTTCCCAAAGTCCAAAGATAGGCATGTTAGGTGGATAGGGCATGCTAAATTGCTCCTTGGTATCCAAAGGTGTGAGATAAAGTTGATCAGTAGGATAAATGCAGAGGTTACTGGGATGGGACCGAGGTAAGCTATTCTTTCAGAGAGTTAGCGTAGATTCTTTGGGCCAAATGACCTCCTTGTGCACTGTAGGGATTTTTTGGTACAGGACAAAGTGAATGTTCCAGCAAGAATCGGTGTTTTGAAAAAGAAATGGGCATAAGGAAAGAGCAAGAGTTCCTTTGAGAATTGAACTTAAAAAACGCGATATTGTAGAAAGGCTAGAGGTGTATAGAAAGTATAGGAATGAAGTAAAAAAGGTAATTACGAAATCACAGTGAGGGTATAAAAAAAATTGTCAAGTAAAATAAAAGAAAACCCAGAAGTTGTTTTACCAGTACTTTAAAAACAAAGGAATAACTAAGCAAATTGTAGGGCATTTCAGAGGTGTACATGGTATCTTGTATGTTGATGCCAAAGATGTAGGCAGTGTTCTCAATGAGTACTTTGTCTTTGTCTTCAGTAAGGAGAGGGATCATGCAAAATTTTAGTGAAAGAAGCATGAAATATTAGATACAGTAAGCAGAATGAGAGAGGAAGTACTGGAAGGATTGACATCCTTGAAGGTGGATAAATCACTAGGGCTGGATGAATTATATCCCAGGCTGTTAAAGAAAACCAGGGAGGAAATAATGGATGCTCTCAGGTTTATTTTCTAACCCTCACAAAATACCAGAGGACTGGAGGTCTACCAACATAGTATCATTATTTAAAAAGGGTGTGAGGAATGGATAATAATTATAGACTGCCCAGTCTGATTTTGGTGGCGGGCATATTATTAAAGTCAATTCTGAGAGACAGAATAAATTGTGACTTAGAAGGGAATGATTTAATCAGGTTTGTCAGCATGATTTTGTTAAAGAAATGTTGTGCCTTATTAATTTAATCAAATTTTTGAGGAAGTAATAAGGAAGACTGATAAAGGCAGTGCAGTGGATGTCATCTACATGTATTTTAGCAAGGCATTTGACAAGGACCCACATGATAGACTGATCAGAAAAATAAAAGCCCATGGGATACTGAGGAACGTGGCAAGTTGAGTCCAAAATGAGCTCAGTGACAGGAAATAAAGGATAATCATTGATGGTTGTTTTTGCAAATGGAAAACTGTTTCTAGCGGTGTTCCACAAGGCTCACTGTTAGGTCATTTGCGAAATGTTGTCTGTGTTCATGATTTGCACTTAAATATGGGTATCACAGTTAGGAAATTTGCAAATGAGGACACAAAAAAAAACGACCGTGTAGTTGATTGCAAAAAGAATAGTATTTGTCTCCAGAATGATAGCAATGGTTGGTCGGACGGGCAGAAAAGTGGCAAATGGAATTCAATCTGAAAAAGTACGCGGAAGAGCAAACAAAATTATGGATTACATAAAATGGGATGATATTGGGAGGGGTAGAGGAAGTGAGCTATCTTGGAGTGCGTGCTCACAGATCCTGGCAGTGGCTGGACAAGTGGATAAGGTGACAAAGAAAACATATGGAATGCTTTTCTTTATTGAGGTATGAATGATAAAGCATTAATGATGGAATTATGTAAAAGACTGGTTCGACCACAGCTGAAATTTTGTGCACTGTTCTGGTTGCCACATTACAAAAACAACATACTGCTTTGGAGGACATACACAAGGTTTGTTTAAATCGGATTAGGAGTAATATATCAACTTGGATAGAAGATTGACGAACCAACAAAAAACAGAGAGTCTGGATAAATGGATCTTTTTCTGTCAGCAAGATGCAACTAGCAGGATGCCAGAGAGTTTGGTCTTCAGACCACAACTATTTATAATCTATGTTAATGACTTGGGAGCAGGAATAATAGCTTCTATAGCCAGATTTGCACATGACACTAAAATAGATGGGATAGTAAATTGTGATAATGAAATAAGAAATTTACAAACGAATATAAACAGACGAAGTGAATGGAGCAAAAGTTGGCAAATGAAGTTTAACATAGGTAAGTGTGAGGTTCTCCAATTTGGAAGGAAAAATATAAATGCAAATTATTATTTAAATGGTGCTTTGGTGAAGAGGATCTGCGTGCTCTCACACAACAATCACAGTTCTGTTTGCCACAAAAAACCAGTATTCCCATATAGCAGGTAATAAGGAAGGGAAATGGAAACTTGGCATTTATTGCTAAAGGAATAGAATATACAAGTAGTGAAGTGTTGCTGCTACTGTACAAAGCATCAGTGAGAGCATACTTAGAATATTGTGCATGGTTTTGGTTCCTTTACTTGAGGAGAGATATAATTGCATTGGAGGCAGTTCAGAGAAGGGTCACTAGATTGATTCCAGAGATGAGGGGTTTGTCTTATGAAAAGAGATTGAATAGTTTGGGTCAATCCTCCCTGGACTTTAGAAGAATAAGAGGAAATCTAATTGAGATGTACAAGATGATAAAGGGGATTGATGAAGTTTGGGGAGATGATATTTCCTCGTAGGCCAATTTAGAATGAGAGGTCATAGTTTTAGAATAAGATGTGGCAGATTTAAAACAGAGATGTGGAGAAATTACTTCCCTCAAATTTTAGTAGATCTGTGGAATTCACCACCCAAGATTTGGTTGATTCCTGGGCATTGAGTAAATTTAAGGAAAAAGTGGACAGATTTTTAATAAGTAAGAGTTTGAAGGGCTATGATGAAAGGGCAGAAAAGTGGAATTGCCTAACCCTAATGCAGCCATGATCGTATTAAATAGGCAGCATGGTGGTACAGTGGTTAGCACTGCTGCCTCACAGTCCCAAGAACCTGGCTTCAGTCACTGTCTATGTGGAGTCTGCATGTTCTCTCCATGTCAGTGTGAGTTTCCTCTGGGTGCCCCAGTTTTCTCTCACACTCCAAAAGATGTGTTGGTTAGGTGCATTGGCCATGCTAAATTCTCCCATCATGTGTCAGAGTGCAGTGACTAGGGGATTTTCACAGTAACTTCATTGCATTGTAAACTTAAGCCCACTTGTGGTACTGATATTTCAAATTTCAAATGGCGGAGCAGGCATGAGGAGATAAATTGCTGACTCCTGCTCTTAGTTCTTATATACAGAGGAGGTTTACAAGAATGTCTACAGGGCTTGGAAATTGCAGCTGTGAAGTAAGTTTTAATAGTCTTGGGTTGTTTTCCTTGGAACTAAGGCGGCTGAGCGTGACTGAGATGTACTGTACCAGATTATGAGTGGATGACTTGGGGAGACAGAGATGCCCAGTTTCCCCTAGAGAAGAGATTAATTACCAGGGGACACAGATTTAAGGTAATTGGCAGAAGGATTGGAAGGGAATGTGGAGTAACTTCTTCATCCAGAGAGTGGTTTGTGTTTGGAGACGAGTGTTTAACCAATATTGTAGTGACTACAAGTAAATCAGGAAAAGAAAAGGGAAGAAGAAAGAGGGGAATGACATATAAAGAAACAAATTCTGAAATAATATCTGGAAAATTAAGCAATTACCTGTCATAAAGAAATATTTTAATAGTTTTTTTTTGTTTCATAACAGGGGCAATCAATTGCACATGATGTCCATATGGTCTGGCTATATATAGAATAACAGCTGCTCTTAAATATCTTACAAATTACATCAGAACATAAGATGGTTTGAGGTGGGAAACGCGTTTTCAGTCCTCAGGTGCCACAACAAGCAAGCTTTCCTATTCTTAATCCAGGAAACCAAATTCTACTTAAAGACAGAAGACACTGGAAATTCTCAGCAGGTCTGAGAGAATCACCAACCTGCAATGTTAATTCTGTTTCTCTGACCACAGATGCTACCAGGCCTGCTTTCCAGAATTTTGTCATATTGCACATTTCCAGCACTCACAGTATTTTCTCATGTAATAGTATCTTTATCAAGTTCACAATACACTAAGATTGTGTTACTGTCTGTAATTTACTGGAGGTGTGGGGTGGAATTTTCCCATCCCTTCCGTCACGGGAATCGTAGTGAGTGGTGCTGAACCATGCAAAGGTCCGTTGACCCAGGGAGGGAATTTCCGGCGATGGTGCAAGGACAGCCAGAAAATCCTGCTCATGGTTGTTTTTTTTTTTAAGTATTTGTGAGAAGGAGTTTGGCTGGATGATCCATCTTGATATTTGAGGAAGGCGTATGACGGAATTGTGAAATGTGAATACAGGAAGCCATTGATTAATCTAAAGAATTGGTATGCATACCAGTAATCTCAATGATACACTCTTTACAAAATTACCAATTTACTTCAAATCAACATAATTTATTAAAATCCCCTTTGGGCAACAATATGTTAATTTGCTGATTCAATGTAATAATTCTTCCTGCAGCATATTATACATCAATAGCATTATATGAAGTGAAGGAATCAGGAAGAAAGCATAAAGAGGATGGGAAACCAAAGGATGGAACAGTCTGCTTAATTTTGCACATCTCCTTGCAATGTAACTCAAATTGACTTGGGAACAGGTGTCTTATTCTCTGACTATGCTGAATTTACTGTGGGAATGCTTGACTTTTGTAGATATTTGTTATGTTTTAGGCTCAATATCTGAACCCTGATCTGGGTGAGGATTTATACTTGCATGAATGCTGGTTAGGACCCTGTAGGCATTGCGCCAGATGTTCCTTAGATTATTGGATGACGAATTAGAACCCGTGGGCTCATAATTTCATGTAAGTTGTGATTTTGTGAGGACTGTCCAGTTACAGAATCAACCTTCTACAGACTATTACCTACCTAATATATATTTTATTCAGAACTGATCCTCTTCATTTTCTCATCTATAAACTGTCCTCGGTACCCTTGGTGAGACCTTGCATTGCCCTGCTGACAATATCTAGCTCCATACCACGCTCTCCTATTGCCTCCGTGCTCCCAGATTGCTTGTCCAGTGTGAGATGAACTGCAACTTTCTCCCATATACTGAAATTATTGCCATACTCTTAGCACAATTCCAGCCACCTTGTCCAGCTGAGCCAATCCGTTGGCACTCTCTGTGTCCTACTTGATCACAAACTGAACTTCTGACCCATGATACTCTTTCACCATAAATATCATTTACTATGATCTCTGTAACATTTAATTAGCTTGTTAATAAACTCTAACTGAGTTCTTCTGAATAAAAAATATTTTTCTAGTCAGCAGCTCAGCAGAAACTGATTAATGGAATTATTGTTTTGTTTGTTGAATATTGTTTTGTATCTCCAAGGAAACCATCTATGGTGGGTTGTTGGTAGCTGTGGGATTATTGCTAGTCTTTTGGTGAAATAAGGATGTAATGACTCAGGAAGTCCAATTTTCTTTTTATTCATTTGTACAGCATGGGCGTTGCTGACTGGCCAGCATTTATTGTCCATCCCTAGTTGCCTGAGGATAGTTGAGAGTAAACCACATTGCTCTGGAGTCACATGTAAGCCAGAGTAGGTTATGATGGCAGATTTCCTTCCCTAAAGGACATTCATGAACCAGATGGATTTTTCTGACAATTGACAATAGTTTTGTGGTCAGCAGTAGATTCTTAATTCCAGATCTTTTTCATTGAATTCAAATTCCATGATCCGCCGTGGTGGGATTCAAACTTAGGTCCCCAGAACATAAGCTGAGTTTCTTGATTAATACTCTAGTGATAATACTACTAGGCCATTGTGTTCCCCAACTGAAAAGGAACGCCTTTATTTCCAAAAGATGTTTGATCAGGTGCCTCACAAAAGATTGCTGCAGAAGGTTAGGGTGCAGGGAGTTAGAGGTAGGGTGTTAGACTAGTTAGAGGATTGGTTGTCTAATAGGAAGCAGAGGGTAGGTATTAATGGGTGCTATTCTGGTTGGCAGCTGGCGATTAGTGGAGTGCCCCAGGGTTCGGTGCTGGGGCCTCAACTATTTACCATTTACATAGACAATCTGGAGGAAGGGGCTGAGAGCAAGGTGACGAAATTTGCTGATGACACGAAGATGAGTGGAAAAGCAAATTGCGTGAAGGGTATGGAAAGCCTGCAGAGGGATCTGGATAAGTTGAGTGAGTGGGCGAGGACCTGGCAGATGGAGTATAATGTTAACAAGTGTGAGGTTATCCACTTTAGTAGGAATAATGGTAGGAAGGATTACTATTTAAATGGCAAAAAGCTGCAGCATGTGATGGTATAGAGGGACCTGGAGGTCCTTGTGCACGAATCACAAAAACACAGTATGCAGGTGCAGCAGGTGATTAAGAAGGCAAAAGCAATGTTGGCCTTTATAGCTAGGGGGATAGAATATAAAAGTAGGGAGGTTCTGTTGCAGCTGTATAGGGTACTGGTGAGGCCGCAGCTGGAGTACTGTATGCAGTTTTGGTCGCCGCATTCGAGGAAGGGTATATTGGCCTTGGAGGGGGTGCAGAGAAGGTTTACTAGGCTGATACCAGAGATGAGGGCGTTGGATTATGAGAAGAGACTGAATAGGTTTGTACTCTTTGGAGTTTAGAAGGCTGAGAGGGGATCTTATAGAGATGTATAAGATAATGAAGGGGATGATAGGGTAGAGATTGAGAGACTCTTCCCGCTCAGCAAAGATAGCAGGAATAGAGAGCACAGCCTCAAGATTGGGGACGTGGGGGGCAGTTCAGATCAGAGTTGCAGAGGAGTTTCTTCACGCAAAGGGGGGTGAATCTTTGGAATTCTCTGCCTGATGAGGCAGTGGAGGTTTCCTCGCTGAATATGTTCAAGTCAAGAGTGGATAGGTTTTTGATTGACAAGAAAATTAAGGGTTACAGGGAGAAAGCGGGAAAGTGGTACTGAACCACTACAGATCAGCCATCATCTTATTGAATGGCGGGTCAGGCTCGAGGGGCTGGATGGCCGACTCCTGCTCCTATTTCTTATGTTCTTATGTTCATTACAGAATGCAAAGTAAAACTACTACTATAATGTACACAAATTAGACCCTGCCTGGGACAACAGTTCAACAGGTGCAGTCCTAGGCCTGCCTTTCACAGGCTCAGGCAATAAATTACAGCTGGGAAGGCCACTGCTAGTTACCCAGAGGAACACATAATCAATGAGCTCCATAGGGAGATCAATCAGTAATACCCCACTGACCATCTGGGTTATCACCCACTCTGCCCCAGCACCTTCCAAGTACCCCCTTACTCCCACAATGATGAGGTCTTCTCCAGCTACTTGCACATGGCCTCAGCAGCTCTTGTAAAGTCTTGCGGGGGGGGGGAATGTGGGGAGACTACATGAGGTGAATGGCTGAGTACTTCTTCTGTGAAGAGCATTGAAGAGCCACTACAAGAGACTTGTGCTTGCTGGCAACCTCTGTCTGGATGTCCATTGCCTCTGTCACCATGTTCAAGCTAGAATCTTCATCATCTAGGCGACTGGCTTCTGAGTTTTTAGGGAACATTCACATGCTGTGAAAGACACCAATGATGGCATGACCATAGAAACAGTAGTCTTTGTGGAGGGCTCCTATGGCAGAGATGATTCATGTGCTTCTTTAAGGTCTTCTCCCTGTTTTTCACTTTTTAAGACTGATCCTGCTTTCTTGAGAATAACTCCCGGACATGACAGAAGTTCCTCATGAGCATCATATCTCCTAGTTTTAAGTTTCTACCTGGTCTCTGACCATGATGGCCTCTTCTTAGGCCTTCTTGTTTTAAATACGGGAACATCAAGCTAAACCTAGTCCGAAGGCGTTGTCTCATCCATAGCTCCGCTAAGGCTATTCTAATTGTCACATGTGGCACAGTCTATAGTTAAAAAGGAACACTTTGTTCCTAGAGAATTTGTGGTTTGTTTCTTTATGTTGCTTTTGAATTCTGGACCACCCACTTTGCCAGACTGTTTGAGGACAGGCGGCAGAATGTCATGCAGATATGTCTTACTCTGTATGTACACTTGAAAGTCTGAAACTTTCTGCTGGTAAATTGTCTGTTGTGAGAATCTTTAGTATACCATGTGTACTAAAAGACTGATAGAGTTTCTGAATGGTGTTTTAGAAGTAGCAGAGGTCAACCTGTGCATGTCAATTCATTTTGAATGGGTGTTAGTGGGAATTAAAAACATGGAGCCCATAAATGACCCTGCAAATAAAAGTCTGCATATACTCACACCAAGGGTCTCCCCATCCTTTCCCAAGAGTGCAATGAGGCTGCTGTTGAGGCCTTCTGGTTTTTCTGGCAAGTTTTGCACCACTTGGCCAGGTTTTCAATATCATTGTCTATGCCAAGTCACCAGACATAGCTCCTTGCAAGCAATTTCATCTTAGAAATTCTTGGGTGGCTACTGTGCAATTTTTGAAATATTGGTCACTGGCTTGGATGTGGGACAACCACCCGATCTCTCAACCACACAATGCCAACATCTTGTACTCAATTCCTGATATTTACAGAGATAACGTTTTAAATCCTCCAAAGAATGCTCTTGTGGTCTATCACTTAGGATGACATGATGTAGTTTCGCCAACATAGGGTTCTTTCGGGTCCATACTTGGAATTGCTTGGTGGTACATTACCTCATTGACCTGGGACGCACATTTTTCTCATCTTACTTGGACATCAGCATCAGAAAATTACCATAAGACCTCCTCATGACTCTCCAAATGTTCCTTTGCATCTTCAGCCTGGGTGGTACACATTTTGCCTGTTTTGGTAACCCTGGTTGAGGTGGACCCCATGTCTTTAAATGCAGCACAGATGTGCTTGCTCCTCGCTGTATTGTGGACAGACTTCCTGTCTATTCTGGAAACTTGCAGCCTCTGACCTCTTTCTTGGCAGCAAGTGAGAGAAATGAGCACTGTCCACTGGAGACTTGGTTTCTACGGTATGGGTATCAGCCAAGGCACAGGATGGACACCTGAAGCTTCTAGACCTGTTTATTCTTGGGAAAAAGCTAGTTCTATGGTTTTATTGAGGATCAGAGTTGGTTCTGTCAGTAGCTTCTTTTGGGTTGCAATATTATCAGTTCCCATTGTAAACAATCTTTTAACACTTCCAGAAGTGCTGACTCATACTCAATGTTTGCCAGTTTCCACAGTCTTGTTAAGAATTCGGTGACTGGTTCCCCAGGGATTCTAGTTGCCGTGTTAAACCTGTAGCGCTGCAGTATAACAGACGGTTTACAGTTGTAGTGGTCTCATACCATATCCACCAATTCGTAAAAAGATTGTGAAACTGGGGCTGTTGGACAGGTTATTTTCAGGGCCCTCACAAGCAGTCAAGAGAATGACTTTTTGTTGTCAGCCTCTTCTATCCTATTAGCCTGAAAGAAATATCTCATTCTTTTGACATACTGGGACCATTTTCTAGTTTCCCACATAGCAGCATTTTTTATATCTCCCCATCACTCTCTTGGTGGATTTGTTAAAATGCAAAGCTATTTGAAATATTCTTGTTCCTGGTCACGGATGTAGAAAAGAGCTTAGCGTTTTACCGACAACAAAGTAAAATCACTATCATGGTATACACACCCTAGTTCCTGCCTGGGACTACAGGTTAGCAAATTCATTCCTGGGGCCAGCTTCATGAAAGGCTCAGGTGATGAGCTCCAGCTGGGCAGGCCACCAGGGGAACTTATATACTCAATGAACCCCAAAATGAGATCAATCAATGATTTCCCACGGATCTCATGGGGGTTATCACAAAGGGGATCATAGAAAAATATAAATAAGTGCTACCTCTTTGACATGAGTTCATGTATATATTTACTCCCCAAAAGTGCAACATTCAATCAATAGGTGCCTCTCAGCATGTTAAAAAAGAACACTTATTTCAATCAATACCAAAAGCCTTTCTTGACTTTTGCTTACAGATTAATGAAAAATACTTTCACTTTTCCAACCCTTGAAGTCAGCTCAGTTGCAGTTCCTACCATTTATCTCTGTGTGACTGGATATTTCTGACAAGTGCATAAACAGAGTATTGATAGTAGACCAAGACACTTCTTTGCAAGTTGTCATATCCTGGTTTTCGCTGACCTCAACAGTTCAATTTTACAGCCATGAAGAAGCATACAAATGTGGTGTTCTGCTTACACAGGCAGTCTTATATGATCTAATGAGTTGTTGAAAAAGAAGAAATGATGCTATGGCACATTTATTCAACAAGAAAAAGTCAAGAATGTATTTTTATAAATCTTCTGATGAGAGAGAGATGGTGTTCTGAGACAGTCTAACGCTCAGGTAACAAGGATTCAAATCCCACTATAGGAGCCATTGGAATTTAAAGTAAATTAATAAATTGAGAATATAAATCTAGCCTCACAAATGATAACAATGGGAACTATTGTTCACTAATGCCCTTTAGAGAGGGAAATCTGTCATTTTTACTTCTGGCCTACATGTGATTCCAGACCCACCACAATGTGATTGATTCTTAACTGCTCTCCGAAATAGCCCTGGCAAAGCACTTAATTCAAGGACAATTAGGTTTGTGTGGCACCTACCTCTCGTGATTTTTTTTTAGAAATATACCAGGGAAATTTCCAGAATTATCAGCAAACATCCAAATGTAGTACTGCTCTGTAGAGTAAAGTAGCTGGGTTTATGCCTGCCATATTGGAATTTGGGAACTCGAAATCAATCCTTGGTTTGATTGTAAGCAGGATATCTGTAGCTTTTGTTCCTTTAAATAGCTTTAGTATTGTGACTGAAGAAATGAAGAATGTGAGCGAGCGAGTGTTTTCAGGCATTGGGGGAGGGGTAAACGTAGTTACTCCTGCTGTAAAGTGAAAGAAACTGTTCTGGAATAAGGTCATAGCAGGAAATGCAATTTAAGATACAAATATTTCAATTGCATATTTGAATCTACCAATTAATAAGACAAATTTAGAACACTGACTCCAACACCTTCCTCTATATTGGCTGTAAGGTGAACTCTAACAACACAAATGAAATTGTGTCCAAGATCTAAAACCTCTATGTAAGTAAAGTGTCACAGATCATTGATTTCTGATAGTCTTAAGATCCCGTCAGTATAGGCTAATAACAGCAGTAAGAATAGCAAAATTGCACTTCCCTCCCCCACAATCATAGCACAGCGATAAATTGCACATTTCATATCAAACCACTCTCTGTGCCACTCTTATGAAATAAACTGAAAATTTTTGCCTGAATCCATTTCATTAACAATTCCAGTCTATTCCACAGTGCACAATCTCAATGACCTCAGGAGAGTGCTCATGCATTTTGCAGGTAGCAAATTGAAACTGAAAGCTTTATTACTTAAGTTTGTCTTCCACCTTGTGTCTCAAGTTAGTGGAATTGGGGAAAAAAATCCTCCCGTTACTGAGTCTTGACCTTGAAAGAACCTCTAATCAAATGCGAATGATTCAACGCAAAGTAAATGCGGACTATCAAACTGAAAATTCAAGGGAATCTTGTACTCTGTCCTTTCTATTTTAAAAAACTCATTTATGGAATGTGGGCAGCATGGCTAGACGAACATTTATTGCCCATTTCTAGCTGCCCTTGAGAAGGTGATGGTGAGTTGCCCTTTTGAACTACTGCAGTCCAAGATGCAGATAGTCCCACAGATACAATCAATTCCAATTATTACCACTGCTTTTGTTATCAATGACTTTAATAATGATGCTCTTCATCATAAATCCCAATACTTTTGAATAGATTCCACGTTCCTTTTGTAATAGTCAGGAAAATAATTCTGCATTTTATTAAATTAATTCAATCTGCAAACTATTCATTATTAGGTGTTGGGATTCTTTCCTTTTGAATATAGTGCAGCCTGTAACACTCCTACTCCTGTGTTATTTTCACATAACGAACCAATGCATTTTCAAGAAAAAGCTAATTGTAAAATAATCTTTAACAGCCAGTATTGATTTGTCTGTGGTGCATCTTTACGTTGCCATTTGTTTCTGTCACTTTCATTTAAGCAAAATGCATAAAAAACCATTTAACAATACTACATGCAATTGTTTCTTTACAAAATAACTACTGCTGGTCATTCAGTCAGGATTCATTCAGCACACTGATGGTTTTATTTTAGTTTGCAATTTGAAATCAATATCAACTTTGGAAATCCACAGCATCCAGATTTAAAGCTACACCATTCCTTTCATTAAACTCCACAGCATAGAAAGCAATATTGCTGTTACTCTTGATAAAATAACAAACAAAATGTATGCTATATGATTGCGTTAAGCTTTCATTTAAATATATCAGTGACATTTCTGTGCCTGCTGTTTTAGTACTGGTAGTAACGCATTTAAAATAAAAAGGTTATACAGACAAAAGGAATCTTACACAAATGCATTAAGCATTTGTCAACCAATGTCAGAACCAACCATTTCCAAGATTATGTCTAATCCAATTTTAAATGCTTTCTTGAAAGCAATTATCTTAAAATTACTGTGATGCAATATTTAAAATGTTGTCCTGCAATACTTATCTAATTTTGTAACTTGATGTTCCTACCATTCCACATTCATTTCAGTCAAATCATAGATGTAAAATGAATGTTGAAGCAATGTTTAGTTCACTTGGACACTGGTGATCAGTCACAATGGGAGCAGCTGGAGTAGTGAAATTTTTTCCAAACAAGGGAAAGCGGTACATTCCCTTTCTTTTACCAATAAGTTTTATCTCCTCATGTGACAGTCTCAATCTCGGAATCGTAATTATTTCAGACATTGCAAACTATTGGGTTTCAAATGTGATATAAAATGATCTTACAATTACTCACTGACTATTCTGACTTCTGATCTGTCAAAACTGGCAAGTCATAGTTCATCCAATTATTCCTTACACCATATCCCTTTGTGCCATGATAGAGGGTAGAAATTTGAGTGGCAAGTCAACCCATGAGCTCTCCTACTATACGCCTCAAATGTAGACTGACAGAGACCTGAATGAGGGCTGCCTCAGGAGGAGAAAGTCATGTATATTGCATTGAAACTTAAAAAAAGATAAAGTTAGTATTGATGTTATTTTAAATGGAAGGAAAGGATTGTAAACATTAATGAAAATCATGAACGTATGCTTATATAGTTTTCAATGATGAAAATTATTATTGTTAGGAGGATTTCAAACCTTTAGAATATTGAATGGCAAAATTCCAAATCAAAGTGAGTCAAAATGTAGATGATTGTTGTAGGTAAAGATACCTCTGAGATGAATTGTGAGTCAAAGTACAGTAGTTTATTCAAAAGCTTTTGGGAGATACACCTGGCACCTAACAGCAGTTCCCTAGGCATCCCACTGAACACAAGTTAAGAGCATATATTTATAACCCCCCCAGTCATGTACGCATCTTCTCATTCTCATCAGGTTCCCAGGCTGTGGGTCGTCCTTCATCATGGGAACATGGCTGTCTCGGTATTTCTTCATGGTTATCTCAAGGCCGCAATTGATGTATGTGATTGGCCCTTAGCTAACGTACAGACTGACAAGTTAAAATTAATGGGCCGATATAACAATCTATGCTCATCAGTTGTATAATATATATAGGTACAATATGTTGGTACATGACACATAAGCAGTATATAATGAATATATATGAAATATAGTTAGAAATGCAGGCTTCACTATATTAGGCGAAAGTTACTTAAACTACAAGCTGGGTCAGCTGCATTTCTGAGCTGGCTTATCATAAACTTGTGTGTAATGGAAACAGCAGTTGTTGCCTCCCTGTCTGGGTCACCTAAAACTTGTGTATAATAACAGAGACAGCCACAGTCTGAAATATATGAAAACAGTTATATTTATCTGAAATATATGAAAACAGGTCTACTGGATATTTGTCTCAATATTTTTCTCATCCTCTTAAGTGTTACAAAGTTCATTAACTCATTCCCTACTGCAATGATAAAAAAGGTTTGCATTTATATGACCACAGCATATCGTAAAGCATTTTATTGCAATATAGTTACTTTGTAATGTTGGAAACTGCAATGACTTCAATGAGGCCATTGAGTTTGGCTTCTTAATATATGAACTTCCTGATTGAGTTTTTATTGCTTGTCTAAACAGGGAGTCTTTGTTGTATGTCTCACTAGAAGTGTCAGGTCTCCTGGCACACCAGATGTTGACTCAAAACTTATTACACTATGAACTTTAATAGCGCTCGTAAATAAAAAGGAATCTGGTGAAGGGATACCGGCCTCTGCTGACTTATTTCAGAAATACAGCTGCCAATTTACGCACATGAGCTGCTACAAGTAGGACTATCATAGTGACTAGGTCATTTTTTTTGGATGTTGATTGAGGGATAAATATTGACAAGACACTTGGGATAAATTCTCTGCTTTTTAAAATAATTATGTGGGATCTTTTACATCCACCCAAGTGGATTATTAGTTTAATATTTCATCTGAAAGATAGAGGGTGGGATTTTATAGCCTCGTTTGTCCCAAAAATGTAAAATCTCACCCACAGTCAACAGACCTCCCCATTATCTGCCTCTCGCTTGCTCCGATTCCCATGTCACGTGGAATGGTAAAATTCCAGCCACAAGCTCTGCTGGTTCAGCATTTCTTCAGTATTATATTGGAATGTCAGTCTTTGTGCTCAAATCATCACTGGCACCCTTAGGCTTAATAATGTTAATATCTGATGATAAAGTTTATTTTGGCACCAGACATCAAGATTGCTTTTCTCCACTGAATATAACTAAAGATAATTACAAACCAGAAAAGTTCTAATTTTATTTTTCCTTTTCCTCGTTCTAATGATTGGTTCAGTGGGCTATGTTTACTATTGGTGTTACTCATGGAAAAACAAAACATACTCTGTAGGATTTTGGAAAAAGATGCAAGAAGTTCAACAAATACTAGGAAATGAGAATTAGCTGTGAAAGTAATGGCAAGGCTAAAGGCATGCCATTATTTATGGATAAATAGTGCAGCAATTTCAGGAGAGCAGATGTGTGTTTAGGTAGGAATATCTGAAAGTTGTTGGTCAAGTTACATTCCACCAATTGCTAATTTTGTTAAAGTGACTTTGTGTCCTTATCCGCTCCATTTTTATTAGGAATTCGCTCTATCTGCATATTAAACTTGCCAAACTTCTAAAGCATGTCCTTGTAAGCAGAAATATATTTTGTGATAGCTATTAATTATTACATAATCTGGAACCACAAATTAATTATTACAAGTGTGGAATGTCTTGGCTTCAGGTTTCAGCAGTTTGGGGAAATTCAAAATATTCAAATTTTATACTCTTTTGTTAACTTTAACCTCTCTTATTTGAATCTTTCATTGTTTCTGTTTATTTCTCTTTCTGATTTGAATTGAATTCAAATCTTTATTTTCCAATTCTTAAATATCATTCAGGTTCCAATGCCCCATTTCACCACTGTCTGCTCACAATATTGGCAACTTTGTGGGCAAAATTGTCTTCAGTTGAAGCATGCAAAGGCAAGTCTAACTAATGGCAGAAGATATGTGTGCTGCTACACCAAATTCTGTTCCAAGAGGTTTATTTCATCATCACAGATTTTCAGTATTAATTTCTGCAATAGTTTCTGGCAGAAATGTTAAGGGATGATGTCTTGCAGTGTGGAGCACACTGAAATGGGCTAAAGTGGTTTTCAAGTCCAGAGACAATGCTTTGAAGATCAAAAGTTATTGCTTAGTATTTTAAAAAATCTTATCCAAATAAGATTCCAACCTTTCAGTGTTCTTGGCTGCAGTCTACTAGAGCTATTGTCAAGGAATTACAAAAGCCCTGGTACAGCTGCAGTTATAACAGCAGGTTAAAAGCTGGGAATTCTGCAGCGAGTAACTCACTTCCTAATCCTCAAAGCCTTACTACCAATTACAAAGCATACAACAGGAGTATGATGGAATACTCTTCACTTTTTGGATCAGTGCAGTTTCAATACTCTGAGCAAGTTTGCTGCATAAGAGATTCTCCCTCATCTTAGTGGGCCACAGATTTGAAATGAAGCTTATTCACTAATCATGACCCAATGAATAAGATTAAATACATGAAACTCAGGCAGAAAATTTCATAACATGTTGGAGAAAATGCTTATAATCGTTTATGTACTATTAGAACAATCATCAACCTCAAATGGTAAAAATAAAATATTTACATTTTGGACATAGAGGGACCACATAGCTCTCACATTTAATATTGCATGCAATCAGCATACACCTCACTTCACTTGCTCTTGCTTCAGTGAGCATCACTTCAGTCATTCGAGTAAGGGAAAAAAAACCCACGAGAGTAGAAATCACAGGAATGTGGCAACTCTGCGCATGGGCAATGGTCAACAAAATATCTTCTGTGCTGCATGTGGCTCTATTGTTGCCCACTACTGCTCAAGAAGATACACACCATCCAGGACAAAACAGCATATTTAATTGTTACTGCATCCACCAACTCAAACATTCGCTTCCTCCACTATCAATGCATAGTGGTTGCAGTGTATACTATATATGATGCATTGCAGTAACTGGCCAAGCTGCCCTGAGGGACACTTTCGAAACCTGCGATCTCTACCACTCAGAAGGAAGAGGGCAACTGATGTAGGGGAACATCATCACCTGCAAGTTCCAAGCCACACTGTATCCTGATCTGAAAACTACATAAAAGTTTACTTTCACTGTTCAATAAAGCTTACCATCACTTTCCCAAAAGCAATTGAGGCCGAGTAAGAAATGCTGGCCCATGCTCTTCACATCCCTTAAAATAATTCAAGAAAAGCTCTCTGACTGAAGTGAGGATCATGATCTTAGTTGAGATTCAGGAAATTAGCTAATGAGCTAGGCATTCTGAATAAATTGATATTTATGATGCACCTCCTCCCTAACTACTTTCCTGTTTTCTTAATTGAATGACAAAAAAAAACATATAAAAAGATTTGCTCTAAACTACTTGACTAACGTAGTAGATGATGTAATAGATGTGGCAGTAGAACATTCTTCTAATTGCACAATATATTTAATTAAGTTTAACAGCCTAATTGTTTTTAGAACTTACTAAAGAGCCTGGTTTTCCATCTCATCCTTTGGTATAGGGAAATATAGAAAGACATATAACATGCCTTCGACATTTTACAAAATTAAAGCTGCTCCAGAAATGCAAATTATTGTTCTGAAATGGGTCCAAAGAGTTAGAATGTAGAATGCTGACATTAGTAAAGGAAAAGCTATACAACAATGGAGTTTCAATTCTCCATCTGAATTATCCCTCGAGAAGGAACAAAAATCCCACGTACCAAGAATTATACTCTGAGCTTTAAAAATAATTGTTTAGAGTTTGGTTAAAGCTAAGAAAGCAAGTTTCGGAATGACTGAAGATTGAATCACCTTCCTGCTGATCAATGGAGTTGAAATCAGAGGGGCTTCTCATGAATTTCTTATGAATTCGTATTTTGCCGATTACGGTGCCACAACAACAAAAGCCACTTGCTTTAATATTGATGGTGGCGGACTTAGAATCATAGAAATTATGCAGCATAGAAAAAAGCCACTTGAACCATCATGTCTTTGCTGCTTAAAAAATGAGCCACCCAGTCAAATCCCACCTTCCAGCATCTGGTCCAGAGCGCTGCAAGTTATGAAATTTGAGGTTCATATCCATACATCTTTTAAATGAGCTGAGGGTTTCTGTCTCTCCTGGCAAGCACTGGGTCTCAGGTTCAATTCCCGGCTTGAATCACTAACTGTGTGGAGTTTGCACATTCTCCTCACATCTGCATGGGTTTCCTCTGGTGCTCCAGTTTCCTTCTATTGTCCAAAGATGCGTGGGTTAAGTTGATTGGCCATGCGAGATTGTCTTTCGATACAGGGGCCTAAGTAGGGTAAATACATGGGGCTAAGGGGATAAGAGCTGGATGGGATTTTGGTTGGTGTAGACTTGATGGGCCAAATGGCACCCTTCTGCACTATAGGAATTTGATTATTTTTAGGCAATGAGTTGTAAGCCACTCAACTTTCTTGATAAAAAAAATTCTCATCTTGCCTCTAATATTTCTATCAATCAATTTAAACCTATGTCCCACCAATCACTGATCTCCCTGCTAAAATAATTAAGTCTTTCCCATCCACTCAATTTTGCACATCTTAATCAAATCTTCCCTCAGCTTCCACTGCTCCAAGATAACAACCCCAGCCTATTCAATCTTTCCTTTAGCCACAATTCTTCATTCCTAGTCAAGTCCTCATTGTAAATTTCCTCTGTATCTTCTCTAGTGCAAATGCATCCTTTCTTTAATGAGGTGGCCAGAACTGCACAAGTACTCAAGCTGTGACCTATCTAATGTTTTATATAGTTCCAGGATTAGACTTTCAAAGGGCATTTGATACAGTACCCCACAACAGACTTTTGAGCAAAAATTAGAGTTCATGGAATAAAAGGGAAGTAGCAACTTTAATACAAAATTGGCTGAAGACAAGAAACAGAGTGCTGATTTCAAAATTTGTAAATGTAATGAAACTTAGAAGCATTGTGAATTGTGAGAAACTGGTGTAGAACTTCAAAAGTTGGAGGACGGTTGGTCAATGGATGGGGTGATCAGTGGAAAGGTGAACTGAAAAGATAGAATGTGTAGGGTTACGGGGAGAAGACAGGAAAATGGCACTTGATAAACTGTTCATTTGACGAGCCAGTGCAGGCATGATGGGCCGAATAGCCTCCTGCTTTTTTTACAATTCTTGTTATTCTGTGATTCAACTGAACCAACATATGACGTAAATTGATTATATACACTGGTAGTTCAGAAATGAAACATTGCATGTGAACAAGTTGTAATCAGGCCACAGTGGATATGCCTTAATTAGGGCATTTTGATCAGAAACATGTAGAGAACCAAGGTGTAAAAGTGTGCTATTGTAAGATAGGTTTGGATTTGGAGGGCTGATCAATCTGGACACTAAGCTCTGAATTGCAACACATTTGGTTTTCCAATCGTCTGACATAATTATAAGTAAAACATTCTTAATAAATCTATGAGCACTAGAGCTCAACAAGAGCCTTAATGATTATGGAGAATTAAAGGATCATCCAATTATTAATAAGTACCATCCTGGGACATCAATGTAACATTTCACTTACCAACACCAGGTTGATGCCTTTGTTTCAGTTCGTTCAGCAAAATGTTAATCTTCTTCCAATTAGAATTTAGGTCTTCAATTTTTCCCTAAAATAATTTAAGCAAAAACATAAACCTAAATGAGCTGGCACATAGATTCTCGTGTTCAAATGCTCTTGTAGTACAGTAATAACAATGGTAATTAGTAAGTTAAAATGGACAAATCACTTCTTTTTCACTTAATCTGAACCATTAAAATTAATTAATTAAAAATGATTTAAGCATGGCAAATATATTTTCTGAGGTAACCACTGACTCAAAAGTTGTAAGAACTCAGGTTTACCCAAGGTAGACTCAATAACAAAAGGTACCTTTGTGCCTTCACCACCCGGAGGATCCAAACAAAATTCTACCAGCTCTTTTCCCCATGTCACAATAAGGCTACCAAAAATGTTCTTATTGTGTGTGGAAGGTCTGAGTTACGAGGAGAGGTTAGGCAAATTGGGGACGTTTTCCTTAGAAAGATGTAGACTTAGAGGAGATCTAATAGAGGTGTACAAGATTATGAGGGGTATAGTTAGAGTAAATAGGTTTAAGCTTTTTCTGAGGATGGACTCAAATAGCACGAGGGGTCACGGGCTTAGGGTGAGGGGGTAAGGTATAATTTGGATGCTCGAGGGAGTTTTTTCACACAGAGGGTTGTGGGGGTATGGACGCTGCCAAGTAAAATGGTGGAGGCAGGCATTCTGGAATTATTTAAGAGATACTTAGATGGGCACATGAACAGAATGGGAAGGGAGGGATGTAGAAAACTGATTTAAAATAGGGATCATGAGCCTTGGGAGTTCCCTGGGAAGTGTGTAAATTGTCGATGATATTGATGTATTTGTTTTATCCTACAGGTACTTCAATCCACCTTGTCTAACAAGGGGCATACACGCAATGGGTCATGAAAGGGCTGCTCTTGGATTTTTCGATAGTAGCCTTGTGCTTCATGTCGTTAGTGTACATTTGACCTGGACCATTTGATGGGCAACATGACAGCTCCGTGACTATTGCTGTGCTGTGCAGATACATGGACTTGGGCCTATGTCTGTGGGAGTTTGTGCATTCTCCCCGTGCTTGTGTGGGTTTTTCCAGGTGCTCCGGTTTCCTCCCACTTCCCAAAGATGTGCTCTTAGGCTGATTGGCAGAACAAATTCTCCCCAAATTGTCTCAAATTTGGTTCTAATGCATAGATCTATAAACATAGACAGGGATCGTGTGTAGAAATGGGAACATTGAGGTGGCAGCGTGGGCTCGTTGGGCCAAAGAGCATGTTTCCTGTACTGTTTTGTTCTTTGTTAAATAACTGTAATCTGTATACAACTGTAAAGTGTTTCTGTCTGCAATCTATTGACATGTAGACTTGCAATGTTCTAATTGAGATTTTTTTATGAATAAAGTATATTTTTGGAAAAAAGATGTTGTCTATTCAGCCATCGTCAGATGAGATGGTAAATGGCAGAGAATTATTGACCCTTTGTTTTCTTCTCCATAGCAATTACTTCATGGGGTATTTTGCCTCTAAATCAACAAAGGGCTGATTTCAATCAGGTTCTTTAGTAGCACGGCACAGCATTATCTTGCTGAGCAGTTTGGGTATAGATGTGAACACAGGGATAGTATAAACAGCTTTCAGAAATGATTGTGTCTGTAAGACATCATCAGCCATATGAATGAACTGCTGACTGTGCACAGAAACCTGTGTGAAATACTAATGGACACTCTAAGGTTACTGATGGTAATTTTATCAGGTTCTTCAGTGTTGTCTATTTCTTTGCCGGCAAGAAAATACACGACATTGCAACTTGAAATGAGCTGAACACCAATAAAACAACGGCAACACTCAAGTCAGGCAACTTATTTTTTACATTAGGATTTTTTGATTGATAGGAGTAATATACCAGACCAGCATGAATACTAATGCACTACTTATTAACTCTCCATAGACTATGGCTGAAGACAACTAGAGTCTTGGCCTGAAGGACACAGGTGCAAAATATTATAACCTGCTTTTACTCTCTCCAGACTCTGTATTATTTCTAGAATTCTCACTTCTTTTTTCTGATTTCCACCATTTACAGTTTTGATATTATCTTTCAACTTGAACAGTGTCACACTGAATTCATAGGTGGGAAATTTTTTATCATATTGGAATGGGTCAGTCAGTATGCTTCGATAGATATATGTTAACCTTCTACAGTATTTTGAGATCTTCTCTTCCTAACATCAAATGTACACGTGGATACGTTTCTAAGATGAGCTCTAGCAATTTCTAAGTGGCAAAACACCAGGATATCTATCTTGGAGGCAGGCTGTTCGTTAGAAATAGTGAAAAGTAGGGTAGACCGAAGCTGAAGTGCCTTACACTTAGTCAAAGAAAAAAAAGTGACTGAATTCTGAAAAAGGAATTAATATATCCTTTTATTGTGCAAAGGCTGAAGGGTTATAATGAGTGAAAGCTTTTATGATTTATCATAATCACATCATTATGTTTATCAGTATGTTGGTGGTAATTAACTAAATTGCTGAGTAGAGCCCTTGTGTATAAGAGGAGGGCATTAGCATAACTGTAGTCAGTTATGCTTACTTTATTCCTTGCTTACTTTTTTAAAAAATCTTTAGTTAGAGGTTTTTAAATGGTATATGTGAAATACTAATTTTTTAAATTAATTGAAATCTCTGTTCCTGTCAGAAGTAGCATTTGGCATAATCTGTTGCAGCTGTTCAAGAGCAACTGTGAAACATCGCTACAGGAAAATGGCAACAAACAGCTGCTTCCAATTGGTTGAAGGTGACAGGAAGATTAATTTACCTAATAACAAGCTGATTCTGCACTGATTTATAGTGTGGCACACATGATGATCTCAAAGTAGATGCTATCTAAAAAGGAGCAATAACCTTTGATCATAGATGATAAGTAAGACAACAGAGTCAGGGAGCACTCGAGCTGTTCCTAGATTCCAAAAAGATCCCAGTTGATTGAAAAATGACAAAATGTATATCTCAATTCAAAAATGGAGGATTGTTTCAGATTCCAGCATCTGCAGTATTTTGCTTATTTTAGATGCTGGTGGCATGTTTTTCTTCCTCAGGGAACCTAGAACTTGAGGGTTCAGTTTAAAAATAGGAGGCCAACCATTTAAGATGGAGGCAGGGAAGAATTTCTTCTCACTGAGGGTTGTTAGTCCCTGGAATTCTCTCAAGTGGAGACTGGATCATTGGAGTTCAAAGAATATGAAGAGATGTCAGGAAACTGGAGGTAATCAGATTAGCCACGCTTTTACTGAATGGTGAAGGAGGCTTAAGAAACTGAATGGCCACCTATGCCTGTTCCTATTTATTACAATCTTATGAAAATATCATTTAACCATATCTCAGTATGTTTTTAGAAGCAGCTATCCTGAAACTTTATGCTATTGTTTGGGATAATTAATCAGTGAGTTCCTGTAAAAAAGTTATATGATCGGCACAGCTTGTGGGCCGAAGGGCCTGTTTGTGCTGCAGTGTGCTATGTTCTATGTAATCTATACAAATAAATTATGGCATAAATTAGATTACATCTGATTTAGTCATGCAACATAGACCAGGATTTTCCAGCCCAGTCATGGCAGGATCTGTCACTGGGAATGTAGCAGGCCAGCCAAAGATCCAATGACATTCAGTAAGACCTGATGATCCTGGTGGCAGGCAGAATGCCAGAAAATCCTATCCATAGTCAGTACTAAAGAATAACAAGTCATTTATTTACAACCTTTCACATCCTGGGAGCATCTCAAGTTCTAAACAGCCAATTCAGGACTTTTGAAGCATTGTCACGATTGTAAAATAGGGAAAAATGGCAAGTCAATTTATGCATAGCAAGATCCCACAAGCAGCAAAGGGAAAAATGACCAGGCAATTTGTTTTTGTTGCGCTAAAGGGATGAACATTATCTTCCTTTCTACCATGTTACCAGTAGGATTGTAACAAGGCAAATTATTTAAATATTTTGAAGTAAAACAGCTCACTATAATATGCTTCATAATTATTTTTCTGAAGACTACTTAATTTGAGCACAGTACATTCATGGCATTTTAAAGTACTGTTCTGGTTATGACTGATAATTAGCATACTGTATAGTATGATAAACATCTCTTAAGACTGACATCATGGCTTCAAAGGTTCAGTTATAATAGATGCAGGTGAAGACAGGCAATGGTCTTGAATCACAATACGTATGCTAAGTATATAAATGTAATTCCTTACTTAATAACTCCGCGTTGTCACTAAGTCCATATACCTGTTCTGTAGTAATAGGTATGTGGCAGCATTGAAACTATAGTTTATCAAAGCCATTTTTTGTTCTAGTAATCAGTTAATGCATTTATCTACTTCTTGTACTGAAATCAATTAATGGCTTCAAAATTGTAAGTTGATAATGAATTTATCAAATTATATTTTTTGTGAAATGTTATGTCTAACATTTCTCTATTAAGTTAATAAAGGAGAGTCTAGAACTAGGGGTCATAGTCTGAGGTTAAGGGCTAAATCTTTTAGGACTGTGGTGAGAAGAAATTTCTTCACCCAGTGGTTAGTGTGTGGGATTCACTACCACAAAAAGTAGTTGAAGCCAAAGCATTGTAATTTCAAGAAGCAATTAGATATAGCTTTTGGAATTAAAGGAATCAAGGGATTTGGGGGAAAGGCGGGAACAGGATATTGATTTTGATGATCAGCCATGATCAAAATAAATAGTGAATAGGCTCATAAGGCTGAATGACCTCTTCCTGCTTTGATTTTCTATGTTTCTATGTAATATATGCAGATCAAATGAAATAATAGTTTTAATGCAGTCACACAAAAACTACAAATGTTTTATCAGGTTGTTTTTTTCATTGCTGTGGGAGCTTGCTGTGTACCAATTAGCTGTCACATTTCATACATTAAAACAGCAAACACATTTCAAAAATATTCCATTGGTATGAAGCATCTGAAAAGGCTGTGAAAGGCAAATATAAATCCAAGTTATTTATTGTAACAGTGAATTATTGTTCTTTATTGTAACAGTGAATTCATCCTGCAGCTCTCCCAAAACGAGAGTAAGTCATAATGTTGCACAATTCATAACAGGCCCCACACAATAGGAAATAGAAGAAGGAGAAGGAATAAAGTCATTCAGCTCCTCAAGTTTACTCTGCTATTCAGCTGATTCATGGATGATCTTTCATCTCAAAGCCATTTTCTTGCACCATCCCCATGTTCCTTGACTTCGTTAATATCTAGATTTCCATTAGCTCAATGATTAAGCCCCCCTCAGTCCTCTGGAACAGAGAATTCCAAAGATTAATAACCCTTTGAGTGAGGAAACTCCTCATTCTTGTCCTAAATGGCTATTTCTTATTCTGAGAATGTGCTCCCTGACTCCAGACAACCCAACAAGAGGAAACATCACTTTTGCATCCACTGTATTGAACCAGTAAGAAGTTTGTATGTTTCAATGTGATTGTCTCTCATTCTTCGAAAGTCTAAAGGATACAGTCCAAGTATCCTCAATATTTCTTCATAGGAAAATCCTTCCAACCTGGGAATCAGTTTGATGAGTCTTTGTTACACTCCTTTTTTGGCAAAGCCTACCCCGCCTTCTGCAAGGAAACCAAAATTTTCGCAGTACCCCAGCTCTGACAAAAAGTCATCTAGACTAATGCTGTCAGATCACCTGAGATTTTCCAGCATTTTCTATTTTTGCCTCAATCTTGCTAGTTTTCTTTGACAACTTTGCAAGCCTCCTTCTTTGATCTAATGCAATCTTTATCTTATCTTGTTAGCTGCTGTTGAATCCTTTCTCCTGTTTGGCCTTTCTGCCTCAAAGATCTGTATATTTGCAGCAATCCATGGAATTATTTCTTAAAAGCTAGTCACTGCCTGTCTACCATCATAATGTTTAGTTTCCCAAACTACCACAGCCAACTTGCCCATCATACATTTGTATTTTCCTTTATTTAGATTTAAGACGCCAGTTTCAGATTGAACTACATCACTTTAAACTTAATATAAAATTGCGACGTGATGGTCACTTTCCCTAAAGACTTCTTTTCAAACAGATTATTGATTAGCCCTTTCTCATTGCATGATTTTAGATCTAAAAATGGCTTGTTCCTTAGTTGGTTCCTCAACAAACTATTCTAGAAAACCACCTTGTATACATTCCAGGAATTTGCATTAGTGCTAAATTAGTTTACCAAGTATACTGAAGTCCTCTTGTTACATACACCTCTAATTTCCATAGATATCCACATTCCAAACAACAAATGATCTCTAGATATGCTTTATAGGGCATTCCAATTTCCCACTTAACTTCCGAAGAGAATTTCTGTATTAAAACTTTTAGGTTGGATTTTTTACTTCCCAGGCAAGAGGCTGACCATGGAAAGGTGCATTGACCTTAGGCAGAATTTTATGGTTTTGGGACAAGCAAAATCATGAAGTCCCACCTATGATCTCTATTCAACTGCAGCCTATAACCTCCAAACAGCATTTCTTTCCTGCCCAACAGTACTTAGTTCTTGGGAATATCTGATCACCTAGAACTGGACTTATTCTCTGACTGGAGAAGAGATTGCATCGTACAATAGATAAATGAATTGTCTAAGACTAATCAGGTCCAGAGTAACCTCTTAGACTAATTTTAAACATCTAAGGGGGGGTCAGAGAGGAATTTTCCAATATACCTCCTTCTCTCAATTGATCTGGATTTTATCTTGTTTCATATGTTTCCAAGAAATAACATAACTTTCATACTGGGTGGGCAACATCTTTATCGTGATAGATAATGCACTGCTATTGTGCATGATAGGTTGGGTGAATCAGAACATGTTTTCCGGTCTGTCATTGTTTGTATCTTCTAGATGCAGTCTGTATAAATCCTGCTCCCAACTAGATATTTACCCAGCTGTTTTTTCTTAAAAAATACTGAACTGCTTTTGCTATTTTTTGCACTCCAATTATTCACTCAAACTTTGCAGTTTGTGTCTGACATTTCACTGCAGGCTGTTAAAAGAAATAGCAACTTGATGTTTGTTAACAACTGAAAGTAAGAGAATACAAACTTCTCTAGAAATAAGAAGAATTGAACATTTTGTTTTATAAGCTTGTCAACCTACATTATTTTTGTTCCACAGTTCATTTTCTCCTTATGTACCCCATAGGAAAATGTATTTACTCATCCCGAAAGACAACATATATTCAAGTTCTGAATTCAAATTAAATTTGAATTATTCATCTTTATGGCAGTTATTATGACTATGATCTGAATGCTCTGTCTTATTTCAATTTATAAAATCTTGCTGTCCAAACTACAGATTTAAAATAAATCATTAGAAATTGCCAAATCTCTAAGACTAAATCGTATATGCAAGGGAGTGTTACCTTCAATGGTTGAGGTATGGGTTTTTCCTTACAGAAGTGCTGTGCCTTGAACAATATGCCTTCCACATCAGCCTGCTTGGCTTGTACTCCTTCTTCTGTCTCCTTAAAACAGAAATAGATTAAAAATATACATCATTCTGAAGTGATCAATAGAACCATTTAAAGGTGTTGACTCTTTTACAGATCACAGAAGTTATTCCACTCTCATTATGCTCCAACAGCTTGCTTATGCTGACTTACTAACCAGTGCATGTAGAACATTCCGATTCACACCCCTCTGCATAGGCATTGTCAACAATCTTGAATGCGCCATAGTTGCTGTAAATGTACGTTTTCCTTTCTTATCACCTCTCAGTAGAACCAGAATAAAGCAGGGAGTTGTTTCAAATTCAATTAGGCTTGATTATGCTAGCAATTACATATTTTCAGCAGCTCTTCAAATTCAATTCTCACCTAAGATTCACCAACTTCAAGACGAGAAAATCATATAAGGAAAGACGGAATGTAAAAGGCTATTTACGCAACCAAGACAAATCCTTCCAAAGAATATAAATAATATGCTCTATGCCAGTTACATACTCGCCTGCCCTCAAAGATAGTTCACCAAAATTGATCTAAACTACCCCTCTTAGTATTCCAGTCCAGCTTTCCCCAATGACATTCTATGGTCTTAACAGCACAGAATCCATCCTTTTCAATAATGTACCTGATGATCTAGGTCTTTAAGTTCTATTCTTAACCAGTTTTTTTTTCATCACTGAAGGATTTAATTAACCACTTTTGTTGCAAGTCTGTTTCAAATAAGAATTACTGTTGTCAGTGGATAGAAATTCTGTTAATCTCTCGTCTCTCTTGAGGCATGTTAATTTTAAACCTATGTCCTCTACTGCTGTAGACACACTGCTAAATGAAACAATGTGCTCACATCCATATTAGCCATGCCTTTCAGCATTTTAAGACCTGGATCAGTTTTGGGTTTCTGTCATCTTTTCTCTACTAAAAATAAATTAATTCTGTGTGAATCTGTGCATAATTTGAACTTAATGAAAATACCGTATCCCATTAAGCCAATCTGTCACCAGCTGATGCACAAAAAAGCCTAAGAAACCACTGGTGATCTAATCACTCTTAATACAAGAAATAGGCATGTGTGTTAAGCAGTTAAAATCACATAAGATACCAAATATGAACCTACTAATGATATGAACATTAGGATGATATGATTTAATTTATAATCAAATACTCCTTGATTTAGTTCATTAACAAAAGCTTCACAATGATCAGAATTTTCCACTCCCATGTGTGTTGGGTGAATTTGGCAACAAGAACATAAAATATCACAAGGAGGTCAAAATCACATTTCACATTGACATAAAATCAGGAAGTGATTATCCCCTCTGTCAGCAGCGGGCCGCATTTCCCACTGTTCAACCTCAGGAATATCATTGTAATGAAATAAAATATCATTATCAGGCCATTATGCTGGAAACATACCCTCATATCCAAAAATCTATTCAAGATGGCACAATGTCAGAATGGGTCCAATCATGACTGTCTCAGAAGGCATGCACTTGATGAATGGTATTCTGATGGGAGCTTGGAAGTAAGTGAAGTTGAAAGAGGGAAAGAGTTCTGTCAGCTTGATGTCAGGATAGTGCACCTGGGTGAAGATTGTTTCCTGGTTTGCTAGCTATGCACTGGTTGGCACTTAAAAATGGTGCTTGGATTGTTCAGGCATTGATTTTATGGTGAGACAGGCCAATCAGAGGCCACTACTAGTAATACACTGTGGAACTTCAATTTGTTTCTTCCACATGCCACACTACATGGCAGAAAAGGCTGTTATTGCTGTTGGCCACTTTTCCCACCTGACATCAGTCTTTGCCAATATCGGAGAAAATCTCGCCCAGTGACTTTCATTGCATGTGTATTAATCACTAAATCTTTTTGCATTTTTGCATTGCTAATGCATAGATATGTCATATTATCTTTACCATGTGCTTACCATACTATTATCCACGATAAAGTTAATTTAGCATTCTCTAGCTACTTTGCTTCATCACGAAAGATTCCTTTAGCAATGCCACTTGACAACATGAACTCAATGTCAATAATGAATTTTCTAAGACAGTTGGAAATCTCTTCCATATACGCTTGATGTATAACACCTTAGTCTTGTTTGTTAAGGTGTAGAGGTAAACTACATTGCCATCTTTGGTTTCTTTCTGGTTATATCATAGGGCATAATTGCAGCTGTTTTGTCAATCATAATTCAAAGAGACTTTAGCTGAAATGATGACAAAATGAAAAGGATCTTGTTCAATTCAAGGGGAAATCTTGATATGAGCTATTGATTGATTCAAAGATCATTGTTCTACTCAGTTTCCTATCCTCCTTCCATATTCTTTAATCTCCTTTATTAATACCCCATTTGATCCAATGATCCTTACCAAAAGCTCCCCCACTATCCGTGTAAGCAACATTTACTGCACACTTTCTCCATCTATCACATATTTCCCTTTACAAACTGTTTTATAATGTTTGGCAAGCATGATCATCTTTTGAAATTCATGCTGGCTATTTCTAATCAGTTTATTTTTTTTTCTGGACATGAAGCTAATTTCATCTTCAAGACCAAGGAAAAGAACTAAAAATTTCATTTGAAACTGATGGCAAGTCAATGGAATGATCATTCAGTCCTCTGGTCTGTGTTTTGTGAAGTCACAGGAGCACTTCAGACTCTACAAGTATTTGGGTTTTTTTGCACCGGCCAAGATACCTGAGGCACCTTCAGCTTCAAATTTCATAATCCACATACCATCCTGATTTGGAAACGTATCATCATTTCTTTTATCGCTTTCGGGTGCAAATTTTGGAGGTCTCCACTAAACAGCACTGTGGAAGTACATGTACCACATGGACTGAAGCAGGCCAAGCAAGCAGCACACAATTATCTTCTCATAGGCAATTGCACAATAAATGCTGATCTTTCCAGCAATTCCCAAACCTCATGAATTAATTGCAATATCATCCCTGAAGAACTAAAGGAATAGTTGCTGCCCAATTACACACCGAAGTCCCATAAATAAAGCAAAATCCTGATTTTATGAATAATATCAGCATGCTGCTTATTACAGAAGGTGTCTGGATAATTGAAATTCAATTTTGCACGAAATGGGGGATCAACTGGGCATTGAAATTTGTGACCTGATTTTGGACCCTTGTTTTATGAAAAATGGGCACGTCAATGTTGAATTTCCTCCCTTAAAACCTTTTCTCTGTAAAATTTATTATTATCACACATGTTCCATTAATTGGTCTCAAATTAGCTCTGCATCCCATTTTAAAAAATGGATCTATTATGGCCACTTTCCAAGCTTCACTAAATGAAGATCTGAAATAACCTTGTCGAAGTCAAAAATGTCTCAACAAGATGTCTCAAGAGAAATGGACAAAAAATACATTTTTTTGATGACATTTTCTGTTTGACTCTTCAAAAAGTCTCATTTTATGAATGTAAAATAGTTCAGTGAATAATTGTATGAGGAGCAGTGGTTCCAAGTTCACCAGTATATTCAAGCACTCCATCTTGAAAGACCTTAGAAATTATCTTTCCCATGCAAATTATGTGTGCAATCATTCAAGTGTATGTTTGATGGAATAATAATCTAGTATTTCATATCAATTTTGCTTCAAACTGTTCGTTCGTAACCCATTCCATTAGCAGTAGAAAATTCTGTACAACTTGTCAAACTTAAGAATTAATCACTCTTCCAATATTTAATGTTGGAAAGTTTGTGACTGCAGTTAAGGATAGAGCAAAATTACTCTATTATGGAAAGTTCTAGAAAAAGGCACTTAACTGACGAAGTCCTCCAGCCATTTATAGGTGCAGTTGTGGAGCGGAGCACAAACTTATACATGGTGAACAATCATATGATAATTTGATAGGAAGATGAGATACAATAAACTCTGTATACCTGCCACTGAATTCATTCCCATCTCCAGCAACTATCTGAGGTTGGCTTCAATAATTCACAGCCACAGCCTCCGAGTCAAATCCAACCTGAGCTTCTGATTCCATAGACTCTTCAACACAGATGTACTTGCAAAACATGTTCCTACCCCAGCCCTTCTGTCACTATAACCACAATCATGCTTTGGTCAATCTCAGACTTAATTATTCTGATCTGCTTTAAGGAAGGGTTATCCAGACTCAAAACATTGGCACTATACTCTCTCCACCGATGCTGTCAGACTAACTGAGATTTTCCAGCATTTCCTGTTTTTGTTTCAGATTCCAGCATCTGCAGTATTTTACTTTTATTTTTTGATTATTCGATACTCTTCTTGGTAGTCTCCCAGCTTTCATACACAAGGATAAGAAGCAGGAGTATTCAGCCCCTTGAGCCTACGCTGCCATTTAATAGATCATAGCTGATCTGATAGTAACCTCCGATCAGCATCCCACCTACACCCGAAAACCTATCACCCTCTTGTTTGCCAAGAATCTATTCACCCTGCCTTTAAAGTATTCAGAGTCACTATTCCCATCAGCTTTTCAGAGAGTTCCAAAGACTCATGACCCTCAGAGAAAATGGTTTGCCTCATCTCTGTTGCAAATAGGCTAGCCCTTAATTTTAATACAGTGACCCCCAGTTCTGGGTGCTCTCACAAGAGAAAACTTCCTCGCAACATCTTGCCAAGACTCCTGCTGCTATCGATGGGATTTTCTATTGGCTGCACTCAGTGCTGCTGAGAAACTCGTGGAAAGGAAGAACCATCGGAGGCACTAGAAGATCTCACTGACAGGAACAGCTGGAAAGTTCTGACCAAAATGTTTCAATCAATCATCTATTACAATCCTACCCTGTCCAAGCTTTTCTTAGAAGACAACCCACTATTTCAGTTATTAATCTGATATAACTTCTAATGTCCTCTGTAAATATCAGTTCAGTCAAAGCACTGCTGGCCATTTCTTGCTCTGTGTCAAATCCAGTTCAAATCCAGGGATTGTTTTCCTCAGTACCTCCATATCTATGTTCCTTCACAATTCTCTTCAAAAGCTTTCTCTTTGTCTAAGCCTTTGGTAAACCCTTCTCAAAAACTCTTTCTTGGGCTTAGTGCCCAGTTCTTTTGTTCAACTCTGTGTGATATCTCAGGGGAGTTTGTGACATCAAAGGTCTACAGAAATACAACCCATACAAAAATTAAGCATCACTCAAAATGTAAGTGGCCAGATTTCCATAGAGTTCTGCAGCCACACAGACAGATTGCACTGTCCTTGCAAAATTGCCAAGCTACAATTATGCAATTTTATAATTAAAGAACAGAGGAAAACCCTATTCTCTCTCCACAGATCTACTGAGATTTTACAGCATTTTCTATTTTTGTTCCAGATTCTCCAATCTATTTATGTAACTGAAGTTTTCCAACCCTGGGACCTGTGTCTTAAGTCTTTCTGCACCCTTTCTAATGTCATCACATCCTTCTTAAAATGCAGTGCCTAGAAATAGACAAAATACTCCAGTTGAATCCAAACCAATGCTTTATACGATGTTATAGAGGGCATAACTTTTTCGCTTTTGTACTTTATGCCCCTTATACAATCCAGGATCCCATATACTTTATTAACATTTTTCAACCTGCTTATTACCTTCAATGATTTGTCCACATTTCCCCCCATTATCTCTATGCTCTTGTATCACTTTCAGAATTGGATCCTCTAATTTATATTGCTTTGCGTTATTCTTAATAAAATGAATCGATTCACAATCCCTGCATGAGATTCCATTTGCCACTTGGTCTGCCATTCTACCAGTTTATCTAACACTGGTCTCCTCACTGCTCATAATACTTCGCAGTTTTTAAGTTTTGTGTTTACCTAACTTTGAAAATTGGACTTTATTTTGACATCTCATCCAAAAGATGGCATCTCTGACAACGTAATACATGCTCAGTGTTGCACTGAAATATTAGCCGCTAAGTTTTTGCAATATGGTTTGTAAGAGTCATGGTGCCATACAATGCAGGAAGTGCCCTTCAGTTCATCAAGGCAGCACAACAATAACTATCACTAAAGGCACGCTAATCGCATTTTCTTGCGCTTGTCCCATATACTTGAATGTTATGATATTCCAAGTGCTCATCCGAACATGTGGATCCAAAGATTGTAAGATTTGCAGCCTCCGTTAACTTCCTAGATGGTGCATTCCAGATTCCCACCACCCTGAGTGATTTTCTTTTTCCTTAAATCCCTTCTGAATCTTTTACTCCTTACCCTAAAACTACGCTCTCTCGTGAGTGTGTTACCACTAAGTCAACTTTCACTTAATTCATGTCTACAGGTTCATTCTGTGTGCATTTTCTTTGCAGAGATGCCAGGGGCAGCACACTGCTTAGCACTGCTATCTCACAGCTCCAGGGACCCGCGTTCAATTCCAGCCTCAGGTCACTATTTGTGTGAAGTTGGCTCATCTTCCCCATGTCTACGTAGTGTGGCCAAATGGTTCACCTAAAATGGTGATTTAGAGAGCATGCTGGGATAATTGGACAAGCACTGAAACAGCAGATTGCAGCTTAAAAGACAGAGAAAAACAGACTGCAACTCAGATGACTGAATACGTCAGTAAACAGCAGGTTAGACTGATTAACATAGAACATTACAGCACAGAACAGGCCCTTCGGCCTTCGATGTTGCGCCGACCAATTAGGAAAAAAAAATTTTCCTAATGATTTAGTATGATTGGTCATACTAAGCTGCCCATTAGTGTCAGGTGGACTGGCAGAGTAAATACATGGGGTTAATGGGTTAGGGCCTGGGTGGGATTGTTGTCAATGTAGGCTTGGTGGGTTGAATAGCCTCTTTCTATACTATAGGGATTCTATGATTTCTGTGATGAGACTTCAATGGAGAGGCTGCATGATATCACATCTTGCAAGCATTATCACTGAGAAATGCAATCCAGAATTTATAGAGTGATGCAACGAACATGGATAAAGAAGATGACATATTCTACATGACAGAACGTTTCAGCTTTCAGTCACTCTTCACATGAAGATGGACTGCTCGATGTCGATTCTAAATTTACCTTTTACTAGTTATACAAATCTACATTCATGATGTATCTTGAAATAGCTTTCCAGGAAAACAAAACCTTTCTTGTTCTGATTAACTTGCCCCAAGAGCAATTCTTTTTATTAAATAACTAGTGTTTCAGCTGCATACACTTTTTACTATTCACGTCCTGTGAATACACCCAATCGTGATAAACGATAGCTACTGACAACTGAAAAAAATTTACCCTTCCAAACAAAATTTGTGAAAAAGAAATTCAACACATGGCTCAAGTGTGACACTGAGAATTTTTTTTTAGTTATTGGAATGATATGGATCTATATGCACATAAAGGAATCCATTCTTTTTCACCTGGTTACCAGAACATTTCCATTATCTTGGTGGCATGGTGGTTAGCACTGCTGCCTCACAGCGGCATGGACCTGGGTTACATTCTCGGCTTAGGTCATTATCTATCTGGAATCTGCATAACCTCCCATGTCTGTGTGTGTTTCCTCTGGGTGCTTCAATTTCCTCCTACAGTGCAAAGATGTACTGCTTAGGTGGATTGTCCAAGCTAAATTGCCCTTTAATGTCAGAGGGACTAGCCAGGCAAAATGCATGGGGATATAGCTTGTGTCCACTTATAATCTCCTAAACCTGATTCAGTGCTTCTCCTATTTTCTGCCTCAATGGCAGAAATGTTATTGTATCAGTGCACGAGTCCCTTGTGACCAAGATAGTCTTTACTCTTTTGCAGCTGAATTAACCTGCTGCAGGTTGCATACATTGTAAGAGTACATGGGCAACAGGGCCCTGCATCCTTGCAGCCATATGTTTAGATACATGAAAGACTGACAAGAAGTCTGCATGTGGGTCAGGGTGGGATTGTGGTCAGTGCAAACTCGATTAGCTGAATGGCCTCCTTCTGTACTGTAGGATTCTATAATGATCACAGGAAATCAGCCAAAGCATCAGAAAACACTGAATCTGATCTGCCTGGGCTACATACAGCAGGGTCTCTGTAATATTTTTTCAACTGTTCCTAATATCTCAACAAATACTGAATACACTGGGATAAAATAGGTTGGGATGGCACAGGGCAGCATCCTTAAGTGGTATTTTATCAATTATGGATAGGAACTTCATCACACAGGGAGATGGCCAGGTATACCTTGTGACCTTCTCAGGGACTTCAGCAAGTGGGGAAGAAAAATTTGGCCTCAGAGGACCCCCACTCTGATGCTAAGGGTATTATCCAATAAAAAAGGCATTTCAACAAATTTGAATTGATTACACCGTAGCTGAACATCCCTCTCCCCATTATAAATGGGTCATCATCTATGGAACCTTCTGTGTACATTAGCTTATGCATTTTTTAATCATGTCTTTTTTATAAAATCAATTCCAACAATTTTAATGCCACCATAATTTTATTCACAACTTACCATGTGCATATATATTTGCATGCCTATTTCTTCTCATCACTTTGAGGCTTGTGTCCACTTATAATCTCCTAAACCTGATTCAGTGCTTCTCCTATTTTCTGCCTCAATGGCAGAAATGTTATTGTATCAGTGCACGAGTCCCTTGTGACCAAGATAGTCTTTACTCTTTTGCAGCTGAATTAACCTGCTGCAGGTTGCATACATTGTAAGAGTACATGGGCAACAGGGCCCTGCATCCTTGCAGCCATATGTTTAGATACATGAAAGACTGACAAGAAGTCTGCATGTGCTTCCATCCTAAGGTAGAGAGCAAGAGAGAGAGAGAGAGCAGCACTTTGAATGCCCATCTTTACTTTGCCACTACTGGACACTTTGTCTACATAGTAGTGAGATAGAGTGTTTTATAATGGGAAGTGCCTTTATTACTGTGAAATAAAATGGCTTTTCCTCCAGCAAAGGCAAAAAGACAGAATGCAAGACTGGTGGCAAAAGGGGAAATAAACCAAAATAAATCTTTAAAATTACAGAATAAAAAGTTGTGAGCAACAGTAACTAGACAATTTTGTGCCTTAAATCATATTTCTGCTATCAAGATTTCAACCAACTACAACAGAAACAATTTAAAATTAGATTTATTTAGGTTAGAAAATCAGGCAAGTAGGAAAATGAATGGTGATCCAATGTCATTGACTCTCAACTCAGGCTGCTCAATTACATCTCAAAATCAGACACAAAACTGTGGCAAAGCTATGTACAAGTGTTAGCAGAACACTCAATAAGGGAGACATCACAGACAAACCCAATTTTTTTATATATCTAACATCTATTCCTACCTTGGCTAGGACTATCCAAATCAACATAGATCAGAAAATAAATATGATGCCTTGCTCTTAAGATTCAGTACTGCACTCCATGGTGCACTTATCCTCCAAACCTCAAGAGTTCTTCAAGGAGATCACAAAATAACATTTCCATTGATACTAAATACACTGGAAATAGTCTGAAAAGGGAAGTACTGAAAATGACATTCACATCCATTTCCAGATTATTCAAAATTCATCTTGTGCAATGCTCCTGAACTCAATTCCTCCTAATTACTCATGTATATTCCACAAAATAACACTGGCACCCTGAGAAGAAAATGTAATTTAAAGAAAACTTTCTTTCTTTAGATTATAAAAATATTCCAGTGAATGCTAAAAGCTTTGTGCATTCCTGAATCTTGAATTCACTGATAAATAGTTGTCCTAGTGCTCTCCATTAAATTGTAAATCATTACAGAATTTGCATAATGTTTCAAGATGCTTTCTCATTTTTAAATATTGTTGTTATCAACAATTATATGATTGTAGAACACACAGTTAGTGATGCTACGTGAACAAATTTCTCCTCAATGGCTCTTCTTGGATAACTTAGCAAAACTTAGAACATCTCCTTTCTTACTATGTTACAAAATCTAATTTCATAATTCATATATTTTAAAATATAACTTTTACTTTTAGGAATTGAAGTGTTAAACATAAGATAAATAGAAACATGTGATTGGGAAGTTGATAAACAACCCAACTGTGAATGCTAATCAATTAATCTTGAAGATAACTACAAATAAAAGAGAACCTACATTTATCTTTCATGGTTAGAGATAAAGGTGTGAAGGCACTGAACAATGGAATCATTTCTTAGCTGGTTCTACTCAGAAGGTCCACTCTTCAATTAAAAACTTGAATTGTTTATATAGTTTCTAGATGAAAACAAGTCAAGAGCTTATTATAAGCAAGAGAATCCCTAAAGAAGGCCAAAGATTATTGTCAAACCCTATTAAAGTTATAAATAATTAATATGGGTCACAGAATCAAAGAGCTGGGTTAAAGGTAAAATAATTTGTTTGTAGTTCTGTTTGCACCACCCCATATCATGCCACATTCTCATGGAGACGGGTCATGGGGTTAGACGATTCCTTTAATTTATATGGGTTTTCTCTCAGCAGTATTTCAACTTGCACTTCTGGTCCAGGTGTAGGTTGTCACTCACCGAGTTGGGTTAGCCACAGGAGATAAATGTTATTCATGCCAGCACTTCAAGCAGAGAAAATACTAATTTTATTCTTCACTGTGTGGAATATGGGTGAGGCTTAAATTCAGTTTGTAATATATGAAATCAATAATCTGAAGATATACCAAATTTTAATCTGGAGGAAGAAATTGACTGGAATTCTTTGTGACAGAAAAGAGGTAATAGAGTTACTTTGTGATTTCCACGGAAGCAGTTAGGTAGCTGTTTGGCAGCCAAGACAAGGAGCTGAGGATTCCACAGTTATAAGTCTTTAAGGAAAACTTGGAAATTTGTTAAGTCAAAAACTAAAGGCAGAAGCTCCATAAATCTTATACTTTGGAGAAAGCTGTAAGACTGAGGGAATTAAGGTGAATTCTTGATTGATGTGGCTCACCTTTGGTTTGGTCTCCAAAAAACTGAATGAACCTTCAAAATTTTGTAAAATGGGAACCATTAGAAGGATGGAACAACTAGAACTAGATTAATACCATAAATCTTTCTAAACTTTAGCATTAAATTAGCAATGCTTGCTTTGTTTAAGTTCTTCTTGCAAGCAATAAAGCTTGTGTTCAAACATGTAGAACTTTGCAGTGTATTTCTGTCAGTTAATTCAGGACTTTTAGATTTCATTTTAAATATTTGTTGTCCTTAACGGGGCCCAAACAATCATTTTTGGTAGTACAGAACTTGTATATTGCTAAAAAAGCCCAGTTTTCTCAAAGCTTGTCACCCTACACTCATCAAGACAATTGCAAAAATACAATTTATGGGAAATCAAGAAAGATCGAGAGGTGGGGTGAGTCACTGGGCGGGGGGCAGGGGGTATGGTGTGGGGAGATGTTGTGGAATACTAATGGGTGGGGAGGTTGGGTGCTAGTAGTCAATAATGTGTGGAGGGTCGGTCTGATGTTTACAATACTTACCCAGATATTGGAAGTGTTTTGAATTAATGTAACTTTTTCTGCACAGCTATTGCTGTAACCTTGGAGAATCCATCCAAATTTTGAGATTTTCGGATAGTACCCAGACGACGGTTATTGTCCAGAGGAAGTTAGCACTTCTGGCCAATTGTTGTGCAAATCTTTAAATGCAAAGTTCACAGAGGAATTACCCAGCACAGCTTTGGAGTATGCTGCAGAGTTGTATTATGACTTTTATATTCTCTATTGCTTGCTATAATACCTAGCAGTCCATTAGTTTTTTCTAAATAATCTTATCCATTTGAAGCACTGTTTTAAGTGTCTCATGAATGTGAACCCCCAATCCTTTTGATTTTGCACATCTGCCAGCTTTTCACTAGACCAGAAGTAAAAATAGTATTACAATCTAAATAACATTATCAGATCTATCAAACAACAATCTTCTTTTCTGAATTATACGCTGACTGATTCTAATTATTTTCTCTTCATCTAGATATTTAGTAATTTTATATTTAATTAAAGATTTCAAATGTTATCCATCACAGACATTAACCCAGTGATCCTCAATTACCTGAGCGAAAATGAGCATTACACTGGTCACTCTCCAGTCCACTGCACATATCCACTCAAATAAACCGCTAAAGTACTGGCACAAAACTTCTTAGAATTGTGCAAACAAATACATACTCCATTAATTAAATGATCTTCCACATTGATTTTCCTGTTATGAACTGATGCCAAAATTTCCTGGAAAGGTAACTTGAACATTCTGCTGCAAAGTGATGAATTCTGAGAACAAAGACAGCCAATGGCTTTTCCTGGTCTCATCAGTAATCAATGAAGCAGATCAGTACTGGCATAATTTGGGTGACGGCAATATACATATCAAATTCTTTCACTATTTTGAACTTAATCATTTACCGAATATTGCTTGAGTTACAAAAACAATCAGTTGCTGTACTCTCCTATCAGAAACATTTTAAATTACATATTTTTTAAGCCATATATTTAGAAAGCTTCAAATCAAACAAGTTTAGGACAAAAATTGGGGTTTCTTTACTTGTTTCCTAGAGGCCAAACTGCAGAAATAAGATCTAATTTTGTGCAGCCACGTTGTGCACCTTGAGGGCTTCTGAAATAACGAAGCCATGTTGGTTTGGGCAATCTGTGGATATTGATGACATATTTACTGAAAGCCATCTTGAATAGGCACAAAGCTATTTTTATTCACTCATGAGGCACATAATACCTGTTGAGGGATCCCTTTCCAAATTTCATGCGAAATTGAGTGAAGCATGTGGAAGTGATTGCCTGGATACTTCTGATTTTATCTCTCTCGACTTCCTTTCTCTACTCATGAACAGTCACCAGTCCTTTCTCTGTGATTTATAGTTCCCCATCTTGCAGTGGACTGACTACTTGGTGAAAGCCTTGTTGCAGAAGCTTTGTTCCAACTACTGTGTGGGATTATTTCAAATACCTTGAACCACGGTTAGAGTCACTTCTTGCAGAAGTGTTTGTTTAGGTTGATATCTGCTTCTTAAAACTCCCATATCCTGAAAGTTCAGCACAACTTTATTCCCACTCTGTGCTACTGTTCTTACTAGAAGTCTTCATTAGCTTATAATTAAATATACCAGGCAGGATTCTCCTTCCCCTCCGCTGTGTTTCGAGGAGGTGTGCTGCTCGCTGGCAGCGGAATCTTATGGTTCTCCCATTGTCAACAGAGCTTCCCATTGAATGCACTCTCACAACCAGGAAACTAGCGGTTGTGGTGCGCCATTGGCAGGACCGTAAGATGATGCCAACACAAATATCAGCGAGATTTTGCTTCTTCTTTCATTGTACCTAAATTTCGATGAACTATTCTGTTCCTTACCTTTCTGTCTTTGACTCTTACGTGAGCCACATTTCCTTTATGGAAGTATTATTTTCACTCGATCACAATCTAATTCTTTAGCATAACAACTTCTCTATTACATTTGGATCACACTTGTATAAAAGACAAATTCTATTTTAATGTTAGCTACCTCAGCACTGTATCAAATGGCTCATAAATGTTCCACTTTTGTCAAGGAGATTATGTGTTTTTATAAATTTTGTCCTCGCCAGATCATTATTGACATTATCAGGTCTCTAGCTCTTACCAGATTGCACTGGTATGTAGTTGACATTTAATCCTGGTCAGTGGTAATGTTTATATACATGTCAAAGCCAAAAAATAAAAATACTTGCACACCAATTCCCAAAAAAAGAGCTTGATGCAACCTAAGCAGTCTTTAATCATTCCTTAACTTACAATGCATCAATTCTTGATTGCAGACACATTTTTGGTTATTTGCAATGCCCTCCTTTCATCCTTGTTTATTCTCTGTTTTCAACAATTAAAATGCTGTAGTTCTAGCTGCTTTCACACCTATACTGCAGTACTAGTAACTAGACTGTCATATAGGCATGAAAGAAGTTGGAGGTACTTAAATCAGTAAGGATAGGCAACAGTATCTCTTCCACAATTATCCTCAACACTAGTGCCCCACAAGGCTGTGTCCTCATCTCTTACTATACTCCTTAAACACCTATGAGTGTATTGTCATATTCTCCTTCAACTAGGTTGACTGATGACACACAATAGTAGGTTAGATCTCAGACGATGAAGAGATGGAGAACAGGAAGGAGATCAAGAATCTGGTGAACTGGTGCGATGACAATAATCTCTCCTTCAATGTCAACAAAACAAAGGAGATAAGTCATCGACTTCAGGGAGCATAGTGGATGACGTGGCCTGGTCTACATCAATGGGGATGAAGTAGAAATGGTCGATAGCTTCAAGCTTTTAGATGTCCAGATCATCAACAGCCTGTCCTGCACCCACCCCTCCCCCCAACCTTGCCAATTCTATAGTTAAGAAAAACCCATCAATGCTTCCACTTTCTCAAGGGACTAAGGAAATTTGGTATGTCCAATATGACTTTCAGCAACTTCTATAGATGCATCACAGAAAGCATTTTTTCTGACTGCATCACAGCTTGATATGGTTCTTGATTTGTCCGCAAGAAACTGCACAGAGTCATGAATGAAGCTCAGTCCATTACTGAAACCAGCTTCCTACCCATTGGCACTATCTACACTTCCCGCTGCCTCGGAAAATTAGCCAGCATAATTAAGAATCTCCAGGCAGCCCAGACATATTCTTCTCCACCTTTTGTCAGGAAAATGAATGAGAATTCTGAAATCACGTACCAACCGACTCAAGAATAGCTTTTTCCCTGCTGCCATTAGGCTTCTGAATGGACCTACCTTGCATTTACTTGATCTTTCTCTACATTTTAGCTGTGATTCTAACACTACATTCTGCACTGTCTTGTTTCATTCTCTATGAACGGTATGTTTTGCCTGTATAGCACGCAAGAAACAGTACTTTGCACTGTATACTAATACATGTGACAATAATAAATCAAATCAAATAGACCGAGTCTTATGTAGAACTATTCTGTTTTCCAATCTCTATCCCATTTCCAACCTCTAGTCCAACTGCTGACTCACTGCTTTTCTTATCAGCCACCACAGCAAACTTCTAATGCTGCTCAATACAGTTTAGACTGAGAAATGCTACTCTAGAGAGATACAATAATGATGTATGGTCATTTACCTTAATGTTAAAGACGTCTGATATAGGTGCTTGCTTGTATAACTCCAACTGATCCTTTGTAGAAGATGCCCACAGTGTTAACAGGTTTAGCTGCTGTTGAAAGCGCGTAATGTCCTTCAACAACTCTTCTATTTCGTTTTGTTTGTCAGGCAGATTCTTTGACACCTACAAAAAAAACACAAGAAAATTGCAACTGATTCAGATCAGCATTTTTAACTCTTACTATAATTTAATGGAACATTTACTTTGCAGTTGCATCTCAGAACTCGAAGGACTTTTTGTTGAAAATTTATGTTGCATTGAAATAATCAGTTCTTCCCCATTTCATTTATATGCATGTTCCAGCTTGCATTAATGGGATATTACTTTCAGCCTGTCTGAGTACAACGTATTAATGATAAATCCAGCCATCCTAATCTCTGATGATGAGCCATTTACAGGAGACAATAAATCTAAAACCACAGGAGGAGACCTCAGAAATAACTGTTTCCATGACAACAGCTGCTGAGGTGCAGCAAGATTTGACAGACTGGTGACGTTTAACTGGCTGAATGCTTATGAGAACCAATGTTTATGAACTGCTTTATTTACCACACTCAGAACACAGCACTCCCACGCAAATGTATGATTCTTGCTGGCTATTGTGGACTCTTCTCTGTTTGCAATCCTGTGACACTAGGTTCTATTCTGGATAGCCATGGCTCGGTCAGCAGTACTGTTTCCTGAATCAGAAGGTCATTTGTTCAAATCCCACACTGGAGATTTGAGCACAGGATCTTTAATGGAAGGCTGTAAGAGAGTGCTGTGTTGTCAGATGAAATGTTAAACCAACAACCCAGTTGGCCCCTCAGGTAAACGTCCTCCTCATCCTGTTTGCAGTCTTACACCGACTGTCCACACCATCTGCTTTCAATGCTTTAGTATGATGTTAAAAAAATATATATGATAACCAGTGATGCAGGCTGTGACGTATCTGTGACATCAGCTGTCATGTTCTAGAAACTCAGTAGAGCAGATAGGCAGCACTTAGTGCACTTGCTCAGTGAACCAACACAGCATAAATAAACCAGTAAAGGGCAACTACCCGAGTCTAGTTACAGTCTCTTTTCATAAGATACATGACCTAGAACATCAGTGAAACATGGCAGCAACTATGGTGAAAGCAAATTAAGCAAGAGATGATGCCATTAACAGAACACCCACAGTCCATGAGGGCAAATAACCTCACACTTTAAGATGCTCTTTAAAGCCTTTCTCTTTGCCAACCTTTTGGTTACCTGCTTTAATATCTCCTTCTGTGAGTTGAGGTCAAATTTTGTTTGATGCGGAGATGCCGGTGTTGGACTGGGGTGGGCACAGTAAGAAGTTTCTTAACACCAATTTAAAGTCCAACAGGTTTATTTAGAATCATAAGCTTGCTCCCTTGTTAGGTGAATGGACTCTTCACCTGATGAAGGAGCAGTGCTCTGAAAGCTCATGTTTCCAAATAAACCTGTTGGACTTTAACCTGGTGTTGTGAGACTACTTACTAAATTTTGTTTGGAACCACGCTTTTCTTGGGATATTTTAATGCAGCAAAGATGCTAAATAAATACAAGCTGCTGTTGGTGGTGTAAAAGATCCCATCACTTTCTTTCAAAGTTTTTCCCTCTGTGCAGCCCAATTTTAATTCTTTGGCCAATATAATTGAAGCAGATTAGTGGGTCATGATCTCATTGCTGGTTGGAGAACCTTTAGGTGCAAAAATTGGTTGATACGTTCCCCCCAATGGGACAACGCTGCAAAGTTGGCTTTGTGACCTCCTGAAGTCTTGAAAGATACTTTATACAGACAACTATGTCTCTCTTATCTTGATGAGTTCATCTTTTTTCTCTCTGACACGATGATTTATGCAAGCATTCACAAAAATACATGTCCAGCCAAAGTTGCAATAAACAGAAGTAAAGTTTCTCTCATGTGTTGGTAATGACAGAACCAGCCATAACTGAGAAACATTTAAGTATTATAAGAAAGGCCTTTTCATTAAATGGTTGAATACTACCTCATTTAGGTTCAAATTAGAAATCAGGATAGTTTAGAAAGTACATTCACAATAAAGTGCGGGTCAAAATTAGTTGCTCCACTCCAGTAATCCAGTCATTGTGGATAAGGTTCAAACTATAACATTCAGCCAATATTCTTACTTGTTTTCATAGAATTCCGTTAATATATATGATTATTTAATAAAACTAAGGTTCAAATAGTTTTGTTTTAATTACTATTTAAAACAATAACCATTTTGATATGCAATGGGTTTAGTGTATAAAGCAAAACTGGTCATTATAATTGTACACTTTAGAAGAGAAAATTTCAGATTGAAAAGGAATTGAATTAACATTATGATAAAAAAAATTGTAGATGCTGGAATCTAAAATATAAACAGAAAATGCTGGAGAATTTCAGTAGGTCTGACAACTTCTGCTGGAGAAAGAACAAAGCTAGCATTTCAAATCTGGGTGCCTCTTCAAAAGAGTGGGATCTGAACCTTCAACTTCTGGCTCAGAGGCATTGACCTTACTCACTGTGCCACATGACCACTACAAAAAAAATCCCAAATTATAATGTAAAATCTATGGAGGACTAAAATGCGGTTCCATCCATATTTAGAACTGTTGGCAAAGTGACAAGAACCAAGTTGATTTTAAAGATGATTCCTGTGCACTTCTATCCCTGTGCCTTACTCTTCTCGTCTATTGAATTTTAGGCTTCTCTTCTTTACTCAAAGAGTGATTAGGGAGTGGAATGCCCTGCCTGCAGCTGTTGTGGATGCGCCAAGTTTGGTGGCGTTTAAGAGGTTAGTTGATAAGTATATGGATGAGAAGGGAATGGTTTAGTTAGGAGGGGCATTGCTTTTTATTTTGGTCGGCACAACATCGAGGGCCGAAGGGCCTGTTCTGTGCTGTATTGTTCTATGTTCTATGTTCTAACAGTGGACATATGCTAGCTTACCCTACAAGGTGTCCCATTTCACATCATTCACTCTTACTTAAGTTCCATGCTTAAAAGGCTGCATTCCTCAATGACTTTAACTTCCATAATTGTTCTGCCATCTAATTTTTCAGACTGAGGGGAAGAGACCACAACCTATAATGGCTCTTCCCTTCCTTCTGTTACTGTGGGTCTCGAGTCAAATTCACTATCATACTTAAATGAATTAATGCTTCAAATTTAAACTCATCCAGAACTCTGTTGTCTACATCCTATCCTCACCAAGTTTTATCATCATTATCCTTGCTAATCTGCATTGGCTGGTCTGATGGCATTCATTATTTCCTGTTTGCACAGCACTTTAGACTTCAACATCTTCAATTTGTGTTCAAATAGCACCTCCTTCCTCCTTTGTATCACTGAAACCTACTCTTATCCATGTGTGTTATCAGTTCCTCAGATTCCAAATTCTTGTTCATCTCCTCTTCATTCCACCATTAGTTTCTGTGACATATCTGTCTATTATATTCAACTTTCATCTTTTCTCTAGAAATCCCTCCACCTCCTGTTCCTCCTACAATCCAACTCTGACCAAGATTTAGAATGCTCTCCTAACCTTTCCTTCTTTGTTATAATGTCCCAATTCTTAATTTTAAGTGTCGTTGTGTGCTAAAGGCAACATTTAAAAACAAGTAGAGGAAGATTAAACAAAAACAGGTGGGATTCTCCAGAAAGGATCCTAAGTGCCAAGTTTGGGTAAAAGCTGGAGTAAATCCAACTGGTCTTTTCAGCAGAACTTTCAAAATGAATCTCCCACACTCTTTGCATTACAGAGTGCTCTAGCGTGAATCAGGCTAAAAATCTGGGGTGGGGCATATTCCTGCTGGAGAGGACGGCAACATAGCACTGAGCAGGTCACTGTGCATGCACAATCTGTCAGCACTGAGATCAGCTCATGCGCAGTAGCACCACACTGCCAGCCTCCAGATCATTGGCTAGCTCAACAGGTCGTGTGGCCCCATCCACTCACATCACCACCCCTCTCAACCCGCAGTCCCGACCACCCCCATCAGACCAAACCACCCTGCCCACACCAATGGCCAACTGCAAACTCACCCTCTATCACTGATCCGAAGTGCAGAGTGGTTTTGGGGCACCCCACCCCCATCCATTTCCCCCTATAGGCCCCGCCCCATTAGGCTCTGCCCTACACTGCCCAACACCCAGTGGGCAGTGCCACAGTGCTCCTAGGCATTGCTACTTTGCCCCTTGACAATAGGCCCGACCTACTGGGGGGCCTAAATGGCTCCCCTTCACTCCAGCAGGGCCAGACGACCAGCTCGCTAGCGGGGGGCTGCTGTAAACCCTGCTGGAGCAAAACACTCTTGGCGGGGAGCAGGGAGTGGAAAGGGGCCCTGTGTCTGTGTGGAGAGGCAAGCAGGCCTGGAGAATTCAGACTGCTTCGGTTATGAGGTGTAAACAATCACCTACATAATTTAGTCAGCTCTGCACTTCTTTGTGGCACAGAGCTGACGGCGCCGGAAATCTGGCAGCTGAGATGCGTGGGGGTCCTGGCATCCAACCAGTAGTCCGCTACACAGTGTCCACTGACGCCTCCTGGCCCACTATGCAGCGAGGCTGGGAGAATCGCCTAAAACATTGTTTCTTACAGCTTTCAAGGCATAGCTTTAAAAATGTATATAGTTCTCAACATATTGCTAATGAATTGCAACTTGACGGGAAAGATGTTAAACTGAAATATTGTATATTCCTAAACAAAGTGAATCATTTACATGTGTATTCCTGCCTTTCAGATGGCTCTTAATAGTGTGTTTTTTTGAAAGAAGTCCTCATTGGGGACTCACTCTGAACAAATATTTTTGCATAGAACTTTAACCCTTGCCTTACTCCATGAACATAATTGGAGGAGTGTTCAATAAAGGAACAAAATGCAGTGGAATATCTGTCCTGTCCAAATACTACAGTAATATAAAAGCAAATAACTATGGATGTTGGAATCTGAAATAGAAACAGAGTGTACTAGAAAATTTCAGCAGGTCTGGCAGCATCCACAAAAGAAAGAAGATAGAGTTAACATTTCTAGTGTGTATGATTATTCTTCAGTGTAATACAGTATTGGCTTATAATCACCCACAATATTGATCTGTTATCTATCATAGAACATTTCCAGGTAATAGTAAGTTGCCAATTTGGCTTCATTGGTACTGTTTTTACTTCTGTGTCAAATAGATTAAAACCATTCCCGGACCTCCAACTTGAAAATCAGACCAACACTGCAGTAATGAAGAAGCGCCAGATTGCCTGAAAAGTTGTTCATTGGATAAAACATCGTTTATATCAATCAACAGTTCTGTCTACCTTTATGGTGATTCAAAATGTACTGATGTGCCACTTAACAAGCAGTGAGAAGTTCTCTCTCATCATTCCTCTCTTAATCACCACAATCAAAAGTAGATTAATTGTTACGTAGTGTGAAATCTTAAATAAAAACAAAATATACTGGAAATACTCAAAAATATCTTCTGTGGAGAGAAGTATTATCATGAGCAACATAGCATCCCATATTCCCCTAGATTACTACAATGATTGATTGTATGTTAATTTCTGAAATATTTTTCAGAAATGTGATAGAGGTGCTGTAGAGATTCAAGTAGTTTTGTAAACAGCTGTTTTAAAGAGGCTATATAGTTACTGGGCTGCAACTAAATCTTCCAAATGTTAGAGCTGTTATTATTTTTACTTCAAATTTTCAGGCTAAATCAAACATCAGCCTAACTCACCAGAATAGGCAAAAATAGTGCTGCTGATTATATGTGTATAAGTCTAGATGATGGAAGAAAAGGAAGAATGAAGATTGGCATTTCACAAGTGTTACACTCAGACCATAATGCAAATTTCTACTTGCTCTGAACAAGTATGTGAAATAGAACAAGTATGCTTGAAGGAAGTTGCATGAAAATCAAAACAATTGTGAGGAGACATAATTGGGGAAAGTGACAGGAAGAAGCCAGTCAAATCAAAGAAAATTTCAAATAGAACTTAACATCACAAGCTGAGGCCATACAGAAAACATTTCAATCAGTAGTTATCATGCACTCAGGAATCTAAAAATCTCTCTAAATTTTGCAGCAGCTTAATTCATGCTGAGTTCCACTTGAAAACAGATTGCATTTGACACAAGTAGTGCATGTTATCAGATTTTAAGTACTTTGACCAGTGAAAGAAAAAGATGGTTTTACTAGGACTTTCTCAGCAAAAGGAGGGTGATCAAATATATTGCAAAACCACCAGAAACAGTCCAAATGCAACAAATAGATAGATATTTTATATTTGGGCTGAACTATTAGAACCCAGATTTGATTCAGGAAGTTGACAGGTTGGTTAAAGGTAGTGATTTAGTGGAGAAAAGTGAGGAATAATTCAAAACTGCTTTGTTCAGGCAAGGATGGCACATTATGAGCAGATAAGCTAGTTAAATTAGAAGCTTTAACTGTAAAATGTTAATTTCAACACTACTCCAATAACAGCTATTGAACATTTTCTTTAGTAGCTATGTCTCAAAGATGACACTTAGAGAGAGATGAATGTGAGGAACCCAAAGAGAGGAGGTGCAGCTTTGTCAGTACCTCTGATAGAACATAGAACACTACAGAACAAACAGGCCATTAGGCCCACAAGTTATGCTGATCATATCTATACTTACCAGGCCATAGAACTATCTGTAACTCCCAATCCCATTAAATCCCATGTACTCATTCAGAAGTCTCTTAAAAGACCCCAGCGAGTTCGCCTCTACCACCACTGACGGCAACCGATTCTATTCACTCACCACCCTCTGAGTGAAAAACTTATCTCTAACATTTCCTCTGTGCTTACCCCCCAGCACTTTAAACCCGTGTCCTCTTGTAGCGACCATTTCAGCCCTGGGAAATAGCCTCCAAGAATCCACCCTATCTATTCCTCTCAACATTTTATAAACCTCTATCAGGTTGCCTCTCAACCTTCGTCTCTCCAGGGAGAAGAGACCTAGCTCTCTCAACCTATCTTCATAGGCATGCCCCCCATCCAGGCAACATCCTTGTAAATCTCCTCTGCACCCTCTCAATAGCTTCCACATCCTTCCTATAGTGAGGCGACCAGAACTGCACACAGTACTCCAAGTGGGGTCTGACAAGGGTCTTATAAAGTTGCAGCATTACCTCCTGACTCCTAAACTCAATTCCTCTATTAATGAAGGCCAGTACACCAAATGCCTTCTTGACCACATCCTCCAATTGCGGGGCAGATTTAAGAGACCTATGGACCCGGACCCCAAGATCCTTCTGCTCCTCAACACTGCCAAGACTCCTACCCTTGATATTATACTGCTTCATCCCATTAGTTCTGCCAAAATGGACCACCACACATTTATCCATGTTGAAGTCCATCTGCCACTTCTCCGCCCAGTCTTGCATCCTATCTACGTCTCGCTGCAACTTCAGACATCCCTCCAAACTATCCACAACACCATCAACCTTCGTATCGTCGGCGAACTTACTAACCCATCCCTGCACTTCCTCATCCAGATCATTTATGAAAATGACAAACAGCAAGGGTCCTAGAACAGATCCCTGGGGCACTCCACTGGTGACTGACCTCCATGCAGAAGAAGACCCATCCACAACTACTCTCTGCCTTTTGCAGGCAAGCCAGTTCTGGATCCACAAGGCCAAAGCCCCTTGGATCCCATGCCCTCTCACCTTCTCAAGAAGTCTTGCATGGGGGACCTTATCAAACGCCTAGCTGAAATCTATATAAACCATGTCAATGCTCTTCCTTCGTCAATGTGTTCAGTCACATTTTCGAAGAATTCAACTAGACTCGTAAGGCACGATCTGCCCTTAAAAAAGCCATGTTGACTATTCCTGATCATATTGAATTTCTCTAAATGCTCATAAATCCTATCTCCCAGAATCATCTCCATCAACTTACCGACCACTGAGGTCAGACTCACTGGTCGGTAATTGCCCGGGCTATCCCTATTTCCTCTTCTTGAAAATAGGCACCACATCCGCAATCCTCCAATCTTCCGGAACCTCTCCCGTCTCCATTGATGATGCAAAGATCATTGCCAGGGGCTCTGCAATCACTTCCCTCACCTCCCACAGTAACCTGGGGTACACCCCATCCAGACCTCGCGACTTATCTACCTTGATGGAATTTAACAGTTCCAACACCTCCTCTTTCTTAATGTCCACATACTCAATCTTTTCAGTTTGCTGCATTCCTGTAGTACAACCCCCCAGATCACTCTCCACTGTGAATACTGAGGCAAAGTACTTGTTAAGCACCTCTGCCTTTTCTTCTGGATCCACACAGACTTTTCCCCCTTCACCTTTTATGGGTCCTATCCCATCTCTTCTCATCCTTTTACTCTTCACATATTTATAGAATGCCTTGGGATTCTCCTTAATCCTATCCACCAAAGCCTTCTCGTGACCCCTTCTGGATCTTCTGTAATCTTGTACACTGTTAATTTTGTAAATGAAAGTACTTCTTTTTTAAAAATACATTTGCCTCCAGCCAGGTCTCTTACTAGATTAGGTCATCCATTGTCTTCTGAGGCAACCCTACACCAATAGTTGAACCACACACAAATCAGAATTCGGACCAGGCACAAATTGGGAGGTGGGGAGAATTCTCCAGCAAATGGCATTTTGCAAGGGACAAAATTAAAGCTAACGAGTTTGAGAGTTTCCTCAACTTAAATTATGTTGTTTGAATTACAGATTGATTTTTATATTTTGCTTTATTTCACTAATAGACTTATAGTTAAAGGCCACAAAAGCAAAAATATTAACCAATTTAGCCAACATAAGTGGACTAATTATTTTAGTAGCTCTAGTGGATGACATTAGTTTTATCTTACACTCCACAACAGTCACATGTGGACTTACACACACATCAGGTGTTACTGTGCTTTTAATGGGGGACATAATGGACTGAATTTTCAACCTGAAGTTATGCATTGTGACAATAACTGTGTGTACCTGTGGTCCTCAGGTAAAAAGTGGATTGTCATTGTTTGAAGGGTTGGGAGGCTGGCGGTGGTGCTACTGTGACTGCAGTCAGACAGCCAACACAAGAATAAGTTCAGAAGCACCCTTGGGGGCTGCCGAATGTGAGTGTAAGCTGTTTAAAAGGCCTGCCTTAGTACTTTGGAACTGTGTCCCAGTTTTAATGGAGATAGAAAAGTCTTCCAACTCTCTCCTTCATACCCTTCCATTCACTCCTCATGCTACATCCTTGCCCCATTCAGTCCTTTTTGCTCTTCATGCCCCCAGACCAGGATATGAAAAACCCCATTTGCCCTTCATGCCATAGCACTTGGTTACCCATTCACTGTATAGATGCAACAAACATTATATTGATAACATAACGTGTAATAAAGACTTTCTTACAAGTTACTGCTAATGTAAGTCTGCTATTTAAAAAGGGAGATAGAGACAATATAGGGAACTATAGACCCAGTGAGCCAACATTGCTTTTGGGGAAGTTGCTAGAGTCTATTATCAAGGATTTCATAACTTGGCATTTGGAAGGCTGTGGTACAATCAGACATAAGGGAAATCATGCTTGATGAATCTATTGGAATATTTTGAGGATGTACCTACTAGAGTAGGTACTAGACCGAGAACCAATAGATGTGGTTTATTTAGACTTAGAACATTTACCAGGCTGTTCCTGGGATGGCAGGTCTGTCATATGAGGAAAGACAAAATCAGTTAAGATTATATTCACTGAAGTTTAGAAGAATGAAAGGGCATCTCATAGACACTTATAAAATTCTAACAGAGTTCGACAGGGTATATTCAGAAAGAATGTTCCCAATGGTGGGGGAGTCCAGAACTGGGGCGGGGGTGGGGGTGGGGGGTGGGTGATAGTTTGAGAATAAGGGGTAAACCGTTTAGAACTGAGATGAGAAATTTCTTCACCCTCAGCGTAGTGAATGTCTGAAATTCACTACCACAGAATGTAGTTGAGACTAAAACATTGTCTGATTTCAAGAAGAAATGTGACATAGCTCTTGGGGCTAAGGGGAACATGGGGGCATTGGGGGATCAGGATATTGAATTCAGTGATCAGTCATAATCAAAATGAATGGTGGAACAGGCTTGAAGAACTGAATGGCCTCTAATTTCTATGTTTCTGTGAGATTAAGCAAAATATTTCAGAAACATTTACACGTACAAAAAGTAGATTCATTATAGTAGAACATCAAAGCAGAATTGATAACTTTGCAATCAAAAGGGTGGGTCTATTAATTCAGCAGTTGCTAAGTTTGTGTGTGACCATCCAAGAGAAAGAAGTAGATTGGTTTGATGATGCTGCGTGTAAGACATAATTATGTGAATTCTGGAAACATTTCCAACCACCAACATACACATCCTGATAAAAACAGGGATATGGAAACATTGCAGGGCATGGGTGTTTGAAGGAATTGTCCAAGATTGGGTAACTGATCAATGAAGCTTCAAAGGCTGGGAACATGAGCCCATGATGATCCAAGGCTAGGGTTTTATTTAAGTTGTCCAATCTGTCATCCGTCCAGAAAGACTTCTTGGACGGTGGCTGAGATTGGGTATTGTGCGACAGGAGGCTGATGCTGACTCATCAGCTGGGAGGGAGCGGGAGATAGTTGCTAGCAGGAACTTTCTTCACCAGATTTGACCCGAGTTCTTGTTCAAAGCTGTGAATCTTTTTATCAATCAAAATCTGCTTTCCTTTACAATTAGGCTCCAATGATTTTGCAGTCTGCATTTCGTCATTTTTGTTTTTATATCAACCTGAATCTGAACTGATTGCAATGCCAAAGCAAAAAAATGAACATAAGTAAAAACACGGAAAATAATTTTAAAAATGAAAAAAAACTAAGAAAACAAATCATTAAAGCTTTATTCCCTTTAAAATCATGCAAGCAATTGACCTTTAGGTTTATGTCACATAAGTAAGCTGTATTCACAGTTCAATCCTACCATAAATGATGTAAAAATTACAGGCTCTGATTTACATGTATTTTGCATTGATTAAATTATTAAAATGATGCATATGTGGATTCATTATAGTAGAATATCAAAGCAGAATTGATAACGTTGCAACCAAAAGGGTGGGTCTATTAATTCGGCAGTTGCTAAGTTTGTGTGACCATCCAAGAGAAAGAAGTAGGTTGGTTTGATGGTGCTGCGTGTAAGACATGGTTATGCAAATTCTGGAAACATTATGAACTATGTGGGCATTATGTTTGACCTGGAAATGTGGGAGGTTTGTTGTAGGCACTGGGTGAAATCCAATTTCCAACTTTGGCATCTTACACCTAAAATGTGCCAATGGGATTGTGGCTTCCAGCTGGGAAACATGACCCTGTAAACCAATTGACCTAATTACATAAAGATGTAATCACAGACTATAAAGAAAGATACCTGCAGGATTGCATCATCCCATGTAATAAAACGTAATTTGATTCCCTTGCTGTAAAACCATGGGGTAATCACGACTAAGTCATATACGCCTAAACGAAAGACATCATGGAATTAATCCAGTCTGAGCATGGCAATAATCAGGATATGGATTAACAATGACTCAAAATAATTATTGCCATTAGCTAAAAAAAAACTGAAGTTATTTAAAATACTTGCTTTGCTACATGTATTTTTGGGCAAATTGCTTATAGTGAACAATTAATCTGCAATCATGTTTTCACAGAATCTCCATCAGCATTACATTGATCTGCTATTAAAAGCACAAAGCAAGGTATTTATGCCACCCACAATTCAGCTATTCAAACTAATCCGCATCAAAAATATCTTTTTTGACTTAATATGAGGGAAAAAAAAGGGTTCAACCAAGAATTGATTCATGTTGTCATTTTACAACCTTTATCTGATGAATAAGGAAAAAGCAATACATCCTTTTTTGTCAAGAAGAAACAGATCTATCTAATATGGGAAGATTTTTCAGCAAGGCTTTCAACTAAATAATATTCATTATCACAAAAAATTCACTTTTCAGATCAGTGGGCACATAGTTACAGCTGGATGATCAAAGCTAACACTCTAGTGCACATAAATAACTTGAAAAATACTATCACCCCAAGGTGGCTCTAAAATATTGTGTGCTTTGTTGCTTTTGGAAAACAAAGATTCCTGGTTACTTAAAACTAGAATTATAAAGCTACATTGTGCATTCTTTTTCAGCAATTGTCTGATTTTAATTTAGGGCACAGGCCCAGCCCTCAGACTTGAACTGGCTTATCGACGAGATGCTCACACTATTTACCTTCCAGACGTGACTTGAATGAGTAAGGTAACCAGTGAGATGATGTCAATGCCACATATTATAGGTTGGGGTCCACAGTAACAGCAGAAGCCTGGGTGATAAGGGAGACCTGATAAATCTTTGTGGAGACCACTGAACAATCCTGCTTCTTCTGGCCGAGAAGGAAATTTATCAGTTCAGTCCTGTAGCACTGAATTTCACTGGTTAGTCCTGTCCAGGCCAATGTATTCAAGGCTAAAACAAACTCTGATTCTTTAATCTCGATAACATCCTTATATGCAGACTAAAATGTACTTGCTAAAATGACATGTGACTGTCCATATTGATGTATTTTAACCTTCCATTGTAAAGAGCATGAGGGGTTAGCATGTATCTCAAGTGATTTCCCAAACTAAGACTGTCCCACAATACTGCTTTAGTTGTTTCATTTTGGAAGTATATTTTGATATAAGTATCTCACCCATTCACTGTTGTTCAATAGGAAATCTCAGTTACTGGGCATCTTTCTTCATTAGTATCAGATTAACTAGCTAACCCAATTGTCTATCAGCCAGATCATAAGCATAATAATCTCAATTAGTATTATAACAATACTGTGAATTATGGCATTCTAAAAGCTTGAATTTATATCTGAGAACATTTAATATTCAGCATGTGATAAATCTAAAAAAATGGATTGGTTGAGCAATTGGAGGTTTCTTTAAGGTAGTCCATATAAACATGAACATGAAACAAGAAACTGCAAATGAGAGTGATTCCTAACCCCAACTCATCCAACTTTTCTGCACTCACTTCTTATTGAAGAGTAAATGATCTGCAACAGAAAAATATTCTTACCACTGGACTACCACACTTTGTACTTTAACATTTTCCTGTCTCTTACTCTCACCATTGATGATTTAGATCAAAGAAATTTGTTTACAAATCAAAGCATTGAATATTTCATAAGAATTTTAGTGTGCAAATGGCAGAATTTTAAGCCTACTTATCAAACAGAAACTGAGCTGATTGATAGTTAAAAATCAACAGCAAACTCATTGGTGATACTTTCCACCAATTTCAGCATCTTCTGCTGTAGTCATAGAATGATGAAGGCTATTTGGCCCACTCTGTCTTTGCTGGCTTTCTGGAGGACTAATTCAGCTCAAGGCACTCCTTGCCTTTTCCATACATTTTTGTACATTCTTCAATTTCAGGTACTAATCTAATTCCATCTTGAATGAACCTGCCTCCACAATACTGAGGCACTGCATTCCACACCTTAACAACTTTCTGCATGAAAATGTTTTTTCTTATGTCACCACTTCTTTTTTGTCAATTATCTTCAACCTGTGCCCACAAGTTCTCATTCCTTTCACCACTGAGAACAGTTTCACCTTATCTACCCAGACAAGACCTCCCATCATTTAGAATATCCGTATCAAATTTCCTTGTAATTTTTTTTGTTCAAGGAAATCAGTCACAACTTCTCCAATCTACTTGCATAACTGAAGTTCCTTATATTTAGAACTATTTTCATGAATCTTTTCTGCCTTCAGTCCCTTCACATCCTTCTAAGGTCTCATGCCCAGTGCCAAAAGCTGGATGCAATACTTCAGCTGAGACCAAACCATTGTTTCATACAAGTTTATCATAGCTTTCTTGCTTTTGTGCTTTATGCTCCTATTGATAAAAGCCCAGAATACCACATTTCCCTCAACTTGTCCTGCCACCTTGATTGAAACACACCCAAGTTCCTCCGTACTCCTTAAGAATCAATAATTGTTATGACCCAATGGCTCACAAAGGAGGTAATCTATTTAGTTACTTCATTAGGTTGCCTCAGTTGATGGCATTTAAACCATGGTTCAGAAACATTGTGGGTTAAGGTTACCCAGCAAAACCCAAGTATATTAATTAAGCAAACATTCTATTATAATATTGACAGAATGCTGCCTTATTACAAGTGCTGTCCTGTAAATACTAAGATTCCAGGCCTGGGTAAATGGTAAAGATCCCACTGAAAAACTTTTACAGATCTCTTGGACATTCTTCTTTCAAGTAATACCAGATTAACCAGTTATCATTTTTCTCAGCTATTTGTTGGATCATGCAAACAAAGCAATTGCTGTTCCTGCTTACATTACAAGTAACTTCATTTTATTATATCATTGCAATTTCCAAGGCATAGAATAATTGTGGTTGTAGTGAAACTTCACTTATGAAGAGAAATGTCTCTGTTTCAACTGTGTAAAGTTCAAAATCAACAATCCAGTCAGTTTAACTGTGGTGTGGGAAGCTCATAGAAACAATAATTTACGACAAAATTAATAGTTACTTGGGCAAATGCAGATCAATTAAGGAAAGCCAACATAAATTTGTTAAGTGCAAATCATATTTAACTAACTTACATGAGATTATTGTTGAGCTAATAGATATAGTTGATGAGAGTAATGTGGTGTACACAAATTTCCAGAAAGTATTTGATTAAGTGCTGCATTACAGACTTGTGAGCAAAATTATTGTATGTGGAATAAAAGTAGCAACACAGATGAAAAAAACGTTGGCTGAGGGATACAGAATAGTGCTTATGGATGTTTTTAGACAGGAGCAAAGTTTACAATAGAGATTCCCAGGGGTTAGTGTTCTTCCCAAGAAACATAAATGTCCTAGATCTTGATGTAGAGGGTACAATTTCAAAACTTGCAGATGAATCAAAAAACCTGGAAGTATTGTGAACTGTGAGGAGATGAATGTGGAACTTTGAAAGAACATATGTGATAGTGGACAATTAGCAGTTGAAATTCAATACAGAGAAGTTTGAAATGATTCATTTTGCTTTTTGGTTGTTAGAACGCAAAGAATGTAAAATAGTGAGTATAATTCTAAAGCAGATGTGGGAGAGCTCAGAGACCTGGCTTTATATGTGCATAAATCATTGAAGATGGCAGGAGAAATTGAGAGCATGGTTAATAAAGCATAACACTTTATAAATAAGGGTTTTGGGCATAAAAGCAAGGAAATTATCTTAAACTGGTATAAAATACAGATTCAGCCTCAGCTGGAGTACTGTGTCCAGTTCTGAATGCCACACTTTAGGAGGAAGGATGTGAAGGCATTAAAAAGAGTGCAGAAAAGATTCACAAGAACGGTTCCAATGATACAGGATTTCAGTTACTTTAATATATAAACTGGAAAAGTCGGGCTTGTTTTCCTTGGAAAACAGAAGATTGGTGGAGATTTGAGAGAGCTGTTGAAAATCATGAAGAATCTGTACAGAGTAGATAGTGAAAATCTGTTCCCGCTGATGGAAGGATTGAGAACAAGTGGGCACAGATGAAAGGTAATTGACAAATAAAGCAAGAACATAAAGAAAAACTCTTTCACATAGCAATCTGGAATGCACTGCCTGTCAGTGTTCTAGGAGCAGATTCAATTGAGCCATTCAAGAGGAAATTGGATTATTACCTGAAAAGAAAGAGAAGGCTATGGGGAATAGATAGAAGAAGTGGTTCAAGATAAATTGCTCCTTTAGCAAGCTAGCACAGGCACAAGGTGCTGAATAGCCTCTTGCTCTGCTGCAACCATTCTGCACTTAAGTGATTCTGATCTTTGCTGGTAACCCCCTATCTAACAGGAAAATGGGTGAACCTAGACCACATGGACTACAGCAAATCAAATAGTACCCATTTTCTCAATGGAAATTAGGTATAGTAATAAATGCTGCCCTTGCCAGCAATGCCCACATTTCATAAATAAATTGAAAAACGTTTCAATGATTTTTACCATAGACTCAAAGTCATCGTTAAGAATTCATAGTCAAGCAAACATCATAAATGGTTCCAAAAATATTGGGCACCACCAACAGAGTTGGCTTTGGCCTCTATTTCCAATGTCAGCCAAATTTTTAAAGACAACATCAGCTGCTGATAACTGCTATCGCAGGCACAGGTTTGTCCTATAAAAAATGGTACAACTCACACTACTCATGCTGCTACTGTGGAGAGGGAAAGGGTAGCAAGCAGGTTTTACTTACGCCATTGAAAGGCAGCCAGCAACTTTTAAAGCAGAGGTGCACTTTAGTTACAGACAACAGGGAAGGTTTATTAGAAAGATTACAAAACGACTAGAGAGGGCACATTTGTTGTCTGAGGCAATGTCGGGCAAGAGGAAGGAGTCATAGAACCCTTGCACAGCTGAATGTACTCCACACACAATAGTAAGAGGTCACTGAAGAGGTCAATGCCAGGAACTTAGCTACACAGGACATGACTTCAAGTTGCCTGCTCACCCTCGCCCTTTTCGAGGAAAAACAAATGCTGGCCAGCCTGGGCAAATGACAGGTTATAGCTGTGGCAAGTGACAACATTGAGGAGAGACTGAGGAGACAGGGTCTCTTTATAACCTGATCACTTTTTCCCCTTCTTATCTATATTGCACTTATACTGCTACTTGTGCTGCAAGAGAAATCATAGCTACTTTCAGCAGGCACTTATCTTTCTCTGCTGTACCATCACACTAAAAGCTAACCTTTACTCTTCCATTTCAAGTGCTCAAAATGATGGTGTCTCTCAGCTACCGCTGAAGGAAAAGTAGCACAGCCTCATTTAAAATGGAGGATCACGTTACCTGACCATGGAAAGCATTAATTCACTTCACGTTTTAGAGAGTGATGGAATGAGGATCCTTCACATAGTGAATCAATGATTATGAGCCAGGGCAAGGGATAGGACACTACATTTACCAGTTCTCTTGAAGAGATTAAACAATGCCTCTGCTGCAGCAGATTCAGGTGGGCTTAGGTAATGCATCTTCAATAGCCGCAATTAGAGTAAATTCAAGTCAGCTTTTAACTAAAAGGAGTAAAAATTGGATTTTCTTCCACAAAAGCTGAAAATTATAATCTCTTTCCTGGGTAGAATTTTTTGTTTTCATCCTCTGACTCCATTCCCTGAATTTTTTGCTCATTGGGCATATACACTCAGCAGGCCCAGAAGGCGATGTGAAATGCATTCCGGTTGGCCTCAGAGGGCAATTTCATACCAATTAAAATCCATCCAGTTTGAAATGCGCTCAGTGAAAGACTAAATGCTGCTGCTTAGGGTGGACACCAGGAAAAGGGAGGGTGTAGGCTAGCATTTCTAATTTCTCATGGAGACAACTACTGCAGCATTGTCTCAGGGAGCTGCCAACCCACATAAAATAAGTATCAATGTTAAAACTATGCCATTAGTGTCTGGGCAGCATAATTATACAGGAATCAATCCCCAGGCACATTTCTTAATTTTATTTCAGTGTCTGTGAGAGCTCTCAGCTACACCATCAGCTGGAGCCCTCACTGTAGCTTGCAATAAAGATTGATTTTAAAACTCTGAAATTCTTCATCTGGTTACTTCAAAGGGACAAAGTCCAAAAGCAGCTCGAGAGCTAATTTTTGTTCCACAGCAATAGCCATATCCCCCCAACCAGTTAGGTGGTCTATAAGTGTTCCTATCTGGCTTAATTTAATGTTCAATTCATTCGCTTTGAACAGCTAGCTCATGATTTCATTAAATTAAAACTGTGTTATGCTAAACAAGAATTATAAAAGAAAAGAAAATCCAGAAAATGTTGGAAACTTCTTGATAGGATTGACCTACAACAGAACTACTGGAAGGTAATCAAAGTTAAAACATCTTTATGAAGTGGAATCATTTTCAAAAATCCCATAATACGAAATGGATGCCAGGATTATTATGATATTGACAAATGCATGAAATTTAACACCAAATTATATTTGGAGAGATGAGATGTCAAAAATCCCTACGTGTACAACAAATGACTGTTGTCAGATTTATTAGGAACTAATATTGGCTGTCAGAGTATTTGCCAGAACTGAAACAGCTTATTTTCATTAACGCAAAATATTTTGACATTAGGAAATCCCTTCTCAAGTGATTAACATCTGAATTGTTCATGTGAGACACTTTTTTGATTATTAGCTGTTGAAAAAATACTATTAAAGTCTAAAAGATCATACAAACCTAGGAAATGAGAAAAAGTAATTCAGTATATCTTGCTCACAACACCACACATGTCCAAGAAGTCTATAAATTGTTCCCTAGTCACTGCTTTGTCCAAAGAAAATTGCTTTTGAACAATTATCTTTGAAAGTAGGTCTCCAGTGGACTCTAACCAGGAGAAAATGTATAACAATATAAAAACAAATTACTGTGGATGCTGGAATCTGAATCGAACAGAAAATGCTGAAAAATCTCAACAGTTTTGACAGCATCTGTGAAGAGAATATAGAGCTAACATTTCAAGTCTGGATGACCCTTTGTCAGAAGTGAAGACAAAAATTAAAAGGATGAGATTTATCACTGTTATGGATGGGGAAGTTGATGGTAGTGGGGAATTGACATAGGTGTCTTAACAAAAAAGACCAACAAAATGTAAACTGTGGTAATCATGGCTAAGAAGGGTGCTGATAGCTGCCATTAAGAGATCAGAATGTGAGAATGGAAGAACAAAGGTATGCGGAGTGTCGAAGGACAACCTGATCCAGGTAATAGATGGTCCTAGTGAAGTGGGTGGAGGGAAAATGATGAAAATCAGGATTTTAAAAAATGGAAAAATTAAATCCTTGAAGAAATAAAAAATTTAAAAAAAGAAAATAAAAGGAAACAAAAAAAAAATGGAAATGGGGCAAAGGTGGAGGAGAGAGTTCATATTCTGAATTTGTTGAACTCAATAACCAGAATTTTACTGTCCCACCCATTACAGGAGTTAGAGCAGGCGGGTGAGCAGATGATGAAAAGACCTATTGACGTCAGGCAGGATTCTACAGTTTCGGGATGAGGAAGGCCGTAAAAATCCAATGTTCAGTCTGGAAGGCTGTAAAGTGCTGAGTTTGAAGATGAAGTGCTGTTCCTCCAGTTTGCGATGGACTTCACTGGAATATTGCAATAGCCCAAGGACAGACATGTGGACATGGGAGCAGGATGGTGTGTTGAAATGGCAAGCAACAGGAAACTCAAGAGTTCTGCCTTGTGGATGGACAGAAGATGTTCTGCAAAGTAGTCACCCAATCCACATTTGGTCTCTGCAATGTACAGTAGACTGCACCGGCAGAGCAAATGCAATAAACCAGGTTAAAGGAGGTGTAGGCGAAGCGCTGCTTCACATGAAGTGAGTTTTAGGCTCTTGGATGATGAGTAGGGAAGAGCTAAAGGGGCAGGTGTTGCATCTTCTGCAATTGCATGGGAAAGTGCCATGGGCACAGGCAGTATTGGCTGTGATGGAGAAGAAGACCAGGGTATCCTGGAAGGAACAGTCTCTGTGGAATGCTGATAAGGGGAGTGAGAGGAAGATGTTTTGGTGGTGGCATCATGCTGGAGTTGGCAGAAGTGGCAGAAGATGCAGTGGCTGGTGGGGTGAAAAGTGAAGACAAGGAGAACCCTTCCCTCCCTTCCAGAACCCTAACCTGGTTCTGGGAGGGAGGGATGTGGGTGACCGCAGCAGTGTGGGATAGGTCAGACACAATTGAGAGCCTTGGCAATCACAGTGAGTGGGAAACCATGATTAAGGAAGAAGGAAGACATATCAGCAGTGCCATCTGGAAAGTGGTATCACTGGGACTGATGCAATGGAGGCAAAGGAACTGAAAGAATGGGATGGAATCTTCCAGGGTGTGGGGGGTGTGAAGAGCTGTGGAAATCATTGGGCTTAGAATGGATGGTAGCAGGCAGTCAATTGCCAGAAATGGAGACAAAGAAGAGGTCAAGAAAGTGAACGGAAATGTGAGGGATGGACCATGTGAAAGTGATGGAGGGATGAAAATTGGAAGCAAAATTGACAAATTTTTCCAGGTTCAGACAACAGCATGAAGCGGCATCAAAATAATCATTGACGTACCAATAAAAGAGTTGCGGGAGGGAGCTGGAATAGGACTAGAATGAGGAAACCCACACATCCCATAACTGGAACCAATGCAGGTACATAAAGCTACACCTTTTATTTGTTCCTTGAATCTCAGCATTTATGGCAAGGACGCCCATTCTCAAATGAAGATAGTGAGCCATCTTCTTGATTTGCTGCAATCACTCTGGTGTAGGTTCATGAATAGTGCCATTAGGGAAGGTGTTCTAGCATTTTAATGCAAGAAAATCAAAGGAACAGTGAAATGATTCCAAGTCAGGATTATCTGTGGCTTGGAAAACAATTTATTGGTGGTGACAAACTTTTGGGAATCAGGAGTGAGTTAGAAATGCCCATATGTAGATGGTTTGGGATTCAGTGATAGAAATGCTGTTGAACATCAAGGGGAGGTGATTAAGATCTTTCACACTGGAGATGGTCATTAGAACATAGAACATCACAGTGCAGTACAGGCCCTTTGGCCCTTGATGTTGCTCTGACCAATGTAACGAATTTTATGACCCTCTATCCTAAACTATTCCAATACTATCCATATGCCTATCCATTGCCCATTTGAATGCCCTTAAACTTGACGAGTCCACAGCTGCTGCAGGCAGGGCATTCTACGCCCTTACTACCCTCTGAGTAAAGAACCCACCTCTAGCATCTGTCCCATAACTACCACCCTTTAATTTAAAGCTATGTCCCCTCGTGCTATCCATCTCCATCTGAGGAAAAAGGCTCTCACTATCCACCCTATCTAACCCTCTGATCATCTTATATGTCTCAATTAAGTCACCTCTTAGCCTTCTTCTCTCTAATGAAAATAACTTCAAGTCCCTTAGCCTTTCCTCATAAGACCTACCCATCATTCCAGGCAACATCCTGGTAAACCTCCTCTGCACCCTTTCCAATGCCTCCACATCTTTCTTACAATGTGGCGACCAAAACTGTACACAATACTCCAAGTGCGGCCGCACCAGAGTTTTGTAACAGTTGCAACATAACATCTCAGCTCCGAAATTCAATCCCTCTACCAATAAATGCTAACACACTATTCGCCTTTTTAACAATCTTATCAACTTGAGTACCAACTTTCAGAGATCTATGCACCTGTACACTGAGATCTCTCTGCTCATCTACACTACTAAGAGTCCTACCATTAGCTCTATATTCTGCACGCATATTACTCTTACCAAAGTGAATCACCTCACACTCTTCCACATTAAACTCCATTTGCCACTTCTCGGCCCAGCTCTGCAACTTATCTATGTCCCTCTGCAAACTGTAACATCTATCCTCACTGTCCAGAACTCCTCCGACTTTAGTGTTGTCAGCAAATTTGCTAACGCATCCCTCTACACCCTCATCCAGGTCATTTATAAAAACAACAAACAACAGCAGTCCCAAAACAGATCCCTGAGGTACACCACTAGTAACTAAACTCCAGGTTGAAAATATCCCATCAACCACCACCCTCTGTCTTCTATCAGCTAGCCAATTCCTAATCCAAATTGCTAAATCTCCCTCAATCCCATGCATCTGCATTTTCTGCAGTGGTCTTCCATGGGGAACCTTACCAAACGCCTTGCTAAAATCCATGTACACCACATCAACTGCGTTACCCTTATCCACCTCTTTAGTCACCTTTTCAAAAAACTCAATAAGGTTTGTGAACATGGCCTGGCACATGTGCGATACACATGTTATTAGCCTTTTGTCAGTTTCAGGTTGTCCAGGTCTTGCTGCCTATGGACAGAGGCTGCTTCACTGCCTGAGGAATTGTGAATGGTAAGAATTTTGCGTAATCATCAGTCATCATGTCCCCTTCTGACCTGAAAATGGAGGAATGATAATTGATGCAATAGCTGGAGATGGCTGGACCAAGGACATTAATCCTGACAACACCCTGCAGCAACATCCTGGGATTGAGATAATTGGCTTCAAACAAGCACAGCCATCTGCTTTTGTGATAAGCATGACCCCAGCTCGTGGACACTATTCCCCCTGTTTCCATTTTGATTTAAATTTTGCTGGGACATATTGATGCCACACTTGGTCAAATATTGTATGTGACTAGTCATTATTAGATGTACGCACAAAACTCTTTACCAAGATGGCATCCTACGTACTTCATGTTAGAAGTGTACAGACCTCTCAGACTCGATTTTTGTGACTTAGAATGGCAGCCACCCAGTGCCTATAAAACAGGTGATGTATGGCCCACTTTAAGCTCCCAATTACTAATGTGGCACCATTCACAAATTGGAACATCTCACAATGTTTAATAATAAATTGTACAGTTCTGAAGCGCAGTTACTGTTGTCATAGAGAGAAATATAGAAGCAAACAGATGCACAGCAAATCCTGCAAATAGCAGTCAGATACATAACCAGGTCTACATTTTCTTTTCTGATGTTGGTTGAGAGAGATGCATGTGAAATACGTATTTATTTTACAACATAGATTATCATGGAGTTTTGTCATCTGCTGCATAATGATCTACAAATAATAAAAGAACACAGGAAATAGGAGCAGGAGTAGACAATTTGGTCCGTCAACCCTACTCCACCACTCAAACAGATCATGGCTGGTCATCTACATGTAGGTCATATTTCCTTACTATATCTACATCATAATATTTGGGATTTTCTACTCCTGTTGCCAAACTGTCCAAAGAAAATGGAAGTCCAAATTGTATTTCATGCTGATGTAAACATGTGATGCGATTGCCCCCGTCCCGCTGCCAGTAACATAACGTGTTTCCCGATGTTCCATGGGTTTGTGCATCATCATCAGACCTCTACGTCAGAATCATCCCAGCAAGCATCACATCCCCCTCTCTCCAAAGCACTCCCTCCCTCCCATAAGAAAATTCATTCACATTGGCATGACGGCAGACTAGTGTGAACCTCGACTGTGCCAAGATGTGCATCTGGCAAACAGACTACCCAGAGGAAATCAGTGAGGCGCACCATTCGAGTGAGGGGAGGGGGGGGAAGGAGGGAAACAATCATGTTTAGATACTACCCAGGCACTGCTCCTTGGTATTGCCTTTGTAGAGACCAGGGCCATTGCCGGGGGAGGTGGGAGTTGGATGTGTGGTTTCGAGTGAACTATACGCACTGGGGTGGCCATTAAAAATGGTTCCCGATCTTCTAAAAACTAAGCTGCTGGTGGAACAGGATCTGTGTAGGACTTGTGCTCTTTGCTGTCCCAAACGGTACAGATGAGAAAGCAGCTGTTGGTCCCGACAACATCAATGCTGTTTCTGCTGCCCACTCTTGGCCTTTGCCGACACCAGGGAAAATTTCATCTGATGTCATTCAGATCCAGAAATATATTGATTTCTTTCTTAAACCTGTTCGATTATTGTGCATCCATATCCCGCTGCGATAGAGAATTTCAACGAAACCCCATCTACAGGATTAGACATTCCATATATGTGAATACTTCAAAGGGACCTTTTATGCAGCCAGATCCTTTCAAGCCAGCTTATGGTGCATTTATCATATTGGACAGTTTGCAGCATGTACATACATCAGAGAAGTGACAAGTACTGTGGTTGCAAGAAACATCTTCATTACTGTGGAAAGGATGTATTAGCAGGACAAGATTCAAAGGTTTCACAAAATCACAAGGATCTCTTGACTACAGAGACTGACACATGGAACAGACATAGATATTTGAAATTCTTCATATCAAACCCATGGCCATTATCCAATTCAAGGGTTTTACACCCAATCATTGTATAGGATGTATTTGACCACTAGATGTTGGTTCCCACATCACAATTTTGTGACTGGGAGCCTATGGTGCACCAAAGAGATTGGTACTGGGTCCCTTGCCACTTGTAATATGTAAGCGGCAGACTGAAAAGATTGAGTATGTAGATATTAAGGAAGCGGATGTGTTAGAACTTTTAAATGCTATCAAGATAGACAAGTCTCCGGGACCAGATGGGATGTACCCCAGGTTATTGTGGGAGATGAGGGATGTCATTGCAGAGCCCTGGCGATGATCTTTGCGTCGTCGATGGAGACGGGAGAGGTTCCGAAGGATTGGAGGATTGCGGATGTGGTCCCTATTTTCAAGAAAGGGAACAGGGATAGTCTTGGAAATTACCGACCGGTGAGTCTGACCTCAGTGGTTGGTAAGCTGATGGAGAGGCTTCTGAGGGACAAGATTTACGAGCATTTGGAGAAGTTTAGGTTGATTAGAAATAGTCAGCATGGTTTTGTAAAAGGCAGGTTGTGCCTTACGAGCTTAATTGGGTTCTTCGAAAATGTGACTGAACACATTGACGAAGGAAGAGCAGTGGACGTGGTGTACATGGACTTCAGCAAGGCATTTGACAAGGTCCCACATGCAAGACTTCTTGAGAAGGTGAGAGGCCATGGGATCCAAGGGGCTTTGGCCTTGTGGATCCAGAACTGGCTTGCCTGCACAAGGCAGAGGGTGGTTGTGGATGGCTCTTTTTCTGCATGGAGGTCGGTCACCAGTGGAGTGCCCCAGGGATCTGTTCTAGGACCTTTGCTGTTTGTCATTTTCATAAATGACCTGGATGAGGAAGTGGAGGGATGGTTGAGTAAGTTCGCCGATGACACGAAGGTCGGTGGTGTTGTGGATGGTCTGGAGGGATGTCAGAAGTTGCAGCATGACATCGACAGGATGCAAGACTGGGCGGAGAAGTGGCAGATGGACTTCAACGCGGATAAATGTGTTGTGGTCCACTTTGGCAGATCCAATGGGATGAATGAGTACACTATCAAAGGTAGGAGTCTTAGCTGTGTGGAAGAGCAGAGGGATCTTGGGGTCCCGGTCCATAAGACTCTCAAATCGGCCTCCCAGGTGGAGGATGTGGTTAAGAAAGCTTACGGTGTACTGGCCTTCATTCATCGAGGGATTGAGTTCAGGAGTCAGGAGGTAATGCTGCAGCTTTATAGGACCCTTGTCAGGCCACACTTGGAGTACTGTGCGCAGTTCTGGTCGCCTCACTATAGGAAGGACGTGGAAGCTGTTGAAAGGGTGCAGAGGAGATTTACAAGGATGTTGCCTGGATTGGGAGGCATGCCTTATGAAGACAGGTTGAGGGAGCTGGGACTGTTCTCCCTGGAGAGACGAAGTTTGAGAGGCGACCTGATAGAGGTTTACAAGATGTTGAGAGGAATAGATAGGGTGGACTCTCAGAGACTATTTCCCAGGGCTGAAATGGGCGCGACGAGAGGGCACAGATTTAAGGTGCAGGGAAGCAAGTACAGAGGGGATGCTAGGGGAAAGTTTTTCACTCAGAGGGTGGTGAGTGAATGGAATCGGCTGCCGTCTGTCGAGGCGAACTCGGTGGGGTCTTTTAAAAGACTTCTGGATGAGTATATGGGATCCAATGGGATTGGGGGTTATAGATAGGTCTATGGCTGGGTAGGTTTTGATGTGTTCGGCACAACTTGTGGGCCGAAGGGCCTGTTTGTGCTGTAGTGTTCTATGTTCTATGTTGTTAATGTACATTAATGATCTAAACGTGATTGTAGGAGGTATAATCATTAAGTTTGCAGATGACACAAGAATTGTTGGGGCAATAAGTAGTGAAGAGGAAAGCCTCAGACTGCAGGATAATATGGACAGATCGACAGAACAGTGACAAATTGAACCTAACCCTTTGAAGTATGAGGTGATACATTTTGTGAGGACTAACAAGGCAAGGGAATATACGATTAATGGTGTGAGCCTTAGAAAAACAGAGAACAGGGGTATCTTGGAGTGCTTGTCCATAGATCCCTGAAGGCAACAGCATAGGTAGATAAAGTGATTAAAAAGCTATTATGATTCCAGTTGGTATTACTACTGGATAGGAAGATCTCAGAATTGAACTTTGGCTCAAGATACTTTCTTTAAAGACTGGCAATTAAATTTTAATAACAAAAAAATTATTAAACATAAAAAGTTTGACTATAATATAACATTCCATTTATTTACACAAATATAAATTGATTTTAAGGATTTTGTGGGTTCCAAGGTACATCTTATACTATAATGTTCTCAGCAAACATACAGTCCCTGTAACCCAACTGGCTAACTGTGATCTGGCAACATTCAACTCCGGCAGACGCTACCCAATAGAACATATGTGGATTTCCCCTCAAATCCTCCCAGATTACTGTCATATGAGGGTTCCCAAACTTCATTCTCTTTTAGTAAGGATCCTCTTCCAGTTTTTCCAATTCTCCTTTCAGTGTTCCTTTGTCTCAATTGCCACATATAGCTTCTACACAAACTCTCAGATACTCAGTCCCCAACAGATTAATATTAGTTTAAAGACTGGAAATGATTCAGATATGTGGCTTTTTTTGAGGCAACATTGTCAGCTCTGCCCTTGTCAAGTTTGAATTTAACTTGAACAAACAGTCCCCTTTTCCAATTGCAGTTTCATTTTGTTCCTTTGTACTTCTATCTTTCTGAAAACTTCTCTTCATTGTCTATTTTCTAGAACAAACTGTCCTTTAGTTTCTCTGGGAATTGTGTTCTTGCCCATTACTCCATTGTAAGGTTTTGCTGCTTCTAGCAAGACTCTGAGACCCATTCACTTTCAAGCTTCTAAACAAGGTTTTCTCCTAACAGGTGACCCCTGCTATCAAAACACATTGCTCAATGTGAACTATGACCTTGCCGTAACTTTGGTTTGGTGTAGATCTTGTATATCCATTTATCACACACTCCACATGAGTAGTCAAAGCATGCACCTGCTAAAAGGCCACACTGCGGCCAACATTAAAAAAAATATTGATTCCATTTAACCTGCACTTTTAGCCTCTCAGTTGCAAACATACCAAAATTGACTGTGACACCAATCAATGCATACTTAGATTCACAGTAAATTGGCTCGCTTTATTTTATATATTTAACTCCATTATTGAATATCTATATTTTTGAACAGCACTAGGTGAGCCCACCATCAGCATTCTGCAAAAATGTTCACCACACACGGTTCAGGAGTCTGAAAGGCACTGCTGGATGAATGAGCAGATGGGAATGCTGGCACGCTACTTGCTCTCTAATAATCCGGCTCATCTCCCTCGACTGACAACAGCCCTGGAATAACTTTAAAGTTTGTTAAATTTTTCCAGGAAACCTGCAAAGCTTTGGTTTACTGACTCTGAACTTAATCCATCAAGCTATTTACTGCACAGTAAAACGTAAGAAACACATTACAGAATTGTTTTCTCAAACAAGACTGACATAAGAAGCAGTGGTAATATTGGTAAAATTTCAAAATTAATTACCAAAATTAATTCATTACCAAAATTACTGGTAAAATAGAAACGGAAATTTCTCCATTTCCTCATGTTAAAATTCAAAAGCAATCACTAGCCATCCTCCTTAAATATTCTTATTGGCCAGAATGTTAAGATGCATACTTCCCTCCCACAAAGGACCATTTATCTGTCCTCTGTTGACCTGGAAAAACTTATGAGGCCTTGCTCGATGCAAACTCCAATTAGATTTTTTTTACTAATATCAGATCAGAGTCCTTAAACAAGCAATAGACTCTTCACTGACATTCAAGCAACCTAAAGCCATGCATGCATGAAAATTGTCTGAGTCAAACTCACAACAGATTTATTTAGGAGTACCATTGAACTGTTGGGTATCACCCAAAATTGGATCGTTTTGCCCTTATTTCACTGCCAAAAATCAGGTGCAATGAAGTACAAAATCACCACAATAAAAAGAACACCGAGTCAAATTAGATTGAGCCCTTCTGAGATAACCTTGAACCTTGCTCAGCAGAAATTACTAACAGACCATGTGAATACATTAAACTACAATTTTCAGATATTCAGAATAAAGTACAAATAATGAAATGGGGCAGGCACTTGACATACAAGCAATAGGCTTAAGATCCACCTTGAATAATTCAAGTTTATCTCAGAAGGACTCAATCTAATTTGACTCGGTGTTCTTTTTATTGTGGTAATTTTGTACTTCATCACACCTGATTTTTGGTGGTGAAATGGAGGCAAAATGATCCAAATTTGGTGATATCCGACTGTCCAATGATACTCGTAAATAAATCTGTTGAGATTTTGACTCAGTCAATATTCACGCATCCGTGGCTTTAGACTGTATGAATGTCAATAAGAAGTCTAGTGCTTGTTTAAGGACTCTGATCTGAAATTAGTAAAAAAAAATCTAATTGGAGATTGCATTGAGCAAGACTTGACGAGTTTTTCCAGGTCTACAGAGGACAGATAAATGGTAACATGGCAGCTCTGTTAGAAATCCAGAAACCTGGACTAATTATCTAGTGACATGTATTCAAATCTCATTGCAGCTGGGGGAAATTTAATTGAAGTTAATGTATTAAGTCTGGAGTAAAAGCTAGTCTCATGGTGACAGTGAATACCAGATTGCTATAAAAACTCATCTATTTCAGTCATGTCCGTCAAAGAAAGAAATCTGCCGTCCTTAGCAAATCTGGCCTAATGTCACTGCGGAACCAGAATGTTATAGTCAACTCACAACTTTTCTCTGAAATAGCTGAGCAAGCCAAGAAAAGCATTAAGAATGCAACTGGACAAGCTGGCATCAACCTAGTTACCAGGTACAACAAAGGTGCATCCAGCCAAGTTAACTTTGCACCTCCATATCGATAACATCTGGAAACTTGTGCCGAAATTGGAAGATCTGTTCCACATACAAGACACGTGCATAGTGTGTACTTCCGATATGAGAAAGACAACAAGGAAATGTCATTTCTTATGGCTCCTAAATTAAGTTTTGTATTTATTTCAGGATAACACCTGTTTAGGTGAGAAATTTTAAATATTAAATCATGGATGAGTGAAAATTTGGGCATTGAACTGTGATTGTGTATACACACACTTTTACATGGGTAAACAAGTTTAAAATAAGGGGGGATAAGAAATGATGGCTTTCTCTCTACTTGCTGTAACATGTCTTTAAGGGACAGCATCATTTGAAAAAGTGTGTCATGTCAGTCTTACTTTTACTTGTATTTTTGAGTGGAACATACACACACAGCTCTTCTGTTCAAGCTTTCTACCTATTTATGAATCAATTATACTGCTACTTCTCCTGATTACCTTAGATTTAAGGCCTAACTGAATGAATGATTCACATGATGAAACCCCTAATTTTCAAATATGGACAGACTAACAAAATCTACACATTGCAATGTTACATTTGGGAATGACACCTCTAAGTGCAACTATCCCATCATCAGCAGAACTTATGTTTGGCTAACCAGTGCATCCCAATATAGCCATTCAGACCCATTAACTCACTCAAAAACCAAACAACAGCATTTAAACTTGCATGAGTATTTGACCAATGTGCATGATAAAAATGTAGGTGCAGAATTTATCAAGTTTACAGTTAGAACAAAAGATTTGCATCCAGGATTCCACAGAAGGCATGTGGTAACCAGCCAAGCTGAGAAAGATTTATTCGCTTCCAAGGTCCTAGGAATTAATTACTCACAAAAGCACAACAGTGTGATATAATCAAGGACAAATCAGATCCACTTCAGCTCTTCAACTACTCTATAGTCATACTGCATTGAGGACAAGATCCTAAATGCAACCAGGAATAACGTACAACAATGATAATCCTGCAGATCATGTGAGCAATTAAAGAAACCTCCAGGTTACTTTATAATGTGTGAATGCAGCAGCAGATTATCTTTATGTTTGAGAGACTTACAGATTTATCAGTTCTGTAAACTTCTGTAGTGGCAATTAAACATGAAAATCTATTGTAACTAATTTTTCTTTTTTTGAAAAAGGAAATTATCTTTAAAAAGAAAGGTGTTGAAATATGCCTTTAAGGGATAGTAGCATGGCATCACTCAAAGGGAAGTATGTCATGCAATTGATGCTTAGTTTCTCTTTTGCTTTTCAGCAGAACACACATAACTCTGCAGATGTCTCTAAGTTTTTTTACCTGCATACAAATATTCCAATGTGCCTAGTCTAAATAAATAAACCAACAGTATGTTTCCATAATCACTTGTGATTTTATGTTAAGTATGATAACATAACACCTTTGACTGAGCAAGCCAGGTCCTGAAGGATGTATTTGCCAGACTGAGCTTGTGGCAGGTGAGGGGAAAATTAACATGACAGAAAAACCTACTTTACCTCATCCTCACCAATCTACCTATCATAGATGCATCTATCTATGACAATGTTGACAGGAGTGACCAACTGCATAACCTCATGGAGACAAAATCATTCTTCACACTCCTTTATGCTGGGAGGCATTTCCACTATGTTGAAAGTGATATGCTCAGAACAGATAAAACTGCTCAAATCTGGGCATCCATGAGGTACTGTAGATCATTTGCAACAGCAGGAATGTATTCTAGCACTAGCAGTAAATGGGTGGGTGGGTGTATCCCACTATGATTACTATAAAGTCAAAAAACCAACCATCTTAAGAATCAACATTGATGTAATTTTTAATTGAACTGATAGATTTTCCAGAAGTTTTTCTTTTAGTGCAAATTTATTTTTAGCACAAGAATAACTTTCAAATAAAAAGTTATCAAAAAATTCTGCCTGATTTTGCCATATTTAACCAACTCCATTTTCTTATCCACCCCTTCCATCTTACCCCTCCCATTTAATCCCTGCCCTCCATGAATCTCCTCACATGACATCCCCATCCCATTCCTCCCATATCATCTCTAGCCCAATCTTGCCATTCTCATCCATCCCATCAAACCCATCTTTAACCTCACGGAAGCAATTTCTCCAGCCAGAAAATCTTTGTCATTGGGCTCTCCTTACTTTCTACTGTTTATGTTGTCCACTGAGCCAAAACCTTGCCACCATCCTTGCCTTGCCACAACATTTTTGTCACTGCATGTACATAAAGTACTCCCTTCCTCACATGTCCCACATACCACTGCATTGCTCAGGCCCCACCCACCAAATAAACCAACAGATGTGCCCCTGAAACTAATTATTCAAAATCGCCCAGAAAGACAAAAGCTGATTTCTTCTTACGATCATTTCCATACAACCTACTTTGTCTTCCACTATTCTGATCACTAAATTAGACAATTAGAGAAGAAAACTGTCGCCTTAAAATTGCTTCCATGACTGAAGGAAGAATGAAGAGAAAGCACAAAACAAAAGCACAAGTTACAAATGAAATGGAATTATACGGGGAATTCTGTCTTCATTTGAAAAAGATGAGGTGCATTGTCCCCTTGCAAATGAATTGAGCAAACTTTTGTTTTGGTGAGAAAAAATGTCTAAGTTATTTTCATTACATGTTTGAGATACACAGCTCAAACAATGATATAACTGATATATAATACTCACGTAACATGCCATTTGTGGTATATAATTGAAAGGGTTAAGACAAAAGAATTCAAAAATCTTTAAACGGAGGCTTCTGGTTGAATTCAATCAATAAGCTAAGACTTATTACTTGTGGCTTTTACAGATTTTTAAACAGCATTAACTTTATGTTCTGAAATTAAGCCAGTGAGGAACACTAATTCATAACCACAGCTTCTAGCAAAGCTATAGATTAAACAAACAGATGTCTAGTAAATAAACTATGTAACAGAAAATATTGACCTTTTAAATTCTATTCACTCCTCCTCCATTGATTAACATAAACATTATTATCCCTACTATTTTATTAAAGTTTCAGATTCTCTGAAAGCTGAGACTTTTACAAGTATTCGTACCTTGGTCCAACGATTATTGGCTTGGAAGAGCCCAGTTTCCAGTTTAAAGCGTTGTTCTGGGACCAGATATGTGCTTTTGAGTGCCACTCCTCCACTCTCATTTATATGTTTCAATTTTGCTTTCTGCGGAGGAAATTCAGCCACTTGGAACTGAAAAAAAATTAAAGAGATGTATTTACTATATATGGTTTATTCTAGTCCCAAATTAAATTATGCCATATTATGTATGTTTTTAAAATGAAAACACTAGCGTTCAACAAAAGGTAAAATTAAAGTTAAAGAGCACTGTGGGCTAGGTTTCTTCCATGAACCCATTAATTTTCAGTTGGTCTTAAAACGTTGTTCAAAGAGAAGTGGGACAGGAAAGACTAACACTGATTTCCTTTTGTTAAAACTGGCAGCATATATTTTTATCTCTTCTCTCCAACCAACACTATCTCCTCCACTTTATAGGAATGGCCATGAACATCGGTTGTGGTTACAATGGGATTGCAACAATAAGAAGAAATTCTGTTCCAATCCATTTTTGGGGAAGTACCAGCTTAAGACACCAGTTAAACTATATTTAAGCCATCATTAGGACAATGATTGGATGACAGATAAATTGAACAGGTATTTTTCATCAGTCTTCACTACAGAGGATACAAGTAACTTCCCAGAAATAGCTGTAAATCAGGAATTGGAAGGAAAGGAGGAATTCGGAAAATTACAATCATCAGGGAATGGTACTGAGCACGTTGGTGGAGTTGCAGGCTGACAAATACCTGGGTCCTGATGGACTTCATCCAAAGGTCTTAACAAGATATGGCAATAGTTGATGCATTGGTTTTAATTTTCCAAAATTCATTGTATTTTGGGAAGATGCCATTAGATTGGAAAATAGCAAATATAACTTCTTCATTCAAAAAGGGAGTGAGACAGAAAGCAGGAAACTGGAGACCAGTTATCTTAACATCGTCATAGCAAAAATATTAGGAGCTATTATGAAAGTTGCTGCAGCAACGCACCTAAAAAAATCAAGGAAACCAGGGAGAATCAACATGGTTTTATGAAAGGAAAATTATGTTTAATCAATTTATTGAAGTTCTTTGAAAGAGTGGCACATGCTTCAGATAAAAAGGAAGTGGTAGATGTACTACACTTAGATTGTAGAATCCATTTGACAAGGTTTCACATCAAAGGTTATTGCAGAAAACAAAAGCTCATAGTATATGATAGATAACATATTGATATGGATTGAAGATCTGCTAACTAACAGAAAACAGAGAGTAGCCATAAATTGGCCTTTTTCTGGTTGGTGAGATATATGAGTGGTGTGCCACAAGGATCAAGACTGGAGGTTGAACTCTTTTTGAGTTACATAAATATCTTGAATGAGGGAACTCAATGCGTGGTTGCAAAATTTTCTGACGATACGAATGTAATTTGGAAAGTAAATTGTGAAGAGGAAATAAAAAGGAAAAAAAGAGGACTTTAGGCAAAGCAAGGGTGAAGATCTGGCATATGAAGCATAAGGTGGAAAATGGGAAATTGAACATTTTGACAGAACTAATAAAAATAGCATATTATCTAAATGGTGAGAGATTGCAGTTCTCTGAGATTCAGACAGATCTGGGTGTCCTGGTTCTCTTATTGCAAGAATCACAGATATTTATTATGCAAGTAAAGCAAGTAATTAGACCAGCTAAGTAAATATAATTGTTTTTTGTGCAAGAAATTGAATGTACGAATAGAGAAGTAATGCTTCAATTGTAGGACACTGGTGAGACATATCTGTAGTACGCTGTATTCGTCTCCAAATTTAAGTAAGAATGTAAATGCATTAGAAGCAGTTCAGAGAAGATTTACTAGATGAATAGCAGGATATGGCCAATTTTCTTATGAGGAAAGGTTAGCCAGGTTAGGCTTGTATTCACTGGAGTTTAGAAGAATAACAGGCAACTTAACTGAAACCTATAAAACTCTGAGGAGGCTTAACAGAGTGAATGTGGAGCGGATGTTTCTTCTTGTGAGGGATTCTAAGACAGAGATGAGAATAAATGTTTCCTCTTTGAGGGTGGTGTCTTTGGAACTCCCTTCCTCAAAAGGCAGTGGAAACAAAGTTTTTGAAATGTTTCAAAAAGTAGATGGACTCTTGATAAATGAGGGAATGAAACGTTATTCAGAATTTGACGGAAAATTACAGTCAGATTAGCCAGAATGGCAAAGCAGGCCTAAAGGACTGCTCCTAACTTTATGTTTAGGTGTTTGTACATAACATTAATTATCATGCTAGATTATGTCTTCAAGTTTTTACTTCATTGACTTCAGGATTTCCCTTGTTCTATATTTCACCGTCCTCTCATAACCATAGTAAATACCTTGATTGAATTGAATCAAGATAACATGAGGAATTCATGAAACAGAAGAAATGCCAAACACCATAAAAATGTAATAATAAAATCAAAAGCACACTTATGACAAACTGACTCGGTTACATTTTAATGCGTAATACTTTGTGCCACATCCAAAACATAAGCAATTCGTTGTGAAGAGATCATTACAAATCTATTTTCTTTCAACTCTCAAAGAAACAGAAATATCTTGGAAATGAGATTTTAGAATCTTTATGTATCTATTATTTCAGACTGGCCATCTTATCATCAGCTCAGTGATGTGATATCTTAGTTAAATGGTTTGCATTTAATTAAGCTTTAAAAAATACGTTACTGGCATTTTAAAAATACATTATTGGCATCAGACACTCTAATTCTCTAAATAAATGGTTTACCATTAAAAATGCGAAAATGTTTGAAACCCTGACTAAGTTTACATGGGTAGCCCTGAAGAAGGAGTGCCAAGTGTCCACCAGAGCTTTTCTGCAACTGACGGGCTATGCAGGGACATGCAAAATGATGGAAGTTGATGTTCATTGTGTGCAGTTCTGAACACCACTTTATATGAAGGACATGAACATATTGGAGAAGGTGTAAATAAGGTTTACAAGAGTGGCTGCAGGGTTGAAATAGATTGGAAAAGTTGGAACAGTTTTCCTTGGAGAGATGAAGGCTGAGAAGAGATTTGATAGAGATATTCAAAACCATGAGGGGCCTGGACAGAATAGATAGGGAGAAACTGTTCCCAGTCAATGAAAAGTACAGATTTCAAGTGGTTTGCAAAAGAAGCAAAAGTGAAACATTTCCACACAATGAGTGGTTTCGGCTGGAAAGCACTATTTGGGAATGTTGTGGAAGCAGGTTCAATTGAGGGATTCACAATGGAATTAGAAGATAATTTGAATAGAAACAATGTGCAGAGGTATGGGGAAAAGTAGGGGAATGGCACTAATTCATAATGGTCATTTGGAGAACTGGTACAGATACAATGGGCTAAGTGCCCTTCTTTTACATTATAATGATTCTGTGATAAAAAAAAATCATCATTCTGTAAGTTTCCTTTATTTTATAATAAAGAAAATCACTTCAAATAAAGCTCTTCAGCCTGAATTTTCACTGAGACAGAAGGGTTACATGCCTTAGTCAAAATGGTGCTGGAGCCCCAATTCTATGTTGCCATATCAGAATTCTGCACCCGACATTTTCTCCTCAAGTGTGGGTGGAAAGCCAAGGGAGCAAGTTTTACTTTGCATGTTCTGTGAAACTGCCTCGAAACAGATTCATATTTCATTATTGGGATTTCCATAATATGACTCATAGATATTTGAGAAAAAGATCCTTACTTGACAAGGTAAGATACCCTGAGAGATAGCGTACCCCTTTTAGATAGGTGGGGTACCCGTTTTGCAGAGGCTAGGTATCTCTTTTGGAGAGGCTGCGTATCACTTTTGGCAAGGTTAGGTTACTCCCTTAGAATTGTTAAGAGTAGATATTGAGGTGAATAAAAACTGGACAAGCTCTGTGGAACTATCAAACTGTCAAATCATTTAAATTGTAGACCCTTTGAAATTTTTGGAAACAAACCATCCGGCCTCCAGTTGAAAATAAAATCAGTGCTTGTTAGTTTATTATTTGTGATATAATGATTGACTGCTTCCACAACATATCACTATCACATGGTGGGATTGGCGATTCATAGTTGACATCGACAGCTCCAAATGGTTATAAAGAGATTAGCTATTGTTGATGTGGGGCTATGGTTTATGTACTTGAATTGATTTAAATGTTATTAATAAGGTTAGATGTGAAATTTGGAATCATCACATAGGGGGCGATCTTAGTGGCTCTCCATACTGGTTGATCAGGGTGGGGAGAGGGGTGATAGTGACAATCCTACAATGTACCATTGTATATAGTGCACTGGGAGATCATGCACGTGTGCAATTGGCATATGTCTAGCTGTTATCAGTTGACTTTCTGGCATGAATAAAGTCATGCACTCCCCCGAATGATGTGAATCACACTTTGCCTAATTTTTTCCTCTAAGTGGCATTAAGATTTGAATTTTTCTCTCACCCATTCGAGGTTCTTTCCCATTTTCACTCTCATTCGGCACTTAGAAATATTGGTAAGGTCACCCACGGAACAATATTTTATTTAATTTCACTATGGCTCCTGAGCTCTGTACATGTTTGATAATGACTGAGTTGATATGAAGAGTATAATGATAAAGGATGGTGGCTGGCAAGGGATGGTGGCTGGTGGAGGCAGGGGTGGGGCATGGATGAGCATGAATTGAAACTAAGTTGGCATAAGAGCTATAAAGGGGCTATGGGGATGAGTGGGGGTCATGAGCTGGATTGAACATTTGGACTATAGGCATGTGGAGGCCTAAACTGATAAAGAGGGTATGCTGGACTGTACTGTAACAGATGGATAGAAGTTGTTGAGGGGGGCATGAATTGATGTGAATGGGGCATGAGGAATGTGTGGAGAGTGAGGGCATATGAGGGATGACGGCTGTAAAACTTATTTTTGTTTTGTTCTTTTCACTGCAACCGAGACAAAGTCCTACAGCAAAGTAAGCTTTTTAACCAGCCCTTGTTCCTCGGTTTGGCAGACATGGCTCTTATTGTACATGAAAATCCAAAGCTTTGGGGTAATTTCTCCCAAGCTAGGTTTGCAGAGTTAGGAATTTTACCAACTCTGAAGCAAAGATTCAGTCCTTGGTGCATTTTGTGTATTTTCCAGCTTTTGGTTTCAGTTGGATTTACATAGAAGTATTTACAAAATTGTTTTTCTTCATATTGCAACAGAATGAGCAGTGTCAAATAAATTCATGACATCAAACATTAAATTATAAAAAGACAATTTGTAAATTAGTCACAATTTTTTAAAATTCAAAAGTATTCAAAAATTTATAATAATATAAATATAATATTTCACACTTACAAAGGCTTTTGCTAGTGTTTTATATTGCTCATCCAATTACCTCACATTATCACTCCTCATGCTATTTATGGAAATACAGACATCAGTGGTTTTCCAGTACCTTGCCCAACTGGCTAGGCTTCTGTCTGAATACACAAAGATTGAATATTGGAAGCAGTTTATGTCACATAGCGGAGCCAAATCATATCCTCTGATGCTTACATTCTAACTGAGGATTAATTAATTGTGATCAGAAACAGGATCCTCAATTGCCTTTAAACACCAGAGCATATTTGGTGTGACAACAATAATCTTTCCCTCAATATCAACAAAACAAAGAAGATTGTCATCAACTTCAGGAAGCATAATGCCCCTGTCTACATCAATGGGGCCGAACAAGAAATGGCCAAGAGCTTCAAGTTTTTAGGTGACCAGATCTCAAACAACCTATCTCAGTCCCTTCATGTGGATATTATATTTAAGGAAGCCCACCAATGCCTCTACTTTTTCACAGAAGGAAATTTGGCCTGTCTGCTATGACTCTCACCAAATTTTACAGATGCCCCATAGAAAGCATTCTTTCTGGTTGTGTCACAGCTTGGTATGGCTCCTGCTCTGTCCAATGCCACAAGAAACTAGGAAGGGTCACGAATGAAGTCCATTACTCAAACTAGCCTCCCACCCATTGACTCCATCTACATTTTCCACTGCCTCTGAAAAGAAGCCAGCATAATTAAGGACTTCATGCACCCAGTACATGCTCTCCTGTACCTCCTTAAGCCAGGAAAAGAATACAAAAGTCTGAGGACATGTACCAACCAACTCAAGAGCAATTTTTTCTCTGTTGTCATCAGACTTTTAAATGAATCTACCTTATGTTAAGTCGATCTTTCTCTACACCCTAGCTATGACTAACGCTATATTCTGCACCTCTTTCCTTCTGTACGTATGGTTGCTTTGCCTGTATAGCACCCAAGAAATACTTTTCACTGTACACTAATACAAGTGACAATAATAAATCAAACCAAATATTTGCCTTGCTGTCATCCATGCTCAAATCCAATAGCAGAATGGGGCAACAATCAAATTTCGGTCCTTCTTGGGTGGTGGTGTTCAATATCACATTTCTGACAAACCATTCTATAAACCACTGGACCACTGAAGAAAATATTAGTAATCTTATAACTTTATTTTTAATGACCCATAATTTTAAAGATTTGTTTATACTTTTATAACATAAGGAGCGCTTTTCAATGGATTTTCTAAGAAAGTATTTGCATATTTAAAGTGAACTAATTTAACAAGAATTATTTTGACATTACAGGAGATATTGCACCATTTCAACAATACTGGCCTTTTACCTTGATTCTCTCCAGCAAATCTCTTAGCTGCTGCTCATTTCCAGGATCAGGTTCTATTCTTACAATGCCTTCTGCGTCTTCTAACCAGCAGAGATATTCATTCAAGTCTTCCTGTAATTCTGAAATATTCTTCTCTTCCTCTAACCTGTCATGGGTGCAATAATGAAAATTACTGGCATGAGTGGTAATTGGGAATTATGATTGCCTGTAATTAAATGATCCTAGTCAGTTCTACTAGTTGCATTCATGAAAAAATTATTTTTTTTCAATAAAGTCAGACAAACGACCATTATGGGCCTTTGCTAAACGCGAAGAACAAATCACAAAGCAAAAAAATATATATTTATATCGCAGTATTTCTTTAGGTGACTGTTGAAAGGATTTACTACAGTGCTTTTTCACTCTGACAGGAAAGAGTTATATCATACTAATATATACAGCAAAATACATTTTGCTGACTTTGTATTTTGCATTTCCTGATGTCAGGTTTGCCCCAGCATTAATCCGTACTTTGCACCATTGCATCATACATCATTATTCTCTCATTACATCCATATAATCCATTCAAGTATTTGGCAGACTTAAGTAGCATAAAGAACAAACAAACATTAAAAAATCCTCATTGATTTTGGGTTTGAATGTGGATTAGTGATGGAAATAGAATTCAACATTTGTAAATACATAGTTACTTGTTTATCAAACTAGGGTGAACACTGATGGTCATTGTTGATGATGATTGACATCTCATCCAGTTCCCCATGATCCATTCCCACATGGCACATCAACTCTGTATATAATTGAACATCACAAAAATATCAATCTTCAGTCAATATCACAAAAATATCAATACTGTGGTCCAGTAGAATGCTGACAATAAAGATGTCTTCATAATTTCCCGGCTAAAAGATTACATCCAAACACTCATTGATATTAAATTTGCCATTCTTATTTCGTAGCCTGACTACTACATCCAATAAGATCTCAGTCATTTAGTCAAAGCCCATTCAATCCCTTGGGAAATAAAATGATCATAATGGGAAAAAGATCCAAAAATCTGGAAATTATCCTCCGACTGCTAAAAGAACAGCTTCCTCCCTGCTGCCATTAGACTTTTTAATGGATCTATCTTATATTAAATTGATCTTTTTCTACACGCTAACTGTGACTGTAACTCTACATTCTGCACCCTTGTCCGTTTTTCTCCTCTATGTACTCTATGAACAGTATGCTTTGTCTCTATGGGGTGCAAGAAACAAAACTCTTCGCTATATACCAATACATTTGATAATAATAAATTAAATCAAAATGCTTACTATATATATGCCAGTGTTGTTGGTTGCTGAGCCTTGCCTTTCCTTCTTCCATCTTATCCTGGTCTAAAGGCCGGGAGTATGTATATTTTTGATAGTAAATTCCATTATCTTTCGGAATCTGATTGTAACTTCAGGAATTAGCGTAGAAGTGGATTAATGCATAAATCTTGAAATTGTCATTCACTGTTCCATTCCTGGCTACTCTGTGCACTCCTATTATGATTCATTATTAGATTTTTAATAATTAAAATCTCTAGTTATTTCTTGATGTTTCAGTTTTAATTCTTCGTGTATTTTACAATCTTTAAATTTTTGGAATTTTTTTAAAAAGTTGTACAATTTTAGTACCTTTCATCTCCTGTTTGTACCTGTGAAAATTATTTAATTAGAGTGACCGTTTGGATAGTTTTATGATGCTGGGAACAGCACAAAAATTAATTGCACGTCAACAGGGTTAACACTTTCACCATAAAGTCTGCAAGATCTCTCAGCGCAGCACAGTCACTTCACTGCTGACCGCAAATTATGGTGTAGAAATTATGGTCCATTGATTCATAGCATCTGGTGGGCCTTTCATACACATGTCAACCTATAAAATTTGGAATAGCTGACAGCTTCCAAAAACACTGAGCTGGCTTCAAAAAAAACCCTAATGACTCAAAGATAATATGTAGTTGAAAACAATCACTGAACAAAGACCTCTGACCAAGTTCGCGACATCAAGGCAGCTGAAAACAAAATTACCTTCAATTTGCTTACATTGAACTTCAATACTTTTGTTATGATTTGGGGATCATAATCACAATTTTCTTCCTTCAAAATCCAACGACTTCACATAAGTCACATGGAGAAAAACTTTTACTATGGAACTACATTGGAAATGAATTTGGCATGGGTAAAATTGTAGCAATATCCAATATATCTTTGCATTAAATAGAAGGAAAGAAGTGAAGTAATAAAGATGCATTTTGTTTGCACATTTATAAATACTGGAAGTAAGCAAAGTGAGCTTTGTTCCATTTTTCACCTCTCCATGCATCCTATGAATATGTTTCTGCATCTTATCATTTTCATCTGGAGGAATTTCTCTCCTGAGATCCATCTCCTTAATAACACAAAAATTAATTGCACATTGACAAAGTTAACATTCTCACCATAAAGTCTGCAAGACCTCTTAGCACTGCTTTTTGACAAAGCTTTGAGTCACTCCTCCAAATTCTCCCTTCCAAATATATGCCCATTATTTTAAGTCCATTATTTATGTAGCACTGTACAATATTTCTTACTGCAAAATGACTAAATAAATGCAAGTTGTTGTTGCTCTTGAATTTGGCATGGACTGTGGAGATCAAAATGTGCTCTCTGTTAATTGTTGTGGTTCTGCATGGAAGGATTCTGCATATCCTCAAATTACTTTCTAGTGAGTACAGATCCACAGTACAATTTAACAGCAATTTAGTTAATCCTCTGAGGGTAACATTGCAGGTACATTTACTGCACAGCCAGGGATGTGATTCTGTATTTGCCAGCCCATGAATTTAGCATGTAAAATGCAAGTCTTGGGCTGGAGAGCACAGGAACAGAAAACACTATCCTACAAGTTTGCTATCGGCGCAAAGCAGTTTGACTTTCCAATAACGTAAACCTGTACAGCGTAAACCTGTGCAGTGTAAATCAGGTGATTCGACTCTGTAGGGATTCTCATTCTGTTCTTCTTTCAGGTCAGACTTCTATCCCGATTAAGATTTTATTTGCATTATACCAGTAGCATCAGCGTGAAGTAAAATTACTTCACACCAACAATAGCCTAAGCCACAATATTAAGGCTGTGCACATTATCTCATGCTTTCGTTGAGTGCTGAATGCTGATACTTGGTTTCAAAATGGAATGTTCTACTCAGCAGCACTGACATCTTCCACCAACTACTCATAAACATCATGTATCAATGGAGAAAATGAATACCTAAGAATACTGATGAGGTAACACTACCTTATAGGCTTGAATTAAATAATAAACCAAGAAGAAACTTGAAATCAGTTTTTGTGAAAAAGAAAAATTTCGCCTATGGTTTTCATTTCTTACTATTGCAAAGACTTTAGATGTACCAAGTTATTTTGATTATCATTAACCTGAAATATTTTACATTTCATAAATTAAGATAAACTTTTCCAGTTACTGAGATCTTTCAGGAGGAATTCAAATGAAATAATTATTTTATAATAAAAGAAGAAGCTACATTGATCTTTTAAAAGTGTGAAATAAATATCTTGCAAGGTACCATAAAGTCTCTCAAAAGGACCTCAAAGCCCTGCATAGACAATGAATTACTTCAAAGTGGAGTCACTACTTTTGTGTAAACAAAACATAGCAACATTACTCCACAGATATAATCAATCACAAACCATGATGTTTCGAGTCCAGGTGACCCTTTGTCAAAAGCTGCCAGACCTGCTGAGATTTTCCAGCATTTTCTCTTTTAATTTCAGATTCCAGCATCCACAGTAATTTATTTGCTTTTATCCAATCACAAATCATGTTTTATTTCTTGATGGCGTCCAATGGAGCAACACAATCTTTAATTTCCACAATAGTAGATAAAGATTAATAAAGCATCTACAGCCACAGTTGAGTGATAACTATTGCCTTTGAATATTAGAAACTACTGCTGGTTATGATGAACAAACCTGAATCAACAGCCTGTCACTTGAGTCAAAAGAGAGAAGCAAAACTTTCAGTTTGGACTGAACATGCCACTTACATGAGCAATGCATGAAGTTAGAGGTTCAGTTGTATAGTATTTAATAATGCATTCATTCACCTTAAGCATTCAAGTGTGGTCATTAAGTTTCTTCCTGCACTGTATTTGGGTTCCTGGAGCTAATATTGCTGGCATTTTCCATGGTAGCTTTCTGATCCACAGTTTTTGGAGTCAGGTGTGCTTCCAAATGTTCTGAGGACAAAGGACATCTTGCAGGACTAGCCAGCTCCTGCATCATGGTCTTCACTGGAGCATCAAAGGACATTGGAGCACTTTTCCTCTCCTGTTTCATTATATTCATTTTTCTTTCTGCTCAGAGATTCCCCCTCAACCATTCCCAACACCTGCTGCAGGCAGAATGAACCTTCCCTTTAAGAGCTGCAGACCTCCTCTCAGAAGCACAGGCCAACCTTAAGTGTTGCAAACCTCAAATAAACATAGACTATTTCTTGGTAGTGCAACCAATAAGTAGCTTTGAGTTTAACACTGAGCTTAATGTCAATAAAATTCTTACAAGCAAGCAGCATGAATTCTTTATGTGTCTGCATCACAATGCTATGCCTGGGTTAATCATGCTCAGTTGTGAGCCTTACCCAATATTTTCACTCATAAATTCTGAACCAGGAAGTTTAAGTTAAAAATGTTAATTCAATGTCAAATCATATACAGGCAGTGAAATCGAGAAAGATAGGATTGAGAAAAAGATTTTTAAAAATTGCCAACAATAATTAAAATCTGAAAGAAAAAGATTCAAGATCTGTCAATGTTAGGGAGATTGCTCGGGAATAACAAATATTTATCCTGTGGTAAAAATTCACCCAGATTAGAATAGATGGCCTTAACATTTTCCAATGAGCTGAAAGTTCATAGGAAAATCTCATAGGCAAGTATGTCAACTTTATGAAATTGCATGTGCTGTACCCTGTCTCTCAGCAAGATAGCAATGTCACAAAACTTCTGCAGTAGTAATAAGGGCAACTTTGATAACAACTTCTTGATTTCGACATTTAATCAAGCATATGCTTCTGCTGGAAGTGGTTGTTCGATTTGCACCATGAGTGTCACATCATGTCTAATGCAAAATCAGGACCAGTAGGTCTAAATTTTGGATCAATGAACGAAACAAATAGTAACAATGTGTTTCGATGGCAGATTTCCATAAAACAAAAGTTCTTTTTTGCAAACAGCAATGTTTTTTAACTTCACTATCTTGTTGAAACTTTTGAGATCCACGAATGTGTGTACATATACTGTTACTGACTTGTGTTGTGAACTAATATATTCCTTATGAAAAAAGTCAACAGAGCCGCACAAAATGTGACACAGAAATGAACTCATTACAAAGAAGCTATTTTCTTGCAGATTCACAGCGAATAACATTGAAAGATGAGCTTTTAGTCGTGACAGTGATTGCAGTACTGCCTGGAGGCTACTGTAGGTAGTTTTGTTACTGCAATTAAATTCATGATACCTTCCACATTCTCCCAGAGTGCACTGTGACATGATGGAATTATACGATTCTGCACAGAATGCATCAAGTTTTACATAAAACTATTTATAACTGGCCTGATTTGGACTTGTCTGCTATGATGCTTACACTATTAGAATTATTTTCACTGAAATATTTGATTTTTATTTATATTTTTTGTTTGATTAATCAACATTATGTAATCTTTTAGACTTTCCAACAGATGAGAAAGAACAGCCTTTTGTTAGTGAGATAATACTAAAGAAGAAATATTTAAACAGACAGCCTACAAATCCTCAAAAATGTATCTTAAGGAAACTCTTTGTCCAATTAATACAATTTAAAAGAATTCCATCTTATTTTTTTGTTTTCTGCATGTCTCTTGCAATATCATCCAACCACAAAATACTGCGCACAATGCCAGAACACAGCATACAGCTTGCCAAGACGCAATTTCAAGAATGCTTTAAGTCTAATTTGGGACTAACTCTGTTATAACCAAATCCATTTTAAATGAACTTCTTGCCTCTTCTGCATATACTTTTCCAATTCAGTGCAATGCAGTTATATAAAGGATGGACTGTATGAGAACAAATACTGATATAGAAGTTTAGTTTCAATTTGGGGTTAATTTTTGTTGCAGTTGTATTATGATTCTTGTCTGCAATTAATAAGGAATAAATTAACAATTGACAGCACCAGATTAAAACATCCTGCGTGGGTGGAATTGCATTCTTGTGGCCAAGAGGGAGCTGTGCATACACCTGTTTATACATTTGTGCAGAATTCCAAATTTCCACAATTAAATGAGTGTAGGAATCATAGAAATTATAGAAATTTTCTGCCATATGAGAAAGCCATTTGGCCCTTCATGAAATTTATTTACTTTCATCTGTACAAATGCTTTTAATACTTCCTCTTTACAATGTTTCTGTCATCCAATGCATCATATTCTTCCTCCTTAACTATGAAGCCATCATTGGTGCCATCTTTTATGAAGACATTTGCAAAGCAATCATTAAAAACGTCTCTTAAGTTTTCCACCTACTAGATTAGCAGATTGGTCTCCAGCCAGCTCGATCATATCCTTAATCATCCTTATGCTCTTTACATCGTTCGAAAATATGTTCGGATGTTCCTTAGTTTTTTTCTTGCCAGGACATTTTGATGCTAACTCTTTGCTTTACTAATTTCCCTTTTAATTTCATTCTATGATTTGATACAAGTCAAGATATTCTGCAATTTAAGATCTCTGTATATGATATAAGCTTTTTTTTTGCTTTATTATACCCTCGAGGCATCTTGTCATTCAGGGGCTCTAGAGTTAGTAGCCCATCCTCTTTCTTTGTAGGAACGTTCACTCTGAATCTCCAGGAATCAACACCCAGAATCTCCTTCTTCAATCCAAACCATTGTCCTAAATAGACATATCTTCAAGTTACTGTTTCCAGTTCACTTTTACTAAATCATTTCTCAACCTAGTAAAATTGATCTTCCAACCAATGTAGAAGCCTTATCTTATTTCAGCTTTGTCCTTTTTCACAACAATGCTAATCTTACTAAACTATGATCACTACCATAAAAGTGCTCTTCCATGTGCACAGCATCTTCCCAGAAACTAAATGCAGAATTGCCCCATTCTTGTTGGGCTTGCCACATCTTGGACATAATGAAGGAATTTTGTGCTTTGAACCTTTCACAACGATTGCACCCCAGTTAATAAAAGAATATTCAAAGTTCCCCACTATTACTGCCTTATTATCAGAAATTTGCTAATAAATCTGGTCTTCTGTTTCCCTCATTGAGATCGATTTTACATTCCCAACAACATGATTGCTGTTCTTTTGTTCCTTCATTCAAATCCTGGCTACCTGTGGCCTACATGCTCATTTGTCAACTCTATTAACAACTTAGCTGAATTATTTCCCAGGGTGGGGTGTTTGGTGGTGCAGGCAGGAAAGTGAAGTCACTCATCTCATTAATTGGATGGATCAAGGAATCATTCAGGAAAATCATGTCTCACAAAATTAATTGAGTTTTTTGAAGGGGCAACCAAGAAGGTAGATGAGGGCAGTACAGTTGGTGTTGTCTACATGGACTTTAGCAAGGCCTTTGGCAAGGTACCGCATGGTAGGTTGTTGCATAAAATTGAATCTCATGGGATCCAGGGTGAGGTATCTAAATGATACAAAATTGGCTTCTTGATAGAAGCCAGAAGGTGATTGAAGAGAGTTGTTTTTCAAACTGGAGGCCTTGACCAGCAGTATGCCTCAGAGATCAGTGGTGAGCCTACTGTTCTTTGTCATTTATATTAATGATTTGGATGAGAATATAAGCGGCATGGTTAGTAAGTTTGCAGATGACACTAAGATTGGTGGCATGGTGGATATTGAGGAAGGTTATCTCCAATTGCAGCAGGATCTTGATCAGTTGGGCCAGTGGGCTGACAAATGACAGATGGAGTTTGGACAAATGTGAGGTAATGTATTTTGGTAGCTTGAACCAGACAGGGCTTACTCAGCTAATGGTAGGGCGTTGGGGAGAGTTACAGAACAAAAAAATCTAGGGACACATGTTCATAGCTCCCTGAAAGTAGAATCACAGGTGGACAGCGTGATGAAGAAGGCATTCGACATGCTTGGTTTCATCAGTCAGAACATTTTCTACGGGAGTTGCGACGTCTTGTTGAAATTGTAGAAGACATTGGTGAGGCCACACTTGGAATACTGTGTGCAATTTTGGTCACCCTGTTATAGAAAGAATATTATTAAAGTAGAAAGAGTGCAGAAATGATTTACTAGGATGCTACCAGGATTTGATGGATTGAGTTATAAGGAGAGGCTGAATAGACTGGGACATTTTTCTCTGGAGTATCGGAGGCTAAGGGGCGATCTTATAGAGATCTATAAAATAATGAGGATCATAGACGAGGTAGATAGCCAATATACTTTCCCAAAGGTAGGGGAGTTTAAAACTAGAGGGCATAGGTTGAAGATGAGAGGGGAGATACAAAAGTATCCAGAAGGTCAATTTTTCACACAGAGGGTGGTGAGTGTCTGAAATAAGCTGCTAGAAGTAGTAGTAGAGGCGGGTACAATGTTATCTTTTAAAAAACATTTAGATAGTTATATGGGTAAGATGGACATAGAGGGACATGGGCCAAATGCGGGCAATTGGGATTAGTTTAGGGGTTCTAAAAAAAAGGCAGCATGGACAAGTTGAGCCGAAGGGCCTGTTTCCATGCTGTAAACCTCTATAACTCTATTCTAGGAGCTCATTAGGAACTAATCTTCCAACCTCCAAGATTTTCATGGGTGGGCAGACCATCAGGTGGTTTGGAACCTGAATCCCTTCAACCTGACAGGAACAGAGGCAGCTGTCCAAGTGTCAAAGTGAACCTAAATGTGGCACAATTTCCTGATTGCTTCATTTTTGCCCGTCCACCATTGCTTCTCATGGCAGTAATTTTTTAAAAAATAATTTTTGCCATTTTACCACCACTTTTTAATCTGAAATCTTGTAACCAAGAGTATTAAACTGCCATTTTCTTCCCTTCCCTCCTTAAGCTATTTTTAAAAACTAGAAAATCATGCTTCCAAGTGTCAATCTGCATCCTTAGCTCATTTGCTTTATTCATACTCCTTACATTTAGATTTATACAAGTACAATCAGGCTCTTTAAATCTTATTTCCCAAACTTTTGTTGTGCCTTCCAACTTACTCGCTAATTTTCTGCTATCCATTTCCAGCTCTGCTTTTCTTCCGATTAAATCTATGTTCTGCTTTCCATCCCACTGCCTAGGCAGTTCAAACTATCTCCAACATTGTTGCACTTGACGGTATTGGTCATGGCTCTTTTGAGGGTCAATCCATCTGGCCTATACTGATTCCACTTCCACAGAAACAGTCCCAGTGTTCCCTCCTACATCATCTCTCTAGCCATGTATTTATCTGCTCTGTCCTCCTATTTCTAGCCCATGACTCTGGGAGAAATCACTATATTACTACCTTTGAGATGCTGTTTCTTAATCTCTTTCCTGACTCCTTAAAACCTGCATGAGGATGTCAGCCTTTAAACTCCCTATGTCAAGCACAGTTTCCTCAAAATATTAATGAATTACTGGCTCACTTCTATGCAGTGGCCACAAGGTTCAAGGGACCACTGAAGAACTCTTAAACTCAAGTTGTTGCCTCATTGAAGTTCTATGATTGCAGGTTTGCGCATTGTAAGGCCAAACAATGAGACAGAGCTCCTTATTAGCAAGTCCCACACTTGTGCAAACTCAGGATCCAACACTAAAGTTATACTGTCACTTTAGTGGGATGATGACGTAGCAACAAAAGCAACATGCATACATACATAGAAATATGTCTAGGGAGGTACACATATGACAGGAAGCAACCAATGTTTCAATCTCCCTTTCTTGTCTTCTGTTTTCCTCTTCATTTCAGTTGTACAAGAGAGATAATTCTAAGTTAATTGGCAAAAGAGCCAGAAGAGCTGCTTCTAAAATAGGACGATTTTTTATAATCTAGAATTGCAATGTCTCAATGGGCCAATGGCCTACTTCTGCACTATTTTGTTTCATGATATTCCAGAAGTGATCTCCCAAAGGCCTCATGCAACTGCAGCAGTACAACTGTAGCAAATCTTCCTATTTTATATTCTGTTCCTCTCTCAATAAACAACATTTAATTTGCCTTCTTAATCACAGCATGTTAACTTTTGTGATTCATGTACAAGACACCTAGATTCCTCAGTATTAATGAGTTCTGGAATCTTTCTCCAAATAACTAATATGCTACATTTCCAATTTTTCTACCAAAGTAGAAAGTATTTTCCCACAGTATATTCCATCTGTTAAATTTTTGCCCATTCATTTAACCTATCTGAATCTCTTTTAAAGGCTCCTTGGCTGGGATTTTCTGGCCACACGTCCCAAGATCAGAAAATCCTGCCTGAGATTAGCAGACCTTTGCATGGTCCATGTCCTGCCTGCTATCATTCCCGTGGCAGGCAAAATGGGAAAATTCCACCCCTTACGTCTTCTTTACAATTTACTCTCCTACCTTCCTTCATGAGATCAGCAAAATTAGCAACCAGATGTATATTTCCTTCATCCAATTCATTTAAAGTATTTAAGGTCCCAACACTGATCTCTGTCTCACTCCATGTGTTACATGTTGACAATGTAAAATGAACTAGTTACCTTGCCTGGAATTTTACTGCTTGCCTGCGACAAGAATTGGAGCTGGCGAGGGACGGATAATGGGAAGGTCCATTGATCTCAGGTGGGATCCCACACCTTGTATCTGTTTCCTGTTGGCTAGCCAATTCTCTATCCATGTTACCACATACACCACAAGCTATTATTTTGTGTAGTAACCTTTGTTATCAAATATCTTTTGGAAATCCAAGTGCACCACATATACTTTGTCAACGAACTCTAATATGTTATGTAAATATAGCTTCTCTTTCAGAAAGCTATATTAACTCTGTCTGATTACATTAAGATTTTCTAAGGGCCCTGCTACAACTTCCTCCATAACAGATTCTAGGATTTTACCCACGATAGATATTTGGCTAACTGGCCTGTAGTGTCCTGCTTTCTATTCCTGTTCAAGGCCTCTGCCATTTCCTTATTTCCCATTATTAATTTCCAGATTCCCTCTCCAAAGAACAACATTTCAATTTAGTTATTCTTTTTATTTTTAAACATTGCATAAACTCTTTCCACTTCTAAATTTCCAGCTAGTTTTCTCCCTTACTCCAATTTCTCCCTCCTTTCTGAATTAATTCTTTGCTGGTTTTAAAATTCTATGCAATCATCTGACCTAACATTAGTCTTCGCATAACTTTTCTTTCAATTTGAGATTATTCTTAATTTCTTAGTTAGCCATGAATGATACATTCATCTCAGAGTTTGTCTGAATGACCAGAATGGATTTTTGCTGAGTGTTATGAAATATCTTCCTAAATGCCTAGCATTGCATTTCTACTTTCCCGCTCTTTAACCTAATTTCCTAGTTCACTTTAGACAATTTTACCCTTCATACCATTGTAACAATCATTAGTTAAGTTTAAAACACTTGTCTTATGCCCACTCTTCTCTCCCTTAAACAAACTGTGAAACTTTATCATGTTATGATCACTCCTAACTAGAGACTACTTTGCTATGAAGATATTAATCAATCTTGTCTCATTGTGCACTACCAGCTGTAGAATAATCTATTCTCTGGCAGGCTCCAGAAAGTGGTGCTCCAAGAAATTGTTCCAAAAACACTATGAACTCATCATCCAGACTACCTTTATTGATCTTATTATGCCAATCTATGTTTAGATTAAAATTATCTACGATTATTGTTGTACCTTTCTCAAAAGCCCGATTATTTCTTCTTGTTTATACACCCAACAGCATTGTTTCAGTTAGCGGGTGTATAAACAACGTCCGCAACTGACTTATTTCCATTGCAATTTCCTATCTTTAAAGTTTATTTATTAGTCACAAGTAGGCTTACATTTGCATTGCAAGTAAATTAATGTGAAAATCCCCTCTTCGCCACTCTCCGGCATCTGCTCAGGACTATGGGAGGAAACTGGAGCATCGAGATGAAAGCCACATAGACACAGGGAGAATGTGTAAACTCCACACAGATAGTGACCCAAGCTGGGAATTGAACCCGTGAAGTAGCAGTGCTAACCATTATGTCACCTCAATCTTTACCCGAATTGATTCTATTTGTTAATAACTAAAATTAAGGTAATCACTCACTATTGTACTAATTAACAGAGCTATCCCAATACATTTTCCTTGCTTGTCAACTTCCAGAATGTCAAGTGTCATTGCATATTCAGGTTCCAGCCTTTGTCACCTTATAGCCTCCTCTCTTTCATGGTCATCAGGTCATACACTGAGTGGTTAGCCCTCATACAGCCAGCGACCCGGATTGAATTCCCAGCTTAGGTCACTGTCTGTGTGGAATCTGCACACTCTCCCTATGCCTGCATGGGTTTCTTCCCACAGTCCAAATGATGTACTGGTTAAGTGCATTGGCCATGCTAAATTTTCCCTCATGTACCTGAACAAACCTTAGAGTTTGGCGACTAGGAGGTTTTCACAGTAACTTAATTGCAGTGTTAATGTAAGCTTACTTGTGATTAATAAATAAGTAAATACAGTTTTTTTCTGTTTGAACTGATCATTCATCTCTTTTGTTATGAATGTTACAGGCATTCAGATATGTAGCCCTTGGTACTGTCTTTTTTCCTATTTTGAAAATTCTGGCCTTACTTGCTGGCACACACTTAAGTTTGTACCTCAGTTCACTCCTATAAAGTTATGATTATCATTATCTTTAGTGTAATCTTCACTTACATGATCCTTCATCCCTATTACTTAGTTTAACAGCATTGTTCAAGTAAAGGCTATCATAATGGTATAGTTCCCATTTCCTCAGTTCTGTTTCCCATGAATTGAAATCAATTTCTCTCACACCAAATTTTAAGCAATACTTTAATCTCCTAATCGCATTTACTCCACACCAATTTGCTCTTGGCTCAGATAACGATCCAGAAGTTATCTTTGAGGTTCTGCAATTTTATTAAGCCTTTAGTTGCTCCCTGTGCACAATGCCTTTCATAGTCATTTGGCATGGCAACTGGCTCCTTCCCCTCCTGCTAAACGTTCCTTTCCAGCCCCAAGCAGATACACCAAACCCTGGCTCTGGGCAGGCAACACAAATTTTTGTACTCTTTCTCAGCTTTAGAGAACTGTGAATATCCCCCTGACCTACTGTTCTCTACTACCATTATATTCCTATTATAGTCCTGCTTAAATGGATTCCTGTGCCACAGTCCTCATCAATCTTACAACTCCTGCTCTCATCACTACAAGCGACAAGAATCTCAAACCAGTTTGACAATTACCAACGGGTGATGCTCCTCAACTTGGTTGATCCCCATACCTGGCCTACTTGCAGTCATAAGCTCTTGTCTATGACTATGAAACAACTCAGACCACCCTCATCTATAAGGTGCAGTTGGCCAGGTAACTTACCCCTACTTGATGCATTGCAGCTTCTGAAACTAGGCCTCCAGCTCATTAACTCAGGGCTGAAGTTCCTTGATCCCATGATCACTAACTGCTCACACTAGTATCACCCAGGTCTCATATACTGTAGCTGCAATTTATTGCCATCCAGCCATATTTATAGTGTTTTAATTAAACAATTAATTATTTTCTTCATTAAACTTTAATTAATGTCTTTAGTCTTGCTGATGCTGGTGTTCTTATTATTTCAATTAATATCCAACTTACTCAAATTGAAATTCCGTAACTGAGATAAAATAACTAAAAATAATCACCAATCTCTGTTTCTTTGATGTAATATTTCAATTTGCCTTTCCAATCATATCTCCAAAACTACAGATTGGTTCCTGGACGCTGACCCGGCTTCCCTCAAATTCTCACTATTTTCTCATGCCACTCTCTCAAATTCTCACTGCTTTCTCACCCCACTCCCCTCAAATTCTCACTACTTTCTCACCCCACTCCCCTCAAATTCTCACTACTTTCTCACCCCACTCTCCAAGTTTTGCTGTTTTCTAACTCTGCTCTCCTCAAATTTTCTCTGTTTTCTAACTCTCCTCAGCTTAAATTCTTGCTGCTTTCTAACATTTCTTGAAGTCTCAATGTTTTCTGACATGAGGTTGGGATCAATCTTCCACCTTTTTTCTCAGAGGCATGATTGTTTCAGTGTGACAATGAACAATGCAACAATTGACTCTTCAACTTTATCTCATTTTACATATGACCCAGAAATCATGGGTTCAAAAAGTTATGGGTCTGCTTGCATTTATATGATATATTTATTGGAAACATGGTTATTTTAACTCTGCTTGGCATAATCTAAAAAAAATTCAAGACAATGCTTCTTTCACACTTTTACTTCAGTGGTCCAGTTGAAAAAGTAAAATCTTAGGGTATTGTAACTAAAACTGATGCCTAAAATCCCTCTTTTGTGGCTACAAGTTCTCAACTGAAATCAAACCTGCAATACCTCATACACAGGCCAGTTAGCACCACCATCTCCAATTATATTCCCGTGTGTCATAAATCCAGTGACTTAAAAAGAGTCTGATGCCATAGAAAGTGTAAATATATCTGTCAAACTATCAACCAGCAAAACTATCCTTGCTGGGGAAATAATCCTCTATTTCAATGATTCATAAAAAGCACAGTTGAGGAGCATTAAAATTTAGGTCATGATTTTAAAATCTTTTTCTCTGGATTATTGCTTGCAGAAGGACTTATAGCTAATGGAAATAAATTGGAATGACACTCTGGACACAAATCAATTACATGGAAATGGGAATGACACATAGGACTTGTATCTAATAGAAGAAAATGTGATTGTGTATTGCATTTATATCCAATGGAAGTAATCGGGAATGACACTTTGACTCTAATGAAATAAATGAGAATGACACATTGGAGTTGTATCTAATAAAGTCAATGAGAATGATACATTGGATTTGTATTTAATACAAATAACTAAGAAAGACACATTGGACCTGTTCTAATGAAGTCAATGGGAATGACACATCGACTTGTATTCAATGAAAGAAAATGGGAACTACATATTGAGTTTGAGTAGAATGGAAGTAAATGGGGCTGACATATTGGACTTCTATGTTTGCATAAGAATTAAGCTCAGAGTGCATACGCATTTATCAAGAGTTGACTGCAGCACATCGAGCTGTTTTGCCACTGCGGGAAAATCTGTATAGACTACCTCAGCTGCTTATTAGAAGTAACAATTCTAACATGTTCTTCCCAAAAAAGCTTCATCAACATAATTAATTATTCAGTTGTTAGATTCCTAGGCTCATGACACTGAATAATCTCCTCATCACTGTGCCTTCTTGTTATTGTCATTCAACATACTGGGGATCTTTAGTCACAAATCTATTCGATTCCCACCCGAAGCCCTATAATAGGCCATTCATGCAGCACCATTTCGGAAGACCCTTTCATCAGATGTTAGCAAACTCCACAGCATTCGTCAGACACAAATAATGTATTTAATGGTTCAGTCAAACCACTTCCTAACATAGTAACGAAGAAAAAAAAAGGACAAAGCAGCCCAGTTGATTGAACATAAAAAAGATAAGAACTTAAGAACTAGAAACAGGAATAAGCCATCTGGCTCCTCGAGCCTGCTCTGCCATTCAATAAAATCATGGCTGAACTTTTTGTGGACTCAGCTCCAATTATCCACCTGTTCACCATAACCCTTACTTTCTTCACTGTTCAAAAATTTATCTATCCTTGCCTTAAAAGCATTCAATGAAGTAGCTTCAACTACTTCACTGGGCAGGGAATTCCACAGATTCACAAACCTTTGTGTGAAGATGTTTCTCCTCAAGTCAGTCCTAAATCTGCTTTCCCTTATTTTAAGAACATGTCCCCTAGTTCCAGTTTCAATTGCTATTCCTTCCACAAATATCCAATCCCTCCACCACCGACAAACAGTGGCAACTATATATACCATCTACATGATGCACTGCAGGAGCTCATCTAAGTTCCTTAGGCAGCAGCTTCCAAACTCATGACCGTGACCATCAAGAAGGAGAAGAACAGTGTATAGCTGGGAATACCACCACCTGGAGGTTCCCCTCCATGTTATTCATTATCCTGATTTGAAAATATTTCGCTGTTCCTTCACTGTTGCTGGATCAAAATCCTGAAATTCCCTCCTGAACAGCTCGTAAGTTTCTCAGCAAGTATTGCGTAGGTGTTTTTACAATTGGTCACTGGATTAAGGAAGAGAAGAGACAGCTAGAATTTTTATTACATTTTTGAATCTTTTCTACCCTTTTTATTCATGTTACTTTGCCTCAGATCACTCTAAGGCCTTACTTTCTATAACCTTGAATTTATCCAGCTGAGCACTGTCTAAGTAGACTTTTAGAAAATGCCCCAAATAGAAAACCAATATAGAGTCATAATGTTGTACAGAGCAGAAAAGGCCCTACTCCCATCAGGTCTGAACTGGCAATAACTACTCTAAGGTCGCACTAATCCGATTTGTCCCATGACCTTGAATGTTACAATTAAAATACTCATCCAAATACTTTTTAAAGGTTGTACGATTTCCAGCCTCTACTACCTTCCACAGTGCATTCCAGATTGTCACCACCCTCTGAATGAAAAACATTTTTCTCGAATTCCTTCTGAATCTCCTGCCCCTTTCCCTAAAATTATTCCTCCTCATGATTGACCCCTCAACCAAGTGGAACAGCTGTTTCCTATTCATCCTATACATACCCCTCATAATCCTATAACACTTCAATCATGTTTGTCACTAATATTTAGTATCTGCATCTATCCTCTAACTGAATTGGTATGATGTTTCGGTTGGCAAATTAATATCACAATTTCCATTACATAATTTTAAACTATTTAGCAGATTTATTGAATAAAGACACAACATAATCATTTAACCATGAAAAGTTTTTTTATCAACCTGAAATGGCAAAATATTTTTAAAAAATCATAGACCTAAATCTGGACTATACTTCACCATAAACCAAGGAGCACACACTTGCTTCCTCCTTTTCAATTTCATATCATTGCTGGAGCCTAGAATATTAATCTGAACCATTTCTTAGAAGCTTAAACCAATTTTCTTCTTTTTCAGGAATGAATGAAGTTCCATGGGAAGCTACATAATCCATTTCGTAATGATACAAGATGAAATTTTCCAGTCCCACCCACCCCAAGACCAGAAATTCCCACCCAAGGTCAATGGCCCTTTAATTAATCTGTCAAACTTTCCATCCTGTCTGTGACAATTCTTGCAATAGGCAGGAATGGAAAATTAGCTGAAAATGAATTAGCTTATGAATTTGAAAATTGTCTGAAATAGACATTTCACATAATGTATTTTCTTCTTGCAATTGTCCTTGAAAGTGGTCTCCATTTAAGATGACTATGCATAATACATTAACTCAATGTTTTAAAAAGAGTTGCTAAACTATGTTCTTCTTCTAAAAATTCAATTAAATGTTTTGATTAATTATCTTCTGTAAGTGCCTGAACAAAATTGAAATTTGCACATTCCATGAGGAACTTCGTTGGGGAAAAAAATTCATGAAGGAATATTATATGTTAAAAAAAGTTAGCCTTGCAGGTCGGTCCTCTTCTCCACATTTTTGTAAAGAGAGCACTAATCTTTTCTCTAAATAAGCAGCCTGCCTGTAGCCAGACAAAAAGAGATTTTTCAGGTTCATGCCACAATTACCATTAGCTATGTTTTTTGTTCAAGAGGGAAAAACTTGATGAAACTAATTATGTGGGTTATCTGCATTTCATGAACACAAATGTTGCCTTATTGTACTACCATAGGAGGCAACCATGACTCCAGTGGCAATTCCATTACACATGTGTAAGTCCTTCTATTTTATCTTTGCAGCCTCTCTCTTCATCATGAAACATAGGGAAGTTTGCTTACATCTAAGAAAAATGCCACAAGCAAATACACTACCAAAAGAACCAACATTTTCATTTTGGAAAAAGCTGCAGTTTGAACAAAAGCTGCAGTTTGAACAAAAGCTGTAACAGTGCTGAATGATTAAAATTTTCAGAGTAGTATAAAGATCTGGCACATTTATTATTAATGTGGGACTGAGTACAGTGCTGCCCATACAGTGATAATAAGACAGCATGTGACCCGCACCCGAAGTCAGTGTGATGTTGGACAGAGATGTGTGCTGACCTAAGAACTGAGACAGCTCCTCTCTTGTATACTATAGTTTTACTTGCCTGTAGTTCCAGTGGTTAAAAAAGATTTACAGGTAAGCTGCTAAAGACCATGAAGACTTCATCAAAGCTACTGGATATAACCAGCATCCCACAATAGTCATATATTAAGCAATTTATCCAGGTAGTCCCTTTGAGGAGATACCCAGATCAATGCCTTGTATCTATCATAAGAAAACACAAAGATGGCAGCAAATGAATTCAGCAGACAAATTCTTCTCTAGCTGATAATTAGTAATACGATCAGCTTGGATTTTCACTGAAGTTGAATTTATGATAACTAATTAGTTCTTACATTCCAGTTATGCAAGGGTGAGGGCCATTTAAAGAATAGAGATTGGTTGTGGATTAGACACTTTGGTTGTAAATCCAGAACTGAAATAATGGCAGATTCACTTTGGAACCTGAACAGTGAATAGAGTTAACAGTGTCGGGAACGAGATGTGAATGGAAACCAGGGGTAATACCGAACAAACTGCCTCCCAAAGATACACAAGGCAAACATACCCGGCCGTCCCATCGTATCGGGCAATGGGACCCTGTGTGCTATATCGAGGGCATCCTGAAACTCATTGTACAAAGAACCCCAGCTTTTGTCTTGACACTACGGACTTCCTACAGAAACTCAGCACACATGAAGCAGTTGAAACACGGACATTCCTTGTCACAATGGATGTCTCGGCGCTCTACACCAACATCCCCCACGACGATGGTATTGCTGCAACTGCCTCAGTACTCAATGCCAACAACTGCCAGTTTCCGGATGCAATTTTACAACTCATCCGCTTCATCTTGGACCACAATGTCTTCACCTTCAACAATCAGCTTTTCATCCAGACACACGGAACAGCCATGGGGACCAAATTCGCACCTCAATATGCCAACATCTTCATGCACAGGTTTGAACAAGACTTCTTCACCACACGGGATCTTCAACCAAGGCTATATACTAGATACATTGATGACATCTTTTTCCTTTGGACTCATGGTGAACAATCATTGAAACAACTGTATGATGATATCAACAAGTTCCATCCCACCATCAGACTCACCATGGACTATTCTCCAGAATCAGTTGCATTCTCGGACACACGCATCTCCATCAAGGACGGTCACCTCAGCACCTCACTATACCGCAAACCGACAGACAACCTCACAATGCTCCACTTCTCCAGCTTCCACCCTAGACACGTTAAAGAAGCCATTCCCTATGGACAAGTCCTCCGTATACACAGAATTTGCTCAGATGAGGAGGATCGTGACAGACACCTCCAGACGCTGAAAGATGCCCTTGTGAGAACAGGATATGGCACTCGACTCATCGATCGACAGTTCCAACATGCCACAGCGATAAACCGCACTGACCTCCTCAGAAGACGAACACGGGACACGGTGGACAGAGTATCCTTCGTTGTCCAGTACTTCCCCAGAGCAGAGAAGCTACGACATCTTCTCCGGACTCTTCAACATATCATTGATGACGATGAAATCTCGCTAGGGCCATCCCCACCCCCCCACTTCTTGCCTTCAGACAACCACACAACTTCAAACAGATCATTGTTCATAGCAAACTACCCAACCTTCAGGAGAACAGTGACCACAATACCACACAACCCTGCCACAGCAACCTCTGCAAGACATGCCGGATCATAGACATGGACGACATCATCAAACATGAGGATACCATTCACCAGGTACACGGTACATACTCTTGCAACTCGGCCAACGTTGTCTACCTAATATGTTGCAAGAAAGAATGTCCCGAAGCATGGTACATTGGGGAGACCATGCAGACACTACGACAGCGGATGAATGAGCATCGCTCAACAATCACCAGGCAAAACAGTTCCCCTCCTGTGGGCGAACACTTCAGCAGTCACGGGCATTCGGCCTCCGACTTTCAGGTAAATGTTCTTCAAGGGGGCCTTCATGACACACAACAGCGCAGAGTCGCTGAGCAGAGACTGATAGCCAAGTTCCGCACACATGAAGTCGGCCTTTACAGGGATCTTGGCTTCATGTCACACTATCTGTAACCCCCGTGACTTGCCTGGGTTAGCAAAAAACCTGACTTACTGTGCTGTCTGGAGAAAATACACAATTCTCTAACCAACGCTCAGGATTCCCTTCACACACATTGTTAGCCAATTTAACACTTGAATAGCAGGTTAGATGTAAGGATTCACATTCTAATCAGCAATCTGTGACTGTCTGTACTGATGTGTGCTATTGCAGACCAGAACACTGCATTTGCCTGATGAAGAGAAAGGTCGAAAGCTCGCAAATTTACTATCAAATAAATCAGTTGGATTTAAAATTGGTGTTGCTAGATTCTTACTGAGTTCTTAATACCGAACAAACTCAGGAATATCACAGCATCGAGTAATCTAAAAGCGAGCTGGTGACTGCAGAAAAACTTCAGCAAATTTTTAACAAATTCAAATGGAATAAATATCACAACGTAATTGAAATACACATAGAGAAAAACTTGAGAAATTCTAAATTTGTAAACAGAAAAAGTTTTGCAACATGGCCACTATTTGTTACATAAATTAGGAATTCAATATAAATATAAATTTACCACCATAAATATTGTCAACATATCAACATTTATATTCCAACTTATTTTTCACGGAAGTCTAAAAGCACATTCAATATTTATGAAGCTCAGGCAATAGATTACAGAGTGTATTCAAATTACATTAAACTTGATCTGCTAAGCTGCCACTAAGGTTAATCCAAGTTCTATATTCTTTGCCTGTCATATAGTTGATAGTAGAGAAGATGTTCATCATGCACAGGCCATAGACCATGCATAAGGATTTAGTTCTTCATTAGTTCTCTAAATGAAGATGTTAGAATAAACAGAATAAGACAAAATGCCCCTTCTGTCAGACTTACTTTTATATTTCCAACACATAAAATAAACTTAAAGTCAATTTAACTTAACTCTGTTTTCATTTCTCCATGACCTTTAACTTGTCCTGATTATTGCAATCTCCTCAAGCCTTACAATCCTTCATCACCTCTGCACTTCTCCACCTTTGGTTGTGCCTTAAACTCTGGAATTCCCTCTTTCTGCTTCTTGGCCTGTCTCTCCATCTTTAAGATACTCCTCACAACCCACTTCTTCAGTTTGTGAACAAGATGGGGTTTTTTTGTACAATTGGCAATGATTTCATTGTCATTATTCCACTTTTAATTTCAGATCTTTTTTCTGGAATTCAAATTTCATTGCCTGCCATGGTGGGATTTGAACCTGGGAGTTCAGAGCATTATCCTGGGTCTTTAGATTAGAAGTCCGTGACAGTATCACTGCACCATCACCTCCCATCAATGCCATAGAAATCACAAAATCTTTGTAGACAGCTTTGTTTGAAGTTAGTAACAACTGCGTTTGCTTCATCGCCGACCGCAAAATTCACAGAATATTTGAACAGTAGACCAAAGTAGACATAAGGAAAAAAATCAGATTTTAAAGAATTTTCCAACATGTTTGGCTGAGGAGTGAATACATCCTTGGCCCCCAAGTGATTATTATCCATTATGCTTTCTTACAGATTGTGATATCTGCAGTATCATACAACTCTTTGCACTGGAACATATTTGTATTTTCTTTACAGGACCAGGAATAAGCTTTAAAATTTCAACACGTACTCCTGAGTAATACTGCAAGTCACAACCAATAAACGTTTCAAAAAAACCAATAATAGCATGCTAATTTATACCAGATACCCACTATTCTATTTAGTCCCATTTCTCCTCCTTTCACTTCCACCAACATTATTGAATGGCCCAGTGACAGCTGGATTTTGTCAACAATATCCGAGCAGCATGTCATCACCAAATGTCACATCAATCTCATACTCATAGTGTCAACATATAGCTCACACTAGAGATATCAAGATGTGCAGGGAACTGAAGTGACAGAGAAATACAGTTCGTGTTCAAATGTTGATGCATTAATTGCATTTTGACACAATTACTCTGCGGACATAAAAGTGGTAGTCTGCTGATCTATCGTTTTCTTATGATATCATTAGTACCCAGGTATTAATAGACTGTTTCTGGTCAGTGTGCCAGACAGATGACAAAGTATAAAGCATAATCATTGAAGTTAAAATTCAAGTAACACTGCTAGGTGCTAGTTTCCTAAAGTCATAAACATACTTGTTTTTCGGTTTTGAAGCAAAAGCAAAAACGTGGTTCAGCTGCTAATGTTAATCAACATTTTGGAGGAATTTATGAATTTGTTGAATGATCCAGTCTCTAGCTGAGAAGAAAACCCCACCATATGGGTCATGGTCTTTTTAACTTTTATTTCACAAATTGGCAGACTGATTACTAGCAGGCAAAAAAAAAAGCCACATAAAAACCAATCCATTCCTCTATAAAAATCTCAAAGCTTCAGAAGAGGTGCAGATTTTGAATGAGGCTTGCATTATAGGCTGTCAATAATGGACAAGATCGTGTCTTTTTTGCCAGAGTTTCCAGATCAAGCAGCTCTCGCTATAATCAGGTTCTGATCTATTTATCAAAGCAATAGCACTCTTCAAATGAAACTTAACAGGTGTATTTGAGGTGATAGCACTCCTGCAAATTTCAAAACAATAATAAATAACCTTCCTATCAGTATAAGGAGTTCTGACAACTCATTCACTTTTTAAATTGCCATTATTATCTTTAGTTTAGTGCAAAGACAATTCTGCAGGTGAAATATTGCTGAAGATGACATGCTGAATTGCCAAACAAACTCCTGTCCAACTACACTACATCAGTCAGAGCCCACTGCAATTGCAAAGCCATTTTCTATGATCTACATGCCCAGCAGTATTAATGACAACTGTGCATTGTAAAAATGCAAGAATGGAGAGGAAAGAAGACTTGCTTAGATTAGCTCTCCATGCCTTTGTTCTAAATATAAATGCATTGACTGTTTACTAAATCAAATATATGTAATTTCTTTAGATCCTACAAGTTAAGAGTAATGTCAAATTGATAGGCAATAGACTTTTAAAAAAAAGTTTATTTATTAGTCACAAGTAAGGCTTACATTAAAATTACAATGAAGTTACTGTGAATTTCCCCTAGTTACTATTAGTACACTTTTCTATTAAGATGCGAGTGCTACCAAAATTCTTGTATTGAGGTCAGAATTCCCATGTTCCTCATCTATCCATTTATTCTTCCCTTGGTTCAATATAAAATATTGTCCCCATTTATCCTCTAATCCTCATTATGTTTTAAAATTACATTACTGTATCTGAGCTTCAAGGACTGAATTAACTTTCTTTAGCCACGCATCATAGATCACTATTTTAATATTCAATGTGATAATTCACCTTTATTCATACATTTTTCAGTTGTTCTATAAGATGGACCCAGTCTCTAAGCACAACCTCTGCATCATGCTATCCTTACTTGCTTGGTCTTATCGACTAAGGTATTGTCTACTGTAAATCATTTTTATAGGAATAGACAAAGGAATGGCCAGATCACATGTAATGGTGTCATTCCATAATAGTCGTGCTGCTAGTAAAGGAATTCATTTTGTGGCATCTCCATTAAAAAAAAAGTTTTTTAAAAAAAACCATTCACAGTTACATTAATTATACAACTTAAGAATATGTTTTTGTAGATATGCACACCTGGCAAATTAACAAAATACTCTTATTTTCTTGAGCAATATCTATAAATCAAGTTCAACAATTTTTATAAAGTCTTCCTCAACTTGTAGCATTTTGGTGCAGAGATGGGTTTTGGACCATTTGGTTTCAGTTCAGGACTTGTAGAAGAACTCAATTCCTTTTTCTTTGGACATCTGCTATATTTGCTTTTTTTCAATTCACTTTTATATGTTTGCAGTTCATTATTTCAGCAAGTTTATTGACAGTCTGTGTTTTCCATGCATGTACCTGGTTAATTTATTCTTTCATAAATAGTTTTCAAGTTGTTTTCCTCCCTCTCTTAGTTCATTTCCAGTTGAAATATTTTGTTTTCCCTTTAAAAACATTTATATGAACTCTTTGAAATGATTGACTTGATCATGACAATGATTTTACACCAGGTTTTGATGGCTTATTTTTGCAGTTTGATCAAACGATGCAGTTGCAACCCAATGATTCTAGATCACCATCTTGATCAGACCATGAAACAAAATTTATCTCTATGGATGTCATCCTAATTATACCTGTGTGTTCAGTATGTAATTTTGCCAGAATCTTGTCTCTTAAAGTACTACGTACCACAACACTGTGGCTCTACTCAATTCACCTCGGTTCACATAACTCATGAGTGAATGCGAAGCAGTTTAAGTTTCTCATCTGCACACCATTCAAACCCTGTCTAAGTATTCAAGGTCAGATTGTCAACTCTTTTTAAAACTAGGCCTTTGAGTTTCAGCTAAAATTGTAATTGCAATGATTGGAAAGTCTTCATGCACAACACCTATTGTGGAGATTGCACCTTTACAACATTTGGAGCTTTCATGCAGTATACATAACAGTACATTAACAATTGCATTTTCCTTTGAACTAAGATGTTCAATGATAAAGTCACACTGTGAGAGATGCAACAGTCTACTACTACATTTTGAATACTGCCACTGTCAATATTTCAAACTTTGATCCCAGAATAGCTATTGGGGTTTTATGATTTGTAACTGATAATGACATTTCCATCAGAATAAAAACTGCTGAAATATTTTAATTCCCAAAAATACACCAAACATTTTATTTTCTATCAGTGCACGGTTATTTTCATTGTTGGTTAGAGAAAGCACATGATTCAAAATGCTTTGGGTGTCTTTTGATAATCATTCATGATCTGACTGATTATGGCCCAATTCCACAGTTTGAAGCATCACATGCAATTATCAGGTCACAAGTTTGTACTGTATTGAATAAGCAGTACATTACTGGTCAATATTGTAAACACATTGTTCAGCCTTGGACCATTCCCATTTCACACACTTCTCCAATAACTGAGAAAGTCAGTTACTATAAGCTCTGGCAGAAATTATAAATAAATAATATTGAATCGTGCCTAGTAAAGTTCTAAAATCAGACCATTTTTTTGATTTTGGAGCATTTACTATAATCAATATCTTTGCAGCAGGTCTCTCCAATTCAGACTTGGCAGAAACCGTATTAGTGACTTGTATCAGATGAAATTCTCACAGATGCTTTGATGCCATCTTCTTATTAAATGTCAATCTTACATGCCAGCTCAATATAAGATTTTCTGTTTTATAACTTCAACTGGATTCTTTCATTCATCAATCCTTAATATACAAATTTGTCTCATAATGCAGTCTAAGAATATACCAAAATTGATAAATTCTTCAGTGCCACAATGTATTCATTGCTGTTCTACTTTTTTTTGGTTCTAAATTTCTGCCAGTCTTGGCTAGCATTATTTTGAAAGGCACATCTTTCACCTTGTTGTGAGCATGAAAAGTTATTCATGTACCATGCATTTCTGGGCCAATTTTAATTAATAAAATTGTTTTATAGCAGTCAAAACTTGTCTTATTCTGATTCTATGTCTTTTCACATTCACCTTCGATTTCTAACATATTATTAACTCTGCAAATCAAATCTGATGTTTCAACGTATGAACTGAACGATTCTCAGGGGTGGTCATAGACTCCTGATCTTCCAGTATATTTCATGGATGCAGCCATATAGCCATGTTCTCATGTGTAACAAGAGATGCAGTAAACACTATACTATAGATTTTTGTCATAATAATACAGAAACTAAGACAAAAGAAACCAAAACCAGTTGTAATATGCCTTTAAGGAACTGCTGCACAGCATCACGAGAAAGGAAGTATGTCATGCAAACCAGTTTTAAATTTGTTTTTGCTTTTAAGAAGAGAACAGCACATCGCTCTGCAGCTCTGATGTTTTCAAATTTCTAGCCTTTGAATAAATATTGTGTCTCAGTAAATGAGCCCACAATCCCTTGTGAGCAATCTCTGCCTTTATATCATTATGAAGACATGGCAGTGGGTAGTTAAGTCAGATAGATACTGAAATTCTGAAGCAGCCTATTTGAGTGAGTGTAATAACACATTTTCAGAGGCAATGAGACTGAACATAACCTAGTGGAAAATCTTTGCTATTCTAGTAGTCAGGTAATTGGGACTTTATTTTGTTCATCTTGGGGTCTGCCCATTTGTTACAAAAGATTTTACATTTTAATCCAATTCTGTCATCACAATCAGCCATATATTAGAAAGAATTTATAAAGGGAGACAGACACCAAGATTGCCTGATCACATGGTTAATGATGTTATCATATACTGGACATGTTCACAACATAGGAATGCATTACTATAGGTCTATGTTTTTTGTACTTTGCTAGAAGTGTCACAACACCGCATTAAAGTCCAACAGGTTTATTTGGTACCAAATGCCACTAGCTTTCAGGGTTTTTCCTCTTCATCAAGTATACTTTGACATTTTATGTGTTTTTTGCATTTCTGTCTTTCAATGTGACCACAATTTTGGAGGCACAGGTAGGAATGATTGAGTTAAACTTGTAAACAAAATAAGATGTCCTTAACATATTTTATATTTAACAGAAATTGAAAGTAATATATTAAATGAGACATTTCAGGAGACATGTGCAAACTGACACAATTCTAAGTATGTCAGGTTGTCTCCAAGATTGCTTAATTCTGCAGAATTTGATATGCCCCACATGTCTAATACAAGCCTTTCTTGCTGTTACCATTCCCATATAAAAAACAATTGGACATAGCAGGTGAAAGAAGAGAAGATTAACCAATCCTTCTCCAACAAACCGAAAGAAACACATTAATATTGTTGCCCTTAACACTTGATGGTATTCTGCAACCGAGAGTTCTTAGACCAGCATATAATAAGGGAAAATACGAAAGCCCTTTAAAAAGTTAAGTGTTTTCCATGTTTCCACCTAATTTCATGCTTCGAAGTAAAATAATCATTAAATATTAATGCTACTAAACTAAGTAATAGCGTAAAAATGTGCATGCTGAATTAATGAATGGTGCACATTAATTGTTTGATCAGATGGTCCAAACACGGAAGTACAGCATGGTTGCAGGTCAACAGGAAGCCATCCTGCTCACCATATTCCTGCCTGCTTTGTGCAAGAACAGCTTAGCTAGTTCCACTCCCTGGCTTTTTCCCCATGAGATAGAGATGCTGATGTTGGACTGGAGTAAGCATGGTAAGAAGTCTCATAACACCAGGTTAAAATCCAACAGATTTATTTGGTCACAAAAACCACAAACTTTCAGAGTGCTGCTCCTTCATCAGCTGTGCTCAGTTTTAACACAGCAAAAAGTTCCACAAACCAGGTTAAAGTCCAACAGGTTTATTTGAGATCACGAACTTTCAGAGTGCCGTTCCTTCATCAAGTGAGTGGAAAGTTGGGTTAACAAACACAGCATATATAGACAGAGACCCAATTACAAGATAACGGTTGGAATGCAAGTCTTTACAGCAGCAGACAGTGTGAATGGAGAGAGGGACAGTCACAGGTTAAAGAGGTGTGAATAGTCTCAAGCCAGGACAGTTAGTAGGATTTTGCAAACACGAGCTAATGGTCGTGGTTACACACAGCGTGACATAAACCCCAAGATCCAATGTGCCCACTCCAGCCTAATGCTGGCATCTCCATATCATCTCAATTTTAGCAGGAGAGGAACAGAATGCCTATCACGATTTTACGTACAAAGAGAAAGTAATTTCTTTTGTACTTCAGGCACCAGGAAAGAGATAGAAATCTTCAGAGGTTTGCTGAAAATGTAACAATTTTGAGAAGAGTCAAAAACAGTATGATTTCGATGTATATGTCATCTGATGTTGCTGCTGTTTTTGTTTATGCCAATATGCTTTTTATTGCATGTCAACAGAGATAAATAAATTCACACATTTCTTATGGCAAAGATTGCAGAATTGACATCAGAAAGCAAAACAAACACCACGGTGTTATAAAAGGACTTGTTGGAAAATGTTTGAAGATCCCATTAATTAAAATATACTTCAGAGTAACATGGTCACTGGTGTAGAGATGGTCTGGGATGTTCCGAACTTACCAGTGAAGAGAGTTGACCTTTTTGTTGAGAAATGATATGACTGAGTGTCAGGTACTTTGTCTAACGGGCCCAGGGCACTCCACAGAGAATGGAGAAACTGAGGAGAACAGTCAAAATTCACACAGCAGCAAGAGGGCTAAGAAAGATCAAAATATCCTGTGGTGATGACAGGACCAATAAGAATTAAGGAGGCTAAAGGATTTAGCAGTCATGGGCATTTGGCCTCTGATCTTGGGGTAAGCATTCTCCAAGGCAGCCTCAATGACACACCGCAATGCAGATTCGCTGAGCAGACTGATAGCCAAATTTTGCACATGAGGACAGCCTCAATCAGATCTTGGGTTCACGGTGGTATCATCAGCAAAGTTGAAAAGTAAATTGGAGGCAAATTTGGCTGCACGGTCATAGGTATTCAAGGAGCATAGCAGGGGGCTGAGAACACAGCCTTGTGGGGTATCGGAGTTAAGGATCATTGTGAAGGAGGTGTTGTTATCTATCCTTTCTGATTGTGGTCTGTGAGTTAGGAAATTCAGGATCCAGTCGCACAGGGAAGCCCAGGCCACAGAGTTTGGATATGAGTTTTGTGGGAATAATAGTGTTGAAGGCTGAGCTGTAGTCAATAAATAGGAGTCTGACATAAGTGTCCTTGTATTCTAGGTGTTCCAGAGTTGAGTGTAGGACCAGGGAAATGGCATCTGCTGTAGACCTGTTGCGGCAGTAGGCAAACTGTAGTGGATCCAGCTAGTCTGGGAGGCTGGAATTATATTATGCCATGACTAACCTTTCAAAACACTTCATTATGATGGACGTCAGAGTCATCAGCCAACAGTCAATAAGGTATGTTGCTTGGTTTTTTTTTCAGTACCGGGATGATGTTGTCTTCTTAAAGCAGATAGGGATCTCAGATTGTTGTAAAGAGAGGTTGAAGATGTCCGTGAATGCCCCCGCCAGCTGGTCCACACAGGATCTGTGTGCACATCCAGGTGCCCCATCCGAGCCAGTTGCTTTCCATAGGTTGACCTTCAAGAAAGCTATTCTGACATTCGCTGATTCATTCATGCCCTCCATTCATGGCTTCCAGGGTGGAGGGCATGCTCTTGCTGACATCGTACTCAAAACAGGTGTAGAATGCACATCAGCACCTGCTGAATATCCACTGAGGAGGGAGAGATGTCTTTGAAAGAAAATACCCTAATGATATACTAATGTTTTAAAATGAGCGTTCTGTAGTCCCGTAGTGTGTTTCACATCACTTCTCTGGTGAGGGGCTGGGAAGGTTGGAACTCGGAAACTCACCAGTATGAATTGCATTCTGCGAATTTTGAACACATGCTACCATTCCTGCACAGAGAGAATGTGGGCTCAGAATTGCCCCAAATACTTTGTTAAGTATTTTAGTATTGGCAGCTATCCATTTTGGCACTGTAACTTAAAAAAAACACCTGTACTTGAACATGGCTCGTATTCAGCTCGTATTGGTTTGGGTCATGCAGGAACTTCACAAATGAGTGTGCGTGAGGGGTTCGGGCTATTTGAAGTCCCAGACTTTCTCTGCTCAAATACCCCTTGCACCACTTCGAAATGCTCTGACCCATTATGCTAGCCAATTCACTAATAACCCACACAAATTAGCACTCTGAAGCTTTGCGTATAGTTCCCTATTAAATAAGTGAATTAATACGGAAAGGTTTGTTTTTCACACGTCAAACTTAAAAAATTTAAAAGTAAAGATAATTAAAAATTCCACAGCAAAAAAAAACTAAATAGAACAATAAAGAACTTCAATTTTCTTGTAGTGAAAGCTGGTGAAATGTTTTTGCTACAATGCAGAAACTCATTGGAAATTATCAAATAGACATTTCTGGGAATCTCCTTGCTGGTTATTCTGTTGGCAGCCATAACTCCAGCAAAAGATTTGCTGAAATGCAATAACCCGCCAATTTTCCACTGAATAGATCGGGAAAATTCATGAGGAAATTCTTGGTGAATGACCTTGCTTTGTTTCAAGTATGTAAAGAATCTAGGTTTTGTCACCTCTATTTTAAATGTGACATTGCTGCAGTTTGAATAAAGGAAAGGTTAGTTACTGCATATCAAGAACAGTCCAGCAATAAAACATGGATGGAAGGCTATGAGGATTACCTTCTCTTTCTCTCATCCACCTGTCTGCAGATCTCCTGCCAACGTCTGTTCAGGTTGCTGAGCTTCTCCTTGAGGATGTCACCGTCGGATGTTGATGACTGTCCAATAATCTCTTCTCCAGTCACATTCAGAGATGTGACAACAGCTTGCTTGCTTCCAATTCCATTCTGCAATTCCTGTAAAGCAGCAGCATGAAGAATTAAATCTCCTGACTATAAACCATCACAGATAAGTTCAAACAGCAATATTCTTCACACATAGCGAGATAACTTTCACCTTCACTATAAACAGCAGAATTATTCTCTGTGCCTCAGAAATGGATTAGAAAAGGACCATTAATAGGCAGAAATCACTTCATAAAGAAAGTGGCACAGCAGGTTCTGTGTATGTATTCTGTGTATGAAGGTAAAAAATGTTCTCCTTCTGGGGCTATGCATAATTACCATCACTTTGCAAAAATACAAAAAGCACTCTGGGGAGAAGGAGAACAGAAGGAAGATTAAGGATTATTGCTCACTTTTAAAATTAACATAAAAGTTATCATCAATTTTCATTACTGGGCAGTTTTGGGAGAAAGGGGATAGAGGAGGACACACAACAAAAACATTCTGCATTTTTGTGAAAGGGATGGAAAGTATGGATGATTCTTTCTATACAGTGTAATCTACAACTGTAGCATATTGTGTTGGTAAACTAAAGAAATAAAATATTTTTGACATATAATTTCTCTTGCAACACTAAATTCAACAATACACAGAAAGCTAAACAGTTCAAATGAGCAACTTTTCAAATTATAAATGTAAATGCGACTATGTAGCAACTATTAAAGTCCATTTATATTTGCTGAGATTACATCTCTGACTCAGAATGCTAAATTATGACAATGTGTGCCAAGAAGCAAAAAAATTTCTTGAATTCAAGTTTCAGTGGAGAATTTTTGGGTAAGAGTAATCATTGTGTCATGAGGTGTAGGTTAATAATGGAAAAGAACAAAAAACAATTTAAAGTTGAACTTCTAAATTGGAAGAGGGCTAACTCCAATGGGATCAGGGAAATGTAGCCCAGGGTAAAATGGAACCAAGTATTAACAAAAATAAAATGTTACCGAATAATAGTAATCTTTAAGGAGGAGATGTTTTGTGTGCAGGCTGGCCACATTCCAAAATAGGGAAAGTCAAAAGAAACAAAGCCAAGGCTCTTTTGATAGTGAGGGTGATACAGAATGTGTTGAAGCAAAAAAAGAGGAAGCATGATGCATGTGAGAGGAATTCTTCAAGTTAAAACCTGGTCAAAAACATAAGATGGAAAATTAAGAGGAAAACAGGAATTGCACAAAAAAAACATGAAAATACAACAGTAGTTAATGTAAAAGGGAACTCAAAATTCTTTTTCTGTCTTTTAAATAGTAAGTATAGTAAATAAGTAGTAAGAGGGAGGAATGGCTTTTGGAGGAAGAACTTTTATATAGCAAGTAGTAATGACTTGTAAGCCTCTTACAAGAGTGGTGGAAGCAAAGACAATACATGATTTTGAAAAAGAAACTAGACAAGCTCTTGAGGAAAATAAGCTTGAAATTCTACTGGGATCAAGTGGAGGAATGAAATTAATTGGATTGCTCAACAGAGAGCAGGCATGGGCTTGATCAGTCAGATGAACTTCTGTTGTGCCGTAATGACTAGGCTTGCACTACATATCACAGTTGATAACCTGTGCTTTGCTTTTCTATTGGCGTGAACCATATGTACAGAATTAGGTGTGCAGTAAAAATGCAGGAAGTCTAACAGGTACAACCTTTTCCACTACCACCTTTAAATAATAAATTATTTAATAACCAAAATGATACATTTCTCAATCCAATGGATGCTACCACAATGAGTCTCAGCTCTCCTTCAGACTTGCACAAGTAATCTAGTTTTACACTTCAGTGCAGTACAAGAGCTCCAATAATATCAGAGATGCTATCCTTCAGATGTTAAACTCTGTCTGTGATTGATGTACCTGAGCTGGATATTTAAAGTACCCAGGGTATTCTGACTATTGGTTCTGCCTGAACTAACACTTGTCACTATCACTTGTGGATGATGCGGTCACAAAATTGCTTGCCTATATAATAACTTACAGAACTTCTAAGCAATTAATTATGCATGAAGAATCCTGTGATATTTTGGGAAGACATCATAAAGGGATTAGAAAAATGCATATACACCATTCTTCCTTGACACCCTCCTACCATTACCGGAAATATCTCCTGATGGTCTTCCTTGATAACTTATTTCTGAAATTTACTTTATGTTTTGGCAGAAAAGATTTCTCTTCATGTGCCTTCATACTCTTACCTTTATAATTTACCACACGGTGATATATTCTTTGGATTTTTCATACCCTCCAAAGTGGACAATGTTCTCAATCAATTTTGTTAATTCTCTGCATATATATGAAGTTTCAATTGGGAATCTGCATGGACTTCTGGGTAGAATCTTCAGATCGTGCTATGTGCTTTCAGTTAGGGGCAGAATTTTCTGCTATTTCCTGCTAGCAGGACCTTCCGGTGCTGCTGAAGGTGAGCCCCTGTGACGGGTCCCTGTCAGTGGGACAGTGAGCCACATGAAATACCACAGACACTGTGGGACTGGGAGATCTCATGGTCACCTCCACTACTGGAAAACACGCCATGCGGTTTGGGGGGAAAATCCTGCCCGATGCCTCAAGATCTGATTAAAGAGGCAATTGTTTTGTCAGGGAATGTTATGAACTATCCTCTCAGAAACTATAAATGAAGAATGCATTTAAACAAGATCTCTAGATTTTATATTTAAATAGGTTTTACACACATATACACACATAGGGGTCAGAAATATTATCTTTCTGTATACCCTTGGTTTTTCTCTCCTTACCCATCCAGATGCTGCAGGAGTTTTCCAGTCCTCAACTAATCCTTTCTCTGCCATTGTCTCTGATATATTGCATGCTTCTGCACATTTGAAATGAGCTTACCCTCATAACTTCAAGGCTCCCCCTTAGTGGTAGAACAATGCTGCATCCACTTGAAGCCATTAAGATGAACATACCTGAACAATAAGCCATTTTTGGAAAATGAGGAGATTACAACTTGTATATATATTGAAAGAGTAACTTCATAAATACAATCTGTCTAGATCACAAGTAAGTCAATGTGACCGAAGCAGCTGGGTACATTTTACAGGAGGAGGCTGAACTAGCGTCTGAATAGGAAGTATTCATGAAGGTTCACTTCTGCAACATCAAAGAGCAGTCTGTTTCACTCCTGTGAATGCTAATGGCAAGCTTCTGTTGTGTCAGACTTCCTTTGCTGCACTACAATCACTTCCAACGTATTTAAAACTGCTAAAAGAAAATTCAACTCAGATTAAGAAGTTTGCTACAACGTGACAGGATACGGGTTCACACCCATTGCTTCACAAATAGTGGATTCTCCAGCAGGGCAATGTTTATCCCGGGGTATTGAGAAGCTTTCACAAACAAAAAAGTAAAATAATAGCAAGAGAATCACTTCCAGCTGCAATTTTGTGTCAGCCAGTTTTTGAATAAACACAGGAAAAGTACTGGGACAGATTACTCACTGATTCTTCTTGGTAGAGTTAAGATCTATTGGATAAAAATCAAAGGGAATCTGAGAAATTAATAACAAGGAATCAGTGTTAAACATAGCTAGAAAATGCTGCCAGCATCCTCAGATTAAAGACTCTATCGGTCCATCTGTATTCATAAAATGAGCTCACCAGCCACCTCGCATTCTCCTCTTGATCAACTCACAGACTTCCTCACAGTCATCTCACGCATCTGCATTTCCTATTACAAGGTTTAAGTCCTCTGATCATTAATTTATTTCATTCATCAACATGTTACCATTCTAAAGTAACACTTGGAGAATCTGATTCTGTGAAATACTACTTCTTCAGCTCAAGACTGTAAGGCAAAGGGTGGTTTTACATCTTGGAGGTTAAGTATCTAAATCTCTTTATCCTGCACTGTTGCTCCCTCCTGCTGTTTGCATCCTCTCTCTCCCATGCCCTCCATCCTCACCCACTCTCTCTTCTGCATCTTCATCCACTCTCTCTTCTGCACTTTCATCCACTCTCCCTCCTACACACTCGTCCACTCGCCCTCACCCTTGACCACTCTGTCTCCTGCACCCTCAACCAGTCTCTCAACTACACACTCACTGAGTTGAGGGCCCTTGTGGGACCCAAACTAAGTGTCAGTGTTCGGGTTAATGCTGACTAAGTGCACTTGGTGGCATTGTGAATGACACTTTCCATCAGTCTGCTGATGATAAAAATGTAGGCTGATGAGCCGAGTCGGATTTGTCCTTCCTTTTGTAGACTGGACATACTGGGGCAATTTTCACATGGTTGAGCAGATTTCTGTGTTGCAGCTATACAGGAATAGATTGGTTAGGAGCATGGCTAGTTCTGGAGCACAGGCCTTCAGGACTATTATTTGACTGGTCTCAGGGCCCATAGTCTTTAATATAGATTTTTATACGTAAATTTTAAATATCAAAGATGGGAAAGTGGATGGTTTTTAATGTGATTATTAATCATTCGCAAAGCTACCCATTCAATATTAAAGCATTTTCAACACAACTTGGCAATATTGGATGCTTTGTGATCATTGGATTGTAAACTTAGATGTTTGAGCACTTGAACTCAGCATCGTATTTGAAATATCATTTGTATTTGGGAATTCAGTTTTTCAAAGCATGCAGTATGAAGAGTGCTTAGGATTAATTCCGGACTTACGCACAGTAAGTTTTGAAGATAAACTCACATACTGAATTCATATAGCGATGATTTTGTACATGGCAAGCTTCCACCAACAAGAATGAGATAAATAACAAGATAATCTTTTTAAAATAATTTTGATGACAGGGCAGTTGTTGACTACGAAAACAGAAAAAGTCCCCAACCCCTCTTTTAGTAACATAGGATCTTCTATCTGAATCATTGAAACAGGTGAGGGACACCATTATTTAACAGCTTGATTCAAAGAACAGTATCACTAATAATGCAGCACTCCTTTGGTGCTTTGCTGAACTGTCTATCTAGATTATGTGCTCCAATCTTGAAATCCAACTGTATCTCCAGCTTTTCGATTAACAGACAATTTACTTGGTGACATTTAATATGGTTTCATATAATTAACTACTTGGAGTGCAGGGACCACAGTTGTAAAACCTTTACCCAAGAGTTAAAAAAACTGATTGGAGTTCATTCTGGAGTAAACATGGTTTTACTAATTGTTTCCAAATCTCAAGACTATTCATCACAAAAAGGACAATGAATGGTACCATATTTGTGAATGATAGTGGTACCGTTGCTGGACCAGTAATCCAGAGACCCAAAGTAATGCTGAGGGGACCTGGGTTTGAATCCTACCATAGCAGATGATGACATTTGAATTCAATAAAAATCTGGAATTAAAAATCGAATGATCAGCATGAAAACATTGTCAATTTTCATAAAAATCCATCTTATTTGCCAGTGTCCTTTCGAGAAGGAAATGTGTCATCCTAACCTGGTCTAGCCTACTTATGACTCCAGATTCAAAACAATGCGATTGACTTTTAAATGCTCTCAGGGATTGGCAATAAATGCTGGCCCAGCCAGCAATACCCACATCCCATGGACAAAAAAATTCATTTTCCTTGTCAGAGTTTGGGAAATTTCCTCCTCTTTACCTTTATATTTCTCCTTATCACTTCATTAATAAGATTACATGGCTCCCCTTCAAGGAATGTGATTTACATTGGAAGTGAATCTGTCCATATCATGGGTCATCCACAGGGAAAAAAAGAAACAGCAAGTGGAAGAATTTGCTCACCAGCCTTTGAAAATAACATTTTGATGACAGTTGTTAGTAATATATAGAAATATATATTATAGAAATTTCTTTACCCAAAGGGTGGTTCGGGAGTGGAATGCCCTGCCTGCAGCAGTTGTAGATGCGCCAAGTTTGGTGGCGTTTAAGAGGTTAGTTGATAAGTATATGGAAGAGAAGGGAATGGTTTAGTTTGGAGGGGCATTGCTTTTTATATTGGTCGGCGCAACATCGAAGGCCGAAGGGCCTGTTCTGTGCTGTAATGTTCTATGTTCTATAGCTTTGATGATTCTTCCTCTGCACAACCTTCAGTTTTCCACAATTTGCAACGGAGAAATATATAGCATTTGTTCAACATTTTTCACAATGAAATGAAAGAGTTGGGACTAGGATATACAATGAACTGATGTCCCCCCCAAAGATCCTGGCACCAGATCTGTGTTCCAAAATACTACACCACTATCATCAGTTTGCAAATACGAGTATGACCATTTGGATTGATGATTATTTAAATATTTTAATAACTATTTGATTTAATTGTTGGTTAGCTGGATTTTGTTTCTACAGATAGATTAGGAAAATAAATTTGTGGGAGAAGGTGAAATTTAACCCATACCTGTCTATTTTTGTGGCATACAAGTGATGCAGAACTTCTGAATTTTGCAGCTGGATCTACGTTCCTCTTCTATGCCAGAATTGCAGTGGATGTCGTTTTAAGCATTTTTTTAGTCTTCCAAGGTATCCACCTGAACCAGACAATTGGTTCCTCAAACATGCAACTCAGAATCGCTCTGCCAGTTGTCAGAACCAGAACACAACATTCTGATACCAATACATTGAGTTCCATCTGGCTGCGCCCAACCTTGAATAGTTTACTCTATAAGTCCTAAAACGATTGCTGCATTTCACAAAATAAGAGCCTACATATCTTCTTTTTTTTCAATTTTGGAGATCCAAAAAGAAGCTGGAATGACAAATAAATATCGGTGTCCCACTTTACTTCTAGGCATCAAGCACAAATTTAATTCCCTCCACTGACCCTCCTGTAAAACAACTTTGAACCAAGAAGACAAGTTTTCTGTCTGTTAGATCGACCAATAAAAGTGACAAAATTTGTCTGTCTTGGACTCAATCAACAATTTCCAAATGATTGTCACCTTCTGACAAGCACAGGATATACATCTTTGGATTCAGTCTTCTGGAAAACACAAATGCAGTTTCACTTCACACAATCAGTTTCCAAGTCTTAACGAAGAGTATCAATGCCAAAGAGGTCTGGGATTCCTGCCAACGTTGCTGGCATGGGCTCAGGATAAACTGTAAGAAGTAATAAAATAAGTAAAATCCATACTGACTAATATTTAATGGGTGCAACTGGTTTTCTTGTTGAGGAGAATTACTGGGGGATCATCACAGAAGATAAATTATTGTGGAGAATTATTTTGGTACCATCCTGTCAGATTTCTGAGTGACACATAAACACACATCTTTCACTCATAGTGAATGCCATGCTTCTGCAAATCCTGTACACAAACTTGATCACAGGATTTAAGTGTGGTGTAGAAGAATCAAATAACAGTTTTCTAACCTTGTGTGCAAGATTACCATGGTCTCTCTTTCAAACTGTATCTTGCACAAATTCTTATCAGTATGCTAATCACCTTCTCACATTTATTATTGAATGGCAACTCAACTAGCCTCACAGGTTATTGTAGGCGAGCAACCATTTCCAGCATTTGACTTTTCATAGCAGATACTATCTAAACTTTCATTACTTCATCATTAACATTATCATTGCTTATCAATCTGGAATCAGCTTCATATGCTAATAAGATACAATGCCAATATCCATTCAGGCTTACAAATAAAATGCTCAGAAATTTTACCGAGACAGAAAAAAAACTACATGCAGAGTGCAGATATGGGCATCGAGAACTCAGTAAGGCTTTTCAAATCACTTTGCTCCAAGATTGGATATTTACTGCAAGATTGAGTGGACAGAATCAACTCATTAATGACTTGCAAATGGTTTCTAGGGTTTTAAATAACAAATTTCTGAACTCTTAAACCAGAAATAAAGCAAAATATGAGGTAACCATGCTCTGAAGATCTGAGCAACAAAAGCAAAATAACAGCTATACATTTCAAATCAAAAATGAATAAAATCATGCACAACCACAGTTTGGACAGGTCCAAACAAACAGAGAAACTAGGCTACGAAGAATTTTGAATTAGTTTGTCTCACTTGCAATTGAAGAAGTATTCGGTGCCTTTTGATCTTAAATCAGACTTTTTTGTTGCCTCAAACTGCTGATGGTCACATCTTTGAAAATAGCAAATGACTTTGGTAATCTGCGTGTACTGATGATTATGCATTATGAAGGTCTTTTAACCTTAAGCAATGGATTGTTAATTCACAATTGTGCTGATTCTTCTCCTGTTCCACATGTAAATAATATATTTATCTGTGTAGTGTACCAGATGTGAATCCAAAATTGTGTTTGCCTGAAAATTTTCATTTTGTAATTAATAGTTTGTAATTAATCTGTTTCAGTTTGACAATCTTCTGTTTTTGTTGATTGATTGTTAATTCTCTGCTTGAGAGAAATTAGTCAATATGTCAATGTTGAAAGTAGTACAAAACCTATTGGATTTTCCTTGCAGCAAATAGAATTTTGCCTTTCAAATCTGAAAGACTTATGTTCCTTACAAAGGGCAAGTGCATTACTGCAGATCATTTTCATTCTGTTTATACATTGTACTAGTGATATTTTGCAGAACTTTTGAGCTTTACATTTATTTCATAAATTTACATGGTTTAGCTCGTAAAATCTGAATTGAGTTTATTTAGTGTGCGTCATTCTTAAGAGGATGATTAGTAGCATAATGCAGGGTTATGTTAAATCCAGTGTGATTGCCACGAATAGGATAATCATTTTCCTCATTTGTCTTTACAGGGCCAATCACTGAAAAGGTACAACTTTCAGGTCAAAGCAGGTACGATTTTACCTTAAGGCCACTGGATGAGAAATATCGAAGATTAATTGCTTTTATGAATTCATAAAAAGATACTTGCAAGTTACTTCTTACTGGTGTGTGCACTTCTTTTAATCAACCAAATAACAAAATCAACAAACTGTGGAACAAATTAAAAATGCAGTTACTTAAAGGGATACTACATCAAAGTACGGAATCTCAGAGGAAACTTAAAGCATCAAATAAGATGTGATTAAAGAGAGTGTGCTATGATCGTGGAATGTGTGGCCAACTAAAAAGGGAAGTTTTCAGAAGTGCATTTATATTTCTTCAACATTTTCAAAACAGACATAATTTTTGTATTGTATTCTAAAATTGTGTTTATAAATCTTAAGTCAAGTCAGCCAAAGATTGTTACAAGTTCTGAAATAATTATATTTACTAGTACAGAAGTTGAAATAGAATATCCTTCAGCATTTTTCAAAAACCGTGGATATTCATGTTCCACCTCACTAATCCATCTGGGTTTTCCATCTTTCAATAGATTAGTTCTAAGATTAAGATTTTTTATAGGAATTTCTCATAGTACAATGTCACTCTGCAACAACAGATATTTATATAGCAAACATACCCAGTTGGATACTTTATCTGATATTTGATCGAAACACATTATAGACAGAGTTTCTACTTGTTACATTAGAAAACTATAAAATAGCTAAGCATTTTTAAAAGTCATTCTCAGTGACTTTAAACCACCATCTTCATTTTTGAATGATGGGACACTATAATTAGAAATTGCTATTTTATCAATAAACACATTTTCAGCTCTTTTGAATAACACTACATTAAGCTATTGGTTTTAAATACACCGAGAGATTACTTTCTAATGGACAGAAAACAAAAGAAAAAATTATATTCTACTACATGAGTATTGGCTCATGAACAATTTCACATGTGATTATTCAAATAAATTTCATGGAAACTTGAACTGTACCTTGACCAGTCCAATTTCCCAAATGCATTTTGGGCACAATTATACGTTTGCACCCAAAGTTGCAATTTTAGTCCTGAGTCTTTGCCAACAGCCTCCAAAAATAGTCATTTTGAAATAATTCCTATTAGTAAAAGCAAATTGCAGCAGAACTAGGACTTCTTTTGCTTAAACTAATATCTGTAGACATAAAATATACTGTTCAAAAATGTTGGTTTTAATAGCAGGGTGAGAATATTCTCAAAATGCCAGAATAAGCATCTAGAATAAGCAGTATAATGTCTATCAAAATTGCTTTTCCAAATAGCTTGAATGGTATTGGGCTAACTACTCTTTCAAGGTCTTTAATCTCCCGTGCGAATTGTTTATGTAAATGTAGAAAATTCCACAGAAACATCTGAAGCAATCAGACTTGCCCTGGGCTTTTCAATTGTTCATTGGTCACACTCAGGTCATGAACACAATATCTAACTCAATAAATACCATTGGACTATCACAGGGATTCTGGAAGCAACTCCTACAATGACAGTACACTGCCCCTCAAGGATCACAACACTAGAGAAGCAGGTGGCCTTAGTAAAAATACACAAAATATGTGCGACATCCAAGAATCGTATTACATGAGCATAATCCATCATCAAAGAAGCTAAAATTCAGAAAGAGCCATGCCTTCGAAAATTCCTAAAGTCAAAATACTCCCGAAATGACAACATTAGATTCTGTTGTGGTTTTGGAGCACAAGCTTTGGTGTCAACTACTTTCTGACAAAATCATACTGGCCCATAGATATCTAAGGTAAAGGGATGTTACGGGAATAATGAGGAATCAGCTGGAACATTTTTCTTTGCATCATGCTTTAAAATTCCATCATCAATAACACGCAGGTGCTATTATAACATCCCATTTTAATAGTTTTTTTTTGTTTGTATTCAATATTGAAAATGTAGATTAAATCTACTTCAGGAAGCTTTTTCCCTTTTACAATGGTTTTAATTAAAACATTGTCAGGATGTAGGAAGAAGTTTAATGTGACATTCCTTTGGTTTAAAAATTATCATCTACTAAAATGTGACATAAATTAAATTTGAGTTTAATTCTAAGTTTCATTAAGTGAATGAAAGTAATATCCTACAAAGAGATATAAAAAAATTTAACCTAAAGAGAATTGATACCATGCTGCCTTGTATTTGATTATACCATATCTGCATTAGTGAGATACCATTCATTACAAGACTAGATGACACCAATCCAGCATGAAAGGTTACAAAATAATCTGGGCTCAGAACAATTTAATATTGTGCTCCGAACAACCTTTTCAAAATCAAATGAAAATTAGCATAATGGATTTATAAAATGTTTGATGTAATTCTTGTTCAATGTTTAGAATGGTTGCCCTGATTAATTTTCACATGGCTTTGTTCTCAAGGCAATAAGTAGTTCTCGCAATGCTGCTATTCTCTCAGAACATTGAAAACCATCTTTACAAATTATGTAAAACTATGTGTCGCTGAAATGCAGAAGGGTGTATGTGCCCCTTAAGTGAAGAAATTTATTCCGAATAGTTCATTTAATATTTTGAACAATGATCAGATGGTACAGCAGAAAAACCAAGTGTTTGTTATTTAGTGGGCATCTTTTTTTTTGAATTAACTAAGTTTTACAATTAAACATTAGTTTTAAAAAAGTGTTGAAACTGAGCACAACAGTGCATGTGCCAGTTGAAACCAGAATCTGCCATGGCAGTTCCAAGATACACAACAATAAATTACATTTATCTCGCACTTAGTATGAGAAAAGTTCCTAAAATGATTTACAGGAAGTTCAAGAAGAAAAATGCTGATGCGGACAAAGGAGCTTTTTCAGGGGCATTCTCTCAGCCAAGAGACATAAGCGGAGACCATTTAACAGGCTTCCAGCTACACGGCACAGCCTCCACCCGTCCCTGGCTGTCGGATTTCCAGTGTTGTCAGCTCCATACTAGAAGCTGGAATAATTCTGTAAATGATCATTTCAATATAACTAGTGGGCCCAGGACTGGAGTCTCCAGGCCTCTAATCCCCAACGTCCCACTAGGAATGCTTCACTCCAGTGGGGTCTGACCCAGCTGGAGTGAAAGGGAGCACCCCCCCCGCCCAGAAGTCTGAGTGTAAGGAGTGCCCTCTGGGCATTACCAACTTGGCAGTGCCAGTTTGGCCACCTGCCACTGCCCAAGGCGTAAAGTGGCAATGTCCAGGGCACCTTAGCACTTTGGATCAGTTTTAGGGCTGGCCATTGGGCTGAGATGGGACGGGGTTGAGGGGAATCAAGACGGGTCAAGGCAGGAGAAGGGTGGCCAGGAGACATCCGGGAGGCCAGCGATTGGAGAGGTGGAAGCATAAGAGGGGCAGAGTTGCAGGATCACAGGGCTGACCAGTGATTGAGCTGACCAGCAATCGGGAGGATGACAATATAGCCAGCGCATGCGCCAATCTCTGCTATGAAAGATCGCTGTGTGCGCAGTGGACCACTCAGCGCTATGCTACCGGCCTCTTTGACGGGAATAGACCCCGCCCCTAGCTTTTCAGCATGATTCACACCAGAGCACTCTGTGATGCACAGAGTAGGGGAGATTCATTTTGAAAGTCTCACTGAAAAAAACAGCGAGATTTATTCCAGTTTTTAAGCAAATTCAGCACTTAGAATTTTTTTTGAAAGAATCCCACCATTCATCTGTTTAGGTCAGGTGACTAAAAGCTTGGTCAAAAAACTATATTTTCAGGACTATGGTTTACAGGTCATCCGAATACTGCTAGCCTTAAATTATGTATTTAATATCAACTAATGGAACAGTTGTCTTTTCATTTAGCAAAGGTATCTTTGTCTATAAAATAAAATTTAAAAGGTTTGTAGGTGGTTTCACAGACTGCAAGACTGTTAAAGATCTGTTTCACAAATAACAATTAGTGAGAAACAGTGTAAATTCATTGGTTCACCAAATTTAGACTGAGCAATTTCATTAAAGTCAGATACTGCAAAGTAAGTTATTTGCATAAACTCTTAACTGTACCGAATATGTCGTTGACAAGTCTCCAGAAACTGTATAAAAGCCGAGCCTACTTTATTTTAATCACAACAAAGCAATAGCCCTCCTCCCAACTTTGGTGTCTAAATCCATTAATAGTCTTACAGCCATTTGCATTGTATTGCATATTCTTATATCAATTTAAAATGGAAATTGTCCTGAGATTGAGGCCTTCTGTCTTGAATTTCAGGTGTGGAACTTATCTCTTTGACAGACTATTGACATATTCTGGTATGTGCTGAAAACTTGCTTATTAGTACTGCTTCTAACTTGATTACAGGTTAGGCATTTAGCTCTTAAGCACATTTTCAACCTCTCTCAAGAGAAAGGGAGAGTGTAAAATATGACTGACTAGTATCAGCGGTACATCATCTTTAGCAAATCCCATCTCTTAATCCTTTATACTATGAATACTGCTAAAGTAAACTTGCTATGGTATCACCAAATCAATTACTGCTCTTTCACCTTTCAGCATATTGCACACTGGCCAAATGGAAGTAAACAAAAGCAGAGAGTAGACCTTCAGAAAGAAGTGAAATTTTTCACACAAGACTTTCAGTTTGGATGAAATACAGCCATTTCATCGGTTAGCTACAACGGTGTGCACAGTAGCTCAAAAACTATCCAAAGGCCTTTGATTAAATAGCTTATAGAATGTCATTATTTTATTTCCAGATGTACTTGCATAATATCAAAGTGCTTTAGATTCTGAAAGAGATTATTTGATTGGATTATGACAATAAACTCAAGCTATGAAAAGAAATGCTATTTGAGCAGCATTAATGTCGAGCTCAATTTTATTTGTCCACCCACACAACAGTACTTAACGCTACAGGTAATGCTGGTCTCTGTTCCAGCTCTGATTCACAAGCTGAAAGCAGTCAGAAGTTCTCTGATATGGAGACAGATACAGAGGTAATAAAATAGCTAGCTTGAATTGGAAAGCTAAGTCCTACATAGCGGCATTTAAGCTGTAAATATATGAAAAATACTTCCTTATTTCTGCGGTCAAAATCTGTTTCTGCAAAGAAAATTTTACCTGAAGTGCACCAAACATTTCACGTTAGAATCATATTGTAGAGGCAGGTGCTCGTTAATTATTGGAGAACAAGTGCAGCATTTGGGAGTCATTAGACCTTGAAAATTTAAATGTTAATAAGCTCCCCACCTCCTGAAATGGGCAGCATTGACACTCATAAATTCAGAGGATAAAATACCAGGCACTGAAAAATTTAACCTGTTCCCACCTTGCAGGCAAGGATAAAACCAGCTTTACTTAAATATTTCTAGACTTTAGATGAGGTTTGAAAAATGTAAAGCAAACTAGCTGTCCTGTTACATATTTTGCTTTTTCACGTCTTCTGGTCAGGTTTCTTCTCTTTTTTTCTACTCCTCTCCTTTCCAAAAAATATTTAGACCTTTTATTACATCACATGAATGGCCATTTTAATGTGTCCGCTTGATATGAAAATTAAATAGTTGTGACAGAAATAGTAATCCAATCAAAAATCTGTGATGTAGCAAGTTGCATGTAGAGAGTATGAACTACATGCAACATTTTTCTTACATGACAATAAAATAAAGATTCACATTTACTTGTGTCCAGTGGCCACAAAGGAATCAAGGTCAGGTGCAAGCTTTAGGTGTAGTAAGTTTAGAGGGAGAAGTTTTACTCCCTGTTTTAAATTAATACATTCTGGCTAGGATTTTGCAGTTTCACTGCAAGTGCAAAATCCAGCAAGAAAGCAAAAATCGACAATATTGCCATCAAGACATTAGGATGTAACTGTCTCTGGACCCACCTTGACTTAATTAACAGGCTTGTCTGCTGTACTGTCTCCCCACACTGAGATCCATCAGGGAAGGTTACAATAAGGTTTAAAGGACGCACAAGTAAATACAATCCCATGGGAGAGGGACATGCCAGAGTAGTATCATGCCCCCACAGCAGTTACATTGCCTCCTGGCATCCAGGCACTGCCATTAGCAACCTGTCATTTCCCTCTGACACCTGGCGCTGCCCCTGGCATCATCCCAACAACTTGTCTGCTTCCAGGCACTGCCTCGGTTTCATGAATGCACCAGTATACTCCAGCACACAGGCTATCCCCTAGCATTGCCTGATATCCTGGCTGCCTCCTGGAATCCAGGTACTGCCCTTGCAACTTGTCACTTCTCCCAACACCATTCCCACCTCCTTGGCTGCTGCTGGCATTGCATCTCCCATTTCTGGAAATCAGACGTTGCCAACATTTTCATGCCCTGGCAGCATGATGATGTGGGTAACCTCCAAGATTTTCTTCTTAATGTTGGACAACATTAGGAAGAAAAGTCGGCTGTGCAGGTGTGGAGCTGCATGTCACTTTTCTCGCCTGAGCTGGCATCTATAAAAAAAAGGAACATTCCACCCTCTGGTTCTATTTTTAAACAACACCTTGATTTGATATTTTAATTTGTCAAAACCAGAACTCATAGCCACTTGGGAAGCAGAGAGGTGGCACTGGTCAGTATTTGGAGTTCCTTTGCTGTAAACATTGGCATCTGGCAAATGTAAAATTAAAGTTCCACTGCACAACCACCGGCACCATGAAAGCATTTCCTTTTATCCAAAGGACTGGCTTGGACCATTGCTAAAATGTACCTCGCTAATGCAAATATGTAAAGTGTTCACCCATCAAGTATTCTGCAAATTAAGAATATTTATGAATATTGCATTGTTTGATTAGTCATAACAATCATCTATATAATAATCAGAAAGTTCAAGATCGATTCTTTGACTTCTTATGGGAAATACAAGCTCTGAGAAGTATTGATTTGACAATCATAGAGTTAAAAGCATGAGGCAGCAGGAGAATAAGTTGAAAAATTGCTGGTCATGAACAAGGATTAATTATTGTTCCACAGGTAAAATTGTACTGGAATACAAACAGGCAGAATATCAAAGAATTTGGTTTCTCAAATGTTCAGCACAATTTAAATGAGAAGCAGAGCTTACAACATGATTAGTCCAGAAAGAATATTTTTGTTGTATTTCTGATCTATCCCTGGTACTTTTTTCATGCTTTGCTTTGCTACTTATCTGTAAGCAAAATCAGTACTTTTACTCAAAGTGACAAAACCCACAATTTTGAACAGAATCTGATAGCTAACTATATTAATGGCAATAACAACTTACATTTTATATAGAGCAGATTGAACACAAAACATTGCTGGATATGTGAAAGATAATATGGAAAACAGATGTGGAGTTATGCTAGCTCCCATGATTTGTACAGGGAAATCACTGATTGACCTCCCTGTAGGACCCGTTGAATACTAGTTCCTTGGGGATTGGTAATTAATCAACCAGGTGGAGCTTGTATACAGTGTCCTGTATAAAGCAGGACACTGAGCGGGTTCATTATTCTTTTTGTCCTCTTTGGGACCAGTTGTGTTCATCATAGGTTTCTGGTTTTTGTTTTACTTTATTTTGTGCAATACAAGCACAGTTGCTTTATAGCCAATTCCTGGCGTTATAGAAATCAAAGTAGTAATTCAGCAATTCATGAAGGAAAGGAGGGACAGGAGATGAGGGTTGGAATTCTGAGTGAGACTGAGG